>CM035138.1:122632521-123882521 GCA_020205605.1 Panax ginseng | reverse complement strand
TTTTGGGGACATGAGTTGACGGTTCATGACCCTCACTGGATTGAGGCGTAGAGTGGTGCAGGATGAGCTTACATCGAGCCACGTTATATCCCAGCATTTTCTGTTTGACAGATTTGGCTCTGAGGATAGTTATACATGACATTCGGGGATTTCACCACACCGGAGGATCATTGGCGTCTTGCTAGGGTGGATGTACTGCTATTGTGCGAACTGTCGTACATCTACATGGCACGGTACATGGATGAGATAGACATTGGAGTCATCATGGCAGTGAGAGCTCTTAAGGAGGGTCGTACCATCATACCGATGATCATAGCAGAGACTCTGAGGTTAGCCACATACTGCTACACTTATCCGACAAGAGTGTTCACAGGCAGCTCGGTCATGCTATACGTGTGGTTTATGTCACACTTGAGACCGATTGGCGTTCTTACACGACATGAGTATTGGTTCACACATGATATAGCCATGTCGTACTCCTTTCAGCCATCGGAGTGTACATATGCTATGTCTTGGTCTATGTTCTTGGCGGATATCAGAGATCCATTTGTCATATTGCCGTGTTCGGGGCTCAGCTCACCTTACAGCTTTATTACTCATGCTCCAGGCATGGATTACCTCCCTCTGGCTGGATTGAGGGGCATGACTACTTACCACCCGCTGGCCGTGATGTCTCAGTTTGACCAGTTTCAGGACTTTCATCCTTTCGAGGGGGCGATAGGTCAGCGTTCAGCTTCTCGATATCTTTCAGCAGAGGACCGATCCCGTGTGTATGCTTGTTGGGATCAGCGTGAGATATCTAATTTTTCTGTGAGCCATCCGGGTTGTTCAGCAGAGTATTTTGCATGGATGGATACAGAGATTGTATCGGTTACGGTAGTTTCCACAGTACTGGATAATGAGACAGATGAGGGAGAGCCCATGGAGGACATTGATTCCCACATCGAGGAGGAGCCAGGTGCTGGGTTGCCAACATCTCTTTTAGATTCTCCCAGTACCAGTACTATTGTGATCCAGCATTCAGTATAGTACTTTGAGCAAAGTCTTCATCTGATGACCTTTGAGAGAGATCAGGCTCGATCTATGATGTTGACTACCCTTGATGGGAGAGACGCAGCTCTATTAAAGAGAGATGAGGCATTAGCTCACAGAGATGTCGCTGTTGTTGAGCGGGATGAGGCTAGATCAGCCAGAGATGCAGTGATAGTTGAGCGGGATAGTGCCATATCTGCCCGGGATGTAGCCGTCACAGATAGTACTGCAGTGAGGTCCCTTACCATTGGTATGGTTGCAGAGATGAGCACATATATTGATGATCATATGGTCACAATGCAGATGGCTGCAGATTTGTTGGGTCATGTGGATATCCTCCTACAGGAGACCACAACTTTACCTCCTTCTGAGAGGGATGCCATTTTGGGCTTGTTAGCTCGCATATACCCTGATTTGTAGATGGGCTTGGATTTTCCTGCACAGACTAGCTTAGCCATTTTGTCATGTACAGTTTATAGTTATGTATATCAAACAACATTATATATATGGCAGGGAAATATATTTTTGATCACTTCCCTTTTAGATATGCCTGAATACTTGCTTGATATTTTGTTTGCTGCTTCAGGGCTTGTGATCTTGATGTATTCTGAATTCCTCCTAGATGGATGGACATTGAGTTGTCTCTGGACAGTTCAGAATGGATCATCGATCTTTGTGTATCCCTACCATCTTTGGTGTCTTGGGACTAGTTTCTGTATGGAAATATGGAGAGGAGTGTGGCTTTCCTCTCTGAGATTGACCGCACCACAAATGGTCGCCATTACTTCTATTTAGTAGAAGCCTAGTTAATTCCATTGCTTATAGATTGGTGTTGCTCTTCAAGGTATGACCGCAGCTTAGATGGTCGCCGAATCTCCTATTTGGGAGGAGTTTAGGTAATTCCATCCCTTTGGTCTGAAGCCAATGAAATGTAGTGGATTGATGTTTGATCCCAGTACCAACTGACAAGGGTGTGTGTTTTGGTAGTGGGTGAGACCACACCATGAATGGCTGCCTATGTACTACTATTAAAGAGGAGATCAGGTCTGCGTAGTTCGAAGCTAGTATAAGAGGTTCAATGCTGTATGTGGCAGAAATTGTGTTTTTGTTGTTTTTGTTTTTGTAAGGAGAAGAGGGTAGAAATGTTTTTGTGGTTTTTTTTATTACGACCGGGCCATATGAAATGGTTGCCTATGTACTCCTATTGAAGAGGAGATCAGGTCGACGTAGTTCGTCCCTCAGGATGAGTTGAAAAGCGTGATCCCATGTGCAGGTCAGATTATGGGGAAGAGAAAGTTTGATCCTAGGTTGAGGATAAACGGCGGGTGAAAAGTTTGATCCCAGGTGTGGGTTGCCAAACTGCAAACGCGAGAGGTTCAATCCACAGTGGGATGACCTAAGTTGTATGAACGCAGAGAAGCCAGACTGCTGGCTTGAAAAGTATGTTTCCCTGAGGGGCAAAGTGTGGAAGAAAGTTGTACGTGGTAAAGGGGTTATAGAACCGGAATGACTGGTGATCTGATGATCCAACACCAGGATGTTTGCTTGATGGTAACTTCAGACATTGTACCATTTCACGGTGTCTAAGTTGATGAGTTATGGAAATTCATCACCGTCCATTTCTTGTAATCTGAGAGAACCTCCTGTCAATACTTCTTTGACAACAAACGGGCCTTCCCAGTTAGGAGCGAATTTTCCCTTACACTGATCTTGGTTGTCAATGATTTTCTTTAAAACCAAGTCGTGTTATTTGAACTGTCGTAGACAGACTTTTCTGTTGTAGGATCTGGCGATCCTTTGTTGGTATAATTGACCATGGAAGATAGCCGCGGTTCGCCGTTCATCTATTAGAGACAATTGGTGATACCTGTCTTGTACCCATTGGTCTTCATCCAACTGAGCGTATATCAACACTATGAGGGATTCCATTTCTACTTCTATGGGGAGCACTGCATCCATCCCATAGGTTAATGCATAAGGGGTTGCCCCAGTTGAAGTGAGGATTGAGGTTCTGTAGGCTAACAGAGTAAGAGGCAATAAGTCAGGCCATCCTTTGTGGTTGGCGGACATCTTTTGCATGATCTTCTTGATATTTTTGTTAGCCGCTTCAACAACACCATTCATCTTTGGACGGTAGATGATGGAGTTAAGATGTTTGATGTGGAATTTACTGCATAATTCCTCCATCATCTTGTTGTTGAGGTTCTTAGCATTATCTGATACAATCACCTCTGGTTGTCCATATCGACAAACGACATTATTTCTGATGAAAGCAATGATGACTTCTTTGGTAACCCTGGGGAAGGAGGCTGCTTCTACCCACTTGGTGAATTAGTCGATCATGGTGAAGATAAATCGGTGACCATTACTAGCTTTAGGCTCAATGGGCCCAATCACGTCCATTCCCCATATTGCGAAGGGCCAAGGCGAACTCATATTGTGGAGTTCCCGTGGAGGGGCGTGGATAGCATTCCCAATAATTTGGCATTGATAACATCTCCTGACATGTGTGGGCCACAGACTCCACCATGGATTTCATCCATGAGCCTTTGAGCTTGGTCTTTATCTAAACATCTGAGGAGACCTTGTCCTACATCTCTTTTATAGAGCGCATCTCCGCTCAGGTAGAATTTTATAGCAAGTCGATGGATCCGCCTCTACTCAGTAGGGCTCGCCTCAGCGGGTGCAGATCCATCTCGTAGGTATTCCTTGATATGCTGATACCAAGGATGCTGGATGCGAGGTAGCTCATCCGAGACTTCTCCAACGTAATTCCCATAGGCTGGTGCCTTGTGCAGGGCAATTGTGATGCTTGGCAAATGTCCCTTGTCAGATATGTGTATCAAGGAGGCCAAAGTTGCTAATGCATACGCAAAATCATTCCTATTACGAGGAATGTGTAGAAAGGAGATTTCTTCGAACTCCAAAGCCATCTTCAAAACCTGCCGATGGTAAGGCAGCAAATATAGCTCTTTGGTTTGATAGATTCATGTGGATTGTCTGACCAGTAACTCCGAATCTCCAAAGACAGTTAACCGCCTGATGCCCATTGAACGGGCAAGTTTTAGCCCCATGAGATAGCCTTCATACTCAGCTATATTGTTGGTGCTGACAAACTATAATTTGACGGCGACGGGATACTGCTCCCCCGTAGTGGATACTAGAACTGCTCCAGCTCCAGAACCTTCCATATTAACAGCTCCATCGAAATACATCTTCCATGTTTGGCGTGTATCGTACTGATGGTGTTGCCGAACTGTCATGACCCCTTCATCGGGGAAATATGGTTCCAAGGGTTTGAAATCCCCTGAAGGTGCGGCGGCCAGTTGATCCGCAACTCCCTGACCTTTGATGGACTTTTGAGTCACGTATACGATGTCAAATTATTGTAGAATCAATCGCCATCCGGACAAATTTAATTTAACATGGGTTTATTGAACACGTACTTGAGAGGATCCACGCGGGATATGAGATGGGTTGTGTGACCATGGAGGTAATGTTGTAACCTCATGGAAGCCCATGCTAAAGCACAACAAGTCTTCTCAATCAAAGTATACTTGTGTTCACTGCTGCTAAATCTTTTGCTGAGGTAATAGATAGCTCGTTCTTGGCCTCTATCGTCCTTCTGTCCCAGCATGCAGCCTATGGCGTTGTCACTTATGGACAGGTACATGAAAAGGGGAACATCATCCCTGGGTGGTACCAAAATGGGAGCTTTGATTAGTTATTCTTTAATTATGAGGAAGGCATTTTGGCACTCATCATTCCATTTCATGGAGGAGTTCTTCCTTAATAGCTTAAAGATTGGCTCACAGGTTGCTGTGAGTTGAGAGATAAACCTGCTAATGAAGTTGATTCTTCCCAAAAATCCCCGTATTTCCTTCTCTGTCTGAGGAATGGGCATTTTCGTGATGTCCTTGATTTTGGTAGGATCCAGCTCAATCCCTTTGTGGCTGACTAGAAATCCTAGCAACTTGCCTGATTTAACGCCAAAGGCGCATTTGGCTGGATTCAACTTCAAGTTGTACTTACACAACCTGTTGAATAGCTTTCTGAGATGGTCTAAGTGGTCTTCCTCTTTTTGGTATTTGACAATGATGTCATCCACGTAGATCTCGATCTCTTTATGCATTAAGTCATGGAAGAGAGCCATCATAGCTCGCTGGTAGGTGGCTCCGACATTGATGAGGCCGAATGACAAACGTCTATAGCAAAAGGTTCCCTAAGGCGTGACGAAAGCAGTTTTGTCACGATCTTCCTCAGCAACCATGATTTGATGGTACCCCGCAAAGCAATCCGCAAAGGAGTACATGTCGTATTAAGCAGTATTGTCAATGAGAATGTGGATAAATGGCACGGGAAAGCTATCCTTTAAGCAAGCTTTGTTCAAGTCCCGGTAATCCACGCAAACTTGCACCTTTCCTCCAGGTTTAGGCGCGGGCACAATGTTGGATATCCACTCAGGATATGTAGACACCATGATGATGCCAGCTTGAAATTGTTTCACAATTTCTTCTTTTACCTTTAAACTCCACTCAGGTTTCAATCGCCTGAGCTTTTGCTTGACTGGCTAAAATCCCTCTTTAATGGGAAGGCGATGAAGGACAATGTCAGTGGACAAACCCACCATATCTTCATGAGACCATGCAAACACATCCTGGAATTGGGTTAGTAGGGTAACCATGTCATTCCTTTGGTTTGGGGTAAGGTCTAAACCAATCTGGATTAACTTAGGCCTTTCTAAGGTTCCGAGATTGAAAGAAGTGGTTTGATCAAGGTTGGGTTTAGGTTTGTGTGACAACCCGAGAATTTAGAATATTTTTTTAAAATTTTTATTAATTTATTTAAGGTTCAAAATTAGAACCAAGACAGAAAATTAGTGTATGCGTTTGATATTTTTAAGATAGAATTTTGAGGATTTCAAAATTCTGTGAAGGATTTAGGTGAATTATTCAAGATTAAGGAAATTCGTGAATATGTTCTGTGTATATGTATTCAGAATGTGGTTAAGGGTCAAGGGTTGACCAGATAAACGATATCTGTAACCAACCCTAGGTATATATTAAGAACGTCAACGTTCGGTTAGAAAACCTTAGCATTTAACAAGAAACCCTAAAACCGATTTTGGAAACCCTAATTTCAGTTCCGGGAATTCGAAACCCTAATTCGGTGTATGAAACCCTAAAATTCGGGAACTTAATGGCGTAAGTGTAAATAATTATAAGATTAATTAGGGTTAATCTTAACAAATTGGTTAGCAAACCCTAATTTCTGGTTTAGGAACCCTAATGTGTAATTAGGAAAGACTGAGTGTTAATTTAATAATTTTAATGTTAATTAGGAAATATTAATCCTAATTTTAAAGTTATAAGTAATTAGAAAATCATAATCTAATTACGAAATCTAATTTCTAAATTAGAAAATTATTTTTCTATTAAAAACCCTTATTTTTGGGTTGTAAACCCTAATCCGTGATTTTGACCCTAATTGCTAAATTAGTAATTTTAATTAGGAATTATTAATCCTAATTAGCAAGATTTAAATTATGATTAGTAAATTTAATATAATTAGAAAATTCTAATTATAATTTAGAAATATTAATTTTTTATTTTTAAAAACCTAATTTGGAAATGCTAGAATTATTTTTCTAAACCCTAAAGGGTTTCAAACCCTAAACCCAAACCCTAAACCCTAAGGGTTTGGCCATTTACTAGAATGCCATTAATTTTGTATGCAAAATGACTATATTACCCTTACTGCATTATTTAGCATAACTTATAGATCTAAACCTAAGGTGAGTGGGTGAACTACCCTAGCTCTAGCAATTGACTTATATCTCAATTATATCAGCCCACCTTGACAGCCATTTCATTGCATTATTACATTTTTTAGATTAAAGAGAGAGAGAGAGAGATATGCTCACTTTATTTCTCATTTTTCCCAAGACCTTCTCTCTCTAAAATTCGGGAATGGGGAGTGATAGATAGTGAGATACAAAGCCTATATCAGTTCATTGCTAGCCTAGATCAGATCATGAAGTTAGAAAACCAAGATCAAAGCTAAACGGTGTGAGACCCCAGATTTTATGAATAAAGAATTAATTTTCTCGAAATAATTTTTTTATATTATGGTGTGAATTTGAGATAATGTTATAGTTGTGGCTAATATTTATAAATTTTGCAAAGTATGCAAGTTGTCATATTATATTCGATTGGTCGGGGAATATTCGCTTTTAAACAGAAATATTAAACGACGACACAATCATTGGTGGACCCCACAATGGAATTATTGTCGGATTGAGAAAACGACAAAAATATTTTATTAAAAATAACGGCGGAAGTTTTACCGTTGATATTGTTGAACTACTCGGTAGTAAAAGTACAGTAATACGCGTTGTTGCATAGTAGCACATGGTATTGATTATTGATATTTATGTGAGAAGTCACCGCTTTTTGTTCAATTATTGCTACAATAGTTCTTTATAGTATCTCACATTATTTGATTCAATTATTGTTGATTTAGAAGTTTTGTTTTATTCGTATTATTAACGTAATAAAATAGAAACATCTTTTATATAAAATGTAATACTTTATTAAAGTTATTCCATAAATAAAATATATTATATTTTATTATGCATAGTATTAATATAGTGTTTGTATAGTGTTTTTTCATAGTAAAATCTTTTTATATAAAACAAAAAATAATTTTATAAAGTTATTTGTTTTATTAGACAATAATTAGAATATATTATATTTTATTATGCATAGTGTTTGCATAGTAAAATCTTTTATAAAGTTATTCGTTTTATTAGATTATAAATAGAATATATAATATTTTATTTAAAATATTTTGCTTTAAATATGGACCGTCGATTAAAGTAAATAAATGCGGACCGTTTAATGACTTAGTTACTTATACGGATCCATTTTTCTATAAATAGAAGCTCATTCATTCATTATTTCTTTTAATTCAATTTGAAACTCTGTAGAGAAAGAAGAAAAGTGTTCTGCTACTTAATTACTTTTATATCCAGTACTCTTCTTTCTAAGGTAGGGAATATTATTTGTTAAACTCGTAAGGGATATTATTCTTTTGTATTCAAGAAGAGAACTTCATTATTCCATTTCTTTATTGTTACATTGGAATAACTCAGATATCTGCCACCCTACCCTATACTTGGTGACATTCTTCTATTATTACATCTTTATTATTCTCGTTGGAATATCCCACATACAGATATCTGCCGACCGTTCCATTTTTATTATTTCGTCTTTATTATTACATTCGGAATATCCTCATCTGCGTCTATCTGCCGGATCCGGTTCCATCATTTATTATTCCAGATTTATTATTCTCATTTGGAACATCCCGCTTCGCATTGTGAATTTCACCTGATCTGATTCCGTTATTATTATTCTGTTGGAATAACTGTCTATGCGAAGTACCGCATGCATGGTGATATCTTTTGTTATTCCATTCGGTATTATACTTAGTTGATTAAAATTTTGACTTCTATACTCCAAGAAATTAGTGGAATATCCTTGATATTTGCGCTTCATCCAATATCTTTCCATGGAAATATTTTTCTGTTCTTGAATTTTACTCTACAAAGCAGTATTATGTTGATAATTTGGACATTATTGGTTCATGGATAAATTAATTCTTGAACTTGTTTTATTGAATTCTTATATCATTGTCATCATCCTCATGTTTATATTATGTTGAAAGTCATCTGTGGCCTGTAGTGCATAGATGGACTTGGTATGATTATGACCAGGGATTATGCGGTGTAATCATGACCGTAATGTTACAAATGATGTGAAAATTAAAAAGTCCTCATTGGCTCGTAGTGTATTGATGGATGCTTTTGGTATGATTATGGCTATGGATTCTCTTGACCAAGGGAGCAAAGATGAATTGTTTTATGGCATGATCGTAACCGCTTGATGAAAACATGATTATCTTTGGCCCGTGAGTGCATGGATAATTCGTGGTCGTTGATACTAAAGAATATCCTTGACACAGTAGTGCGGGGATGATTTAATGATGTGGATTATTTATTGAAATGAGTCTCAAATGATAATAAAGATGATGAAAACCTTTTTAATCATAAAAGATAGTAGATTTTATTTTCTACTTGACTCTTTTAATGGATTGCTTGTTCACGCAATTAAACTTGATGTTTATTATATTTTATCGCTTTAACATTGTTGGAGACTAATGATAATTTATTCGGCATTATCTTAGTCATAATATTTCTTCTTGGGCTAGTTGAGCTCACCCTTCCTTTCACCGTTTCTTCTCTTGAGGAAATGAGAATATAGGTGGGACAAGTCGGGGAATGGAGTGATGGTCCAGAAGGATAGCATTAGTAGTCCTCACTATTCGTGAAATAGTGTGATAATAATTGTAATGAGGACTCCTTTTAAGTTTGTATAATCTCTAGTAGATAATATTTGTATTCAAACTCACAGTTTATGTTTTATCGTATTGTACACGACAGTTGTATTAGTAAGTTGTATTTGAATTCTGTACCATGTATCTGGCGACCCAAGATGGGTGATGTATACCTAATTTTGGGGGCGTCACAAAAGGTATAAGAACCCTAATTTTTAAAATCTCATGATTTGATGTTATATGTTGTAATTGATTGGCTAGATATGTGTAATAGGATGTTATTTAGTGATCTGGCTTGTAAAATACCAGATCCCTAACATCAACGTCCTTGAATCTAGCAATTTGTCAAATCTGGAAAACTGGAAAAATATCGACTGACAGCCTAATGTCAGATGCCTTAAATCCTTATCTGTTTTTTATATTTGTTGTTTTATGTTATAAATATGTTCTTTGTCATGAGGACTATGATCTAAAACAAGAAATAAGGCCAGATCCTTAGTATATTGAAAGATATGATCGGTCAAAGGTCGTTGACCAAGCACAAAAATCTGAATCTGGGCAGCCCAGATTTGCCCAGATGGCTTCTGACAAGTTTTGCTAGCCTTTAATCTTGCTGTGTGTTATTATTTTAGCCAAGTTGTTGTTTGGTTGTTGTATATTGACATGTATGTTACCCATACATGCCTTTATAACTTCCAGATCATGCACTGGATCAAAGTTGTAGCAGGTCAAACCACCGTTGACCACGAGTTTTTGACGAATTCTGGGAAACCCAGATTTCTCAAGAACATCCTCTGACCCTTGCTTTGATACCAACTGTGAGGGCCCCAAATCCGAGGTCCCGAATCACCGCGAATCCGGTTCGATCATTCTAACACTATTACTATATTTGCGGAATATATAAACATAAATTGTTTATACATTAAACTTACATACTTTTCCCCAAGGTCGAGTAACCTTAACTTATACACAATACATAACTTATTAATGAGGGCCCCGAATTCGAGGTCCCGAATCACCGCGGATCCGGTTCGATCATTCTAACACTATTACTATATTTGCGGAACATATAAACATAAATTGTTTATACATTAAACGTACATACTTTTCCCCAAGGTCGAGTAACCTTAACTTATACACAATACATAACTTATTAACTTACAATAACATTAATATACAATACTTATACAAATCCAATCGCGCACATTAAATTTAAGCTGAAACTGTCGTTAACCTTTCCTTGTATCTGATGCATTCGCCTTATCTACAATGTTTTATCATGATATAGCAAGGGTGAGCATGAAAGTTGCCCAACAAGTTTAAATTCAATAATATAATGATATATCATGATTGAAAGAGTTTGAATAATAAGCTGGCTATAATTCAACAATATAATTGTGAACTAGCAGGAACAAAATTTTGACTGAACAATTATTGAACATGAACAAATATATCTGAACCAACTGGTAATGAAGGTGATCAGCCTTTCATACCTGACTTATACATGCAATATGTACAGAGTATAATTCATGGCAACCAACAATGATTAACCATAAGCTTATCCGAATGAAACAACTTTTAGTAGAGTTAAGTAAAAACAAACTTGCCTGAATCGTTGATTACCGCTACGCAATTTATATCGCTTTATCCGAAGACCAAATATTAGTAATATAGATCTCTAATATTAGAATAATATCATCACAATATAATACTATATAATAATATATATATATATATATATATATATATATATACATAGAATAACCTAAACACATAACACATAACCCTATCAGTCTATAACACACATAAGACTCGGTATTAAATTAAACCATTTCATTCTAACATAAATCCGAACACTAATTACTCACCCCATTTGCCTATTGCCTACATGAACAAATTTCGAGTTTAAGTTCAATTAAACTCTGCCTAAACACTTAACAATTATCTTAGATAATTTATTATTAGTCAAATTATTTTTCAAATACATGTAATAATTTTTAAATAATTATTACTATTTATCATAAATTTTCAATCATTAATATTGCATTTAAATGAATTAAATATCACATAATTCTAATATCATTAATATCTATTTATTATGAAATATTAATGAAATACATGTCATAATATTATAATATATTTATAATATCATAAAGTATTTTTAATACTTTATTATTTTCTTTAAATATTTTTAAAGTAATTAAAATATTATTCAATAACTCATTATTAATATAAATACCACATTATTCTTTTTATCATTAATATTTATTTAATATTAAATATTAATGAAAATCATAACATAATATTATAATATAAGTATAATATTATCAAAGTATTTTAATACCTTAAAATCATATTTATATGATTTTTAAACCGATTAAATTCATTATCCGGTAATTACTATAAATATTTAAAATATTAATATTTTCATGAAAAATATCAAAAGTTATATTTTATAACTTAAAATATTTTATAACCCTTAAATCATTTTTATATGATTTATAAATTATTAATTCTATTTTTTCATAATTTATTTAATATATTTATTAAATAAACTAATTGTCATTAATATTGATTAATTAATTAAATTCATCCTAAAATATTAAAAGTCACTAAATATAACTTAAAATATTTTCTTTTACCATAATATAATTTTTCATGAATTAAAATCATTTTTAAATAATTTATTTAATATTATAATTAAATAAATTAAATACCATTATATTCCAAAAATATTAAATATTTATGAATTATACTCAAAATAATTAAAAACTATTTTTCAGACTTTAAAATAATTTTTTGGAATTTATTTTGTATTTTTAATAATTAAAAACTATTTTTATTTATTTAATTAATTAAAATAATTATTTTCTAATTAAACTGTAGCTAAAAGGGCCCTATAGCGACATAACCGTCACTATAGGTGTTCTTGGTGTTCTTGGCCCAAACCCAAATCTTCATAACCAGTTACCGGATGCCTACTTTGACCAACATTAAAGTAGTGTACTTGATGATTTTTGGGTCGCTTATGGGGTTAATATTGTAGTACTTATGTAGGACTACAACCACGAACTCATTTCATGACCAAACAACAACATATCAGTAAGATCTGGGTTTCCAAAGATTTTGACAAGGCTGTTCTTCGTATTCTGGATTTTCCAGAATTGAAGGTATCTACTTTTGATCCCTACAGTTTGAGTTTTGTGTTTGATTTGTGTGATCTAGTGGTTGGATCTTGTAGTCTAGATGTCCGGAATCATGTATATAACAACTTATCATCATAATAACATAACATGTGACATAACAAGGGTGGTCAAAGTAAGGGTCAGAGGCAGTTATGTATTGTGTATAAGTTAAGGTTACTCGACCTTGGGGAAAAGTATGTAAGTTTAAGGTATAAACAATTTATGTTTATATCTTCCGCAAATATAGTAATAGTGTTAGAATGATCGAACCGGATCCGCGGTGATTCGGGACCTCGGATTCGGGGCCCTCACAGTTTGTCTTTGACCCATTCTTGAATTTCTGGAGGCACCTCAAGGTCCTCATGTATATCCATCAAGGCTGAATTCATCTCTACATCAAAGGTATAATCCTTGTGGAGAAGAGACACCGTATCAGCAAGTATAGACACATCTAAATTCAGGGTCCTGAAACAAAATATGTTTTCACTTAGTATATATGAAACGTTTTGATCATACACAGTGTTAGCATGTACTGACAAAATAAACTACTAATACTGTACAGAAAAGTAAGCAGTTATTATATCTACAGGCGTAAAGAGTTTACTCGCTTTACTCTGTCGACCAATGCAAGGAGTCTTTGCCCAATTAGCGAAGGCAAAAGTCCGGTGGACCGCAGTGATGGAGGAGTTGTCATCGTTCTCCTTCTCCCGAATGATGGCCATTACGTCTGGGCAATCATCATCTGGGGTATATCTGTTTGTATGTTCATCATGGACGATGATGCGCATGCCCGACATTATCCGAACAACGTTCTGTTTGCTTCTTTGTTTCTCTTCTTCCACTGCGGGATCTATAACAAAGATTTCTTTCTCCTTCACCGGTATCGGCTTGGGAAATAACATAGCCCTTACGTTGGCTGGCACCTTTACAGGAGGTTGTGCGGACTCAGAGTTTGAAGGCAAAGATAAACGTCACGTGGCTAAAGTTGAAGGAATCTGTTGATGTTTATGAGGATTCCTTTGACTAGAATTGGCAGAATAGCCTAGTCCAACTGTTCCAGTCTGCCTGGCTAATTGAATTGGGTACTTGATACCCTGGTGATCTTTACCCAGCCCTTGTCCCGGCTGATGACCCAATGACATCATTTCCTGAGTAGCTGACATTACTTCGGCGGAAATCTTGGGTTCGGGAAATGGCGTTCCAATTGCATGGTACTGGGTATTGCTCACTTCCAAGGCATGAAAACTGACCGGTTCAACATCTGCATTAGCGTTGATGAATGGTATGTCCCCGTGTTGAGGACATTCTGGTTCAGCGTTGACCGTGACCAGGCTATTGTTGATAATGTATTTCATTCTTGTTGATGAAGGGTGGAGGGATCCCTGACCATATGAATCCACGGTCTTCCCAAGAGCAGTTTGTATCCCGAATCTATCTTTAGTACGTGGAAAGATACGTAGAATGTGTGGGGACCAATTTCAATTGGCAGCTCAATTACCCTGACTGAATTCCGGCGGGCTCCGTCAAAAGCTTTGATAATCGTATGGCTGCTCCTGATTTGGTTGAGATTAACATTCATCTTCAACAAAGTGGCGTATGGACAGATATTTAGAGATGAGCCTCCATCTATCAAGACTCCAGCCAGCATATATCCGGAGGACAAGACCGCAATGTGTAACGGCTTGCAATGATCGATCTCTTCAGGCGGTATATCGTCATCAGTGAAGGATATCACATTGTCGTTGAAAATGTGATTAACCAAGTGTTGAAATTTTTCCGTATCCACGGATTCTGGTAGATAGGCTTCTTCCAAAACCTTTAGTAAGATCTTCCGATGATCCTCGGAAGTTAGGACTAAGTCCAAAATTAAAATCTGATGTGGAGCTTCTCTCAAGCTTAAAACCACCTTGGCATCGTGATGACCCATAGTGCGGAGGAATTTTTCAATCTTCTCCATGGGTATTTTCCCCTTTGATTTGATGGTAGGCTTCATTACCCATTGGGGAAGATACAGTGGATTTTCCTTCGACACTGTAGCAGTTGTATGTGAGGTGGACCCTTCACCTTCTCTGTAATTCCATGGAACTGTGTGCAAGATAACAATAGGATATTGTGCTCTGCATGGTAAGTTGATTGGCTTAGGAGCGGCCACTTTCAAAGGATTGTTGATTCCTCTGAATTGAATTGTTGGCATTATGAGTGATTGGTTAGTCCCATCAGTCTCAGTGGATATGACTTCTACCAAACTCTTCCACTTAGTAGGACATGTATTCTCGCTTGCACGTAACACAGTATCATTGTCTGATAAATGCAGAATACCGCTGTCAATGAGATTTTGGATAAGGTGGCGGAGTGCCCAGCATTCTTCTGTGCTGTGACCGCGAGAATTGGAGTGATACTGACATACTCCATCAGAATTGTACCATCCAGAATGGGGATTGATTGGAGGTAAAAGGGAATTGATCCTTCCTATATTGATTAGCATCTGAAGGATTTCCTCCATAGGTTGGCCCAGATGTGTAAATTCTCTTCTGTTGAAAAAATCACGACGAGCTTTGGCATTCGCTCTCTTTGCTACTTTGTCCTCTAGAGATTCACTTTCTGGAGGTAATGTGGGAATATTCATAACAAGAGGGAGGAGACTAGCATGTTCCTGGCTTACTAATTGATGCTGGTAGGTCACCAGTTCTGCCAATTGCTCGATCTATTTGTATAGAGCTTTCATCATACATTCCATTGCAAACTAGAACTTGGCACAATCCCATTTGTCCACTCCGTCTCTAGTTGTCTGAGATGATTCGCCATTGAAATTGGAACTTTGTCCATTGCTCCAATTAATCATGTTGACCTCTTCTTCTTTGTGTCGAGGAAGAGGGTTGTCTTGTACATGAGGTTGATCTGGTTTGGTGACCACGATTTCCCCATTGTCTATCAGGTCTTGGATTTTGTGTTTCAAGGCCCAACAATCTTGAGTATCATGTCCGGGTGCCCTAGCATGATATAAACATTTCTTAGCAGCATTGAAACCCCGTCCATTAGGGCTGGCTGGTGAAAGAAGATGCGTGATTTTCTTCTGTGTTGTCAGAAGCGTGAGAATATTCTCGAGTGAGTCCCCCAAGGGTGTGAACACTCGAGGGCGCCTCTAACTTCTCCACCTTTTGGTGCTTGGAGGATTGAAGATGAAACTTGAAAGGGGTGTAGTTTCTCCTTTGAATAGGCATGTTTTGATTGCCTTTTGACCTGTAGTATCGGAAAACATCTTCCTCTTTCTTCTTGGACCCTCAAAAGTTGTTTTCATAATTTACGGATTGGATGTGCTCGATAATTGACTTTAAGAAGCGACTAGGTCTTGAATCTTTCCTGACTTCAATCCCATCTCAGCCATCTCCCCGTGTTTAATCATTTCAGAAAATGGTTTACCGTTGCCGGCTAACACTCTCACATAGAAAGGAGCTTCTTGTATGTCTATGAAGGTCATTACCATTTCTGATTCTGTCATGGAAGGAATAACTTGGGCAGCCAGGCGTCTCCACCTTTGAGCATACTCTCTGAAAGACTCGTTAGACTATTTCTTGACCTTGGTAATTTGATACCGTTCAGGAGCCATCTGAGACTGAAAGCTGTATTGAGTGAGGAAAGCGTGTGATAGCTCTTCCCAGCTATAGATCTTTGAGTTGTCTAATCTTGTGTACCACGAACGGGCTTCTCCAGTTAGACTCTTCTGGAACAGTTGCATTCTGAGTTTTTCGTCCTCTGCATAAGATCCAAGTTCTCCAATGAACACCTTTAAATGTGTGTACGGATCTCCTAACCCATCATATTTTTCAAAGTCAGGAGTTTTAAATTTTTCTGGATAATGAACACCAAGGAATATACAAAGGTCAGCATATGAAACACTCCCGTGTGCTCCAATTCCTTTGATAGCACGAAGGGTCTCTTCCATTTGGAGGACTTTCTTTTTGATGTCATTTGTGTCCGGATCTCCGTGGGATGGGCAACATCATGAGTTTTGTTGGTCGTATCCAATTGCGAGCTCGAGTGTCGTGATGACTGGTTTCCCACTTGTGTAGAATTGACATGTATGGGTATTTTTGGACCCTGAGTAGACTGGTGTAGTTCTTTGAGTAGAATAGCCAAATCTTTAATTTGTTTGCTTAATCTGTCGAATTCGTTGTGAGAAACTGGATTAAGGTCAGTCTAGTCAGATGACGACATGATTGACTGTAGGCCTGTAGCCTTTTTGGATTTTGACCGGGTAGTAGGTCTGATTGGTTCCCTGCAAAAGACTTGCATAGTTTAGTCTTTAGGGAATGTGTGTATAATAAAATGATATCTGATGTGTCCATTTTAGGAATTTTATCCTGCAAAACGGATGTCAGTTGTTTGGTAATACATGATAGCATGGTATGTAGGTGTACACATTTCTTCATATTTCTCATTACATGGAGATATATATGGAATGTAATTACAAGTAATTGAAATGAGAGAGCATGAAGAGACTTTCCTCCGTTTTGGGTTTATCAGAGGCTGACCTATCTTAGGTTACTTCTCTCGGCTTTTTGGCATGAAGGTTCCTAAATCATCGCAATTTAATCAACGGGAAGTTAATCCGGTCTTTCAACTGGAGCAAATTTGGGTGGTGCCTTTCCTGAGCCTCGACGAATTAGTCTTCCCACGAGTCCAGTAATCAAACACCGACGGGATAGCCTCCTCGTGGAGGGACCACACAACATACATTCACATACATCGCATCTCACCTTATGAAAATGATGACATGTGTGAAGCACTAATATCACAAGCAGATATGGTGCGAAGCACTAAGTGCAAAAAAGGAAATGCATTTGTACACATTCATCATAAATGTAAAGGCAACATCCACACACAAGCAGATAACAGTTTTGAAAAGATTGTAATAGCGGCTTAAGTCCTCTTACTGGAGTCCCCAGCAGAGTCGCCACATGTCGACGTCAGGATTTTTAAATGTCCCTTTCCGTTACTTGTTCTTTGGTGTTCTCATTTTAGGTGAGATTTGTTTGAAAAAATAAGTGAAAAAAGGTCTGACATGTATAATGTCGACGATGGACTGTTAAGAGTCACCAGTTGGATTTTTAAATGGTTGTACCAACACAACCGAGAAAAGGTTTGCACATTGACCCAGTGATGTGACACTGTTAAACGGGTCGGTGAAACCGATATTCATTAAGTTCCAGGGACTTGATTATGCGGAGGGAAGGTGTTAGGCACCCTACGACATCCGTGTTACCACGGTGACCGCCTCTTTTCAAGAAACTATTATCTAAATGTGTGTGTGTGTGGGTCAATGTGTTGTTATTTGGAAGTAGTGCGAGGTCTCGTTCGTACCTATATACACAAGGTTTGAATTTATGTAAAAATTCAGTTTTTAGCAAGATATAGCAATGATGTTTTATAAAAAAAGGTCTTTCAAACCCTGATGCTCAATAGTAATTGAGACCTGTTACACTTCCATTTTATTAAGATTGAGACCTGTTACACTTCTTTTTTATTAAGTGTTCGGCTGGATTGATTTTATTTTACAGATGCGAGGCATCCGTACGAAAATAATATACAAAATAATGCCAACTTCCTCGTGGGTATGGAAACCATCTGAGGAAATTCGAGACCTTCATGAGAATAATTTACAAGCTACTTACAACTAAAATGTCCATCACGAGAATCGAATCTAGATCCAATAAATTTGAATCTGTGATCACATGATTCCTAAAGCATACGATACCGCATAATTTGTATAAAGCGATGGCGGTATATATATAAAAGGTGCAAATATATATATATATATATATATATATATATATCTGAACATGATCACTAGCCACGAAACACCTCCATAGGGGATCAGAAAATGTAAATAAAGCTGTAAAAGCTATCAACTGTCATGGAGGAAACTCCAGGCGGGACGAAACGTAAATAAAGTTGTAAAGCTATCAACCACCACGGAGGAAACTCCAGGCGGGACAAAATGTAAATAAAGTTGTACAAAGCAATCAACTGCCACGAAGTGAACTCCAAGCAGGACGAAATGTAAAGAAAGCTGTAAAAGCGATCAACCACCACGAAGTAAACTCCAGGTGGGACGAATATATATATATATATATATATATATATATATATATATATATATATATATATATAAGTGAGTAAATGCACCGGATGTAAAATCCAGGCTCATCGAACAAAGTTCGACAACAGTTCATATATATATATATATATATATATATATATATATATATATATATATATATATATATATATAAGTGAGTAAAGCATATGCTGGATGTAAAATCCGGGCTCATCGAACAAAGTTAAACAACAGTTCATATATATATATATATATATATATATATATATATAAAAAACGATAAGCGCTCCGGTGAAGTCTAGGCTCATCGAACAAAGTTCAACACACAGTTCATATATATATATATATAAAAGCAAATAAACTCTCCAGACAGAAGTTTAGGATCAATCGAGGCATAACTCGATAATGTTAGTCCATATATATATATATAATATATATATATATATATATATATATATATATACAAATCTGAAATAAAACCACTGACCGAAATCCCAAAACAAACCTATAACCACGACTCTCAGCGTGAAGAAGGGTGTGTGAAAAGATGAAGATAAATGCTTTATAGTGTGTGAGAAGGCTTACAGTGGGCTGCCAAAGAAGACTTCTATATCTTTAAAGTAGGTAAACACTGGCTTTTGTAGGTACAGAAGTAGCTATATGTGAGCTCACATGTGTTTAAAATGAGAAAGCAATCAGTATAGGGTGAGTACGGAGCATATTGGGCAGGGCTTCCTCGCCGTTTTCTCTTGCAAAATGGCCACCCCAAGCCCTCTATTTATTGAGGGTGGAGTCGCAGGTACCTGCGGCTTGGTTGCAGGTGTACCAGAGGCTACCCGGGTTGCCCCGGGTTTCTCGGGTTCCATCGTCTCGAAGTACGTGCACTTGGGCACTGCAATGTCCGTTCAAACTTTCAGAATTGCAATCCGGGCATCTGACTAAGGTATATAGGACCAATTTCGGACCGTCGTTGTTGAGAGTTACGCAATGTCACGGGATTAGAGGTTGTACAAAGTCATGAAGATAGGACGGTGCCCTCCGGTCTTCAGCTTCAAATTCTATCCATTATCCAGCGCAATAGTCACTCGGGATTGATTTTCCTTGGCTCTTGTGGGACGTCGTTGTGTAGAAATGTGATGTTGAGACGACGTGACATGGCATCGCATTGGCGAGATGACGATGTTGCCCCTTACCGGGGTTATCGCCGGTTCGATAAATCATGACGTTACTTTCGAGGCTTCACCGAGATTGGATCGCCGCAATTGTTGAAGGTCCTAAGTGTCATCTCTTAGGTGTGCCTGTCCTCCCGGGGTTATCTCTGGGTTGGTACTGAGTATCTCGTTGTGAGCGCCGAGATTGAACCTGAATGCATTTGAAACAAGCATTTCTGGGGTTATCTCCGAAACTGCATTCCTTGGGGTTATCACCAAGGTTGGTAACTATTCCCATGGTTGGGACTGAGACTGGATACCTCAGGGTTAATCTGTATGCCTCGGGGTTGTCTCCAAGGTTGGAATTGTTACTCCCAGTGTGTGTTCCGGGGTTGATGCTGAACTTCCGGTAGTATCCGGAATGGATATGAACTGTCTTCCAGGGTTCTCTCTTTAAAGACGAATCTGTCCTCCTGCAATGTTAATGACAGGTGTACAGAAAATTTCGAGTGTCTACACCTGCCAAACCCAAGAAACTACTAATCTCTATCACCGTAGCAGGTCTCGGCCATTTAGTGATAGCCTCAACCTTTGCTGGATCCACCTTAATGCCCTCAACAGAAACAACATGTCCCAAAAATACAACCTGCTCCAACCAGAACTCGCATATACAGAATTTAGCATACAACTTCTCTTTCTGCAAAATCCCAACACTGTGCGAAGATGCTCCTCATGCCCTTCCTTAGACTTGGAGTAAACCAAAATGTCATCAATAAAGACAATAACAAATTGGTCCAAGTACTCCCTGAACACCCGATTCATTAAATCCATAAACACCGCCGGAGCGTTAGTAAACCCGAATGGCATCACCAGAAACTCGTAATGCCCATATCGAGTGCGAAAAGCTATCTTAGGGATATCCCCATCCCTCACCCTTAACTGATGATAATCCGACCTCAAGTCTATCTTCGAAAAATACTTCGCCCCCTGAAGTTGGTCAAACAAGTCATCAATCCTTGGCAATGGATACCGATTCCTAATGGTAATCTTATTCAACTCCCTGTAGTCTGTACACAACCTCATAGACCCATCCTTTTTCTTCACAAACAAGACTGGAGCACCCCACGGTGAAACACTCGGCCGAATCACACCACGATCTAAAAGTTCCTGCAACTACTGCTTTAGCTCCTGCAACTCCAACGGTGCCATCCGATACGGTGCCTTAGAGATAGGCTCCGCACCAGGAACAAGCTCAATAGCAAGCTCCACTTCCCGCTGCGGTGGAAAGCCTGACAACTCCTCAGGAAACACATCAGAAAAATCACAAACAATTGGAACATCCACAATACGGGACTCACCCTTAGAGGTATCCTTCACAAATGATAAATACCCCTCACAACCCTTTGCCACCAACTTTCCAGCCTTCAAAGCTGAAATCAACTTCATAACCCTACTTGGTCGTGAACCTTGAAACACGAACTCTGGAGACTTCACATCTCCAAATATAACCTTCTTCGCCTGACATTCGATAGTGGCTTGGTGTTTATCCAACCAATCCATCCCAAGAATGACATCAAAATTATGCATACTTATTGGAAGAAGATTAGCCCTACTAATCTTATCCCCAAAACTGATCACACACCCTCGATACAAATCAGAAATAACAACAGAAGTCCCCATCGGGGTAGCAATAGACATAACATAATCTAATAACTGAGATGGCACACCCAGGTGCCGAACAAAAGACTAAGCAACAATAGAATGAGTAGAACCCGTATCAAACAAAATAGACGCCTCACGATTGTCAACTAAAAGAGTACTAGAAATAGTACCTGGTGCACTTGCCGCCTCGTTATACGTCAAAGCAAAAACTCGACCACCTTGACGCTGACCTCCATTACCACCATTAACACCACCTCCACCATTTCCACGTGGCCCGGTACAGTCTCTAGCTATATGACCCGTCTGTCCACACAAGAAGCATGCACTGGTGAGTCTGTAGCACTGCCTCCCCAGATTATTTGCCCCACAAGTAGCACAAGGAGCTATCGGAATGAGATTTGGGTTACCCCATTAATTTGGTCCCGCATAACGACTACGATTCTATCCTGGCGACAATTACGCCCTGCTGCAGACGATTCTGACCATTCCAAGGTAGTTGCAGCTGACGATTCTGCCCTTACTGAGGCATCTGCTGATAACCACTGTTCTGATTCTGTCCACGCCATTGCCTCTGTTAACCACCACGATTCTTGTTCCACTGACCACCCTGATTCTTCCCATTTTAACCCGATGCTTGACTCTGCTGGTCATCTCTGTCCCTCTTTAGACTCCCTTTCGGTTTAGAAGACCAAAAATCTTGTCCCTCCATTTCAATATTCTTGGTTGCATTAGCCACTACTGACACATCTGCAAACTTGTTGTTAATAAGATGTTGGTGATACCTGTAATGGATTCTCCACTTGAATTTCTATGCATGTTCTGTTGCCGTCCCTGCTGAGGTTCCCACAAAGCCTGCCAACCTGGTGAACCTCGTCATGAAATCCGTGATGGACTCATCATCTTTCTGCCGAATAGATAGATAGTCTCTAGCATAGGCCTCTTTATCAGCAACTGGGAAGTACTGCTGATAAAAGACCTCACAAAACTCCACCCAACCAAGTGTTTCAACATAACCATCACCTTTTGTTACTTTTGTCGCCTTCCACCACCTATGTGCATCCCCTTCCAGCTTATAAGCAGCAAGTAACACTTTCTGATTATCTGAGCACCCCAACACATCAAAAATCTTCTCTAAGTGGGTAATCCAATTCTCTGCATCAATTGGAGTTGGAGCTAAATTGAATGACTGTGGTTTCTGCTTCTGAAACCTTTCAACCAAACATACATTGGAACCACCTGGTGATCATAACAATCTACATTCCCTTCCTCTTCGTTTGCTTGCTAACCATTATTTCCCGGATTCCCTTGCTCAGGAATTTCTGATGGCGGCTGTTGCATTGCCTGTACAACATGTTCCACCAACTGAGGTAAAGTCTGATTCACCGCCTGATTCACCAAGGTAGCCAATTGAGCATTTATCTAATCATTAGGTTACTCAATGGGCTGACCCTCACCTCTTCCCCTATTGTTACCTCGCCTCCCAACAACTCTAGCGGATCTACAAGCCATCTAAGAAAGAGATCACGAACATAAACAAATTAAGCAGATTAGAGACAAATTTGAATATAGCTGATATGATAGCTGAACAGAAAATCAAACAGAACAAAAACCTAACCTAGAAGTCTACCCATAACTCACAGGTCAAACCTAAATAGGTTTTCTACAAGAAAGAACCTAAGCTCTGATACCAACTCTGTAACACCCCCTTTCCGAAATAGAAAGAGAGGTTACTCAAAACATATCAAAATTGATGAATTTAATAGCAAGGCTCAAAGTCCCAAAATAATAGTCTTAATATCTGATAAATACCACAAGTCAACCATAATAAATGACAAACTATCTCAAACCACAATCTAAAATAATTATTACAATTTCGAACAAACTAATGTATCACAACCTAAACATAATATATCTAAATTATTTTGATAAAAGGGAGCTCTCATCACACTTGCCCTTGATTCCCCTGATTACCTGCCGGAAGAAAAACACAGCATGAGCTAAATGCCCAGTACGGATATAGAATACAAATAATGAACCAAAATAACTAACTCAAATAAATGAAATGAAATGAAACGAACAAAACTAAAACAATGAAATGATAGGCTGAATCAAATGGATGTGTGTTATTTCATACTGAGCTCAAAATAAATAGTAATATACCTCGCCACACAGGCAAGTCAAATAATGCCACACATACAATCACACATCGGACCGCGCAATCCAGATGCATGCAAAATCGGAAGGCGTGTTTAGCACAAACATCACCACTCCGCAAAATAGAACAGAACAGAAAACTAGGGTCGACCCATACGCCACCCATAACAAAACACCAAATGGCCAACTCCCACCGGAGCACAAAACGGAGACGCCGTTGACTGATCACACCGCCACGGAAGGTGCCATGCCTCGGTGCCAAGAGGACATGCTTGTGGTACCCCCACAGGTGGTTATAGCTCAAGTATACCCTACGGTATATTCTAACAAGGATACCATGTCACAACACATACGACACAATATCAACACAAATGGGTTCTAATATGTACATGTTAAACTGAAATGATTCATCAACTCAAAGTCCCCAAAAATACTAATATGCACATTACTACAAATATCAAAATAAATTTAGACATGTTGTACTAGTCTAAAGAGTACAAATATGAGTTCCAACTATGAACGCCAAACGAAACTATCACAATGAATTTGACAATAGATAATCATGAGAGGCAATACTAAATTTCAAAAAATATAACGAAACGAACAAATTAAAAACAAAAGAATCTCGCTGAAAGAGTACGGAATTCGTACCTGAATTAAGTAATGTAGTACCCAAAATATATTCCCAATATACTCCGTTAAACTCCTTCCGTTCAGCCTAATCAAAACAAATAAATAATTTATAAATTGAATAGTTATATAATATTAAATATATAACTATTAAATTTAACACCAATTAACATTTATATTTTATTTTATTTTATGACTAAACTTCTGAAATCATGTATAAACATCTCATTATTATTACATGTCATATTTTTAATTAGTTAATTCAATTATTTTATTATTATTAAACACATATATATATATATATATATATATATATATATATATATATATATATATATATATATATATATATATATGAACCTCTTGAAGGATATGATATATAACATATATGTATATAAAAAAATTATATTATTAAACTAGTGATTTCATTTAATCATGTGCATAGCCTATGAACCACGAAAACAAGAAAGTTCTCTAATTCTCTTATTCAAAATTGTGCCGACACTATACACATATAATCTATAGAATTGATTTTGATGCTTTTATGATTTTCTTACCTTTGTTAATTGTGTGTATTGAAAGCTTGCGGCCTTCTCCTCTCCCAAAGTTACTGCATCGTTCTCCTTTCCTCAATTGCGTATAATGTTTAAGTGAATTAGGATTAGTTATCTAATTATTATTACCCACAAACATAAATTAAACCCAATAAATTTTAAAGCCCAAATTGTACTAAATTAATTTATCCATCACTTATTAATATTTAGTAGCCCACATAATTTAAATAAAACTTGACCCAACATAAGAAAAGCCCAATTAAAATATTTAAAATATGAAATTAAATGTTATTTATTTATTTATTGCTATTATTATTTTATTTTATTTTTGGGTATATTACAACTACTAAGACATCGTAGTGACATCTCTGGACGGCGGGGTAGAAAAAGCAATGATATGATGTCAAAAAAAGTCGAAAAAGAGATGTCATGTCACATCTGCAGTCTACACCAAATAACTCGAGATCTGCGAAGCAAATCAAAAAGCTTTCAACGTCTACTTTCCAACGGGAAGATTGGGAAGGAGTATAAATCAACAGAGCTTTAAAGATCAAAAGTTGCTGATGATTGCTATGTTGCAGAATCGTTGAGTTGGTAGAATGCTAACGTTGACTCTACGAGTTCCACCTGAGCTTAACAGAATAAGTCTCAGTGACAATGAGACTACGAAGGTGGAAGTGAAGCAGCTTTGAAGAAGGACTTGAACAGACCAAAGCTTCACTCAACAAAGATGAGAATGCCACTTGAATTGGCATCTAAGCTGAGAGCCGAGAAGGACAAGAAGATAGCACTCAGAACAGTAGAAAAACACAAGACAGATCCTGAGAGCCCCTCTATAACTCACCATGAACCTAAAGCTGAGCCAGAGCAAGTGCAGAACTGTATCTGCCAACTTATTAAGAAGGGTTCAGGAAATGGTGATGGTACACAGCTGATATCATATGAAGATGAGAAGTACAGAAGAAGTTCAGCTGCACCAAAGAAGACGTGGTCCAGACTCAAAGCAGAATGCAAAGAGGACCACGCCAAGCTGCTAAGTACAGAAGATGTTCAGAGCTTAAAGACATCTTAGCAGCTCAGCACCAACAACAACAACAAACAACAACAACAACTACAAGCCAAGGCCTGAGGGGTCTTTGTCCGAAGGGACTAAATGAAGCTCAAACTTCTTTGGGCTTGAAGAGTTCTAGGGAACTAGAGAAGTTCTAAAATTTGTTGGCCTTGAAGAGTATAGTGTGAATGAAGTCCCAAGGATCTTTGGCCTTGAAGGAATCTTAGTGATTCGAGTGTCTTGCCTTCCTTAGTGGAAATCCTGCTAGTTGAAAGCGGAAGAGAGGATTAGGAGCATGAGTCTCTGAACCACTTAAAACCCCTTTTGTCTTTTACTTTATGTCATTTATATTATGTATATTAACTGCTATAACTGCTATGTATGTTTTAACTGCTTACAACCGAACTAACTCTAAGAATAATGTATGTATAATTACAAATATATCAATGAAGGGGATCTTTTACTTATTCCGATGTGCTTGAAAAGATTCTTATGTTTGTTATATGTTAAATCATTAGCAATACAAAATAAATGAGAAAAGTATTTGAAATTAAAAAGGATTTATTCAACCCCCCCCCCCTTTTAGATCTATATTGTGCCTATTGGGAACTAACAAAATTTATTACTGAATTGTTTATTATCTAAAATATTTTTTCAACATTAACATTAAACTAATATTTCATTTTTTGTCCACATGTTGAATTGGCACGCCTGGTGAGACCAGTAATTAGAAATGTTGTGAACAATGGTATGTCGTCGCACTAAGAATAACAACCCAGAACGAGAATAGAATAACGAACATCAAATTTTTTTTAATAGAATTAAATTTTGGAATCTCAAATTTAATTATATGTCCACAATGAAAAATATTTATTTTGGGGGTCACTGAGTGGTCGTAAGGATCATGAACTATTTACACAAATTTTTAACAGTCACAAATATTATGAACCTTTACTTGGCGTTTAACAGCCACAAAGATTATGAACTTTTATCCCCCTGAGTATCAACCACAACAATCATTAATTCATCCTCATTCTCCCTCTAAAGTTTCTTCAACACCTCAAGTTATTCCTCTAGGACCTAGAGACTCAATCAAATAAATTCATAGAAGATGAAGTGATGAAAGAGAAAACTACATGAGAAGGCGAGAAGCTGAACAAAGAGATCCACCAAGGAGTAATGGGGTGAGAAGGTAAATATGTTGTAGAGTTTTCCTTGTAAAATTTTTATTCTCTATAAAATTCTTTTATTTATCAATAAATTCATTATTTTCCTCTAGAAATAAAGTTGCTCACTGTATATAAGTTATGTTTAAATTCAAAGTATCATGCATCTTAGAATCGATGAATGCTTAAAACTACTGGTTTTGTCATCATCAAATAGAAGGAGATTGTTAAGACAAATTCATATTTGATTTGATGATGTGATAATGTATATTTGTAACCAGTAGTTTTTGTGAAGTTCTTAAAATGAAACTAATGTACAAGGACTTAGAGTTGATGATCAAGCTTGTTAAGTTGATAAAATAAATGAATTAAATGTATAAATATTAGGAAACTAGACGAACGTAGAGCACAATGATCGAGATCATAGAGTCTGCTAAAAGATCGTAAGATAAAATGAAGATTCCAGAGTTTGCTCAGAAATCGTAAGGTAAAATAAAGATCACAGAGTCTGCTCATAGATCGTAAGACAAAATGAAAATTGCAGTCTACCAAGAGATCGTAAAGTATATTGAAGATCGCAGAGTTTGCAAGAGATTGTAGAGCCTACAGATCGTAGATCTTATGAATCGTAAAGCAGATCGTAGAGCTTGTCAATCCTAAAGTCATATAGCCAAATACTCTACGACCACTATGAAACTCTACGATTAAGAAAATTGTAGAGTATGTCAACACTGAAAATGGACTGACAATGTGAAGAATTATAAAGTGAAGATCCCAAGGTAGGTGCGAAACATCCCAAGTTTAAAAAGAAGATCAGATCGAGTTGTGTTAATAACTACTTCAGCGAAGTGACAACCAGAGGCAGATCCAGTCCATGAATTCAGTGGGGTCAATTTTTTTAAAACAAAAATTTATAAAAAAAATAAAATAAAGGCGTCAGAATGCGAGGGATATTACAAATATTTGTGTGAGCTATCATATAAAATTGATATTATTTTATGTAGTTGAATACACTTCGAATCCTTGATCTTATGTTATATATAAAATGATATTTTATAATTTTTTAAAACATTGTTATTATAAGAGACACTTCTTGTGTCCTCTAAAATAAATTACAAAACTAAATAATATTGTTAAAATACTATTTATAATAACATTTTTTGAGATTTTATTGTTTGAAACTACCGTAATGATAGTTTCATTTCAATAGCTGCAAAAATATCATATTCAATGTAAGTTACTAAATAATATAAAAGAGTGGAGTGTTTGTGTTAGTAAGAATTTGAGACATTTAATAGTCTTTTAATCTGAATATTTTATTTTCACTAAACACTTTATAAAATCAAAATCAAATTAAAAATTAACTCCCAAAAATTCAGTGGGGTCAATTGACCCCACTGCCCTAAGGTAGATCCGCCCATGGTGATAACACCAACGTGGTTGTTAATTAATCTAGGGGTGAGCATGGTGTGATTTGAAGCCCAAACCACACACGAAACCGCTTTGGTAGGGTTTAACAAATCCAAAACCGCATATGAAATCGTTTGTGATTGGTGCGGTGTGGTTTTGAACCATGCGGTGTTGTTTCATTTGGTACAGTTTAGATTCCAAAACTAATTGAAACAACAAAATTTTATGCAATTTAAATTAATAATTTAGCATCACATAATATTAAATACCACTTTGATAACACACAGCGTTACTTATAATGTTCTGTCTAAACAAAAGCTAAATAAAACCTGATGAATTATTATCTGCTTACATATGAAAATTCTAAACAGAGATAATTAGTTAATTACATGAAAGATAATTCCAAATGGATTAACTAAATGGTGGTTTCTATAATAATGCTTTTTGCTATGTTCCATGTTGACAAAGTTACTCATTCCAGGACTCTGTTTCACTTGAACTCTTGAAGTGAACTGAATAAGTCATAAAACCATAAACCTGAATATGTATACACTATATCAACTCATTTGTTTAATATAAAAGAGTTTACAAATAGGCAATAATTCAGCAATGTAAAAAAAATCCGCATGTCAGTTCAATAATTCAAAATGACTTGAGATCTTCACTTCACATATATATGCATGGCATCCATGTAGATTAAAGGCTCATACATGTTATAATCCTCAATCCTTATGCAACAAGTACAACAACATTAATAGAACGGTTGTAACAGAACAACTGTTGCAACCCAAAACAGTGAAAAACAAAACATGAAAAGGTAACTAATTACATATTACAAGTTTACTACATAAAACTGAAGGTGAAAAATATGGCTGTCCTATTTGCATTCCATTAGTCACTCATCGACCACGCATTTCTCAAGCAAATTTAATTCTCATTTTCTATAATCTCAATGTGCCTATAAATCCCTCTCCTTGTGCTTTTCTTTTAGGGCCACAAACAATGATATATGGGAGATACCAGCTACTTTATATACATCAATGTTCACAACAATCATCTTCAAAAATCAATATAGGCTTTAAAGCACATGGTGTGTTGTATATATATGTACAAATTCATTATGGCAAAAAACCAAACAAAATGGTTGTGGTGATCTTGGAAGTTAACTAGCTATTTTCAGACAAAAAATGTATCTGAAAATGTGACGCCCCCAAAATAGGTATACATCACCCATTCTGAGTCGCCAAATATATGGTACAGAATTCAAATACAAACTTAATTTACACAATACGACAAAACGTAGCTAAGAGTATTAATACAAATATTGTCTTCTAGACAATATCCAAACTCAAAATAAGTTCTTATTACAATTATTATCACACTATTTTATAGAATAATGAGGACTACTAAAGCCACCATCTCGGACTGTCACTCCATTCTCCGACTAGTACCGGCTACGTTCTCATTTTCTGAAGAGAACAATGAAAGCAAAAGGGTGAGCTCAACCAGCCCGGTAAGAAATATTATGACTAAGATAATGCAGAATAAATTATCGTTAGCCTTCAATAGTGTTAAACTCATAGAATACAATAAACAACAAGTTTAACTATAACGGAACAAGCAATCCATTAGAAGAGTCAAATAAAGCATGATATCTACTATCTTCTATGATTTAAAAAGTTTATCATCGATTTTATAGCTGAGACTCAGCTCAATAAATAATCCACATCACTGAATTATCCATGCACTACGGGCCAAGGATAATCGTGTTATCACCAATGGTCATGATCATGCTAACAACTGTCCATCAATGCACTACGGGCCAATGCCGACTTTTACCACATAATTTGTAACATTACAGGTTATGATTATACCAAATAATCCCTAGTCATAATCATACCAATCAACAATCCATCTATGCACTACGGACCAAAGATGCCTTTTATCACAATATAAGCATGAGGATGATGATAATGATATAAGAATTCAATCAAACAAAATCAAGGATAAATATTAAAGATTTTTAATTTATCCAGAATTTAAACAATGTCCAAATTGACAACATGATAACTGCTTTGTGGAGTAAAATTTAATAATAATATCCATGTATCAAAAATAATATGGACAGAAAAGAAATCAATTTTCTGGGTGAATAGTACCCAGGTGAATAGTACCCCGTGATTAGTACTTCGTAAATAGTACCTCGTGAATAGTACTTTGTAAATAGTACATCATGAATAGTACTTTAGGAATAGTACCCCGTGAATAGTACTGTATTTATGAATAGTGTCGTATGTATGAATAGTGTCGTACGTATGAATAGTGTCGTACGTATGAATAGTACCCATGAATAGTATTTCGACATGAAAAACTTAAAATTTAACAAGAATTTTCAAAAAAATATCATTGTGCAAAGATACTAGATGAAGCGCAAATTTCAAGGATATTCTACTAATTTCACGGAGTATAAAAGCAATACTTTAACAAAATGAATGTATAATTAGGAATACGAAACAAAATAATATTACTTACATACTAAATAGTATGGAAGAAAATATTATTTCATACGAATATTGAACAAAAATAATATCCTTTACCTTAGTAGAAAACTGTATACTGCAATAGTGAAGTAGTAGAATACTCTTCTTCTTCCTCTCTATAGTTTCTCTCTTTATAGTTGCTCTTGTGAGTCTGAGTGAATTGGTGAGAATGAAAGAAAAAATGAGCTTCTATTTATAGAAAAACATAGTTTCGATAATTGCACGTTTAGAGGCTCAAATTATTATAATTTAGTACCTTCATATTTGCCTCAATTTTTAATTTAGTCCTTCAAGTATTATCAATCTTGCACAACCTCCCCTAATAGTGCATGCATGTGAACCAATAGTTCTATGCATGTGAACTAATAGAAATTAATTACTCATTTATTCGATTAATTACCCGTTTGGTCAATAATAACAAAACTAGCCAATCACAGAATTACCTCCTTTGAGGGGGGTAATTGGGTCATGGAAGAATTAAAGAAAACTAAATGAACAAACATCTTTCACTCATCAATTATTATTCTTATCTCTAATCAACACGAACTTATTCATCATTAATATTGTAACTCACAATATTAACAACCAGATCATTCCCATTAAAGAGGGGGCTTTCTGATAAGAATTTCTCCCTATTGGCGCGCAATTAGGTGACCAAACCTCTTTCATCTACATAACTTTCTAGACATCATTAATAATGCAAATAATAATATGAATAACTTTGTCGTCTCAATTATTGATTTAATAATATAAAATATTGTGCAGATGATATTGTGACAATAATTGAATCAATAATATGAGAGATACTATGCAGCAATTACTGTGGCAATAATTGAATAAAACTAAGTGACTTCTCACGTAAACATCAATAATCAAAAATACTGTACAATATCGTGTGCTACTGTGCAACCACGCGTATTACTGTACTTTATCACCAGGTATTTCAACAGTTAACGGTAAAACTCTTGCCGTTATTTTTATAAAAAGATATTTCTATCATTTTCTAACTCCGACAATAATTCCGTTGTGGGGTCCACTAATGATTTACCGTCGTACGAATATTCCCTGTTAAAACGAATATTCCCCGACCAATCGAATATTTTATAACAACTTGCTTACTTTGCAAAATTTATAAATATTATCCACAACTATAACATTATATCAAATCCACACCATAATATTCAAAAATATATTTCGAGAAATTAAATCTTTATTCATAAAAGTTGGGGTCTTACAGAAAGTTTCACATTCAATTGTTAAAAGAACAAACTTAACTAGTAATACCATCTTGTCAAATGGCGCGGTTTCGGTTTTATGAATGCAGCTTTGGCCACTAACTAAACCCAAACCGTAAATTCCATTTTTAAACCACCTAAATTCGGTTTTTTACATCAATTCAGTTTTGCTACGATTTGTGCAATTTTTGGTGCGGTTTCAGAGACAATTTGATTCCTTACTCAGCCCTAACTGTAGTTGTGACGCCCTTAAAATAAGTCCACACAACCCATTCTGAGACGCCAAATATATGGTACAGAAAATAACTACAACTTCATTATTACAATTGTCGTGCAAAATACGACAACATTTATGCTATGAGTTTAAATACAAATATTATCTTCTAGACAGTATTCAAACTCAAATAAGTTCTCATTACAATTATTGATATACTATTTTATAAAATAGTGAGGACCGCTAAAACAACTGACTTAGATCTTCACTCTACACCCCGACTAGTTTTCGCTATATTCTCGCCTCCTGAGAAGAAAAATGAAACAAAAAGGAAAGGGTGAGCTCAACTAGCCTAGTAAAGAATATTATGACTAAGATAATGTACAACAAATTATCGTTAGCCTTCAATAAATCAGATAAAATATAATGGACAACAAGTTTTAGATCAATATTCGCAGCGGAAATAACAATTCATTAGAAGTTAAGTAGAGAATGAAATCTATTATCTTCTATGATTTAAAAGTCCATTGTCAATATTTTATCTATGTAATATCAATCAATATACATCTTGAATTAAATATTCATCTTTGCACTATGGGCCAAAGATATTCATTCGTATCACTAGTTAGTCATGTTCATCTCAACACCTGTTCATCTTTGCACTACGGGCCAAAGATATTCATCAGATAATCATTTATCTTTGCACTACAGGCCAAAGATATTCAGTTATATCATCATTTAGGATTGAGGATGATGAAAAATATATTAAAGAAACGAATCCAGTGAGATAAAATGACAAAGATTAGGAATTCGTACTCTAGATAATCCAAGTTCAAAAATACTCCGTAATAAACCATAGTGGAATAAAATTCAAGAATGAAGATCAAAACTTGGATACAATCAAAGATAGTAACCATAATAGACATCTTGGACAAAGAAGAGAAAATTTCATTTTTTTCTCTGAATAGTGTCGTATTTGTTAATAGTGTCGTATACGTGAATAGTGGCATATACATGAATAGTAACCCCAACACGAAAAGGTAGAAATTTCACAAGAAAAATCATACTTCGTGAATAGTACTGTATTCGTAAATAGTGTCGTATAGGGCTGAAAAGTAACCAAATTGAAACCAAAACTGTACCAAAAATTGCATGAACCGCACCAACGGTTTCGGCGTATGTGGAAATTTTTGGTGGGTTGAATAACAAAATTTACGGTTTCGATTTGGTTACTAGCCAAAACTACACGCATAAAAACCGAAACCGCACCAAGTGTGTGTATGTATGTATTATATCTACTAAATTCTAAAGTTATTTTTCACTTGAACACGTTCAGAGAAAATTCCAGTCTTGTGTTGTCATTTTTTCACCAATTGAAATAACATTGTTAGAGGTTATAGAGTCAAAAATTAAGCATTTGGGTTTTGGAAATTCGGCTTTGTTTGATGCGTTACTAGAGGGGCTTATAGCTGAGGGGCCAAATTCGTTGGTTCGAGCACTTAATGCATTGGTTAAGGTCTATGCTATAGTAGTAATAGTCTAATAGATTATTTTTCAAATTAGGTACAGTTAGGATTTCATTCTATCTCCAGTGTATATATTTTTAATTTTTGGGCAACTAGATAAACCTTCTAACTTGTTATCGAATATATGGTCTCCGTTGTTTTATATAGCGTATGTTTTAGTTTTAAAGCATTATTCCTTTATTATAAACTAAAATTATTTTATGTGTCTCACTGTTCTATGATTTGATGGTGAATTTGACATGTTTGGCAGAAGGAACTTTGTTTCTATACTTGATATAATTTCCATTGCCGACTATGTCACTAAGTTAATTGCTCGATGTGAGCTCTATGTTAAATTCTATTGAAGGCTTAGACTTTTTGTTGTTTCAATTGGTTTTGGAACCAAAAACGCACCAATTGAAACCAAATCGCACAGTTTAAAACCGCACCGCACCAATCACAAGCGATTTCATGTACGGATTTGAATTTGTCATACCGCACCTAAGTAGTTTCGGGTGCGGTTTGGACTTCAAACTGCACCATGCTCACCCCTAGTGTCGTATACATGAATAGTAACCTAGACATAACAAGGTAAAAATTTCATAATAAAATTCATACCAATATTTCGGTATAATGATATTGAACGAAATAATATCATTTACGAAGAAAATAACATCTCTTACCTCAAAAGAACAGTACTTCTGATTGAAATATAGGATATAATGTTGAAAGAACTTGCACTGAATAGAAACTCTCAAACTATCTAAATACTCACAAAAATACGCTCGATATTATAAAGAGAGAAAACTTATGATTCTGGTGTGATTTTTAATTCTAACTAAGCATCATATTTATAGAAAAATGCCAGAACGCCAAAGCAGACTAAAATTTAATAAATTAATATTTTATTACAAATTCTCACGCACACCATACTTGAAATCAAACTTTGAAATTTCTCAGCACTCCACAAGGACAAGAGTGGGGCCCACCCTTCTAGAAAATCCCACCAAAATGTTTTAAATTTAAACAATATTTAGAAACTTCAATAATTCATAATAAGTAGCTTTTTATCAGAAAAATATGAATTTTATGTCATTTTCATAGAAAACTTAATTCTCTACAACTTTGTAGAAGAAAGGTTTTCCAAATTCCAAGCATAAAATGATTGAAATCCACAAACGGATGATTTTAATACTTCCATTTTGACAAAATACTGATAAAACTCCTCAGCATTAATTCCTTCATTTATATCCACATAAAAATAAATATTTTCTTATCATAAAAATCAATAATTAATTATTCACAAATAATATTACAGAATCACAATAATGACAACTAGGCCGTTCCCAAAAAAGAGGGGGCTTTCCGATAAGGATTTCTCCTTAATTGCGCTTAATTAGGTGACCAAACCCCTTTCCTAGACAGAACTTCTTTAGACATTGCCAATAATGCTATCTAATAATATTATTCAAATAATATGAATTATTGATCTGTGTTGGGTAAAATCTAATTACACACAGCACGCAAGTATACGTGGTCAACAAGTAATATAATAATAAGTAGAGTATCGTTCCCACACAGACTTTAATAAGTAATTAACTCTCACAATTACCAATTTCCTATTACTCCTAATTTTATTAAACTAACTAAATTCAAGTTTGTAACTAAAAGTATTAAAAATATTAAAATTACCAAACAATCAACAAAACCTTAAAAACTAAATTTTCAAACAAATAATGGAGAATTAGACTTATAACTTCACTCTATGCATCACTCTGATTATTACACATTATTCCAGTTTAATTCACTATCCTAGTTTATTAATAAAGAAGACGTATGTAGAACTAGCCACCCTTCAATGTACTAATACCGTATTAACTCAAATCCACAAATTAGATAGAAGTAAGTTAAACACCTTAATCAACTAGCTCATTATATCTCTATATGAATTACAAATAAAGAAGGTTTAAGTTCAAGTTCTCTATTAGATTACATGCGATGTCAAGTATATCTCTACCCTAACATTCATCAAGATTCTGTTCATTCACAAAATTCAAGAACACATGCTATATTAACTAAGTCTAGACTCGTACTTCATCTCTCGAATTCATACAAGTCCATAAAGAATTGTTGATCAAGCAATTCATAAATTCAAGCTCAAATTAAGATAGATAAACTGAATAATAGCTTATTAAACTGAAAATCAAAGTTACAAAACCATTATTCCACTTAAAGATCCGTCATAAGCCTAAAAAGTAATTTAGTTCATAACTAATGTGTTAGTTCCCGGAGGCACAATAGTTATCTAGAAGGGGGGGTTGAATAGATATTTAAAATTCTTTTCAAAATACTTTATTAGTTTTGTTAACGATTCAAACACAGCGGAATTAAGATTTGTTTGATCTCCCTTATAGATATGTTGAGTTAATGAGAGTGAGGCAGTTATAACAGTTATAGCAGTTATAGCAAGAATGCAAGAGACACAACAGTTTTAAGTGGTTCATAGCACTTAAAGCTCCTAGTCCACTCTTCTACTCCTCGAGTAGAAAATCCACTAAGGATATCTTTTATACTTTTTGAATCTCATAGATTCCTTCTAGACCAGTAGTCTAGGCACTTCTTAGTTCACTCTTGAACTCTTCAAGTCCAGCAGAATTGGTTCTTCACAGTTCACTTTAGAACTCTTCAAGTCCTTTTGACTTGGAACTTCTTACTTCACTTGATTGGTAGTTGATGAGTTCTTGATTGGTGCTACTCAGTTGTCGTTAAGCTCTTGTTCGAAAGAACTGAGTAGCTGAGCAAGCTTTCTCTTTTTTAAATCTTAGAGTTGAGCGTTAAGTTTTCTTCGGCGTTTTGTTCAATGCTTGCTTAGTTGAATCATCTGCTGATGTTTTGCATATATGTGATCTTTGATATATATCCATTGAAGACATCCGTTGAAGCATTAAATGCGTTTGACATTTCTGAACTTTTTTGGAGACTTTTCTGCACATCTTCTGAATTACATTCTAGCCCACTGACACATCAGACTGTTTTCTCACCTAACACCTGAAAAAGTGTTTTCCTCTGATCCAAAGTGCTTTCCTTAGCTTCTTCAATACGTTTCCTTCGTTGTATACTGAGGATATCTTTTGTGCCATTGGGACTGGTGAGGACTTCAACGTTTATAACCCATTCCACATTTGTTGGGATTTATCTTTAAAAAAAAGGGTAAGGCTCGATGCTTCTGACACAGGAAGATGATACTCTACGATTCAGATCGTGGTGTCTTGCCACCTTGGTGCTTGATCCAATGCTAGTAAACGAGAACACTATGATTTCTCTTAAGGACTGGCACACTATGATCTTCACTTGCTTGTCTTGCAGACTCTACGTTTCCAAGAGCACACTACGATCCATGAGTTGGCTTTCGCAAACGTCTGGACCACTCTACGATTTTTGGAGAGGCCCTTCAAGGCAGACATACTACGATCCTCGATGCTCTACGATTTCGCCTTGGCTTCTGCAAACTCTTGATCAGCTCAATAGACTACAATTTTGTTGAATCCTATCTATTACATCTCAAGACATAGATCAACTTAACATCTTTGATCTCTTCATCTATACATTCATATACAGAATGATAAACATTAAAAGCTTAGATCAACCTAACAAATTTGATCTATCACTAAGTCCTTGTACATATATTCCTTGAAGGACTTTACATATAATCATGAGCATTTACTTTAAACATCAAATCAAAATATGCAGTCTCCCAACAATCTCCCCCTATTTGATGTTGACATAACCAAGGAGATTTGTGCCATGATTATCAATTCCTAGATGCAATTTCTAGAAAGTAAATATGACTTAATATTTTAGTGAGCAACTGAAAATTCTAGAGAATAAGCATGAATTTATTAATTTTTTAAGATAGATATTACATTTAAGTTCAGTTACATCAATAAGAATTAAAATTTCAACTTATCTCTATTTCTTCGGCCTTTTGCCTCGTGGGGGATTGGCAAACTCCTCAGCTCTTCTTTTCCTGCTTATTTTGTCTCTCTTGGCTAGATCTTCCAGCTCACTTTGACTTAGTCTTGGATTGTGATCATGCCTATTCATGAATGCAGGATCTCTATTTGGCATTCTTAGGCATATGGTGGTCACTTCTTGTGAGCTGGGAGTTGGCCCTAGACTCCTTAATGGTTGAGCCATGATAATTGGCTCACCATCAGATTGTCAAGTTTGATGGCCAGATCGTGGAGTCTGATGGTGAGACTGCCTTGGAGGAGGACTCCTTGATGATTGAGCTAAGAATGTGCCTCTGCCTCTACCCTTGCCTTGATATCCTTTCCCTTTATTCTCCCCCTTTATGTCAGCATCATGGGCGCGAATGTCGTCAGATAGGCGAGTCATGCCTTGGACAAGTTCGTTGAGCTGACTTTGGGATTGAGCAATGTCTTCTCGGTTCTCTTTGATTAGAGCATCAGATCGAGCTTCTCTTCGTTAGAGGATATCCAGGACATTGTTAGTCTGCTTCATTTGGTTCATGAAAAATCTTAGAATTTTTTCACTGCAGTTTGTAGATTCGTGATTTTCCATCATATGGTTGTTCTGGGAATCCTGAGTCGTCTGCAAGAGAAGAACAACATCTTTGTGTCTCTTAGCAGCTTGAAAGTGGATCTGATCCCAGTCATTTATGCTCTTAATCATCTCTTTTATGATCTCCCTAAGCTTCTTTGTGAGCTCAGAGCTTAGGGTGCTTTGGAGAGCATTGGCAACATTGATCATCTTAGTCAATCTCATTTGAATGAGTTTAGTGTAAGCTTTAAGACAGTCGTCTATGTCCTTGGTCACTTTCTTGGACGCTTCTGATAACTCTGTTTTGGTGGGAAGATTTGAAAGGAGTTCACAAAGTTGTGGATTGTTTGGAGGTGGGGTTCTCGTGTATTGATCTTGCAGGGTGTAAAGAGCAAGATCAAGATTGAAATATTCATTTGAGGACGAGGAGTGAATATCTGATGGAGGGGCTTGTGTTTAAGCTTCATGAGGAGGTGTCTCTACGATTTGAGCATGTGACTCTACGATTGGGCTCGAGTCAGTAACGGTAGAGATGATAGGAGATGGTATCAAAATAAAGTTTGGCATATTTGGTTTATCAGTTACAGAATGTTGGGATTATATAACTGGGAATTGATTAAGTGGATTGAGGATCACTTCCAACCATTTTGGGAATTCATAGAATTAACTGAAGAATGATGGTGGACAGTGATTAACCCTGAAAGAGATTGGGATAGATTGTACCTCTTACCCATTCTTTGAAGAAGGGCCATTTGTGATCATATTTCTGGAAAAGTTGAGGTTGCTTGGAAATCCATGGGATAGCACTGAGATTGCTGGATATGCTTTTAAGCTCCAGAACATGTGATCCCAGGAGTTGAGAATTTGAGCTCTATGGAAAGGCATCATGGGTAGATAGGAGAACAACTGATTGTAGTTATCTCTATTATACCCATCACAGCCCACGGCTATAATTTCTACCTCATCATCATCTTCTTCTTCTTTGTCTTCTTTTGAGGACTCCACTACATCAATTACCTCTTTTTGACTTTCATACTCTAGTGCTCTCTCATTCTCTTCAGGAGCAGTTTCTTCTGACATAGGGATATCATGAGGCTCCCCCTTATTATGATCATCTATCTGCATTTCAAATAGCTCCCCCTCAGCTGGAGCATTCTCTAGAGTGAGAACTTTAGGCAGCTCCCCCTCAACTTGAGTAATGTCCTTCTGGCTTGCCTTGGATAACTCCTTCTCGGAAGCTATCTTTTTATCTTCTTCTTTAAGTACTCCTTTATTGACGAGGATGTACTTTTTGACCAATTTTCTTCTTGGTTTCCTAGGCTTAGTCACAGCCTTAGGACTCTCTTCAGCTTCAGCTCTGAGTGGTCTATCAGTCTGAGAGTCTGTTGCAGCAATTTCTTTGGGAGAGGAGTCCAGTTTGGTATCTACGATCGGTAGAGACTCTACGATCGAAGAGACAGAGGGCCTCTTAGATTTGTGACTGTGTTTACTCTTCTTCAGTAGGTGAGAGATGGTAGCTCTGTCTTCATCTACCTCAGCCTGCTGTTCTTTCCTTCTTAAGATCCTCAGAGTTTTAATGTCAGAACATTCTTTAGGTACATCAGTGGTTGACCCCTGGGATTCCTCTGCCATTTGAGCTTTCAGCTTTCTTTTGCCCTTGCTTTTTCTAACTAAAGCAATGAGTTCTTCTTTGTTGATCTCTTCCTCTTCTTCTTCAGTCTCCTTGATAACATACATGTTTCCTGGAATCCTTGATTCCTTTGCATCACCAGTCCTTCCATGGACTCAGACATCATTCTTACATTCTCTGTTGGATTCCTTTTCCAGTTCTCGAATAGCTACTGAGTCATTCTTCTATTTGGATTGATGGACTTTCCTTCATCATCCCCAATCTTATCACCCAAAGCAGACTGTAGGATGATGCTGATGAATCTCCCGTAGAGCATCTTCCTAGAGCTCTTTGTTTTCTTCGAGCTTAGTATCCATTTCCCAATCCAGTCAAGTAGTAGGGTTCCATAATTGAGTTGAATCCCACAACTTATGGCTGTTATGAGCTTGAGCTGCACTTCGTTTATAGAGTCATGGCTGGAGCTCTTGCATCATATGCATTTCCCATCAATGTCTACCAAAAATTCATACTTCTGGGGGAACTCTTTCTTCTTATACCCTCTGATAGTAGGAAGCTTCTTGTGGTGCATTCTCTTCAGTCCTTCATTGAAATCGATGCCCTCTATAAACGAAAACCCTTTCGATTTGAAACCTAGGGCTAGATTTATGTCCTCAATCTTGAGCTTAATTTCCACGTCCCTGACCCTCGTAGTGATGTCGTCGTTCTTAAACGCACCATTTCTGTAGAATTCCTTTATCAGCTTAGGGTAGATCCAGGTGCTCGTACTCAGAGCCTCTTCAAGACCAACTTTCTTTATCAGAGACAGAGTTTTGAGAAACTTGGGGTCAACTGTCTTGAACTCTTCGAAACAGAGTCTATAACCAGAGATGACGTTTGAAGCTGCCATTGATTTCTTTGCACTGTGTATGATTGTTTGAGCTTTTCAGAAAGTTAGGGTTTCTACTTGTAGAGAGAGAGATATAGAGATGAGCTTTTTGAACTTCTAATTTCAAAAAGGTGTTTTTAAATTGTACTTATAACTTCCCTCTCTCCATTTGCTTAGTGGGGCATGTGTCAAATTTTGCTTGGCTCTACGAGTTTGACTGATGAGGAATGTACTGATTTGCCTTTAGCTCTTTCTGAGCTAATGTATCCTTTGGGAGGACTGCGATCGTTAAGATAGTTTTCATGATCTGCTCTACAATTGTCGAGTCTACTCTACAATCGTCGAGTCTGCTCTGCAATCGTTGAATCTTCTCTGCAATCGTTAAGTCTGCTCTACAATCGTCGTGTCTGTTCTGCGATGGTCGAGTCTGCTCTGCATTCATCGAGTCTTCTTTCCATTCGTCGAGTCTGACTACGATAGTTGAGTCTGCTTGGGTCCTTGTGATGAACTTTTGACTCAACATTCTTCTCGGTTTAAGGTCACTCAGGAAGGGCCAACCTCATAGAGTGAATCAAGGGTTAGGTTTGTTCCTGAGGCGGTTATCAGAGAGATTTCTTTGTTTTGTTGAACTTTGTCATCACAGGATGCTCCTTTGTTTTGTTGACGGAGCTCTGCCATCGTTGAGTCGGCACTGCGATCGTTGTTCTTCATGTCACTGCAGCTCTATGATAGTGGACTTCCTTTGATCATGTCTACGATTTCAAACATAGCCTTTATATCTGCATGGTTAGCACAAACTAGAGCATAAATTTCATGGTTGTAAATTAAGCATGCCTAGCTCACTTATTAATTTGTTAAACCTGGATTCATCTAGAGACATTGTAAAGACATCAACAAGTTGATTTTCAGTTGGAATATATTGTACAGATATGGTTCCATTTTGCACATGATCCCTAATGAAATGATACCTTATTTCTATATGATTAGTCCTAGAATGCATTACAAGATTATGTGTTATTGCTATGGCACTTGCGTTATCACAGTGAATAGGTATAGATTTGAATTCAAACTCATAGTCTGCTAGCTGATTTTTCATCCATAGGATCTGAGCACAGCAGCTGCCAGCAGCAATGTATTTAGCTTCTGCAGTTGAAGTAATTGAGTTTTGCTTCTTGCTAAACCAGGACACATGTCTATTTCCTAGCAACTGACAAGTACCACTGGTACTTTTTCTATCTATTTTGCAACCTGCAAAGTCAGCATCTGTATATCATGTTAGCTCAAATGAGGACTCCTTGGGATACCAAAGCCCCAAGTGAGGTGTGCCCTTGAGGTACCTAAAAATCATTTTTACAACAATTAAGTGCGATTCCTTAGGATTAGCTTGAAATCTAGCACATATGCATGTTGCAAACATTATTTTTGGTCTACTGGCAGTCAGATATAGAAGAGAGCCTATCATACCTCTGTATTGAGTTATATCAATACTTTGACCTTTTTCATCTTTGTCAAGCTTGGTTGCTGGAGCAATTGGGGTTTTCATGGGAGAGGTTGATTCCATGCCATACTTTTTAAGTAAGTCTTTAATGTACTTAGCTTGGTTTATGAAGATTCTTTCATCAGTCTGCTTTACTTGCAGTCCAAGAAAGAAGTTCAGCTCACCCATCATGCTCATTTCAAACTTGTTCTGCATAAACTTGGAAAATCTCTTACATAACTTTTCATCAGTAGATCCAAAAATAATGTCATCAACATATATTTGAACTAATAAGATTTTGTCTTTATGCTTTCTAAGAAATAATGTGGTATCTACTCTACCTCTAGTGAACCAATTTTCAATAAGAAAGTTAGTTAGTGTTTCATACCATGCTCTAGGTGCTTGTTTAAGACAATATAAGGCTTTGTCTAATCTATAGACATAATTAATAAGAGATGGATTGATGAAACCTGGAGGTTGCTCTACATAGACTTCTTCTTGAAGTTCACCATTCAGAAAAGCACTTTTGACATCCATCTGAAAGATTGATGAGTGCATATTATTTATTTATTTTGATTCTTTTATATTTAGTTTTATTGCATGTTTCATGTGTATATGAGCTTATTAAGGTGTTTAAAGATTTCAGGATGATTTGGAGCTGAATTGAGAAAAAGGGAAAAATTGCAGGGTTTTTAGCATTAAGTTGGATGTATGGTCTTGGCTTGGGACTTGAATTTTATTGTAGAGCTCTTCTTTAGTTTTCTAGAACTTCTTGAATAGTCTCAATCGGAGTTCATATGAAAAAGTTATGATCTTTTTACTAACAGACGTTGAACCTCGAAGTTTGGAAGTTGCAATTTACACAGCAGTCACTTGGAGCTTGATTTCGACATTGATGCAGTTAGAATCTTTCAATTCTTAAAGAATAAAAGTTATAGATCTCGTCGATATCTTCGTTTTGATAGGTAGTAGGCCTCGTAACGCCTCTCAGATCAAAAGTAATGCTCATTTTATCAAAGGACGTTGCAACAGAAAATGGAAATTCACCCCAGCGAATTTGAGCGCGAAAATTGGAAAATCTTAGATTTTTTGGAAAGTTTCTAAATGCAGATTTTGGCAGATTTCAACGTGGAATGGGATTATTATTTCTATTAGCTTTAGGATTTACTTTATACTAAGATTTATTTCCAAATTGGATTCTATTTTTTTTTATGGAAACTAGTTATGATTTGTAATTCCTTTTAGGATTTGGATTTCTACTTCCTTTAGGATTTAGGACTTTGTCTAGCACTATAAATAGAGGACGAGAGTCACGGTTTTATTCATTCAATTATCTACTACATTCTCTCATCTACAACATTGGAGGATTGAAGACATGAGCTAAGTTCTTTTTATTCAGTTCTAAGGGATGTTGAATCTTATTTATAATTAATGGTTAATTGAATATTCATTATTTATTCATTTTCACATGAAATTCATTCTTGATAGTCTGATTTAATTTCTGAATGCTATTTGGCTTAATTGATTTGATTTTTGCAGGATTAAGTTGGTTAACAAATATCATATGCTAGATCAAGGAATAATATTACGTGTAATTGATATTGTTTCTAATCACAAGTAGTAATTAGTAATATCTCATTGTGGACAAGCTTTTGAGTATTGCTATGATTATCGAAGACAAGTTAAACAATCTGAGCTTATGTGTTTGTTGCTTGGAATAGTCTAATTCCTAGTTCTTAATGTCGCTATTATATTAAATCTAGAGAGCTTATTCTAGGTTATATAATTGTTAGAATCTTGTGAAGAGCTTGTTTCATTGAGTGACAATCTAAGGGAGTTTCTGCAGCAGAGCTTGTTGTTACCTAGGGCTATTAGTTTCATTGAAGGGTAAATAATGTTACACTTGATTAATCTATTATTGTAAAAAGGTGATACCGAATCAAGAATCAAGTTTTTATTCATTGTTTATTCTTATTAGTTTATTCTTGTTAATTTAATTAATTAATTCAAAATCCCTTTTCATTAGAAATCATAGGATAAATATAAAACAAATCACTCTCTGTGGGATCTATCCTTACTTGCTACTATGCTAATTACTATAAATTGTGAAGTGAAAGTGAGGTTAATTTAGGAGTGTAAACGACAGTTCCCAAATTTTGGCGCCGCTGCCGGGGAGTGTTATTTATTTTGTTTATTCTTTGTTTTCGTTTATTTTTATTATTTTCTTTTTGTTTTTGTTTTATGACTCAATTCTCTAACTTTATTGACTTAAATTTTGATCAAGAGATAGAGAAAACTGCAAATATAAAAGTAGATCTTGTTCCATCATTTGAAGTGGAAGAGATGGCGGTGCCACAAAATAACAGAACTTTGAAAGAATTGGCTACTCTTGATCTGACTCAACCATCTTTTTGTATTGAGTATCCTACTTTAGATGTTGCTTTTGAACTTAACTCTAGACTAATTCATCTTTTGCCTATTTTTCGTGGTCTTACAGGTGAAAATCCATATAAGCATCTAAAGGAGTTCCATGTGGTGCGTTCCACGATAAAAGCACAAGGAGTGGCAGAGGAGCAGATCAAGCTTAGACTTTTTCCATTCTCATTAGCAGATTTGGCAAAAGACTGGTTATACTATCTACCTTCATGATCAATACAATCATGGACTGATATGCAAAGGTTATTCTTAGAGAGGTATTTTCCTGTATTAAGAGTTACTGATATAAGAAAGGAGATATGTGGAATCAGGCAGTTTAATGGAGAAAATCTCTATGAGTATTGGGAAAGGTTCAAGAAGTTGTGTTCCAGCTGTCCACCTCATGGAATTGATGAACATTACTTGATCCAGTACTTCTATGAGGGGTTGCTACCAATGGAAAGAAGCATGATTGATGCAGCAAGTAGAGGAGCACTGGTAGATAAGACTCCAGAAGCGGCAATGAACTTAATTACAAACATGGTAGCTAACTCACAACAGTATGGAACTAAGATGGATCACACACCACAAAGGGTAAATGGGGTAAGCACGAGAGACTTGGAGCAGCAGATTTCTGATTTAACCGCTTTGGTTCAACAAATGGCTACAAGGAATACGCAAGGTTTTCAGCAAGCTCAACCTCAGTACCACACAGAAAACCAAGAAGTACCCATCAATTACGGGACATCTATAGAGGATATGTTCAAGGCATTCATGATCCAAACACAACAGCCTCATGAGTCGATAAGAACTTACATTCAAGATTTGAGGACCAAGTTGGTCACCAGTAACCACTGTAGGAAGGTCACTTTCTCAAACTGTTGAAAATGTAAATGCCATAACATTGAGATGTGGTGCAGAGGATCAGCAGCAAAGAAAGTCAATACAATACAAGTCAGACAATAGTGAAATGAATAGCAGTGATGTACTCAAGCATAAATTTCCACCTCTTTCAGCTTATGAACTGAAACTACGTTTTCCCCAAGTTCTAACAAGGAATTGGAAAGTTGGAAGGAGTTCAACGTGGTGGTATACAGAGTCTAATGAAAAATTCCTAGAAGAAATCTCGAATAGGGAACAAGAACTTAAAGAGGATGAAGAGTTCACTAGTGGAAACCAGTTGGAAGTGCTTGAGGCTACTACTGAATTTGAAGAAGAAATCAGGTATTCAAAGTCTGAAAAAGATGAACAAGAGGAAGAGTTAAGCAATTTGATAAGTTCTGCAGATATTTACAAAGAGGATATAGAGGATACATCGGTGAAAACAATAAAAACACTACATGATACATACCATGGGACCTTTACTATGGAATTGGATGAGGCGCGTGTCCAGTTCAGCATATATGAAGTTAAAAGGTATCTTGGTAATATTAATTCTATTTTTCTCTCGATGTTGTTGACTTATAAAGGTGAATCTTTTGATCAAATACAATTATACAAGGAGGATTTGAGGGCTGGATGGAGCAAAATCAGGATCTGAAGGATGCTCCTAATGAAGAATTGAAGATGCTACCAGTCCACTTGAAGTTCACAAGTTCAATTACATAGAATGAGTTGGATGATGTCAAGCCAATGACTATAAACAAGGGCAGCTGCTTAGGAGGCAACCCAAGATCTTAGATTTGATTTTTCTATCCCTTCACTTTTTAGTTTTTTTTTTGCATGTTAGCTAGTAGTATTGTAACGCCCGAGAATTTTGAATTTTTAATGAATTAAATTTTTATTTGATTATGTGGATTAAATGAATTTAATTGATTTATTGTGTGAGCAAGATGTTTGAAGGTCGTTCTATGACCTAGAATGTGTGGATGCGGTTAGTATTCTGGCTTTGTGCTAGGATTAATTGTTTTGAATTATCAAGACGAAAATGAATGTTTTCCGAGAAGTTTTTCGTAAAAACACTAATCATCCGATTTCGTTCGGAGCTTAGGTTTGAAATTCCGAGAAACGCGTAATGATAGAATATGAATATATTATGGAATATCCAATAATATTTCCGTTATGGCAAACGAAGTTTTTGCCTGCGGACTTAAAACCTAAGGGTTTGTGAAAGAGATTTTCGAAAGGGAAAATGTAATGCGTATACTCATTTCGGTGATTATACGTATGATATACAAGTATTATACTGGTATGAATATGAGTATGGTACGAAGAATAGTACGACGTATAAGACGAATATCGTATGAGTATTAGACGAAGAGAATACTGGAGTTATACGCGTAGAATACGAGAAGTATTAATGGAGTATGAGTTAAGGATTTTGGTATAATCCAATTGGATTTAAACCAATAGCAAGCCCAATGAATTATATAAGAAAGCCCAAGTCAAGGCCCAACGTTATGTTATATCAAGCCCAATCCAAAAAGTTAAACTGCGGGTCGAACCGGTGGGTCATGGGATGGGTAAAACCCATGGGGCAACCCATGGGATGACAAAAAGGGGAGGTGGGCCTGCCACCAAGTAAAGTGGTTACTTGGTGGCTAAGTTGCAAAGGAGGTGGAATAGTAACAAGGTGGGATGTAGACCATTTTGCCCATCATTTGGATTTCAATAAATACAAAGCTTAGGTTGGTTATTTAGTGTTTTACAAAGATTTTCCAACCTATATTGAGAGAGAGAAAGAGCTAGAAACACCAAATCACTCTACTTCCCAACCAAACCATAAGATGTTTTCTAAGAACGTGAAGAACGACAAAGGTAAATTCTCATAAACCGTAGTCTTCATCTTTTTCGATTTCTTTCTCGTAGAAGAGATATAAAGATGTCTATTAATGATCAAATCATTGATAGGTCATGACCAAATAGAAAACGTAAACGTTTACATAAGTTAAAACCGTAGAAAGTCTTGAACGTGAACTTAGTTATAAATGAACGATTTAAAAACCGTTATAGCTAAGGAATGTGCATATTGTTTGGTTAGGATATACATGGTGAATCAATGGAGTGTTCCATTTGATTTGGCTTACAGAACACGAGTAACTAAGTTATGACGAATTTTGGGAAAATAGACGTTAAACGTCAAAAACGTAAAAATCTCGAATTAAGGGTCAAGAGTTATCGTGTGACTTAAAAACGTTGGTTTCCAATGTCAACACGTTAGATAAGGTAATTAAGAGTCGTTGGTGCAAGAATCATTGAATTCTGACTTATAACGAAGAAAACGAGTATTGAACGGTCGAAAACGTTAAACGAACGCTCAAAAATGAACTCAAAGGTGAATTCCAAGTTAACAAATTCGAAAGTATTAAATTCTTATATGAACACGTAAAGAATGTAATTTGTAAGTTGTAGCCTTTCGAATGGGTCAATTCGGATGTAAAACGAACAAATTATGAAGTCGGGAGTTTCGCTAGAAAACCAAACTATTTTGGCCAATCTGGTAAGATAAAGTGGCCGAAATAGCACCAACCTAGTGTATATTAATCATGATAAAGGCCAAATCCAGCAAAACTATCGAGATTGGCACCAAGAATACCGAAGTTTATACTAGAGTTGCCACAATAGCAGCAACGCGATAAAAAAAAATGTTTACCAAGTTAGGTTTTTGTTTCATTTGAATGTAGATCTAAAGTAAGACATTGAAGGTACTTAATGTACATAATCAAGCTGACCTTAGATCACTTATAAGGTGATAATGTTAGAAGATTTAGTAAGGTTTAGATCACTTATAAGGTGATAATGTTAGAAGATTTAGTAAGGTTTAATAGAAATTAAACAAAGAAGTAAATGACGTTCAACGTTGGTACTTTACCAATAATGATCGTATGTCGGTTAATAACGTAAGAACGTTAATGAGCCGTAACAAAGTATAGAAAGTCGAATCGACTTTAAAAACGAAGTTAATTCAAGTAAGACATAGAAAAGAAAGAAGTTGGTTAGGACGATAAAGTTACTTGTTTTGTAACTAATTACAGTGTGCTATGTGAATATATCATGTAGATCCTATAAAGACTGAGAATTGATTGAATTGTATATTTGAAGATGCTTGAAGGCAAGTCTTTCTTAACGCTTGTCTAACCTTCGTGTTAGTCAAGTTTTCTATGATTCATGTTATAAGATGCATGGATGGTTTTAAAGGAAGAGTCGATGCATGTTTGAACTCGACTAGACAAGTATTGAAGAATGGATTGATTTTCTTATAAGTCTTTCAATATAGAACTGTTAACGCTATCCTATGCCAAGTATTTGGTATGGATGAGAAGGTAAGTTTGTCTATGTGCAAACAAAAGTATTTTTCATCGATTATTCGATGGGCACGCGATGTTGCCAAATGTTGAACGTAAATACGTTTAACGTAAGAGTGTTGATCAACATAGAGTACAATAGGCTGATCACCTAGAAGTGCTCTTAAGTAAAGACGGATGGATGGCCTTAGTGCCGGATGTCCTTTTCAAGTATAAAAACGAAAAGAGTATGTTCATGGTCTATTGACCAGTTCAGAATTCCTAAGCTATTATATACTTTGGAATTGTTGCTATGACATGAGAAGTACTAGTCCAATGTTTCATAGTGCTTCGTAGTTAATTGTTCAGTTGTAGAAGTAAAGCATGTTGTTAATGTGATATTCATATGATTCTTTGCTAAGACTTGCTGAGCTAGTTATGCTCATTCTTGTTTGAACCATATGTTTGCAGCTAAAGCCGAATAAACTAAGAGTTCTAAGAGAGATAAAGGCAAGGCTAAGATGGATAGTTAATCGTCCTGTAATAGATTAGTGTATTTGTATGTAATATACTTATGAAGAACAAAGAATGTATTCAGTTTATGAACTTGGGAAAGAATTTATTACAAATGTAATGCAAAGATAGTAATTACACTCATTTTGTTGTTATCTCAATGGAATGACTGTATGGATTGTAGTATCGTGGAGCACCATCTGTCGGGTTGGAAGATACCCAGATTTGGGCGCGTCACAGGTTGGTATCAAAGTATTAGGTTATAAAACTTAAGGGGGGAAGAACCTTAAGCTAATAACCTCGTTAAGAAAGGAAGAGTCCGAAGAAAGTTAACTCGAGTCAAAAGAGTTAATAAGGTATTGAGGAAACTCAGTACCGAAAGATTGAAAAGATGAAAAGTAACCCTAAATGGATTAAATGTGATTTGTGCTTATATTATTGTATTATGTACTAATCAATTTGTTATGTGTTATTGTAGATGTCGGTCGATAGCATGATGTATAGGGATATACATGTGGTTAGCGAGGAGTCCGTGAACCGAGTTGAGCCAGTACATGTGCCTATAGTAGACATACCTGTAGTGATTCTAGAAGGGTCAGAGCCCGAAGAGTATTATTCGGAGGAGGACTATTCTGAGGAGACCATGGGGTTAGCATCATATCTAAATATGATGATAGATGTGGAGGATGACATTGAGGTAATATCGATTAATACGGTGATGCCTGCCTTAGAGTCGACACCTAAAAAGACAATGAGGGAAATGTACCTCTTAGTGCTTGACCGTAACGTGAAACTGCACAATATGGTACAACACCAGAAGGAAGAGATCAGTGATCTTTACGGTGCGAAGGAGTCTGCAGAGTCAGACTATGAGATAGAGCATGATGAGAAAGTGCTCATGACTGATAAGGCTAGGGACTATAAGGACGAAGTCGTAGAACTTCGTAAGAAACTGGCTGAAAAAGACCAGAAAATAGCACGAATGTCATATATAAATGACAGTGCGCACGAGGATTTCAAGCTTAAGATAGCTTGTTATTCTATTGAGTCGGGACAGACTCGGCATACTATAAGTCGAGATATTGTGTCGATTCTAGCTAACGAAAAGCATGAGAATGCGGTTAGAAAGTATTAGAAGTTAGTACGGTAAATACTTTTGTGTAGTGACGTAAAACCCTCTTTTGTATAATTAAAGGGTAGTATTTTTGTAAATCCCAATTTTTGTGAAAGTCAATCGCGGGATATATATGTAATAGCTTTTGGCTATGGAAAGCAACTTGTAAATAGTTTTAAACTATAAAAAAGCATTTTATTATAAGAAAGTTTTTATTTTAATGTGTTTTGTTGTGTATGAGTTATTGTTCAGTTGTTTGGCGACTAATAACTAAGTAAGCAAATAAGTAATAACGGAACTTTATTTATGTAATCAGAAATGCCGCCAAGAAGAAGACAACGTAACCAAGAGGCGGAATCGCATAATGATAACGAGGGGGGGGTCCTAATAACCCAATGCAAGAGTTCGTTAATTTATTAACGGCTGCATTTAACCAAGATGGGGGTAGAGCACCCGCAGGACCTAGGGTAGCCCGAACGACTACCTTTACGGAATTTAAAAGCGTAGGTCCACCTGAGTTCAAGGGAAAGACGGACCCAATGGAGGTCCAGACATGGGTCAAGGAAATAGAGAAGGCGTTTGTTATTACAAACATAACTGAGGCGCAAAAGTCCTCTTTTGCGACCTATATGATGAAGGGGGAACCCAACTACTGGTGGGAGGCTCACCAAGGTGGGGCTAGAGCTGACGCTATTACATGGGAATAGTTCAATAAGGTATTCTTCAAGAACTACTTCCCTACTAGCATGCAAGGGAGAATGGAGATTAAGTTCCTAGAACTTAAACAGAGGGACATGATGGTTCCCCAATACGCGGCCAAATTCAATGAATTGGCAAGGTTTGCTCCACACCAAGTGGACACGGAGGAGAGGAAGGCTCGTAGGTTTGAGCATGGCCTAAAACCCTGGCTCTATAATAGGATATCGGTTTTCCAGAGTGCTTTCTACGGGACCATTCTGGAAAAGGTGATAATAGCGGAGGGTGGTAGTGAGGCGTTGACCCAATACCACAAGGAAAGAAAGAATAAGAGTAAGGGAGAGGGAGGAAATAAAGGCGAGGGTTGCGGTGAGTGGCAATATGCCTAAGAGAAAGAATTTTAACCCTGGGAATACTGGGGTGAAGCAAGGGGATCCTAAACGTAGGATGGAGGCATGCAAGACATGCGACAAGACTCATTTGGGAGTCTGTCTGAAGGGGAAAACGGGTTGTTATAACTGTGGAAATGAGGGTCACATATCTCCTAACTGTCCTAATCCTAAGAAAAGCCGGGGCTATTTTGTTTGTGGGTCGATGGACCACATGGCAAGAAATTGCCCGAAGAAAGGGGCGGAGGGTAGTAAGGGTTCTGGTAGTGGTAATTTGGCCATTACTGGACCAACACCATCATTGGGTAGACCCTCAGCCCGACGCTTAATATATTCGTCCAAGATGCGGTTGCATCAATGGATGTAATGGCAGTATCATTGCAGTCAACGAAATAAATGCTTACGTGTTATTTGACTCGGGTGCTACTTGTTCATTTATAGCATGTGGATTTGCTAAACAATTGGGATTAAATCTTGAAAATTTAGAAATACCTTTAGACGTTAAGGTAGCAAACGAGGAGATAATTCCCATTGAACACATTCATAGGAATTGTTTCGTAGATATCAGGGGTAACAGGTTATCGGTAGATCTTTTACCAATAAGGTTAAGAGAATTCGATGTGATTCTTAGTATGGATTAGTTAATTAACCATAGAGCGATAATAGATTGTCATAGAAAGAGTATAAACCAAAGGCTTTCTAAGAAACCTGAGGTGGTGTTTTATGGAAATAAATCACCGGGACGTTCTTGTTGTCTAACCATGACACAAGCTAGAAAGATGTTGAAGAAGGGGTGTAAGGGTTATCTGTGTCATGTGGTGGATACCCAAAGAGTGGGAACATCATTGGAACAGATAGCGGTAGTTCAAGAATTTGCTGATGTGTTTCCGAAGGAGTTACCCGGTATTCCGCTAGATAGGGATGTAGAATTCGTGATTGATTTATTGCCGGGTATGACACCATTTTCAAAGGCACCATATAGGATGGCGCCAGTTGAGATGAAGGATTTAATGGTTTAGTTACAGGAAGTGTTAGATAGAAAGTACATTCAACCGAGTGTGTCTCTCGTGGGAGCAACTCCATTGATTGTTTGTAAAGAAGAAGGATGGATCGTTACGACTTTGTATCGACTATCGAGAGTTGAACAAATTAACGATTAAGAATAAATACTCGTTGCCCAGGATCGATGATCTATTTGATCAGTTAAAAGGGGCAAGGTATTTTTCTAAAATAAATTTACGAACGGGATATCATCAACTAAAAGTAAGGAAGGAGGATGTACCTAAGACGGCGTTCAGAACTCGTTATGGGCATTACGAGTTTCTGGTTATGTCTTTTGGGTTGACGAATGCGCCAACTGCATTCATGGATATGATGAATAAAGTGTTCAAACAGTATTTGGACAAGTTCGTTGTAGTGTTCATTGATGATATTTTAGTCTATTCTAAGACGTCAGAAGATCATGCTGAACATTTAAGAATAGTGTTGGAAACACTACGGAGGGAGAAGTTGTATGCGAAATTCACTAAGTGTGAATTTTGGCTTGAACGAGTTCAGTTTATAGGACATGTTATAGACAAAGATGGCATATCTATAGATCCAGCGAAGGTGGAAGTGGTGAATGAGTGGGAGCAACCGAAAATGCCAACCGAGGTTAGGAGTTTTCTGGGGTTACCAGGATATTATAGAAGGTTCATTCAGGACTTTTCTAAATTAGCTACTCCATTGACGAATCTGACAAGGAAGTCGGTGAAGTATGAGTGGACAGTAAAGTGTGAAAATAGTTTTCAAGAACAAAAAAGGAGGTTGAGTGAAGCACCTGTATTATCCTTACCAAATGATACGGGGAATGTTGTAGTCTATAGCGATGCTTCGCATAGAGGACTGGGTTGCGTGCTCATGCAGCATGACAAAGTCATTGCGTACGCGTCACGTCAGTTAAAAGATTATGAGAAGGTCTATCCTACTCATGACCTGGAATTGGCAGCTGTAGTTTTTGCTTTAAAAATATGGAGACATTATTTATACGGGGAGAAGTGTGAGACATACACGGACCATAAAAGTCTGAAATATATCTTTATACAGAAGGAGTTGAATATGAGGTAGATAAGGTGGTTAGAATTAATAAAGGATTATGACTTTGATATCTTATATCATCTAGGGAAGGCGAATGTAGTAGCCGATGCATTAAGTCGGAAGGGTAGAGAAAAGCTGTCAACGTTAACGACTCAGACTGAGTTAATAACAGAGATGGCAAGGATGGAGTTAGAAGTCAAGTTGCCAAGTGAAATGAAAGAGATGTTATTTTCAATAAAAACTCGACCAACGATAGTGGAACGGGTTAAGGAAGTACATATAAGTACTGAAGAATGCGAGCAAATGAAAAAAATAATGAAGGATGACGTGAAGACTAAGTATAACCTTGATAAAGAAGGTTTAATTCGTTTTAAGGGAAGAATTTGGGTTCCAAATAATTCAGAGTTGAAAGAAGTGATTATGTGTGAGGCTCATAATTCAAGGTACTCGATACATCCTAGTAGTACTAAGATGTATCAAGACCTTCATCAGAACTTTTGGTGGCCAAATATGAAGAGGGAGATTGCAGAATACGTTAGTAAGTGCTTGACTTGTCAGAAAGTTAAAGCTGAACACCAAAGACCGAGTGGGTTGTTGCATCCACTAGAGATTCTAGAGAGGAAATGGGAGCATATCACCATGGATTTTGTGGTGGGACTTCCAACAACGAGAAAGGGATACGATGCTATTTGGGTAATAGTGGATCGGTTAACCAAATCGGCTTATTTTCTACCAATAGGAGTAGGGTATAACCTAGAGCAGTTAGCTAAGCTTTATGTCAAAGAAATCATTTCTAGACATGGAGTACCTATTTCGATTGTGTCCGATCATGATCCACGATTCACGTCAAACTTTTGGAGGAGTTTGCAAGAACAAATGGGAACGCATTTGAGATTGAGTCACTACAAGAAAAAGCTTTATCAGCGACCGCCTATCAGCGACCGCATATAGTCGCAGATAACCATCAGCGACGCATCACGATTCATTTGAAAAAGCGTCAAGATAAAATCTGTCACGAGATGCACATCAAATGACCACTATTAGCTTAACGATATATCTCTGCGATCGCTATGAGCGACCGAAATGACAAATTCGGTCGCTAAGCTGAGTCAACATGGTCCAGGGCCAAAGCTGACGTGTTCCACGTGGCGTGCCGATTATCGGCGACCGGATCGCGGTCACTGCTGCCTGAAATAGTTATTCATCGCTATTATTTATCGGTGACCGCATGCGATCGACCGATATCAAAAAAAAAAATAGAATCTTGATGTTTTGCGTAAATCCCAAAACACATTACTGTTTTTTAAACTGTTTATCCCAACACACATACCCAACAACAACATACACAACAATATAAACATCCATCGTCCACCAATACATACACCAAACTAGTATATAAACTATTCAAAACCAATATGATTTTGAATAAATATAATAACATTTCAAAACTTGTTTAAGTAACATACAAACATCCTAAGAATGAATATACAAGTACAAACTTATACTATAACTATAAAACTAATCTAAAGCAGGTACGTCAAGCATCACCGCCTCCTTGATCACCCTGTAATTAACAAAATAATAAAACAAGTTACAAATATATACTAATTATGTTAATATTGGTATATTACGACAATATACAACAAATTGATTTTATACCTCGTCACCATCCCCGTGTTGTGATGTTGTTGCTGCCGCTACTGCTTCAGCTAACTCCTCAGCACTCAAAGCCCCCAGATGTCCGCCCAGTATCTTCAGAAGATCCCGATCTTGACATATAGCTCTCACAGAGTCAGCCGGAGTATGAACAGCTAGATGGCTCAATGACTATGTAGACTGGGTAGAAGAGCAGCCTGAGCCACTGAAGGATGGGCTTCGTCGTTGTCCTTGACCTTTAATGTAGTTCTTCTTCACAACAGACGCCCTCTCCCACAACTCTTGATCGATAGACGGACATGGAGTGCCTTCAGGATAGCGCTCATTCAATAAACGCTTATAAGTGTCCTGTCATCATGTTAACAATTAAATAGTTAAAAATAAATTAATTATGTAAGCATTAATTAAAGATCAAGTTGTTAAAATTTATTACTGCTATCTGGATAGCCTCAGGCGGAACCATCACGGTGGCACGTATATATCCGACCAATGGATAAGGTGACCTTGAGGCCCAGAGACTCCTATACAAAAATAACACAATATTACTAAGTAAAAATGGGATATATTTTCTACAATTCATGATTGAAAACATATTAAAACTTGTAAATACGTACCCTGACAGTGATATGTTGCAACTGTGAAATATTGCCGCCCTTGTATGTTCCTTTAGCCTTTTTTCCATCGGATACACCCGAGGCTTTGTTGGTGGCGGCAATCTTTCATCTTTTCACCCAGCTCTCAGCTCTCTATTGGGCACACATCTCAGCCCATATGGACTGGGTGCACCACCAGGGGCTATGCTCGTGCATATAATCCTCTCTCTAGCCTGGATGGTCGATCTTGGCATTATGAATGGCTTTTTGTCGTTCTTTATTCCAGTTGTCCTTGGTGCGGACCGCGCACTTCTGCCAGAATAATGTCTGAATCACCGAAGCATACGTGTCCTCCCATCTATACCTTTTCTACAAATAAAACAACAATAATAACATTACTAAATAATTATCCTTTGAATATTATATTAATATTATCTCATCGTAATTAAAAAACATACACAAATTTACATCCAAAAGAAAGATCCTTATGGGCGATAGGTGTGCTCGCCCATGTAATCACAGCTGTAGGCCAATTCTGTAAACACAGTTGTGATATGCACTTGACGATTTTATTATCTGAAAAATCACTATAATATACAACATCAATTAGCATATATTAAAGTAATTTACATCTAAGTTATAATACTTATGAAAATTTTTCAAACTTATACTTATATAATACTTAAAAAAAATTCGTCAGAGTCTCCCCTACAATATGGACTAGCCACATGCACGACGGCATGCATATATGGACATTTCTAGGCACCCAAGACACAAACCAATATAATATCAATCAAAACATTACCAATATACAATAAATGGAATCTTAAATGCTTATATAAAATTGATATATGTGGGACGACGTATATTCTTTGAGGAGGGAAGGTTTAATAAGAATCCGATCATCCAGATTAGTAGGGGCCTTGGGCACATGATTAGGCCCCCTACCTAAGCCGCGTTTTTTCTGCGCTGCTTCAGAAGCATCTATATATTACAAATTTCAAGATGTTTTGCAGAGTCATATTTGATTACATTTATATATGACAATAAACATGACAGTGATATAAACATGTATATATATGAATATAAAATGACAATAAACAAAAATTGCATTTAAATAGTTTAGTACATAAACATGACAGTGATTTAAACATGTATATATATATATATATATAAATATAAAATGACAGTCCATTAAAAAATCTCATATGAAGTGAACTGCACCCAACTCCAAACAAATATACATTCACTTTTTAAACAAAACTAATATAAGAATAACAAGGTAGAACCTCTTCTACAAAAGTACATCAGAAGAACAATAACAATGGTAATGTATCATAAATTGATGACATGCTTTAATTACAAAAATATCTGATTTAATTGATTCCCTCATTTGTTTCAAGTGTCAATGTCCAATTCAGAATCATCTTGTATACGTGTTGCAGATTCATAACCATCATCTGCTTCAGATTCAGTGTCAGATTCAGTCAATAACTCTTCCTCCTTAGTATCAATGTCATCTGACACAAGTATTGACTCAGGATCTAATTCATGTGGTTCATCTCCACCATCTAACTGGATTACTTCATTGTCGTCCTCCACATTTATTATAGTTTGACTATGAAACATCTGCTCTTGGTAAATCTCCCCATCAACTAATTCTACACGACTACGCGGAGAGTATGAATTACAACTTGCCAATCAGAAGCGGTCTATCCCTTTTCCTAACAGGGACTAGGAATGTAGTATACTTGTCTTCGCTTTTGAGTTGGTAAAACAAACAGGTTCGTTGGAGTACGCAGCACCTACATGGAGGTCAATATCGACAATTCCATGTCCGGCCAACACGTATCCCTTTTTCCTCAATCAAACCAACGACACTTGAACAAGTGAATATGACCCCCGTACGTGCCCTTGTACGATAACTCTATGATTTCCTCCAACTCCCCATAAAAGGCACGACCAAGTTCATTGTAAGAATCTCCTTGGACACACACTCCAGAGTTCATTATTCTTTTACCGCACCCATATGCCTTTGTGTGAAATTCACAACCATTTATTTTGTAACCATTGCGGTGACTTGGTCCTCGTCTCGTCCCATAGCTAGGACTTGTACATTAGCCTAATCGTTGATCCTCGCCTAAAGCCTACAAAAACTCCATCTTATTAAATGAAGTCATAGTTAACATGGAGTATATATATATATATACTATGTGCTTAAAAATTGAACTTACTTTGTCCTTTAGCCAAAGTGAAAAGTTTTTATCCCGATTGATTTGAATATCTTTATCAGTTATGCTGGGATGTTTCACTTTTAACTCGCCATCGTACAATCTATACCATATGACTTAAGCATACTTGTAAATAAACGCGCCACCTTTTCGCACCAATTTTTGGGAGGGAAACTAATGTCAATGACGAAAGCGTGACCGCATCACGGTCGTCACGATAGTAAATAGCGACCAGATTCAATTACGGTCGCTGATGTTGGTCGTTATAAGTATTATCTGGGACCAGATATGCGGTCGCTGATATCCTTGGTCGCTGATAGGCCTTTTTCTTGTAGTAAGTACGACGTATCATCCACAGACGGATGGACAAAGTGAACAGACGATTCAAACGCTAGAAGGTATGTTAAAATCTTGCGTTATGGATTTCAAGGGGAGTTGACACGAACATCTACCTTTGGTAGAATTCGCTTACAATAATAGTTTTCACGCTAGTATAAGCATGCTGCCTTACGAAGCGTTGTATGGAAGGAAGTGCATAACACCACTTTGTTGGGATGAAGTAGCTGAATTTCGAATGTTGGGACCTGAGATGGTGCAACAAACGGCATACATGGTTAAATGGATAAGAGCTCGGTTAGTAGCGGCTCAAGATAGACAAAAGAAGTATGCAGATCCTCATTGAGAGAAGAGGGAGTTTGAAGTGGGTTCATATGTCTTTCTAAAAGTGTCGCCTTGGAAAGGGAAGATACGTTTTAGGAAGAAAAGGAAGTTAAGTCCATGGTTTGTAGGACCTTTTGAGATTTTAAGAAGGGTAGGAGAGGTAGCTTAAGTAGCTTTACCTCCTGAAATGGAAGGAATACACAATGTGTTTCACGTGTCAGTGTTACGTCCTTATAAACCGGACTACAAACACGTAATAGAGTATGAATCTATTCATGTGGAAAAAGACTTAACATATGAAGAACTTTCATTTTAGATTATTGATAGGAAGGAACAAGTCTTGAGAAATAAAGTAATAACTTCAGTAAATGTAATTTGGAGTAACCACGATGCTGAAGAAGCAACGTGGGAGCTCAAAAGTAAAATAAAGGAAAAGTTTCCTCATTTGTTTATTATGTAAGAATAGCGAGATTCTGGGGACAGAATCCTTATAGGGAGGGGAGAATGTAACGCCCGAGAATTTCAGATTTTTAATGAATTAAATTTTTATTTGATTATATGGATTAAATGAATTTAATTGATTAATTGTATGAGCAATGTGACGCCCCCATAATTAGGTATACATCACCCACCTTGGGTCGTCAGATACATGGTACAAAATACAAATACAACTTACTAATACAACTGTCGTGTACAATACGACAAAACATAACTGTGAGTTTGAATACAATTATTGTCTACTAGAGATTATACAAACTCAAAAGGAGTCCTCATTACAATTATTAACACACTATTTCACAGAATAGTGAGGACTACTAATGCTATCCTCCGGACCGTTACTCTGCTTCTCGACTAGTCCCTCGCTATGTTCTCATTTCAAGAGAATAAAGAAAGAAAGGTGAGCTCAACTAGCCCAAAGAAGAAATATTATGACTAAGATAATGCGTAATAAATTATCATTAACCTTAAAATAAAGTTAAATCGATACAATATAACAAACATCAAGTTTAACTACAAAGTGAACAAGCAATCCATTAAAAGAGTTAAGTAGAAAATAAAATCTACTATCTTTTATGATTTAAAAGGTTTTTCAAAGACTATTATTGCTTGAGACTCGAATTTTAATAAATATTCCACATCATCGAATCACCCCTGCACTAAGGCCAAGGATATTCTTTAGTATCACGACCACAATTATCCATGCACTACGGGCCAAGAATATTTGTGTATTCATTAATGGTCATGATCATGCCAACAACTATCCATCAATGCACTACGGGCCAATGAGGACTTTTTCCACATCATTTGTAACATTACGGTCATGATTACACCGAACAATCCCTGGTCATAATCATACCAAGTCCATCTATGCACTACAAGCCATAGATGACTTTCAACATAATATAAACATGAGGATGATGACAATGATATAAGAATTCAATAAAACAAGTTCAAGAATTAATTTACCCATGAATCAATAACGTCCAAATTGTCAACATGATACCGCTTTGTAGAGTAAAATTCAAGAATGCTTAGAAGAATATTTCCATGAAAAGATACTGGATGAAGCGCAAATATCAAGGATATTCCACTAATTTCATGGAGTATAGAAGTCAAAACTTTAACCAACTGAGTATAATAACGAATGGAATAACAAAAGAAATCACAATGCATGCGGTACTTCACATAGACAGGTTATTCCAATAGAATAATAAGTAACGGAACCAGGTCAGGCGAAATTCGGACCGACAGGATGTTCCAACATAATAATAAAGACGGAACTAGGTCCGGCGTAAAATGCACAGACAGGATGTTCCAACAGAATAATAATAAAGATGGAACCATAGAAGAATGTCACCAAGTATAGGGTAGTCCACGTATACTGGTTATTCCAACAGAATAATAAATAATGGAATAACAGAAGTTCTTTTCATGAATACAAAAGAAATAACACCCCTTACCGTAAAATAAACTGAATATAAGAGTAGGGAAGTAGCAGAATACTTTTCTATAGTTTCTTTATAATTTCTCTCTTTAGAGTTTCAGTGAATTCGTAAGAAATAATGAAGGAATGAGCTTCTATTTATAGAAAAATGGACTGCATAGTAACTAACTCATGAACGGTCCAGATTGATTTACTTTTAATCGGACGGTCCATAATTAAAGCAAAATCTTTTAAATAAAATAAAATATTATATATATATATATATATATATATATATTATATATATAACATGTGCAAGAAAAAAAAATCACGGGTGAAAGACTCGTGAATTCTCCTTACTCCCTCTGCCCATTTTGTCAAACTTCCATATATATATATATATATATATATATATATATATAATATACATAGTAATACTCCTAACATCCACCCTAATTTCCCCCACCCACCTTCCACTAACAATATTATATATATATATATATATATTTATATATATATATATATATGTATTTATATATATATATAACTAAAACTAAGATAACTTCTACCGACAATTTTTTTTAAAAAGGAAAGTGGGGGTCCAAATAATAATCAAAATTGACAATAATTACTATAGCAATAATTGAACAAAACCGAGTGACTTCCCACGTAGTATCAATAATCAATACCGTGCTATATGCAACCACGCCAGATTATCTTGTTTTTTAACACCGGTATTTCAACAGCTTATCGGTAAAACTTCCGTTGTTATTTTCATAAAGTATTTTTTGTCGCTTTCTCAATCCGACAATAATTACATTGTGGGGGTCCACCAATGATTATACTATTGTATTTAATATTCCCTCGCTAAAATGAATATTCCCCACCAATCGAATATAGTACAACAACTTGCATACTTTGCAAAATTTATAAATATTACCCACAACTATAACATTATATCAATTTTACTCCATAATATTCAAAAATAATATTTATAGAAAATTCATCTTTATTCAAAAGTTGGGGCTTTACAATCTCCTTCTTATGAAATTTACGCCCTCGAAATTAGGGTACGACCGGTATATCAAGAGGTAAGGATACCTGATTTCATTTGATTCTAACTCCCAAGTCATTTCTCAAAATCGTGGTTTCTCCACAAAACTTTGACTTGAGGTATAACCTTGAGCGTAGAATATGTTCCTTTTATCCAAGATTTGAACAGAACCTCTTCATATGTCAAATCTTCCGCTTATTTCATCCGATTCTAACTCAATAATGTGGTTCGGGTCTTCCATATATTTACGTAACATGGATATGTGAAAACATTATGAACACGAGACATACTTGGCGGTAAAAGCGAGTCTATAGGCCACAGCCCTACTCGATCAAGGATTAAAAATGTGCCGATGAATCGAGGATTATGCTTTCCTCTCTTTCCAAATCTCGTAACTCCTTTCCATGGAGCAACACGTAACAACACATGATCTCCTATATCGAATTCCACGTCCTTTCGATGAAGATCGGATAACTCTTTTGTCGATCTTGTGAGGTTTTTATACGTTCACGGGATCGTTTGAATCTTTTTCGTAGTCATACGTACTTACCACTCCGGCCCCAACAACGTTGCTTCACCCACTTCATCCCAAAGATCTTTGGAGAACGACATTTTCTTCCATACAACGCTTCGAATAGAACCATGCCAATACTTGTTTGATAACTGTTATTTTAGGAAAACTCCACCAATGGTAAGAACTTGTCCCAACTTCCTTTGAAATCAAGAACACAGAGTCTTAATAGATCTTCAAGAGTTTGAATAGTCCTCTCTCGACCGTCCATCCGTCTCGAGGATGATATGCCGAAACTAAATCATAATCATGCCCATAGCTTTCTGCAAACTAACCCAAAATCGTGAAGTGAATCTTGGGTCTCGAGCAGAAACTATGGATAATGGCATACCATACAGTCTTATAATCTCGTTTATGTACATACGAGCAAGACGTTCAAGTGTATAAGTTTCTCTTATTGGTAAGAAGTGAGCAGACTTGGTCAATCTATCAACAATGACCCAAATCGCATCTATGCCTTTAGAAACCTTGGGAAGACCAGTAACAAAATCATGGTAATGTGCTCCCACTTCCATTCTGGAATTTCAAGTGGTTGCAATGGACCTTTTGGTACTTGATGCTCCGCCTTGACTCATTGACACGCTAGACACCTTGAGATAAACATCGTTATCTCTCTCTTTATATTGCCCCACCAAAATGTATGTCGAAGATCATGATACATTTTGGTACTCCCAGGATGGATTGCAAACGGTGTGTTGTGCGCCTCCATCATGATTTTATACTTTAAATCGTAATCATTAGGAACACAAAGTCGAGAGTTGACTCAAGTATTCCTTCTTCATTGATTCTTGCTTCCGGTATAACACCTTCTTGCACTTTCTTCCTCATACGCATCAGCTCCAGGTCTGTAGCTTGAGTAGCTTTAACTTTATCAATTAAAGTCGGTTCTATTCATATATTCGTCATTATCATATGGGTCCCTGGACTCTTTAACTCTATCTCCATCCTTTGCAAGTCACACAAAATGGGCCTTTGTGTTGACAATATCGCACTCGCATTTTGCATATGATCTTCACTCAATGCGCGGCTACCACGCTCGCTTTTCGTGGATGGTATTGGATGGTATGATCATAATCTTTCTATAGTTCAAGCCAACGCCATCATTTATGCATGTTGAGTTCCTTTTGAGTGAAGAAATATTTGAGGCTTTTATGATCCGTAAAGATCTCCACCTTCTCCCATACAAGTAATGCCTCCAAATCTTTAGTGTCTAAGACAACAAATTGCCAATTCTAGATCATGAGTAGGATAATTCCTCTCATATTCCTTGAGTTGTCTTGAGGCATAGGCTATGACTTTTCCATGTTGCATGAGAACACATCCCAACCCTTTGCACAAGCATCATCAGATGACAAATCCCTCCGAGCCGAGATGGTATTGTCGAGCAGTGCTAAAATGAGTCTCCTCTTGAGTTCTTGAAAACTCTTCTCACATTCTTCGCTCCAATCGAACTTTGTATCTTTTCGAGTCAGCTGAGTTAATGGAGTAGCGATTCGAGAAAATCCTTCCACGATTCTCCGATAATAACTAGCTAAACCGAGAAAACTACGTACTTCGGTCACTGATTTAGGTTGCTCCCAGCTTTAAATAGCTTCAATCTTTGTTGGGTCAACAGATATTCCATGACTTGATACCACGTGCCCAAGGAATGCTACTTCCTCAAGCCAGAACTCACATTTCTTCAACTTGGCATAAAGCTTATATTCACGAAGCTTTTGGAGTGTCAACCTCAAGTGTTGTTCATTATCTTCACGGCTTTTGGAATAAATAAGGATATCATCAATAAAGACGACCAAAAAGTCATCCAAATATTCCTTGAATACTCGGTTCATCATATCCATGAAGGCAGCAGGAGCATTAGTCAATCCAAAGGACATGACTAGGAATTCATAATGCCCGTACCGAGTTTTGTAAGCCGTCTTTGGAATGTCATTTGTTCTAATCTTAAATTGGTGATATCCTAACGAAGATCAATCTTTGAAAAAGAATTTGGCTCCTTGTAATGGCCCATCAAAAACAGTCATCAATACGTGGCAATGGGTACCTATTTTTGATGGTGACATGATTCAACTCCCGATAATCAATACAAAGTCGCATACTCCCATCTTTCTTCTTCATTAATAGAAACAGAGAGCACCCAAGGAGAAGTACTAGGACGAATAAAGCCAATGTCTAACAATTCCTGCGGTTGGGTCTTTAACTCCTCGAAGTTCAATAGAGCCATTCGATATGGGGCTTTGGAAATGGGTTTTGTACTGGGTTCAAGGTCGATACAAAATTCAATTTCACGCTCTCGGGGTAGGCCAGGAAGTTCTTCGGGGAATACATAAGGAAATTTATTAACAACAGATATATCATTCAAAGCTGACGTATTTTTGTTTAGATCTGTGACATGAGCTAAGAAAGCTTGACATCCGTTTTTTAATAAACGAATAGCTTTATGGCTTGAGATGACCGTGATTGATTTTAATGGTTTGGTCGCTTGAATTCGCATAATAGGTTGATTAGGAATATGAAAGCTAACAACCTTACGAAAACAATCAATTTTTTGCATGATAAGTAGTTAACCAATCAATCCCTAAAACCACGTCAAATGCAAGTATTTTCAATGAAATAAGATCGACAGTAATAATATCACGGTTGCGATTTAAACCAAACAAGACTTATAAACAAAGGGATGTAATGAAGGTTTCTCCCCAATGGAGTTTTCACAGATAAGTCAAAATCTAATTTCTCTGGAGTCAAATTTAATCGTTGAGCGCAGGTAGGAGAAATAAAAGAATGGGTAGAACCGGTATCAAATAAAGTATAGACTTCACTAGAGTTTATGATAAGCTTACCCGTGTGACCTCATTCGGGTTCCTTGTTTTTTGGAAGGTCACAACAAACGCCTCCTTGATTACCTTTGACTTTTCCGGGACGACCTTTGGTGCCTCCATCCTAGTGAATTTATCTTCTATGAACGACAAAATCGGCTAAGTGACCTTCTTCCACAATTATAACATGCTTTGACGGACATCGCGCAATTTTGACTGATGTGTCCCTCCCCTCCGCATTTGAAGCATATGATAGATGGTCTTTCTCCTTCCTTAACAACGGGTGCTGGTGCTGACGTCTTTTCATCATTGTTGAATCTCCTCTTCTTGAAATGTCCATTCTTATTATTTTGGCCCTCGATTACCAAAAGTGGTTACCATTTCGCCTGTTGATTCCTCCACGCTTGTTGTCACCGCTTTCGATGACCGCTTCACCGGTATTATCATTTTATCGGCTGCTCTCTTTTGGTTGCGTTGACTCGTTATCGCGCTCCACCAACTGAGCCCTATTTACCACATCTGAATACAAACATAGTTTATGAGAAATAAGATGTTGACGTATCTCCGGCTTCAAACCTCTTAAAAATATTCGCGCCATTCTCTCTTCATTATCCACCAAGTGAGACGCAAACCGGATAACTCCGCAAATTTTGCCTCAGACACGACACTACCATATTGTTTTGCTCCAATTTGATAAACTCCACCTCCTTCATATAGACGAATACTTTTGGGAAAGTATTTATCATTGAATGACTCTTGAACTTCTCCCAAGACATCTTCAATCGGCGGAGTTGATTACTTTTTACCGATTCTCACCAAGAATCGCCTCTCCGCGCAAGAATATAAAAAGCGTGAAGGGAACCTTTTGCTCTCGAAGCATCCCAAGACATCAAATATCTTGGTGATCTGCTTTATCTATGCTTCCGCCATAAGTGGTTTTGGCTCTCCCTTAAACTCTGGTGGTCCCAGCTCCTTGAACTATTTAGCGGTGACCGCCCGAGAGTTTCCAGTGTTTCCACCTACATTTTGGACAGGAGCCGCTCTCGCCTGCTGTTGCATGAATTACATAAAGCGTCTGAACAATCCATCATTCATCATTTGGTCAGTGTTGTTGTTTGCACGAGGATTGTCGCCTTCCTGATGCACATTATACTGATTATTGATATGTGGTGAATCAACGGTCACCTATGCTCCATTGCTATTCTCAACATTCTCGGATGTCATTTTCAGATACTGCCACAAAACAAAAGTTAATTGACATGTAACATATTATCCATAAACTCTGACCGACCAATCAAATACCAAATAAACTTAGGTAGGTCATACTAGCGAAAAGATTCCCCTGCCTCTCCCTCTTAGTTCTATTCTCACATCTTAGCCGTGAGGATCATATCCTAAGCTCGATACTAACCGTGACACCCCCAAAATTAGGTATACATCACCCATCTTGGGTCGCCGGATACATGGTACAAAATACAAATACAACTTACTAATACAATCATTGTGTACAATACGATAAAACATAACTCGAGTTTGAATACAATTATTGTCTACTAGAGATTATACAAACTCAAAAGGAGTCCTCATTACAATTATTAACACACTATTTCACGTAATAGTGAGGACTACTAATGCTATCCTCTCGACCGTCCACCCATTCCTGCATTAGTCCTCTTTATGTTCTCATTTCTTAAAGAGAACGGTGAAAGAAAGGGTGAGCTCAACTAGCCCAAGAAGAAGTATTATGACTAGGATAATGCGTAATAAATTATCATTAGCCTTAAACAAAGTTAAACTCGATACAATATAACAAACATCAAGTTTAATCATAATGAACAAGCAATCCATTAAAAGAGTCAAGTAGAAAATAAAATCTACTATCTTTTATGATTTAAAAGGTTTTTCATCATCATTATCGCCGAGACTCGAATTTTACTAAATATTTCACATCATCGAATCACCCCTGCACTAAGGCCAAGGATATTCTTTAGTATCACGACCACAATTATCCATGCACTACGGGCCAAGAATATTTGTGTATTCATTAATGGTCATGATCATGCCAACAACTATCCATCAATGCACTACGGGCCAATGAGGACTTTTTCCACATCATTTGTAACATTACTTACCATGATTACAATCGAACAATCCTCGGTCATAATCATACCAAGTCCATCTATGCACTACAGGCCATAGATGACTTTCAACATAATATAAACTTGAGGATGATGACAATGATATAAGAATTCAATAAAACAAGTTCAAGAATTAATTTATCCATGAATCAATAACGTCCAAATTGTCAACATGATACTTATTTGTAGAGTAAAATTCAAGAATGCTCAGAAGAATATTTCCATGAAAAGATACTAGATGAAGCACAAATATCAAGGATATTCCACTAATTTCATGGAGTATAGAAGTCAAAACTTTAACCAACTGAGTATAATAACGAATGGAATAACAAAAGAAATCACCATGCATGCGGTATTGATGTAGACAAGTTATTCAACAGAATAATAAATAACGGAACCGTCGTCGTGAAATTATGACAAACAAGATGTTCCAACAGAATAATAATAAAGATTTTAATCAGTCCCAAGCGTAAAATGCATGTACATGGATGTTCCAACAGAATAATAATAAAGACGGAACCATAGAAGAATGTCACCAAGTATAGGGTAGTCCGCGTATACTGGTTATTCCAGTAGAATAATAAATAATGGAATAACAGAAGTTCTCTTCATGAATACAAAAGAAATAACACCCCTTATCGTAAAATAAACTGAATATAAGAGTAGGGAAGTAGCAGAATACTTTTCTATAGTTTCTTTATAATTTCTCTCTCTAGAGTTTTAGTGAATTCGTAAGAAATAATGAAGGAATGAGCTTCTATTTATAGAAAAATGGACTGCATAGTAACTAACTCATGAACGGTCCAGATTGATTTATATTTAATCGGACAGTCCATAATTAAAGAAAAATCTTTTAAATAAAATATAATATATATATATATATATATATATATATATATATATATAACATGTGCTGAGGAAAAAAATCACTGGTGGAAGACTACCCAAGTGAATTCTCCTTACTCCTCTGCCCATTTTGTCATACTTTTATATATATATATATATATATATATATATATATATATATATATATATATATATATATATATATATATATATATATATATATATATAATATACATAATAATACTCCTACCAGTCCACCTAATTCCCCCACCAACCTTCTACTAACAATATTATATATATATATATATATATATATGTATTTATATATATATATATAACGCCCTAGATAACTTCTCTGACAATTTTTTTAAAAAGGAAAATGGGGGTCCAAATAATAATCAAAATTGACAATAATTACTATAGCAATAATTGAACAAAACTGAGTGACTTCTCACGTAAGTATCAATAATCAATACTGCAGTATTGCTACTATGCAACCACGCCAGATTCGTTGTTCTTTAACACCGGGTATTTCAACATTTAATGGTAAAACTTACGCCGTTATTTTCATAAAAGTATTTTTGTCGTTTTCTCAATCCGACAATAATTTCATTATGGGTCCACCAATGATTTCTTGTGGTTATACGAATATTCCCTGCTAAAACGAATATTCCCCGACCAATCGAATATAATACAACAACTTGCATACTTTGCAAAATTTATAAATATTACCCACAACTATAACATTATATCAATTTTACTCCATAATATTCAAAAATAATATTTATAGAAAATTCATGTTTATTCAAAAAGTTGGGGTTTTACAAGCAAGATGTTTGAAGGTTGTTCTATGACCTAGAATGTGTGGATGTGGTTAGTGTTCTGGCTTTGTGCTAGGATTAATTGTTTTGAATTATCAAGACGAAAATGAATGTTTTCCGAGAAGTTTTTCGTAAAAACACTATTCATCTAATTTCGTTCGGAGCTTAGGTTTGAAATTCCGAGAAATGCGTAATGATAGAATATGAAGATATTATGGAATATCCAGTAATATCTCCGTTATGGCAAACGAAGTTTTTACCTGCGGACTTAAAACCTAAGGGTTTGTGAAAGAGATTTCCGAAAGGGAAAATGTAATGTGTATACTCATTTCGGTGATTATACGCATGATATACGAGTATTTTACTAGTATAAACACGAGTATGGTACGAAGAATAGTACGACGTATAAGACGAATATCGTATGAGTATTAGACGAAGAGAATACGGGAGTTATACGCGTAAAACACGAGAAGTATTAATGGAGTATGAGTTAAGGATTTTGGTATAATCCTATTAGACTTAAACCAATAGCAAGCCCAATGAATTATATAAGCAAGCCCAAGTCAAGGCCCAATGTTATGTTATGTCAAGCCCAATCCAAAAAGTTAAACCGCGGGTCGAACCGGTGGGTCATGGAATGGGTAAAACCCATAGGGCAACCCATGGGATGACAAAAAGGGGACATGGGCCGGCCACTTGGCCACCAAGTAAAGTGGTTACTTGGTGGCTAAGTTGCAAAGGAGGTGGAATAGTAAGGAGGTGGGATGTAGACCATTTTGCCCCTCATTTGGATTTCTATAAATACAAAGCTTAGGTTGGTTATATAGTGTTTTACAAAGATTGCCTAACCTATATCGAGAGAGAGAAAGAGCTAAAAACACCAAATCAATCTACTTCCCAACCAAACCATAAGACGTTTTCTAAGAACGTGAAGAACGACAAAGGTAAATTCTCATAAACTGTAGTCTTCATCTTTTTCAATTTCTTTCTCGTAGAAGAATCGTAGATTGGTGGAGCATGTTTATTGAGGAGATATAAGGATGTCTATTAATGATCAAATCATTGATAGGTCATGACCAAATAGAAATCGTAAATGTTTACGTGAGTTAAAACCGTAGAAAGTCTTGAACGTGAACATAGTTATAAATGAACGATTTGAAAACTGTTATAGCTAAGGAATGTGCATATTGTTTGGTTAGGATATAGATAGTGAATCAATGGAGTGTTCCATTTGATTTGTCTTATAGAACACGAGTAACGAAGTTATGGTGAATTTTGTGAAAATAGACGTTAAACGTCGAAAACGTAAAAATCTCGGATTAAGGGTCAAAAGTTGACATGTGACTTGAAAACGTTGATTTCCAATGTCAACACATGAGATAAGGTAATTAAGAGTCGTTGGCGTAAGAATCATCGAATTCCGACTTATAACGAAGAAAACGAGTATTGAACGGTCGAAAACGTTAAACGAACGCTCAAAAATGAACTCAAAGGTGAATTCCGAGTTAACGGATTTGAAAGTATAAAATTCTTATATGAACACGTAAAGGATGTAATTTGTGAGTTGTAGACTTTCGAATGGGTCAATTCGGATGTAAAACGAACAAATTATGAAACCGGGAGTTTCTCTAGAAAACCAAATTGTTTTGGCCAACTGGTGCACAGGAGCGGCGCCGCAGCGCCAACCCAGTGTATATTGGTCGCACCGCAGCGCCGAATCTGGGAAAAACTACTGGAGAGTGGCGTCGCAGTGCCGAGTTTATACTAGAGTTGTCGCGCCGCAGCTATGACAGTGTAAAAATGTTGACCAAGTTAGATTTTTGTTTCATTTGAATGTAGACCTAAAGTAAGACATTGAAGGTACTTAATGTACATAATCAAGCTGACCTTAGATCACTTATAAGGTGATAATGTTAGAAGATTTAGTAAGGTTTAATAGAAATTAAACGAAGAACACGAGAACGTACTAAGTAATCCGTAAATGACGTTCAACGTTGGTACTTTACCAATAATGATCGAGTGTCGGTTAATAACGTAAGAACGTTAATGAGCCGTAACAAAGTATAGAAAGTCAAATCGACTTTAATAACGAAGTTAATTCAAGTAAGACATAGAAAAGAAAGAAGTTGGTTAGGACAATAAAGTTACTTGTTTTGTAACTAATTACAGTGTGCTATGTGAATATATCATATAGATCCTATAAAGACTGAGAATTGATTGAATTATATATTCAAAGACGCTTGAAGGCAAGTCTTTCTTAACACTTGTCTAACCTTCGTGTTAGTCAAGTTTTCTATGATTCATGTTATAAGATGCATGGATGGTTTTAAAGAAAGAGTCGATGCATGTTTGAACTCGACTAGACAAGTATTGAAGAATGGATTGATTTGCTTATAAGTCTTTCAATATAGAACTGTTAACGTTATCCTATTCCAAATATTTGGTACGGATGAGAAGGTAAGTTTGTCTATGTGCAAACAAAAGTATTTTTTTATTGATTATTCGATGGGCACGCAAGGTTGCTAAATGTTAAACGTAAATACGTAATAAATAAAAGAAATCATCATCCTGATTACACAAATTGAAATTAAAGGAGAATAGTAATACACCACCCTTCCCGCCCTTCAAATCTGTAATCTTCATGAAATTACTTCTCTTCTTCGTTCCTCCAAGCTCTTGCTCTGAAAAATCGGTATTCTTCCCAGTGTATCTTCTTTTTTTCTCTAGCATCCCAATACTTAACATAAGTCAATTTACTCCAGCTCTATCACTTCAATTCTAATCCATCTCAAACTCAACACAAATGAATCCTAATACAAATCCAACTCTTAATCAAACCCAACAAGATTTTAAACATAACACTCCCAATTAACTTAGAATAACCTCCTTAACAAACTCATATTACATACTTATGACATAAAGAAGTTAACTCTCCCATCACAACTCAAATTCTAGCACTAACGTAATCTACACTTTTGCTCGACCGACTAAGTGGCGCCCCACCACGGGTTTAGTATTAGAACAGTATTGACCGTACTGAATTCATCTGAAGCTTTTCAAGTCACGCTAACTACTTACGCCACTTTGCTTGTCATCACGTACGCCCGTGCGTCATCCATGCGAATGTCTAAAATTGCTTGAATTTCCTTCCAATGCTAGCATCTTGATGAGCTCACTTAGTATCCTATCACAAAAACAAAAACCCATCAAAAGTAACATGAAATATTTCAAAAACTAACAATATAACAAGCTAAATGAAGATAAATCATAGATTAAAAACCTACTTATCAAATTCCCCCAGACTTGAAACATTATTTGTCCTAAATCAAAATTCAATGCAACTAATTACTAACAACTACGAATCCAGTATTACGACAGTATATAGTTTACTCATACAGCCTTAGAAAAATTAAGCAAACTCAACAACACTTCACATCAAAACCAATCAATAATTCCTTATTAATACTCAGATCTTAAACTGTTATTACTGGTATAGTGTGTGTGTGTGTGTGCTCAACATTCATGCTAACTGATGTGAATGCAAATTTAATACATAAGAAGTCTCTTAGAAGGCATCATACAGTGTAAACTCAAAATTTTCAAAAATAGACGAAATCCAACTAAAATCAAGCAATCACCAATAGCAAGGGTCCAACTGGGGTACTTAGGCTTTTTTTTCGATCACGGGGGCTTTTGCTCTTATTTCCCGTTTTATTTTTTTATTTTTTTTAGATACTGCAGTGAGTGCGTTTTGCGCTCTATCTCACGCCTGTGTTTATGGGGAATGTGTTTCAGGTTTCTTCTCGACCCACCACAGGACTCAATTTTACTGAAGCTTTTACACCCCAAATTTTCCCCCAAACTTAGGTTCTTACCTAATTCTTCGTCTTCACTACTTATCCTTGTCATTCTTTCATTTAAACTAGCATTATCCTCTAGAAATTTCTTATGTATCAATTTTAACTAACCAGTCCACATAAGTGTTATTAACGTGTTAACCTTATTATACCAGTTTCAAACACGCAAAAGATTCAATTCCTAACAGAAATTACATCAAAGTTCTCATATTTGGTGATGTACTTGAATTCATAATTCTAATCTCATCATTGGCCAAGAATAAACTTTTACAATCTAATAACTGGATTCATGCAATTTAAACTACATGCATTTATTTATTTTATTTTATTATAAATGAATATATTAAACTAAATGCCATGAACACGAACAATTGTAAAAACTAAACAAACTAACTAACATGATTTTTAAAAAAATCACAAATTAACCAAGCAAAAAATATGAAAATAAAATCCCCCCAAACTTAAAGTAAGTAATGTCCTCATTATAACTAAATAAATCAAATGAAAGTATGAGGACTTCCCTGAAAGACGAGTTACAGCTCGTCGTCATCCGAAGGAGGATATGCTGGAAGGACAGGAGGAACAGGCATGACCACTAGATGTGCATTAGGATTGCAACGAGAAAACGCATCAGCAAGCATTTGAATGCATTTGCATTGTACTGATGCATTAAGTCTTGGCATTGAGCCAGCCACAAAAATTGATTCCTTGAGCCACGAGGTGGTTGCTCTTGCATTGGATTCGCTGCAACTGGGGGTGAGGGTTGGCGAATCATAATATAGCCTTCTCCTCTTGGATGTGATCTTGCCCCTTCCTATGCCTTGCATCTCTCAATTGTAGCGTGATCGATTATAGCCATAGGTTGTTGGAAAGGTTCAGAGGGATGCAATTGCACCTTATCTTTGCGGCACAAATCAGTTATGATAAATTCGTGCAAAAGTCCCCCCGTAGTACTCCCTCATAGCAACCGATCAATGGACTCTTGAATAGAATCACCCACATCGACATTGATGAATGCAATGGATTTATTCAAACGGTAATGGTGGTGAACAATCCCATATAATAGCCGAGCCCTTTCCTTCGTAACATCATTTTGGTGGCGTGTGGGCATTAAACGGGCACAAAGGAATGCATACCATGCTTTGCCATACCGACTAAGTGCGGAGTGAGGAAAACTTATCTTTTCATCCGTTCCGGTTCGAGTTAACCATTGAGTTCCCAGTTTTCACAATCTTATAATCAACTTGGTTCAGGTCTTTTGTTGAACAATTGGTGGGCGTAAGGGTTAATTCCCCCAAACTTGGTTTCTTGGTACTGTCTCTCTAGCCAAAGTTGAAATAAGGCAACACACTCCTTGGGCAAACAATTCCCAAGATTTCCCAACCAATAATTACCATTCAAAGAGAAGAAGAAAAAGAAGAAGAAGAATGAAGCAAATTTGTGCTTACCTTCAATGGAATTTTTTTTGTTTTTGTTTACCCCTTTGTAAAGATGCCCCAATTTGAATGAATTTGTGTAGGAAAGGAATTAGATTTAGTGTTGGAGTGTATTACTTGTATTTGTTATGAATTTGGTTACTTGTATGGGTAGAGTTCATATAGGAGATAAAAGACCAACGTGTGTTGGGAGTTATAGAGTTTATGGGTTTAATAGGAGAAGAAGTTGAAAAGGAGAGGGAGAAGTGGTGTAGTGGAAGGTGTGGAAGTTAAAAGAGTTATGGAGTAGTGGAAGAGTTTGAATTGTAGGAAAAGTGGGAAGTTTGGATGTAAAAAGGAGTTATGTGGGTTAAGTGATGGTTATGACCGAGTATGATGCGTTAGGATCATAATTACATGTCGACGTTATCGGAGGCGCTGTTACATTGTGCGACGCCCCCAAAATAGGTATACATCACCTATTACGAATTAAATCCAAATACATGGTACATAATATAAATACAACTTAATTATACAAGCATGTCGTGTAAAGTAGTACGACAAAACATAAGTCGTGAGTTTTAATACAAATATTGTCGTCTAGACAATATACAAACTCAAATTCAATATTATTACATTTATTTTCCATTATTTCACTGAATAGTGAGGACTACTAATGCTATCATCTGGTCCGTCACTCCATTCCCCGACTAGTCCCTACTACGTTCTCATTTCACGAAGAGAACAATAAAAGTAAAAGGTGAGCTCAACTAGCCCAATGAGAAATATTATGACTAAGATTTTACGGTCCCAAAAGTAGAACGCATGCACGAGCAGGATGTTCCAACAAAATGATAAAGAATGGAACAATGAAGAATTTCACCAAGTATAGGGTAGCTCAGCGTATCTGAGTTATTCCAATGAATAATAAAGAATGGAATAACGAAGTTCTCTTCATGGATAAGAAAGAAATAATACTCCTACCTTAGAAAAAGCTGGATCTTTGGAATAGTGAGGTAGAGACTTCTCTTCTTCTTTCTACAATTTCTCTCTATAATAATCGCTCTAAAGCTTTTGTGAATTGGTGAGAAATGAAGGAAGAATGAGCTTATTTATAGAAAAATATAGTTTCGATAATTGCGCTTTTGGGGCTCAAAAAATTACAAAGACAATACCTCCAACTTTTCCTTTATTTTTAATTTAGTCATGGAAGTATTATCAAACTTGCACCCCACCCCCCTAATAGTAAATAATGTGATTCAATAGTAAATTATGTGAATCAATAGTTCTAGACATGTGAAAATATGAATTACAGTATAGTACCTCCATCTATACCTCCATTTTTAACTTAGTCATGCAAGTATTATCAATATTGCACCAACTCCCCTAATAGTAACAAGAATGTGAAACAATAGTATACACATATGAACAAATAGTTATAATCATGTGAAATAATAGCAATCAATTGCTCATTTATCCGGTTAAATACCCGATTGATCAATATAACCTCCAGACATCAATTATTATCGAAATAATTGTCGATTTTCACTAACACAAATAATTCCAACACAATGAAACCATTTTATCAAAATATAAATTTTGAAATTTCAAAGTTTGACTTTTCCCGAAAAAAGTCAATTGTTGACTTTGACCAAATAGTGAATTCCAAAAATTTTGTGTTTATAGACTATTTTACTAATTTCATCGTTCGGACTCAAATATCACGTTACGCGTCTCCAAATTCAACTCGAACACAACTTCAATTTTAATAACATTCATCATTAATATTATAACTCACAATATTTATCAACCGGTGGTTCCGAGGAAAGAGGGGCTTTCCAATAAGGATTTCTCCCTATTGGTAGCCTTGATTAGGTGACCAAACCTCTCCTTGATGAACTTCTAGACAATGTAAATATTGAAATTTAATAATATGAATAACTTTGTCGTCTCAATTATTGATTTAATAAAATAACATATTATCACAGATGATCTTATGATGATAATCGAATCAATAATATGAGAGATATGATCTGACAATTCTTGTGAGCAATAATTGAGTATAACCGGTGACTTCTCACGTAAGCATCAATAATCAATACCGTGCTACTATGCAACCACGCGTATTCTTGTGTTTTTACTACTGGGTAGTTCAACGAGTTAACGGTAAAAATTTTGCCGTTATTTTCATAAAGTATTTTTTTTGTCGTTTTCTCAATCCGATGATAATTCCGTTAATGAGAGTCCACCAATGATTGTGTCGTTGTACGAATATTCCCTATTAAAGCGAATATTCCCAAACCCATCGAATATTATATAACAACTTGCGTACTTTTGCAAAATTTGTAAATATTACCTGAACTATAACATTATATCAAATCCACACCATAATATTCAAAAATATATTTCGAGAAAATTTAATCTTTATTTGAAAAGTTGGGGTCTTACACGCGCCGTGTGTAGGCTTTAGATGGTGGCGTCCCATACTGTAAAGTCGATGAAATCTTGATGAGGTAGCGGCGCCCGTCTTGGGTTTACACCTCTTCTGCAGTGACGTGCCCGTGCTAGGATGGTAGTAAGTTTGATGGTAGATGGTGCTTACACTGGTTTTACTTTATCTTGTGAGTGCTTCACGTGTTTGGTGACCGAGAAAGTCATCGGCGAATTAGGCGCGCCGCATATCTACCGAGTCTATGCCTTGTGTGGCGTGGTCCGCGCCGTTTGTGCAATGTCTTGGAGACTTTATTTTTTTTCCATCATTCCCTACAAACATACCATTATGGAGTCATTATTCTTTGAAAACTAAATATTTAAGCTAGACTATGAACTAAAATATAATAAATAAAGAAGAAAAGGTTTAGAGCTTGGGTTGCCTCCAAAGTAGCGCTAGTTTTAATGTAAATAAGCTTAAGCAATTGCCTCTTGTGTCACCGCCGCGTCGGCAAAGTGTAATCTGATGACATCGATTTGAATCGCCACCCCAATAATGCTTCAACCGTTGACCGTTCACCTTGAACGTTTCTAATGCATTTCTACTGTATAGTTCAACAACGCCATATGTGAAAACCCTCTTGATAGTGAATGGACCCGACCACCTCAATTTTAGCTTTCTTGGGAACAACCTCAACCTTGAGTTGAACAGTAGTACTGATTGCCCCAGCTCGAATGTTCTATGCATGATTTTCTTGTCGTGCCATTTTTTGAATTTTTCTTTGTATAACTTAGAGTTATCGTAAGCTTGAAGGAGAAACTCATCGAGCTCATTTAAATGGAGTAGCCTCTTTTCACCTGTTGCTGTTTAATCGAAGTTGAGTTTTTGAATTGCCAATAGGCCTTATGCTGTAACTCGACAGGTAGGTGACATGTTTTCCTGTATAGCAACTGATATGGTGACATCCACTAAAAAAACAAATGTCATTGGCGACGACCTCATTAGCGACGATGTTACCCCCGTCGATAATAACCTCATTATCGACGGCATAGCCGTCGCCAATGAGGCCCGTCGAGAATGACCCTTCCCGGGTCTAAATTTGGTGGGAATTTTTTCGCGGGCGTGGGAAAAGGTCATAGGCAATGGCCTTGCCGTCGGTATTGAGTCAATCCTTAATGTCGTCGAGAATGAGGTTCTATTTAATCCCTAAAATTAATTTTTCTTTTTCTACTTTCTATTCTCTTTCCCCCGCTCGATCTTTGTTCTTTCTCTCTGCACCTCTGTCGTCGCCTGTGTACCATCGTCGCCGTCGCCTGTGCACCATTGTTGCCGTCGCCATCTCCATCATCCTTTGTCGTCCGCCTATCCATCTTTCTTTCTATCCCACTTGGTTCTGTCCCTCTTGGTTCTGCTAGTTCCCACTTGGTTCTGTCCCTCTTGGTCCGCCTCTCGGTCCGCCTTTGCCGTCGCCTGTCCCTCTTGGTTCTGCTAGTTCAATTAGTAAGTTAATTTTTTTTATTCTTAGGCTTTAATTTGTAAGTTCCAATTTATTTATGTTAGGGTTTAATTTGGGTCTTCAATTTATTTATGTTATCAGGTTTCTATTATTGTCTTTGCTGCTAAGTAGTATATATTCTACCCTTTTTTTAGCATTATCCATCTCTATTATGTGTTAGCTTAATTACAGTACTAGTGTAGAAATTATGTGTTAGAAATTTGTAATTTGTGCTGTGTAAAATGGTTCTGCAATTTATAATATCTTTGAGGCTTTGGTGACTGTATTGGCATATGTGTATAGTGGTAAAGTGAGGCAGTTTCCGAAACTTAATGTACACTTCATGATTTCTCAGATATAAAAGACTTCACTTATGGTTAAGTAGCAATTTATTAGCAGTTTGTTAGAAAAGCAGAAACTGTATTGGATTTTTGCTGTAAAAAAGGGTAAAGGGGAAAGGTGAAATTGTATTGCCTTTTTTGTTCTAGAAAGTAAAGGAAGTATCTTGAAATGTGACCTACAGAATGTTAACTTAAGCTCTAATGAAAACGTTTTACAATTTTGGCATCCTATTGTTGGTGCATTAGAGCTTCCAAAACATTACCTACTTATTCAAGATTATAACTTGATCAACTTGTTATATATATTCTACTATTGTTTGCCTCAATTGTCTCAACTGTGATAGTCTGGTGGAAAAGTTTAATTGGCCATGACTTATCAAGTATAAAATAAAGACTAATTCAAATTAACAAACAAAAGCTTTCCAACTTTTGCATTGACCTTGAATTGGCCATTGCCTCGGTCGTCTGAACGCCATCCAAACACACACATAGCACTGCATAGGTATTAGACACGCGTTACAACTTATGGGACTCGATTCCGACATACGGAGACCGAGTTATCGCACAGTTTGCAAAACTCAACAACACTTGAAGAACACAAACAAAACTAATTTAAATATGCTCTATTTTCGAATTCGTTATTAATATTTTAATTTTGTAGGGTCTTGTTGATGAGACTTCGGAGGGTGGAGGCTGCGGCACAGGCGATGCTTGTGGTGGGGATAGTGATGACCGTCGAGTTGATGCTGATGAGACTATTGAGGGTGGGACCGACAGTCAAACTGGAGGTGGGACCGTAGGTGGGACCGGCAGTGGGATTGGCAGCGATGATGATACTGACATTCCTGATCTTGGGTTGTAGTAGTACCCATTATGTTTATATTTTGACTTTCATATATGTATATTTATACAACTTTTGAGTTGTACAGACTAGAGTTTAGTATCTAGTTAGGTTGATGATATATGTATCTAACTATATTGATTGTTTATGATTACATTTTGTATTTACATCGTACGACTTTTATCTATAAGTCATTACGTTTTTTACATATTTGATAGTTGATATAGCAAAAGCTATTATTGTTATTGATATGCGTTCTTGAAGAATTCTTTATTTTTCTTTAGTTTATTACAGGTATAATTATGTATATGTAAATGAACAGAGGTATTTTGCAATTTTAAAAAAAAATTCTAAAAACCTCATTGGCGACTGGGAGTGGAGGGTCATCGGCAATGACTATTTTTTAATTCCCTAAAATTACCATTATTGATGGTCTGTTAGTCGCCAATGCATGATACCATTGCCAATGCCGTCGCCAATACATCATGGTCGACGGTTAGCCGTCGCCAATGACCCCGTCGGTAATGACATTATTGCCGACGACGAGCGACGGGAGCCAGGGGTGACGACCCATACTACTGACGGGAAGGCGACAAATTAGCATCGCTTGATGACCTCATTATTGCTATGACATTGGTGTCATTAAGCGGCAAGCATAGCCGTCGATGATGACCTATTTTTTTGTAGTGATCCCATTTGGTGTCTTGTAAGCAGTTCTGCATGCCCATAATGCATCATCCAATCTGAGAGCCCAGTCTTTTTTGTTCGGATTTACGACCTTCTCTAAGATCTTCTTTACCTCCCTATTTGAAACCTCAGCTTACCCATTTGTTTGGGGATTATATGTTGTAGCTACCTTATGGTTGACCCCATATTTTGCCAAAAGAGCTATGAACGATTTGTTGCAGAAGTGACTTCCCTCATCACTTATTATAGCTCTAGGCGTGCCAAATCTTTTAAAAATATTCTTTTGCAAGAACTTAAGAACCACTTTAGCATCATTAGTGGGGAGTGCTACGGCCTCAGCCCATTTTGATACATAGTCAACCGCAAACAAGATATATTGATTACTAAACGATGATAGAAATGGTCCCATAAAATCAATGCCCCAAACGTCAAAAATTTCAACTTCCAAAATTGTTTGTAGTGGCATCTCATTTCTTTTTGATATGTTGCCCACCCTTTGACATCTATCACAACTTTTAACAAACTGGTGGACGTCCTTAAATAATGTAGGCCAATAAAATTCGACTTGAAGCACTTTTGTCGTTGTCCTCTCACTACCATAATGTCCCCTATATACAGATGAATGACATTCGTACAATATGTTCTTCACTTTGTTGTATGGTACACACCTTCTAATCATCTTATCGGTGCACTGTTTGAATAGGTATGGCTCATCCCACATGTACCACTTGTCGTCATGTAGGAATTTCGTTTTCTGCTAGCGTGTAAGATCTGGTGGAAGGATGTTGCTCACTAGATAATTAGCGAAGTCCGCGTACCATGGGAATTTCGTATTGATCCCAAACAGTTGTTCATCTAAAAATGACTCATTAATTACACATCTGTCCTCTTCCTTTTTACCCTGATTTTCCAACCTAGATAAATGGTCTACAACTTGATTCTCCGTACCCTTTCTATCCTTTATTTCCAAATCAAATTCTTGAAGAAGGAGAATCCATTTGATAAGGCGTGGCTTTGCATCTTTCTTTGAGATTACGTATCGAATGGCCGACTGGTCTATATAAACTACTACCTTTGTCCCGATCAAGTATGCCCGGAATTTATCGAATGCATATACCACTGCAAGTAATTCCTTTTTCGTAGTTGTGTAATTCATTTGGGTCTCCGTAAGTGTCTTACTTGCATAGTATATGGCATGGAATACCTTTTCTCAGCGTTGCCCCAAGACAGCCCCAACCGCATAGTCGCTTGTATCACACATTAACTCGAAGGGCATATTCCAATCTAGTGCGACGATAACTGGAGCTGTAGTCAATTTCTTCTTCAATAGTTCGAACGCCACTTTATAATCCTCATCAAACTTAAAAATTGACTCCTTTTCTAAAAGACTGCACAATGGTTTTGCAATTTTAGAGAAGTCTTTTACAAATCTCCTGTAGAACCCGACATGTCCCAGAAAACTTCAAATTCCCTTAACTGAAGTTGGTGGAGGAAGCTTTTCACTAATTTCCAGCTTTGCTTTATCATCCTCTAATCCTTTAGCCGATACCTTGTGCCCCAAAATTATTCCTTCTTCAACCATGAAATGACATTTTTCCCAGTTAAGGACCAAATTCGTGTATATGCATCTCTATAAAACAATCACAAAATTCTCTAGACAAGCATCAAAATTATCCCCATAGATAGAAAAGTCGTCCATGAAGACTTCCATATTTTTTCCACCATGTCCGAGAAGATGGCCATCATACACCGTTGATAGGTAGCGGGTGCATTACACAAGCCGAATGACATTCTCCTGAATGCGAATGTGATGTATGGGCACGTGAAAGTAGTCTTCTCATGATCTTAGGAGCAATGACTATCTGGTTATATCCCGAATATCCATCCAATAAGCAGTAGTACTCGTGTCCCGCTAATCTGTCCAACATCTGATCGATAAAGGGCAGAGGAAAGTGATCTTTGCGGGTTAACTTATCCAACTTCGTATAGTCCATGCAAACCCTCCAACCAGTCACTATCCTTGTTGGAATTAGCTCATTGTCATCATTTTGTACCACGGTCATTCCTCCTTTTTTTGGCACACATTGAACCGGACTGACCCACTTACTATCAGAAATAGGGTAGATGATACCCGCGTCCAACCATTTCAGGATTTCTTTCTTCACTACTTCTTTCATGATTGGGTTGAGCCGTCTCTGTTGCTCCACTGTCAGCTTTGCATCTTCTTCCATCAGAATTGTGTGCATTCAAAAGGATGGGATGATTCCCTTAATATCTATAATTGTCCATCTTATGGCCGATTTGTGGTCTCTAAGCACTCTCAAAGAACTTTTCTTCTATAATTATTAGTTAAGTCTGTGAAAATAATAACAGTAAAGAATTAAAATTGCCTAAATATACATACACGAGGTATTTAGGGGTGGCTTAAGTCTGAAGTGTAATTGGCTCCTCGATGAAGGTTTCATCCTTGTTGTGGCTTTTTCATCCATGTGCAATGGATCAACGGGTGCTTTAAATCTGCTAACTCGTGGTAGGGAGTCTAGCATCTGCAAGTAATCCATAAATTCCAGATCATCTAAATCTTCATCTCCCAATAATGTTGTTTCCAATAGATCATTAGCCAAACTTTTAACCATGTCTTCACTGATTATCTGATCAATGGCATCCATCCTGAAACACTCATCTTCATCCCTGGGGAATTTCATGGCCTTAAAAACATTGAACTTTACTTCTTGATCTTGGACCCTCATCGTTAGTTCTCCTTTTTGTACGTCGATGATCGTCCTACCCGTAGCCAAGAACAGTCTCCCTAGGATAATTGGGATGTTCTTATCTTCCTCAAAATCCAGAATTATGAAATCCGCGGGGAATATAGATTTATCAACCTTGACCAAAATGTCCTCCACAATGCCTCTCGGGTACGTGACTGACCTATTCGCCAACTACAATGAGATGTTTGTAGGCTTTGGAGCTGGCAAACCCAATTCTGTATAAACTGATAACGGCATAAGGTTTACACCTACCCCCAAATCACATAAACACTTGTTGAATGCCATGTTCCCAATCGTGCACGGAATAGTGAAACTCCCCGGATCTTTCAACTTTGGTGGCAACTTTCACTGTAAAACCGCACTACACTCCTCTGTTAATGCCACTGTTTTGAAATCTTCCAACTTCTTTTTCCTAGACAGAATACCATTCATGAATTTTTCATAACTTGGCATCTGCTCTAGGGCTTCTGCGAAAAGGATGTTAATATGAAGTTTCTTAAAAACTTCCAAAAATTTTGCAAATTGCTTATCTAATTTCTGCTTTTGGACTCTCTGTTGAAACGGCGATGGAGGATAAACAACTGGTTTTTCATCTAACTTTGTTTATTCAACTTTCTTTTCCTCACCCTATTTTTCGTTAACCACTTTGTTCTCATCAACTTTTTCATCCGTTCTAACTGAATTTTCTGCACTTTTCCCATCTAGATGTTTTCCGCTTCTCAAAGTGATTGCCTGACACTGTTCGTGATTTCCCTTCAAATTTCTTTCGGTGTCACTTGGTAGAGTCCCTTGTGGTCTATTGTTCAATGTTAATGCAATTTGTCCCATCTGATTTTCCAAATTCTTGATGGCTATCTCTTGTGATTTCATGGCCATTGCTTGATTTTTCATAGCTACCTTGTTGCTTGTTATATACTTAGACAACAACTCCTCTAAATCTGATTTCCTCTCTTGATGTTGGGCTGGTTGTTGTTGTTGATTCTGAAATCCTGGGGGATAAGATGGGCGTGGAGCTTGCTGATGCTGATTATTACTCCACGAAAAGTTAGGATGATTCCTATTCCCCGGATTGTATGTATTACGATAATGCGTGATACGTGGAATTACATTGTGGCTACCCACAAATTGCATTGTGTTTGGGTTGATTGCACATTGATCACATAGGATGTTCACCCGCGCACAATTCACAAATAACTACAACTTGTTGTGTCTATACCCCTGACCAAGCATCAAACTTTTTAGCGAGCGCTGAAATTTGTGTTGTTATTGTCGTCACTCCATCTAACTCTAACACTCCAACTACCGTAGGTTGTGTCATTCTTGTTGTGGGCCACTAATAATTGTTAGCTGCCATTGTCTCTATCAATTGATACGCCTCCTCATAATTCTTTGCCATAAAAGCTCCAATCAAAGCTGCATCAATACTGGTCCTGAGATTCCCATGTAATCCATTGTAAAATGTGTTCATTTGCAACCACTTAGGCAATCTGTGATGTGGGCATTTTCTGAGCAACTCTTTGTATCTCTCTCATGCCTCGTACAATGATTCCCCATGTTTCTGATCAAACATAGTAATCTCGTTTCTCATCTTTAGAGTCTTCGCTGGCGAAAAAAATTTAGCTAGAAACTTTTGAGCCAGGTCATCCCATGTAGTTATTGAACCCGATGGTAGAGAGTGTAACCAACTCTTCGCCTTGTTCAGAGTGAATGGAAACAAGCGAAGTCTGACTGCTTCATCAGACACCCATTTTATTTGAAAGTATCGCATATCTCTAGAAAGCTGATCAAATGTTCATTCGGATCATCATTTATAAGTCCCCCAAACTGAACCGAGTTTTGGATCATCTGAATAGTCCCAGGCTTAATCTCGAATGTGTTCGCAGCTATAGCAGGCCCGGTAATACTCGACTGCAGCTCAGTCACCTTAGGTGTAGCAGAGTCCCTCAACGCTTTCTGGTCTTCGATAGCCATTGCTTCTTCTTTTTCAGAATTTTCGAAGTCTTCCCTTGTCTCCTTGATCCACTTACTTAACCTTTGAAAGCATCTCTCAATGTCGTCCTCAAAAGGAAGCAAGTCTGGATTTTTGGATTGAGTTTTCATAAACCAACTTCAAAAACCTGAAATAAGACGAACATCACAAAAATAAAAATGTTTAAGTAAAACTGGACTAATTAAACTGATATCGCAAAATATTAAAATCTTTACTAAAGTCCCCGGCAACGGCGCCAAAAACTTGTTGGGTAAAATCTAATTATGCACAGCACGCAAGTATACGTGGTCAACAAGTAATATAATAATAAGTAGAGTATCGTTCCCACGGAGACTTTAATAAGAAATTAACTCTCACAATTACCAATTTCCTATTAATCCTACTTTTATTAAACTAACCAAATTCAAGTTTGTAACTAAAAGTATTAAAATTATTAAAATTACCAAACAATCAACAAAACCTTAAAAACTAAATTTTCAAATAATTAATGGAGAATTAGACTTACGACTTCACTCTAAGCATCACTCTGATTATTACACCTTATTCCAGTTTAATTCACTATCCCAGTTTATTAATCAAGAAGACGTATGTAGAACTAACCACCCCTCGATGTACTAATACCGTATTAACTCAAATCCACAAATTAGATAGAATCAAGTTAAACACCTTAATCAACTAACTCACTATATCTCTATATGAATTACAATTAAAGAAGGTTTAAGTTCAATTTCTCTATTCGATTACATGCGATGTCAAGCATATCTGATGATTGGGTAATATACCCATGAATTGATTACGTTTAGCCTTAATTTGTTGTGTGTTCGAAGAGTTTTAGAGTTATTTTACTCGTTTAAGTTGTGTTGTGGCAGGATTGTGCGTTGTTGGAGCAATTGGGAGTAATTGGGTTAAAAAAGGGGGCAAGAGGAAGTTTCTGCTCAACAGCGTCGGGGCGCTGTTGCTAGGCTACAAAACAGCGTCGGGGCGCTAGTCGTCTGTTGACCCGGAAAGGAGCGCGCGCGTGTGGAACAAGCGTGGGACTTTACTTTGACCATTGTTTGACTACGAATTTGGTGTGTTTTAAAAGCCTATTTGGACTAGGATTGTTGGATTTGGACAAAAAGATATAAAATTGATTTATTTTAATTGAATCGGAGAAATTTTCACACAATTGGAGATTGGAGCAAGGAGGAAGAGCAGATCTGAAGGCTACAACTTGGAGTTTTTCTTCTCCTTTTCTCTTTTAAATTGTGTAACTTCTTAAGGATGATTTATCAATTAATTGTGATTTTTATTTCTATCATGAACTAATTCTTTTTATTAAGATTCCAATGGAACCTTTTATGATTATGAATTGATTATTTAATTTATTCCAATTATTTATGTTGAAGTGAATCGTTCATCATGCCTTGTATTTATCGATTAATTATCTGGCCAATAATTACTGTGTTACTCTAGAAGGAATTGAGAAAGGAATTTTAGGGTTAGAACTGGGCAGGATGACATGTGACTTAGTTATTTATATAGTGAATAATTAGGTTTGTGAATAGAATGAGAATATCTATTTGCCGCATGTAACACATAAGGAATTGAGTTTGTAACGAGTTTAATTCAATTGTTTTGCATAGAGATATAGCAAAATTAATCTAGGTTAAATAGAAGGCAATTGATCACTCGAGAGAGGGCTTTTGGCATTTGAGAATTCCTGTTAATAATTCAGTAGACATAATAATTGGGATAATTGAATAATTGATTTCGGAATCATAATTGGGGAAATTGGAGTCTTAATTATTATTCATTTGCATTCAAATAATTTTTAATTTTTTCTTGTTTTCTGTTAGCATAATTTCGTGGTTATATTTACAATTAGTTTACTTAACTTTAATAAGTACAATTTTTGGGTTGTTTAAATAAAATTGGATTGATACAATACTAGTAGTTGGAATTTTTTTTATTAGAATTCTCTGAGGGATCGTTACTCTAATTTATCACTATATTACTTGTTGATCGTGTATACTTGCACGTTTGCCTTGATTGTGAAATCAACCAACAATATCTCTACCCTAACATTCATCAAGATTATGTTCATTCACAAAATTCAAGAACACATGATATATTAACTAAGTCTAGACTCGTACTTCCTCTCTCGAATCCATACAAGTCCACAAAGAATTGTTGATCAGGCAAATCATAAATTCAAGCTCAAATTAATATAGATAAACTGAATAAAAGCTTATTAAACTAAAAATCAAAGTTGCATAACCATTGTTCCACTTAAAGAACTGTCATAAGCCTAAAAAGTAATTTAGTTCATAACTAATGAATTAAATACTGAATAAATAAAAGAAATCATCATACCGATTACACAAATTAAAATTAAAAGAGAATAGTAATACACCACCCTTCCTGCCCTTCAAATCTGCAATCTTTGTGAAATTACTTCTCTTCTTCGTTCCTCCAAGCTCTTGCTCTGAAAAATCTGTATTCTTCCCAGTGTATCTTCTTTTTTTCTCTAGCATCACAATACTTAACATAAGTCAATTTACTCCAGCTCCATCACTTCAATTCTAATCCATCTCAAACTCAACACATATGAATCCTAATACAAATTCAACTCTTAATAAAACCCAACAAGCTTTCAAACAAAACACTCCCAATTAACTTAGAATAACCTCCTTAACAAACTCCTACTACATACTTATTACATAAAGAAGTTAACTCTCCCATCACAACTCAAATTCCAGGACTAACGAAAATCTGACTTTTTCCACGAGGCCGAAGTGGCGCCTACATGGCGAGTTTAATATTAGAGACGTAGCGACCCAGCATCATTCATCTGAAGCTTTTCATCTTTGCAATACCCCGTACCACTTTGTTGTCATCACGTAGCGCCCATGCATGATCATCTTGAGAATGTCTAAAATCGCTTGAATTTCCTTCCAATGTTAGCATCTTGATGAGCTCACTTATTATCCTATCACAAAAACAAAAACCCATCAAAAGTAACATGAAATATTTCAAAAACTAACAATATAACAAGCTAAATGAAGATAAATTGTAGGTTAAAAACCTACTTATCAATCTGATAATGGGAAATACTTTGCAGTGACAATTATTGAAACAACAATAATATAAAATATCAACGTAGCAATTATTGAATCAATAAAATAAAATATAGAACAGTAATTACTGTAACTATTATTGATTAGTGTCTTCTTACGTAAGAATCAATAATCAAAAAAATATTGTGCAATACCGTATCTCTTTGTGCGACCCGTGTATTCTTTATATTTTAACCACCGGGTATTCCAACGATTAATAACAAAGATAATAATTACGCCGTTATTTAAAAAACTCAAACTTGTTGTTTTCTTCATTCGATAGCTTTTCCATTATAGGGGCCCATAAATGGTCATGCCATCGTCTTTAATATTCTCCGACGCAGACAAGAATATTCCACGACCAAACGAATATTCCCCGACAACAATGAATATTTTATAACTACTTACTTATTTTGCAAAATTTTCATATTTCACCCATAACCAAAGTATTATATTAAAGTAACACCTTATTATTCAAAATAATAATTAGAGGAAATTCAATTTTATTAATAAAAAGTTGGGGTCTTACAACCTCCCCTCCTTATGAAATTTTGTCCTCGAAATTGATGTATGTACCTGGTGTTTCGAAAAGGTGAGGATACCTCGTTTTCATTTCCAATTCCAACTCCCAAGTCATTTCCTCAATAGCATGGTTATTCCATAAAACTTTAACTTGTGGTATAACCTTTGTGCGTAGGACATGCTTCTTCCTATCCAAGATCTTGACAGGTACCTCCTCCTACGTTAAATCTTCGGTTATCTCATCTGGTTCTAACTCAATAATGTGGTTTGGGTCTTTCACATATTTATGAAGCACATATATGTGAAAAACATTATAAACACGAGACATGCTTGGAGGTAATGCGAGTCTATAGGTCACATTTCCTACTCGGTAAAGAATTTCAAATGGACCAACAAATCATGGATTGAGCTTTCCTCTCTTCCCAAATCTTGTAACTCCCTTCTATGGAGCAACACGTAACAATACATGATCCCCAATATTAAATTCCACGTCCTTTCGATGAAGATCCGCATAACCCTTTTGTCGATCCTGTGCCATTTATATACGTTGTCGGATCATTTGGATCTTCTCTGTAGTCATACGTACTAATTCTGGTCCCAACAATGTTGTTTCTCCCACCTCATCCCAGCATACTAGAAAGCGACACTTTCCTCCATACAATGCTTCGAATGTAGCCACACCTATACTTGCTTGATAACTATTGTTGTAGGAGAATTCCACTAATGGTGGGTACTTATCCCAACTTCCTTTGAAATCTAGGACACGGAGTCATAATAGATCTTCAAGAGTTTGAATAGTCCTTTTCGATTTCAAGTCCGTTTGAGGATGATATGACGAAGTGAATCGTAAATCTGTGTCCATAGCGTTCTGCAAACTAACCCAAAATCGTGAAGTGAATCTTGGGTCACGATCTGAAACTATGGATATTGGCATGCCATGCAATCTAACAATCTCATTCACATATATACAAGCAAGACGTTCAAAGGAATAAGTCTCCTATATCGACAAGAAATGAGCAGACTTGGTTAACCTATCAACAATAACTCAAATCGCATCTATGCCTTGATAAACCTTAGGAAGACCCGTAACGAAATCCATGGTAATGTGTTCCCAGAATCTCAAGTTATTGCAATGGACCCTTTGGCACTTGATGCTCCGCCTTTACACGTTGACAAGTTAAACACCTCGAGATAAACTCTGCGATCTCTCTCTTCATATTGCTCCACCAAAATGTATGTCGAAGATCATGATACATTTTGGTACTCCCAGGATGGATTGCAAACGGTGTGTTGTGCGCCTCCATCATAATTCTATGCTTCAAATCAGAATCGTTAGGAACACAAAGTCTGGAGTTGACTCGAAGTATTCCTTCTTCATCGATTCTTACATTTGGAATAGCACCTTCTTGTACTATCTTTTTCATACGCATCAGCTCCAGGTCTGTAGCTTGAGCAGCTTTAACTTTATCGATTAAAGTCGGCTCTACTCGTATATTTGATATCATCACATGGGTACTTGGAGCCTTTATGTGAAGCCCCCAAAACAGGTATACATCACCCATCTTGGGTCGCCAAATACATGGTACTGAATACAAATATAAACTTAATTATACAACATGAACTGAGAGTTTTTACACGAATATTGCCTCAAAAACAATATCCAAACTAAAATTCAATCCTCACTACATTTATTATCACACTAAATAGTGAGGACTACTACAGCCACCATCTCGGACCATCACTCCATTCCCCGACTAGTCCCGTCTACGTTCTCATTTCCTGAAGAGAACAATGAAAGAAAAAGGGTGAGCTCAACTAGCCCAGTAAGAAATATTATGACTAAGATAATGCGGAATAAATTATCATTAGCCTTTAACAGTGTTAAACTGATAAAATACAATAAACATCAAGTTTTACTGCAGCGGAACAAGCAATCCATTAGAAGAGTCAAGTAGAGAATAAAATATACTATCTTCTATGATTTAAAAGATTTTTCATCACTTTTATCGTCGAGACTCAGCTTAATAAATAAACCACATCATCCCTGCACTATGGCCAAAGATATTCATTAGTATCACGACCATAAATTATCCATGCACTACCGGCCAAAGATATTCGTGTATTCATCAATGGTCATGATCAATAACAAGCGTCCATCAATGCACTACTGCCCGAGGAGGACTTTTACCACATCATTTGTAACATTATGGTCATGATTATCTTTGAATAATCCCGGTCATAATCATACCAAGTCCATCTATGCACTTTTCTGAGGCCACGAGATGACTTTCAACATATTATAAACATGAGGATGATGACAATGATATAAGAATTCAATAAAATAAGTTAAAGGATAAATTTTTAAATATTTATAAATTAATTTATCCAAAAATCAATAATGTCAAATTATCGACATGATCTGTTTTGTGGAGTAAAATTCAAGAATGCTTAGAAGAATATTTCCATGAAAAATCTTTGGATGAAGCGCAAATATCCGGGATATTCTACTAATTTCATGAAATATAGAAGCCAAAACTTTAACCAAGCCGAGTATAATAGAATATATAAAAGCGCAAATGGATTTTTGCATGCATGCGGTAATCCACGTGAACAGATCATTTCCACAATTTAATAAGGAATGAATCGAAGGATCATTCACCATGCATCTGTAGATCCACCACAGACGAGTTATTCCAACGAATAATAAAGAATGGAATAACAAAAGAATTCACCGAGCACGATAGGCCGCACAGAACGAGTTATTCAACGAAATAATAAAGAATGGAACCCGGTCATGCGTAATCCGCACAGACAAGATATTCCAATAGAATAATAAAGAAGGGAACCAGGTCATGTGTAATCCGCACAGACAGGATATTCAAAAAAATAATAAAGAATGGAATAACAACAGAATTCACCAGGCATGCGATAGACCGCACAGACAGGTTATTCCAACATAATAATAAAGAATGTAATAACATAAGATTTTCACCATGTATGCGGTACTTCGCATAGACAGGTTATTCCAACATAATAATAAAGAATGGAATAACAACCCTTACGAGTATTGAAAGAAAATAACTCTCTTCATGAATACGAAAGAATAATACCTCTTACCTTAGAAAAAACTGGATACTGAAATAGTGAGGTAGCAGACTTCTCTTCTTCTTTCTCTCTATAATAATTGCTCTATAGCTTTTGTGAATTGGTGAGAAATGAAGGAAGAATGAGTTTCTATTTATAGGAAAATATAGTTTCGATAATTGCACGTTTTGGGGCTCGAAATATTACAGTATAATACCTTCCTCTTTATCTTCATTTTTAATTTAGTCCTGTAAGTATTATCAAACTTGCACCACCTCCCCTAATAGTAAATAATTTGAATCAATAGTAAATCGTGTGAATCAATAGTTCTAGACATGTGAAAATACGAATTAAAGTATAGTACCTCCATCTATACCTTCATTTTTAACTTAGTCATGCATGTATTATCAATCTTGCACCACCACCCCTAATAGTGCATAAATATGAATCAATAGTACACACATGTGAACAAATAGTTATAAGCATGTGACAAAATAGCAATTAATTTCTCATTTATCTGATTAATTACCCGATTGGTCAATATAACCTCCAGACATCAATTATTATTGAAATAAATGTTGATTTCCACTAACACTAATAATCCCAACACAATGGAACTAACAATTTCATCTTTAATCAACACGAACTTATTCATCATTAATATTATAACTCACAATATTTAACAATCAGGTCATTCCCAGGAAAGAGGGGGCTTTCTGATAAGGATTTCTCCTTATTGGCGCTTAATTAGGTGACCAAACCTCTCATTGACAGAACTTCTAGACATTGTCAATATTGCAAATAATAATATGAATAACTTTTTTATCTCAATTATTGATTTAATAATAATAAATATTATGCAGATGACACTGTGACAATAATTGAATCAATAATATGAGAGATATGATGTAGCAATTACTGTAGAAATAATTGAGTATAACTGAGTGACTTCTCACGTAAGCATCAATAATCAATCTGAGTGTGCTTTCTTATGCAACCACGCAGCGTATTCTTTGTACTTTTACTAGGATAGTTCAACGGTTTAACGGTAAAACTTTCGCCATTATTTTTATAAAAGATAATTTTGTCATTTTTTAACTACGATAATACTTCCGTTGTGGGCTCCACCAATGATTACCGTCGTACGAATATTCCCTGTTAAAACGAATATTCCCTGACCAATCGAATTTTATATAACCACTTGCTTACTTTGCAAAATTTATAAATATTACCTACAACTATAACATTATACCAAATCCACACCATACTATTCAAAAATATATTTCGAGAAAATTTAATCTTTATTTATAAAAGTTGGGGTCTTACAACCTCCCCTTCTTATGAAATTTCGTCCTCGAAATTAGGGTGCGTATCTGGTATGTCGAAGAGGTGAGGATACCTTGATTTCATTTCAGATTCTAACTCCCAGGTCATTTCCTCAACATTGTGGTTTCTCCACAAAACTTTGACTTGAGTTATAACTTTAGAGAGTAGAATATGATCCTTCTTATCCAAGATTTTAACATGTACCTCTTCATACGTTAAATCTTCCGCTATCTCGTCTGGTTCTAATTCAATAATGTGGTTCAGGTCTTTCACATATTTACGTAACATAGATATGTGGAAAACGTTATGAACACGAGACATACTTGGCGGTAAGGCGAGTCTATAGGCCACCATTCCTACTCGATCGAGGATTATAAATGGGCCAATGAATCGAGGATTGAGCTTTCCTCTTTTTCCAAATCTCATAACTCCTTTCCATGGAGTAACGCGTAACAACACATGATCTCCAATATTGAATTCCACGTCCTTTCGATGAAGATCAGCATAACTCTTTTGTCGATCTTGTGAGGTTTTTATACGTTGTCGGATCGTTTGAATCTTTTCCGTAGTCATACGTACCAACTCTGGTCCCAACAACGTTGCTTCACCCACCTCATCCCAAAGATATCTTTGGAGAGCGACACTTTCTTCCATACAGCGCCTCAAATGGAGCCATGTCGATACTTGCTTGATAAGCTTTGTTGTAGGAAAACTCCACCAATGGTAAGAACTTGTCCCAACTTCCTTTGAAGTCAAGGACACGAGTCTTAATAAATCTTCAAGAGTTTTAATAGTCCTCTCACATTGCCGTCCGTTTGAGGATGATATGCGAACTAAATCGTAAATCCATGCCCATAGCTTTTTGCAAACTAACCCAAAATCATGAAGTGAATCTTGGGTCTCGATCAAAAACTATGGCTACTGGCATACCATGCAATCTTACAATCTCGTTTATGTACATACTAGCAAGACGTTCAAGTGTATAAGTTTCTCGTATCGGTAAGAAATGAGCAGACTTGGTCAATCTATCAACAATGACCCAAATTGCATCTATGCCTTGAGAAACCTTAGGAAGACCGGTAACAAAAAAAATCCATGGTAATGTGCTCCCACTTCCATTATGGAATTTCAAGTGGTTGCAATGGACCTTTTGGCACTTGATGCTCCGCCTTGACTTGTTGACAAGTTAGACACATTGAGATAAACCCCGCTATCTCTCTCTTCATATTGCTCCACCAAAATGTATGTCGAAGATCACGATACATTTTAGTACTCCAAGGATGGATTGAAAACGATGTGTTGTGCACCTCCATCATGATTTTATACTTTAAGTCAGAATCGTTAGGAACACAAAGTCTGGAGTTGACTCGAAATATTCCTTCTTCATCGATTCTTACTTTCGGAATAGCAGCTTCTTGCACTTTCTTCCTCATACGCATCGGCTCCGTATGCATGTAGCTTGGCGACTTTAACTTTATCGATTAAAGTCGGTTCTACTCGTATATTCGCCATCATCACATGGGTCCCTGGAGTCTTTAACTCTATCTCCATCCTTTGTAAGTCATATAAAATGGGCCTTTGTGTTGACAATAATACACTCGTACCCGCATATGATCTTCTACTCAATGCATCAGCTACTACGTTTGCTTTTCCAGGATGGTATTGAATGGTATGATCGTAATCTTTCAATAGCTCAAGCCATCGTCGTTGTCACATGTTGAGTTCCTTTTGAGTGAAGAAATATTTGAGGCTTTTATGATCGGTATAGATCTCCACCTTCTCTCCATCTGAGTAATGCCTCCAAATCTTAAGCGCAAAAGCGATAGGCGCTTGACTCTAGATCATGAGTAGGATAATTCCTCTCATATTCTTTGAGTTCTTAGAGAGGCATAGGCTATGACTTTCTCATATTGCATGAGAACACATCCTAACCCTTTGCCTGAAGCATCACTATAGATGACAAATCCCTCCGAGCCAGATGGTATTGTCAGAACAGGTGCTAAAATAAGCCTCCTCTTGAGTTCTTGAAAACTCTTCTCACATTCCTCGCTCAATGAAACTTTGTATCTTTTGAGTCAAATTTGAGTTAATGGAGTAGTGATTCGAGAAAACCCTTCTACGAATCTCCAGATAATAACCAGGCTAATCGAGAAAACTACGTACTTGATCCTTGACTTAGGTTGCTCCCCACTTTTGAATTGCTTCAATCTTTGCGGGTCAATAGATATTCCATGATTTGATATCACATGCCCAAGGAATGCTACTTCCTCAAGCCAGAACTCGCATTTCTTCAACTTGGCATATAGCTTATTTTCACGAAGCTTTTGGAGTATCAGCCTCGAGTGTTGCTCATGGTCTTCACGGGTTTTGGAGTAGATGAGGATGTCATCAATAAAGAACGACCACAAAGTGATCCAAATATTCCTTGAATACTCGGTTCATCATATCAATGAAGCGGCGAGGGCATTAGTCGATCCAAAAGACATGACTAGGAATTCGTAATGCCGTCTGAGTTACGAAAGCGATCTTTGGAATGTCATTAGTTTTAATCTTCAATTGATGATATCCGGAACGAAGATCAATCTTTGAAAAGAATTTGGCTCCTTGCAATTGGTCAAACAGGTCATCAATGCGAGGCAACGAGTACCTATTTTTGATGGTGACATGATTCAACTCCCGATAATCAATACAAAGTTGCATACTTCCATCTTTCTTCTTCACGAATAGAATAGGAGCACCCCAAGGAGACGTTCTAGGATGAATGAAATCGATGTCTAACAATTCCTGTAGTTGTGTTTTTAACTCCTGAAGTTTAATAGGAGTCATTCGATATGGGGCTTTGGAAATGAGTTTTGTACCGGGTTCAAGGTCGATACCAAACTCGATTTCACGCTCCGGGGGTAGGCCAGGAAGTTCTTCGGGGAATACGTTTGGGAATTTATTAACAATAGAAATATCATTCAAATCTGACGTATTTTTGTTTAAATCTATGAAATGAGCTAAGAAAGTTTGACATCCATTTTTCAATAAACGAATAGCTTTATGGCTTGAGATGACCGTGATTGATTTTAATGGTTTGGTCGCTTAAATTCGCATAATAGGTTGGTTAAGAATATGAAAGCTAACAACTTTACGAAAACAATCGATTTTAGCATGATGAGTAGTTAACCAATCAATCCCTAGAATAACGTCAAATGCAAGTATTTTCAATGAAATAAGATCGACAGGTAATGTGAGGGTACCGATTTGAACCAAACAAGACTTATAAACAGTGGATGTAATGAAGGTTAAGTCAAAGTCTAATTTCTCCGGAGTCAAATTTAAACGTTGAGCGCAAGTAGGAGAAATAAAAGAATGGGTAGAACCGGTATCAAATAAGGTATAGACTTCGCTAGAGTTTATGATAAACTTACCCGTGATGACCTCGTTTGGGTTCCTTGCTTTCTCGGAGGTCACAACAAACACTCTCCCTTGAACTACAGGTTTTGACTTTTCTGGGACGGCCTTTGTTGCCTCCATCCCAGCTTGACTTGTCTTCGGTGCACGAAAAAATTGGGCTAGGTGACCTTCTCTTCCATAATTATAACACGCCTTAGACTGCATCGCACAGTTTGGACTGATGTGTCCCTCCCCTCCTTATTTGAAGCATATGATAGGTGGTCGTTCTCCTTCCTTAACAACGGGTGTTGGTGTTGACGTCTTTCCATCATTGTTGAATATCCTCTTCTTGAAATGTCCATTCTTATTGTCTTGGCCATGATTACCATCGAAGTGGTTACCATTTTTGGCATGTTGATTCCCTCCACGTTTGTTGTCCTTTGCTTGATGGATTGCTACCACTTGGTGTTATCATTTTGTCACCGCTTTCTTTCTCTTGGTTGCGTTGACTCGTTATCGCGCTCAATAATCGAGCCCTATTTACAACATCTCGAATACAAACACGGTTTATGAGAAATTAGATATTGACGTATCTCAGGTTTCAAACCTCTTAGAAACATCCACGTCATTCTCTCCTCATTATCAACCAAGTGAGACGCAAACCGGGACCATTGCTATTCTCAACATTCTCGGATGTCATTTTCAGATACTACCACAAAAAAAGGGTTAATTGACATGTAACATATTATCCCTATACTCTGACCGACCAATTAAATACCAAATAAACTTAGGTAGGTCATACTAGCGAAGGAATTCCCCGTATCTCCCCTCCTAGTTCTAGTCTCACATCTTAGCCAGGGATCATATCCCTAAGCTTTGATACCAACTATGACGCCCCCAAAACATGTATACATCACCCATCTTGGGTTGTCAAATACATGGTACTGAATACAAATACAAACTTAATTATACAACTTGAACTGAGAGTTTTTACACGAATATTGCCTCATAGACAATATCCAAACTCAAATTCAATCCTCACTACATTTATTATCACACTAAATAGTGAGGACTACTACAACCACCATCTTGGACCATCACTCCGTTCTCCGACTAGTCCCGGCTACGTTCTCATTTTCTGAAGAGAACAATGAAAGCAAAAGGGTGAGCTCAACTAGCCCAGTAAGAAATATTATGACTAAGATAATGCAGAATAAATTATCATTAGCCTTCAATAGTGTTAAAGTGATAAAATACAATAAACATCAAGTTTAACTGCAGCGGAACAAGCAATCCATTAGAAGAGTCAAGTAGAGAATAAAATCTATTATCTTCTATGATTTAAAAGGTTTTTCATCACTTTTATCGCTGAGACTCAACTTAATAATTAAACCACATCATCCATGCACTACGGCCAAGGATATTCATTAGTATCACAACCACAAATTATCCATGCACTTCGGGCCAAGGATATTCGTATATTCATCAATGGTCATGATTATGCCAACAACTGTCCATCAATGCACTACGGCCAAGGAAGACTTTTACCACATCATTTATAACATTACGGTCATGATTATACCGAATAATCCCTGGTCATAATCATACCAAGTCCATCTATGCACTACAGGCCACAGATGACTTCCAACATATTATAAACATGAGGATGATGACAATGATATAAGAATTCAATAAAACAAGTTCAAGGATAAATTTTTAAAGATTTATAAATTAATTTATCCAAAAATCAATAACGTCCAAATTGTCAACATGATACTGTTTTGTGGAGTAAAATTCAAGAATGCTCGTAGAAGATATTTCCATGAAAGAATCTTTGGATGGCGCTAAAAATATCACAGGATATTATACTAATTTCATGGAATATAAAAGCTAAAACTTTAACCAATTGAGTATAATAGAATATATAAAACTACAAATAGATTTTTGCCCACCATGCAGTAATCCACGTAGACAGATCATTTCCACAATTTAATAAGGAATGAATACGAAGGATCATTCACCATGCATGCAGATAGTCCACACAGACATGTTATTCCAACAGAATAATAAAGAATGGAATAACAAAAGAATTCACCAGGCATGCGATAGACTGCACAGACAGGTTATTCCAACGGAATAATAAAGAATGGAATCAGGTCATGCGAAATCTGTACAGACAGGATATTCTAATAGAATAATAAAGAAGAGAACCAGGTCATACGTAATCCGCATAGACAGGATATTCCAATAGAATAATAAAGAATGGAATAACAACAGAATTCACCATGCATGCGATAGACCGCACAGACAGGTTACTCCAACAAAATAATAAAGAATGGAATAACATAAGAATTTTACCATATATGCGGTACTTCGCATAGACAAGTTATTCCAACATAATAATAAATAATTGAATAACAACCCTTATGATTATTGAAAGAAAATAACTCTCTTCATGAATATGAAAGAATAATACCCCTTACCTTAGAAAAAAACTAGATACTAAAATAGTGAGGTAACAAACTTCTCTTCTTCTTTCTCTCTATAATAATTGCTCTATAGATTTTGTGAATTGGTGAGAAATGAAGGAAGAATGAGTTTCTATTTATAGAAAAATATAGTATCGATAATTACACGTTTTGGGGCTCGAAATATTACAGTATAATACCTTTCCTCTTTTTCTTCATTTTTAATTTAGTCTTGTAAGTATTATCAAACTTGCACCACCTCCCCTAATAGTAAATAATGTGATTCAATAGTACATCGTGTGAATAAATAGTTCTAGACATCTGAAAATACGAATTACAGTATAGTACCTCCTCTATACCTCCATTTTTAACTTAGTCATGCAAGTATTATCAACTTACACCACCACCCCTAATAGTACATGAATGTGAATCAATAGTATACACATGTGAACAAATAGTTATAAGCATGTGAAATAATATTAATTAATTGCTCATTTATTCGATTAATTACCCGATTGGTCAATATAACCTCCAGACATCAATTATTATCGAAATAAATGTCGATTTCCATTAACACTAATAATCCCAACACAATGGAACTAACAATTTCATCTTTAATCAACACGAACTTATTCATCATTAATATTATAACTCACAATATTTAACAATCAATTCGTTCCGGAAAGAGGGCTTTACGATAAGGATTTCTCTTATTATTGGCCATGATTAGGTGACCAAACCTCTCTCTTGTGAACTTCTAGACATTGTCGATATTGCGAAATAATAATATGAATAACTTTGTCATCTCAATTATTGATTTAATAATAATAAATATTATGCGAGATGATCTTTGTGACAATAATTGAATCAATAATATGAGAGATATGATGCAGCAATTACTATTGCAATAATTGAGTATAACTGAATGACTTCTCACGTAAGCATCAATAATCAATACTGTGTGCTACTATGCAACCACGTGTATTAATGTACTTTTACTACCGGGTAGTTCAACAGTTTAACGATAAAACTTTTTGTAGTATTTTTATAAAAGATAATTTTGTCATTTTACTAACTCGACAATACTTACTTATTGTGGTAGGTCCACCATGATTGTCTTGTCGAACGAATATTCCTTGTTAAATCGAATATTCCCCGACCAATCGAATATTATATAACCACTTGTTTACTTTGCAAAATTTATAAATATTACCCACAACTATAACATTATACCAAATCCACACCATAATATTCAAAAATATATTTCGAGAAAATTTAATCTTTATTTATAAAAGTTGGGGTCTTACACTTTAACTCTATCTTAATCCTTTGCAAGTCATACAAAATAGGCATTTGCATTGACAATATCTCACTCATACCCGCATATGATCTTCTACTCAATGCGTCAGCTGTAAGACCCCAACTTTCATAAATAAAGATCAATCTTTTTTCTTGAAATATATTTTTGAATATTATGGTGTGGATTTGATATAATGTTATAGTTGTGGGTAATATTTATAAATTTTATAAAGTATGAAAGTTGTTATAAAATATTCGATTGGTCAAGGAATATTCATTTTAACAGGAAATATTCGTACGACGGCACAATCATTGGTGGACCCCACAACGGAATTATTGTCGGAATGAGAAAATGACAGAAATATCTTTTTATAAAAATAACTTCAAAAGTTTTACCGTTAAACTATTGAAATACCCGATGGTAAAAGTACTGTAATACGTGTGGTTGCATAGTAGCACATAGTATTGATTATTGATGCTTACGTGAGAAGTCACTCAGTTATATTCAATTATTGCTACAATAATTATTGCATAGTATCTCACGTTATTTGATTTAATTATTATTTATATTTTATATTATTAAATCAATAATTGAGATGACAAGTTATTCATATTATTTTCTACATAATTAACAATGTCTAGAAAGTTATGTCTAGGAAAGGGGTTTGGTCACCTAATTGCGCGCCAATAGGGAGAAATCCTTATCGGAAAGCCCCCTCTTTTCTGGGAACGATCTGGTTGTTAATATTGCGAGTTATAATAATGATGAATAAATGTTGTTAAAGATTTTGAGGGGATTTTTATGAAGTATTTGTTGTAAATTTTGGCGTATTATTTGGACCCCCACTTACCCATTTTTAAAAATTATCAGTAGAAAGTTATTTAGTATATATATATATATATATATATATATATATATGGTGGGGCCCACAGTGATAGTGACATGCGGGTCACCGGGAGAAAATGGGTGGGTGGGTGGGGGGATTCACGAACTTGGAAGGTTTATATATATATATATATATATATATATATATATATTATAAGTTTTGTTTTTTTATAAAAAATAGAATATATTATATTTTATTATGCATAGTATTTGCATAGTATCTGCATAGTGTTTGCATAGTAAATCAGAAATTAAAATTTTCAAACGATCGGCGCCTTTGACCCTTTTCTTGTGCACACGTGATTTTCTAAATTCAAATAGTATCCTTCCATTCTCCTATAAATAGAATGCTTAGTTAGAAAATCACACCAGAATCAGAGAATTCTTCTTCTATAATATTGAGCGTATTTCTTTAGAGTTTTAAGAAGCTTTAAGCGTAGAAAACAATAAAAGTTTTCTTCAAGAATATCCTCGCTATACCAGTTGGAATACTCTTCTTTTTAAGGTAAGGGATATTATTTTTGTTCAATACTCGTAAGAAATAATATTTTCTTTCATACTCTATAGTATGTAAGTAATATTATTTTGTTTCAGATTTTGAATTTTGCACTCCTTTTGTTAAGTTTTGGCTTCTATACTCCATGAAATTAGTAGAATATCCTTGAAATTTGCGCTTCATCTAATATCTTTTCATGAAAATATTATTCTGAGCATTCTTGATAATGTTTAATTTTTTTATATCGGGGTACCATTCCCGGGGTACTATTCACGGGGTACTATTTACTCATGCACTATTCACCCGAGGTATTATTCATGACAAAAATTGATTTCTTTTCGGTCCAAACCATTTTTGGTACAATATTATTCTTGAATTTTACTCCACAAAGCAGTATCATGTTGATAATTTGGACATTTTTGAGTTCTGGATAAATTAAATTACAAATCTTTAAAATTTATCCTTTGCTTTCATTTAATTGAATTATTATATCATTGTCATCATCCTCATGCTTATATTGTTATGAAAGTTATCTTTGGCCCGTAGTGCATAGATGGATTATTGATCGGTATGATTATGACCAGGGATCATTCAGTATAATCATGACCTGTAATGTTATAAATAATGTGGTAAAAGTCCTCATTGGCTCGTAGTGCATTGATGGACAATTGTTGGCATGATCATGATCATTGGTGAAAACACGAATATCCTGGGCCCGTAGTGCATGGATAATTCGTGGTCGTGATACTAATGAATATCATTAGCCTGTAGTGCAGGGATGATTCGATGATGTGGTTTATTTATTAAGCTGAGTCTTAGCAATAAAATTGATGATAAACTTTTTAAATCATAGAAGATAGTAGATATCATGCTCTACTTGACTCTTCTAATGAATTATTTGTTCCGCTGTAGTTAAACTTGATGTTTATTATATTTTATCAGTTTAACATTGTTGAAGGCTAACGATAAATTATTCTGCATTATCGTAGTCATAATATTTCTTACTGGGCTAGTTGAGCTCACCCTTTTTCCTTCATTGTTCTCTTTAGGAAATGAGAACGTAGCCGGAACTAGGCGGGGAATGGAGTGACGGTCCGAGATGGTTGTTTTAGTAGTCCTCACTATTTAGTGTGATAATAAATGTAATGAGGGTTGAATTTGAGTTTGGATACTGTCTATGAGACAATATTCGTGTAAAAACTTAGTTATGTTTTGTCATATTTTACACAACAGTTGTATTAATTAAGTTTGTATTTGAATTGTGTACCATGTATTTGAAGACTCAGAATGGGTGATGTATACCTATTTTGGGGGGGGGGGGGTCACAGTTAGTATCAAAGCTTAGGGATATGATCCTTGGCTAAGATGTGAGACTAGAACTAGGGGGCGAAACGGGGAAATCCTTCGCTAATATGACCTACTTAAGCTTATTTGATTATTTAATTGGTCGGTCAGAATATACAGGTCATATGTGGTGTATCAATTAACCCTTGTTTTGTGGTAGTGTTTGAAAATGACATCCAAGAATGTTGAGATAAGCAATAGAGCACATGAGACCGTTGAGTCACCAACGATCAATACCCAGGATAATGTGCATCAGGAAGGCAATAATCCTCAGGAAAACAACAACACCGACCAAACGATGAATGATGGGATGTTCAGAGGCTTTATGTAATTCATGCAACATCAGGCGAGAGCGACTCCTGTTCAAAATGCAGGTGGAAACACTGGCAACTCTTGGATGGTCACCACTAAGCAGTTCAAGGAGCTAGGACCACCGGAGTTTTTGGGAGAGCCAAAACCACTTAAGGCGGAGACGTGAATAAAGCAAATTACCAAGATATTTGATGTCTTGGGATTCTCCAAGGAGCAAAAGGTTCCTTTGCCACCTTCATGTTGCGAGGAGAGGTAGATTACTGGTGGGAATCTGTAAAGCGTACTCAACCTGCCACACTGAAGATGTCTTAAGAGAATTTCCAAGAACTATTCAACGACAAGTACTTTCCCAAAAGTATTCGTCACATGAAAGAGGTAGAGTTTATCAAGCTAAAGCAAAACACTATGATCGTGTCGCAGTACGAAGCTAAGTTTGCTGAGTTATCCCGGTTTGCGTCCCACTTGGTTGATAATGAGGAGAGAATGACACGAATATTTCTGCGAGGTTTGAAACCTGAAATACGTCAATATCTCATTTCTCACAAACTGTGTTTGTATTCAGATGTTGTAAATAGGGGTCAGCTATTGGAGCATAATAATGAGTCAACCCAACCAAGAGAGAGCAGCTGATAAAATGATAATACCAGTGGTACCAGTCATCGAAGCGGTGACAACAAATGTGGAGGAAGTTAACATGCCAGAAATGGTAGCCATTTTGGTGGTAATCATGGCCAAGGCAATAAAAGTGGAAATTTCAAGAAGAGGAGATTCAATAATGATGGAAGGACGTCGTCACCAGCACCCATTGTTAAGGAAGGAGAACAATCACCGATCGTATGCTACAAATACGGAGGGGAGGGACACATCAGTTCAAACTGTACGTAGCAGTCCAAAACATGTTACAATTGTGGAAGAGAAAGTCACCTAGCTCTATTTTATCATGCAGTGAAGCCAAGTCCAGCTGGGATGGAGGCACCAAAGGTCATCCCAGAGAAGTCAAAACTGGTAGTTCAAGGGAGAGCATTTTTCGTGATCTCCCAAAAAGCGAGGAACCCGAACGAGGTTATCACAGGTAATCTAATCATAAACTCTAATGAAGTCTATACCTTATTTGATACCGGTTCTACCCATTCTTTTATTTCTCCTACTTGCGCTCAACATTTAAATTTAACTCCAGAGAAATTAAACTTTGACTTATTTGTTGAAACTCAGTTGGGAGAAACCTTCATTACATCCACTGTTTATAATTCTTGTTTGATTCAAATCGGCAACTGCACGTTACCTGTCGATCTTATTTCTTTGAAAATACTTGCATTTGATGTGATTTTAGGGATTGATTGGTTAACCACACATCATGCTAAAATTGATTATTTTCGTAAGGTTGTTAGCTTTCATATTCCTAACCAACCTATTATGTGAATTCAAGCAACCAAACCACTAAAGTCAATCACTGTCATATCAAGCCATAAAGCTATTCGTTTATTAAAAAATGAATATCAAGCTTTCTTATCCCATGTCACGGATTTAAACAAAAATACGTCAGATTTGAATGATATTTCTATTATTAATAAATTTCCTGACATATTCCCTGAAGAACTTTCTGGCCTAACCCCCAGAGTGAGAAATCAAATTTTGTATCGACCTTGAACCCGGTACAAAACCCATTTCCAAAGCCCCAGATTGAATGGCTCCTATTGAACTTCAAGAGTTAAAAACCCAACTGCAGGAGTTAGACATCAGTTTCATTCGTCCTAGTACGTCTCCTTGGGGTGCTCATGTTCTATTCGTAAAGAAGAAAGATGGAAGTATGCGACTTTGTATTGACTATCGGGAGTTGAATCATGTCACCATGAGAAATAGGTATCCATTACCTCGTATTGATGACCTGTTTGACCAGTTGCAAGGCGCCAAATTCTTTTCAAAGATCGATCTTTATCCCGGATATCATCAGTTAAAGATTAAAATCGATGACATTCCAAATACTGCTTTCAGAACTCGATACGGGCATTATGAATTCCTAGTCATGTCCTTTGGATTGACTTATGTTACTACCGCCTTCATGGATATGATGAACTGAGTATTCAAGGAATATTTGGATCACTTTGTGGTCGTCTTTATTGATGACATCCTCATTTACTCCAAAACCCGTGAAGATCATGAGCAGCACTTGAGGCTGATACTCCAAAAGCTTCGTGAAAACAAGCTTTATGCCAAGTTGAAGAAATGCGAGTTATGGCTTGAGAAAGTAGCATTCCTTGGGCACATGATATCAAATCACGGAATATATGTTGACCCAGAAAAGATTGAAGCAATACAAAGCTGGGAGCAACCTAAGTCAGTGACCAAAGTATGTAGCTTTCTCGGCTTAGCTGGTTATTATCGTAGATTCGTAGAAGGGTTTTCTCAAATTGCTACTCCATTAACGTAGCTGACTCGAAAAGATACAAAATTCGGTTGGAGCGAGGAATGTGAGAAGTGGTTTCAAGAACTCAAATGAAGACTCATTTCAGCACCTGTTCTGACAATGCCATCTGGTTCGGAGGGATTTGTCATCTACAGCGATGCTTCAGGCAGAGGATTAGGATGTGTTCTCATGCAACATGGGAAAGTCATAGCATATTCTTCACAAAAACTCAAAGAATATGAGAAGAATTATCCTACTCATGATCTAGAGTTGGTAGCAGTCATTTTTGCGCTTAAAATCTGGAGGCATTACCTGTATGGGGAGAAAGTGGACATCTACACAGATTATAAAAGCCTCAAATATTTCTTCACCCAAAAGGAACTCAACATGCGACAACAACGTTGGCTCGAGCTGTTGAAAGATTACGATCATACCATTCAATACCATCCTGGAAAAGTGAATGTAGTAGCTGATGCATTGAGTAGAAGATCATATGCGGGTACGAGTGTGATATTATCAACGTAAAGGCCCATTTGGTATGACTTACAAAGGATGGAGATAGAGATAAAGACTTCAGGGACCCATGTGATGATGTCAAATATGCGAGTAGAACCGACTTTAATCGATAAATTTAAAGTTGCTCAAGCTACAGACCTGGAGCTGATGCGTGTGAAGAAGAAAGTGCAAGAAGGTGCTTTTTCGGAAGCAAGAATCGATGAAGAAGGAATACTTTGAGTTAACTCTAGACTTTGTGTTCCTAACGACCCAGATTTATAGTATAAAATCATGATGGAGGTGCACAATACACCGTTTACAATCCATCCTGGGAGTACCAAAATGTATCGTGATCTTCGAAATACATTTTGGTGGAGTAATATGAAAAGAGAGATCGCGGAGTTTATCTCAAGGTGTCTAACGTGTCAACGAGTCAAGGCGGTGCATCAAGTGGGAGCACATTACCATGTATTTCGTTACTAGTCTTCCCAAGTTTTCTCAAGGCAAAGATGCAATTTGGGTCATTGTCCATAGATTATCCAAGTCTGTTCATTTTTTACCTATACGAGAAACTTATTTATTAGAACATCTTGCTCGAATGTACATAAATGAGATTGTAAGACTGCATGGTATGCCAGTATTCATAGTTTCTGATCGAGATCCAAGATTCACTTCACGATTTTCGGTTAGTTTACAAAAAGCTATGGGCACACATTTACAATTTAGTTCAGCATATCATCCTCAAACGGACAGGCAGTCGGAGAGGACTATTCAAACTCTTGAAGATCTATTAAGACTCTGTGTACTTGACTTTAAAGGAAGTTGGGACAAGATCTTGCCATTGGTGGAATTTTCCTACAACAACAGTTATCAAGCAAGTATTGGCATGGCTCCATTTGAGTCGTTGTATGGACACAAGTGTCGTTCTCCAGTATGCTGGGATGAGGTGGGTGAAGCAACGTTGTTGGGACCGAAATTTGTACGTATGACTACGGAGAAGATTTAAATGATCCGACAACGTATAAAAACCTCACAAGATCGACCAAAGAGCTATGTTGATCTTCATCGAAAGGACGTGGAATTCAATATTGGTGATCATGTGTTGTTACGGGTTACTCCATGGAAAGGAGTTACGAGATTTGGAAAAAGAGGAAAGCTCAATTCTCGATTCATTGGCCCATTCGAAATCTCGATCGAGTAGGAACTGTGGCATATAGACTCGCCTTACCGCCAAGTATGTCTCGTGTTCATAACGTTTTTCACATATCTATATTACAAAAATATGTGGAAGACCTGAACCACAATATTGAGTTAGAACTGGATTAAATAGCGGAAGATTTAACGTATGAAGAGGTGCCTATTAAAATCTTGGATAAGAAGAAACATATTCTACGCTTTAAAGTTATACCTCAAGTCAAAGTTTTGTGGAGAAACCACGATGTTGAGGAAATGACCTGGGAGTTGGAATCTAAAATGAAATCAAGGTATCCTCACCTCTTTGACATACCAGGTACGTACCCTATTTTCGAGGATGAAATTTCATAAGAAGGGGAGGTTGTAAGACCCCAACTTTCATAAATAAAGATCAAAAAAATTTTCTCAAAATATATTTTTGAATATTATGGCGGATTTGATATAATGTTACAGTTGTGGGTAATATTTATAAATTTTGCAAAGTATGCAAGTTGTTATAAAATATTCGATTGGTCAAGGAATATTCATTTTAACAGGAAATATTCGTACGACGGCACAATCATTGGTGGACCCCACAATGGAATTATTGTCGGAATGAGAAAACGACAGAAATATCTTGTTATAAAAATAACGGCGAAAGTTTTTCCGTTAAACTGTTAAAATATCCGGTGGTAAAGTAATAAAGATGTCTGGCATTGGTTGCATAGTAGCACACGGTATTGATTATTGATGCTTATGTGAGAAGTCACTCAGTTATATTCACTTATTGCTACAGTAATTGCTGCATAGTATTTCACAATATTTGATTCAATTATTGTCAATATTTTATATTATTAAATTAATAATTGAGATGACAAGTTATTCATATTATTATCTACATAATTAACAATGTCTAGAAAGTTTAGTTAAGGAAAAAGTTTTGGTCACCTAATTGCGCGCCAATAGGGAGAAATCCTTATCGGAAAGCCCCCTCTTTTCTGGGAACGACCTGGTTGTTAATATTGCGAGTTATAATAATGATGAATAAATGTTGTTAAAAATATTGAGAGGATTTTTATGAAGTATTTGTTGTAAATTTTGGCATATTATTTGGACCCCCATTTACCCATTTTTCAAAATTATCGGTAGAAAGTTATTTAGTATATTTAGTATATATATATATATATATATATATATATATAATATGGTGGGGCCCACGAGTGATAGTGACATGATATGGGTCACTTGGGAAGAATAAATTCACGGGAACTTGGAAAGTTTATATACATATATTTATATATATATATATATATATATATATTATAAGTTTTGTTTTTTTATGAAAAATAGAATATATTATATTTTATTATGCATAGTATTTACATAGTATCTGCATAGTGTTTGCATAGTAAAACAGAAAATTAAAATTTTGAAACGATCGGCGCCTGTGACCCTTTTCCTGTGCACACGTGATTTTCTAAATTCAAATAGTATCGTTCCATTCTCCTATAAATAGGATGCTTAGTTAGAAAATCACACCAGAATCAGAGAATTCTTCTTCTATAATATTGTGCGTATTTCCTTAGAGTTTTAAGAAGCTTTGAGCGTAGAAAACAGTGAAAGTTTTCTTCAAGAATATCCCCGCTATACCAGTTGGAATACTCTTCTTTTTAAGGTAAGGGGTATTATTTTTGTTCAATACTCGTAAGAAATAATATTTTCTTCCATACTCTGTAGTATGTAAGTAATATTATTTTGTTTTAGATTTCGAATTTTGCACTCGTTTCGTTAAGTTTTGGCTTCGATTATGAGAGCCCCAAATCCGGGTCCCAAGTCACCGCGGATCTGGTACAATCATTCTACAACTATTGCGGAAGATATAAACATAAATTGCTTATACAATAAACTTTACACATTATTCCCCAAGGTCGAGTAACCTTAACTTATGCACAATTCATAATCTATCTAACATATAATGTTATTATCATACTATACTATTACAATTTAACTACACACATAATCCCAAGCTGAACTTGGCTTTGTCCTTTCCTGTATCCGACATATTCATCTTAATCTGCAATGTTAATCATGATATAGCAAGGTTGAGCAATAAGTTTTCCCAGAAAGTTTAAGTTCAATAATTTAAGGATATATCATGATGGAAAGAATTGAACAAAAGCTGGCTACAGTTCTACAATATAATTGTGAACTAGCATGAACAAATTTTACATAGCTAAACGAATATTGAATATATATATATATATATATATATATATATATATATATATATCTGGATCGAATGGTAATTAAGGTTATCAGCCTTTCATACCTAATGAATACATGCAGTATGCACAGAGTGCGATTTAATAATTCTTAGACATGGCAATCAGAAATGATTAACCCAGAGTATAATTGAATAATACAACTTGAGGTCGAGTTAAGAAAAACTTGTCTGAACCGTTGATTATCGTTACGCAATTTAATAAGCTTTTTCTGAACCTAATATAAATAATATCGATATACAAATTAGAATAATATCATCCAGAGAAGTTAGACTTTGACATATCTGTGGAAACTCCGTTAGGAGAAACTTTCGTTATATCCACTGTTTATAAATCTTGTTTGATCCAAGTTGGCACCATCACATTACTTTTTGACCTTATCTCTTTAAAGATACTTGCATTTGACGTGATTTTAGGGATTGATTGGTTAACTACTCATCATGCTAAAATTGATTGCTTTAAATAAGGTTGTTAGTTTTCATATTCCTAAGCAACTCATTATTCAATTCAAGCAACCAAACCATTGAAGTCAAACACTTTCATATCAAGCGATAAAGTCATTCGTTTATTGAAAAACGGATGTCAAGTTTTCTTAGCCCATGTCATGGACTTGAACAAAAATACGTTAGATTTGAATGATATTTCTGTTGTTGGTAAAATCCCTGACGTATTTCCTGAAGAATTTCTTGGCCTACCTCCAAAGCATGATATTGAATTTTGTATCATCTTTGAATCCGGTACAAAACCCACTTCTAAAATCTCATATCGAATGGCTCCTATTGAACTTCAGGAGTTAAAAATTCAACTATAGAATTTGGTACCCGAGCCTTTATCGGGTGACTTCCTTTGTGGAATGCACTGAAGCCAGACTCTCCGTAGGGGACGACATATTTGTGTGATAGTAAACTGATAGGTGTCATTGTGACGTGCTATCCAAGGTTGGGATATGAGTCACAGTTGAGAGCAACCTAAGTCGATGTCGAAATACGTAGCTTTCATGCTTAGTTTGGTTATTATCGAAGATTTTGTGGAAAGATTTTCTCGAATCGCTACTCCATTAACGTAGCTGACTCGTAGAGATACAAAATTCAAATGGATCAAGGAATGTGGGAAGAGCTTCAAAGAACTCAAGAGGAGACTCATTTCGTCACATGTTCTGACCATACCATCCTGGAAAAAAAATGAACATGGTAGCTGACGCGTTGAGTAAAAAAGATCGTGTCGCATACGAGTGCGATATTGTTAACACAAAGACCCATTTCCTATGACTTACAGAAGATGGAGATATAGTTAAAGATTCCAAGAACCTGCATAACGAATATACAATTAGAATCGACTTTAATCAATAAATTTAAAGTTGATTAAGCTACAGACTTGGAGTTGATGAATATGAAGAAGAAGAAGATGCAAGAAGTCGTTATTCCAAAAACGAGAATCGGCGATGTGAGGAAATCTCAAACCTTCGATTTATTAGTCCATTTGAAATCGTCGATCGAATAGGAATTGTGGCCTATAAACACATTTTACCGCCAAGTATGACGCGTGTTCATAACGTTTTTTACGTATCGATGTTACGAGAATATGTGGACGACCCGAACCACATTATTGAGTTAGAACCAGACAAGATAGTAGAAGATTTAGCGTACGAGGAGGTACCAGTCAAGATCTTGGATAGGAAGGATCATGTCCTACGCACGTCAATTTCGAGGACGAAATTTCATAAGGAGGGGAGGTTGTAAGACCCCAACTTTTTATAAATAAAGATTTAATTTCCTCTATTTATCATTTTGAAATAGTAAGGGTTGATTTGATTAATGTGGTTAGTTAAGGGTAAAATGCGCAAATATTTTAAATAAGCAGGTGGTTATAAAATATTCATTGTTGTCGGAGAATATTCGTTTGGTCGTGGAATATTCTTGTCACGTCGGAATATTCATACGATAAGCAAACCTCAGTGGGCCCCATAACGGAAAGCAATTGGATGAAGAAAACGACAAGTATAAGTTGTTATAAATAACGACGCAATTGTTACCGTTAACACTGTTGGAATACTCGGTGGTTAAAACACAGTAATACACGTTGTTCCACAGTAGCACACGATATTGCACCAATTATTGATTCTTACGTAAGAGGGCACTACTCAATAATTGTTACAGTAATTACTGTTCAGTATTTTATTTTATTGATTCAATAATTGTTGCGTTGATATTTTATATTACTATTGTTTCAATAATTATCACTACACAGTATTTTTCATTATCGAAGCAATAATTCATATTATCCTCAATAATATTATTAGATAACATTATTGGCAATGTCTAGAAAGTTACATCCAAGGAGAGGTTTGGTCACCTAATTGCATGGCCCGATGAAGAAGGTACAAATAATAATTGTTTTGGAAATTAAAATCTTTGGAAAATACTCAAGGAAACCTTCGTACATGGGAGACCATGCGTCTGGGTTATGATAGATATCATATGTCCACAAAATTATCCTTGGTTGACCCAAAAGTCCCCAAAGAAAAAAAAGAAGATTACTATCATCTTCTTTCCAATGGTGAGTTTTCTCTTGACATATAATTATCTCCGTTGTCTCCAAGTGAAAATTATATTTCAAATAAACTCCAAGATCATATAGTAGTGCTCGTAGATATACTCAAAGAAGTGGATGTGTACAACCCATGCTTTTATGATAACACGAGGTTGTATGTCATTAGACATCTTGTATGATAGTGGCAAAACACCCTTCCAAAGTTGGGTTCACCTCACCCTATTCGGTTCACCAAAATTAAATATCAAATGACGATACAATACGACACACTTATCTAAAGTTCTCAACAAAATTATTTCCATACTATTTAGGGAGAACCTCAACAACTATAGACCCACCGCTTCTATTCTCCTGTTATCCCCTTTGATTCGACAAACACTCTTATTACAGAAAGGAATTGTGAAGCAAAAGGGTGAGCACAACTATCCCAAAGAAAGAATATCATGACTAAAGATAATTTACATCATCAATAGCCTTCATCAGTAATAAATCAGAGATTTAGAACATATGATAGATGATAAAACTTTTCAACCATAGTTGCAGCGGAACATGCAATCCATTAGAAGAGTCAAATAGACGAGGTTGTATGTCGTGCACAACCCTGTCTTATAATAACACGAGATTGTATGTCATTAGACATCTTATATGATAGTGGCAAAACACCCTTCCAAATTTGGGTTCAACTCACCCTATTCGGTTCACCAAAATTAAATATCAAATGACGTATACAATACGACATACTTATCTAAAGTTCTCAACAAAATTATTTCCATACTATTTAGGAGAACCTTAACAGCTAAAGACCACCGTTCTATTCCCCTGTTATCCCCGCTTGACCCGGTAACACTCTTATTACCTGAAAGGAATTGTGAAGCAAAAAGGGTGAGCACAACTAGCCTAGTAAAGAATATCATGGCTAAAGATAATTTACATCATCAATAGCCTTCATCAGTAATAAATCAGAGATTTAGAACATATGATAGATGATAAAACCTTTCAACCATAGTTGCGTGAACATACGAATCCATTAGAAGAGTCAAATAGACCATCGTGTCTATTATCTTCTCCATGTTAAAAGTCCACCAATAATATTTTATCCCCAGTAACATTAATCAACAATTCCTATCCACAATCATATAAATAACTTCGTAATCATAATTGTGATTCTAAATTCCTCTTCGCACCCAGGACGAAGATAATTTTATCACCTATCTTCACCAGAAATATCAAAAATCATGGTTATACCAAATCGCAATTCCTGCTCATAATCATACTAATAAATTCATTATGCACTACGACCAAAGATATTCATTAACAATTAATCTTTGCACTACAGGCCAAAGACATACAACTGTATTTTAGAAGAGTTAAGTAGAGCATGATATCTACTATCTTCTACGAATTAAAAGTGTATAATCAATATTTTATCGCTGAGACTCGGTTTAATAAATAATCCACATCATCGAATCATCCCTGCACTACGACCAAGGATATTCATGTAATCATCAATGGTCATGATTATAACGAATAATCCCTGGTTATAATCATACCAATAACTTTCCATCAATGCACTACGGGCCAATGAGGACTTTTACCACATCATCTATAATATTACGGGTCATGATTATACCGAATGATCCCTGGTCATAATCATACCAATAAACAGTTCATCTATGTGCATAAGCCAAAGATACTCATTAATCAATAGTTCATCTTTGCACGTAAGCCAATGATATACAACTGTAAAACCAATAATCAACAATCCATCTTTGCACGTAAGCCAAAGATACACAACTGTAAAACCAATAATCAACAGTCCATCTTTGCACGTAAGCCAAAGATATACAACTGTAAAATCAATAATCAACCGTCCATCTTTGCACGTAAGCCAAAGATGACTTTCATCATAATATAAGCATGAGGATGATGACAATAATATAAGCATTAATCAAACGAAATCAAGGATAAATATTAAAGACTTTAAATTTATCCAGAGTTTAAAATATCCAAATGTTATCAATCACTTAATAATCCCATAATCTAATATCATTAATATTATAATAATATTTTAATCATTTCTTAAACTTATAAACAATTTATTATAATTATTTACACTTTACCAAATAATGCATTTAATCATTTAAAAATTCCATACTCATAAGATTTATTCACCAATGATCAAATCCCTTATCAAAAATATGCATATACCTTATATAGGATTTCCAAGCCATAAAATCTTATTGACCAATTTTTTAACTTCACATAACATATTTAATTCATATGTTCGTAACTAAACCATTTTCATGAAAAATAACAAATCAGTCCCAAAAAGTTTTATTTTATGGGATTTAGCAGAATATAGTCCTATATTGAACATATATTTTTATCAGAATTTTTAAAATTCATTTACTATTTTTCATATGGCCAAAACTGCCGAATATTTAGACATTTATCATAAACTGTACTTTTGTCTAAAAATTCTGAAATTTACAGGGTATACTCTTGTTATATATATGTACTCCCAATAAAAATTTTACAAATTTTGGAGTTAACCACAAGGAGTTATAAGGGTTTACTTTTAAAATAGTATTTTCCTATAAAATTCATAACTCCTAATCTATACATCCAAAAATCGCCATGTTTGGACACAATTTAGAAAACTCATCAAATTGACATTTTAAATTTTTTCAAAATTTTTTAGGGTAAGAAAAATTACGAAACTGTAAATGGATTTTCGCCCACAATTTAATAAGGAATGAATACGAAGGATCATCAACCATGCATGTGGTAATGTACATAGACATGTTATTCTAACAGAATAATAAAGAATGGAATAACAGAAGAATTCATCATGGATGCGGTAGTCCGCGTAGACAGGTTATTCCAACAAAATAATAAAGAATGGAATAACAGAAGAATTCACCAGGCATGCGATAGACCGCACAGACAGGTTATTCCAACAAAATAATAAATAACGGAACCAGGTCATGCGTAATCCGCACAGACAGGATATTCCCATAGAATAATAAAGAATGGAACCAGGTCATGCGTAATATGCACAGACAGGATATTCCAACAGAATAATAAATAATGGAACCAGGTCATGCATAATCCGCATAGACAGGTTATTCTAACAGAATAATAAAGAATAGAATAATAGAAGAATTTCACCATATATACGGTAGTCCGCGTATACAGGTTATTCCAATAGAATAATAAGGAATGGAATAACAATAGCTCTCTTCATGAATACGAAAGAAATAATACCCCTTACCTTAGAAGAAATTGGAATAGTGAGGTAGCAGACTTTTCTTCTCCTTTCTCTCTATAATTTTTCTCTATAATAATTGCTCTATAGCTTTAGTGAATTGGTGAAAAAGAATGAAGGAATGAGCTTCTATTTATAAGAAAATATAGTTTCAATAATTGCACGTTTTGGGGCTCGAAATATTACAGTATAATACCTTCCTCTTTTCCTTTATTTTTAATTTAGTCCTGCAAGTATTATCAAACTTGCACCACCTCCCCTAATAGTAAATCATGTGAATCAATAGTTCTAGACATGTGAAAATATGAATTACAGTATACTACCTTCATCTATACCTCCATTTTTAACTTAGTTATGCAAGTATTATCAATCTTGCACCACCTCCCCTAATAGTGCAATAATGTGAATCAATAGTACACACATGTGAACAAATAGTTATAATCATGTGAATTAATAGCAATTAATTGCTCATTTATCCGATTAATTACTCGATTGGTCAGTATAACTTCCAGACATCAATTAATATAGAAATAAATGTCATTTCCACTAACACTAATAATTCCAACACAGTGGAACTATCAATTTTATCTTTAATCAACACGAACTTATTCATCATTAATATTATAACTCACAATATTTAACAATTAGGTCGTTCCCAAGAAAGAGGGGGCTTTCTGATAAGGATTTCTCCTTATTAGCGCGCAATTAGGTGACCAAACCACTCCTTGACAGAACTTCTAGACATTGTCAATATTGTAAATAATAATATGAATAACTTTGTCGTCTCAATTATTGATTTAATAATATAACATATTATGCAGATGATACTGTGACAATAATTGAATCAATAATATGAGAGATATGATGCATCAATTATTGTAGCAATAATTGAGTATAACTGAGTGACTTCTTACGTAAGCATCAATAATCAATACTGTGTGCTACTATGCAACCACGCGTATTATTGTACTTTTACAACCGGGTAGTTCAACACTTTTAACGGTAACACTTTCGCCGTTATTTTTATAAAAAGATAATTCTGTCGTTTTCTTACTATGACAATACTTCCATTGTGGGGTCCAACAATAATTGTGTCGTCGTACGGATATTTCCCGACCAAACGAATATTTTATAACAACTTGGATACTTAGTAAAATTTTCACATATCACCCTTAACTTTAACCCTTTCTCAATTTAACCATTTACTAAATAAAATAATAATTATAAGAAAATTGAATACTTTTATTTCATAATTTCAGGATCTCACAATTCAAATATTTTTCATAAGCTCGTAATAATTTTTAAATAATTATTATCATTTATATTGATTTTTCAATCATTAATAACGTATTTATAAGAATTAAATACCACATAATTCCTTTATCATTAATATTTATTTAATATCAAATATTAATGAAATACATCTACATAATATTATAATTTATTTATAATATATCAAAGTATTTTAATACCTTAAAATCACATTTATATGATTTTAAACTTTTAAATTCATTATCCGATAATTGCCATTAATAATAATTATTAATGTTTTTCATGACAAAATATCGGTTATATTATCATTAATATTAATTACTTAATGAAATTCATCACAAAATATTAATAGTCATTAAAAATAACTTCAAATATTTTCTTATACCATAATATAATTTTTCATGATTTTTTATGTATTAAAATCATTTTCAATAATTTATTTAATATTATAATTAAATAAATTAAATACCATTATTATTCTAAAATATTAAATATTTATGAAATATATTCGAAATTATTAAAACTAATTTTCAGACTTTAAAATAATTTTTAGGAATTTATTTTGTATTTTTAATAATTAAAAACTATTTAATTCGATTTATTTATTTAAATAATTAATTTTCTGATATTACTATCGCTAAAGGGCCCTATAGCGACGAAAATGTCGCTATAGGTGTTCTTGAGCTGTTCTTGAGCTTGCCTAGAAACTCATAGCCGATTTGCAGGGTGGTAGGTTTGACCGTCATTGATCTTAGCTCTTAGTGTTTTCTGGACAATTTAGGGCATCAGAGTTATATTACATATGTAATAATATAAGAAGTAACAAGTTTCGTGTCCATCCTGCATCATAACAACAAGATCAAAGCCCGAGAAAATCTTGTCAGGCATGTTCTTGAGTTTCGGGTTGCTTGTAAAACTCAAGTAAGAATAAGGTCTTCGCTTTCAATCTTCATATCTTTCTTTCAGGTTACAATTTTTATGATCTAATGGTCGACTCTAGTAGCATACATGTCAGGGTACATTTATATAACATCATATCAGCCTAACAACATCACCTATGTAAGATCTGGGCCGGTCAAAGTAGCCCATAAAAACTGTTCTTGAACATTTCGGGTTACCCAGAAATGTTCTTGAGCAGTTGGTCATCCCACGTTTGACCATTACCAAAAATCGATTCTGCTATTTAACTAAGTAATCTAGAAGCTTAGATAAGTAGTCCATATAGGATACTACAACCTTAATACAACAACTTGGCCAAAACATTAAACCACAGCAAGATCTAGGGTCTCAAAAACGATGTCAGACTTTTCTGGGTAATCTGGTTTACCCAGATTCGTCCGGTCATGGTCGGTTAACGACCTTTGACCACTAATAACTTTCAATCTAAACAAGATCTGGGCTTGATTCAAGTTCCAGATCAAAGACCTTACAACAAAGAACAGATCTATAACATAAAACACACTGAAACATAAACAGTTAAAGATCCAAGGCCTCTAACATATGGCTGTCAGGCCATTTTTCCATCTTTTTCCAGATTTCTAAAAACTCAAATTTTGAGCACTTTGCTGTTATGGATCTGGGATTTAACAACCCAGATCACTAAAGGACACCCTCTAACACAACTTTAATCATCTATACACAAAGATTAACATGAAACATAAGGATTTCTAAGATTAGGGTTTTATAAGCTTGATCTAGATTCTGACTTTAATGATCTGATAAAGGAAAGCTAAGTAGTGATATAATATTATCTGATCTCTCCTTTTCACTCTCAACCCCGAAAATATAGAGAGAATGGGTTTGGTTGGTTTGAGAAATAAAGTAAGTGATTTTTCTTACTTTTCTCTTTTAATCTATTTGATTCATTGTATCTAATTATTAGGTGTCACCAAATATCAGATTTTTGCTGAGATATATGGCACAAGGAGACTTTAGTTGGGACTTACCAATTATATGGCAAGATTTGCACTCCATCTAAATAAAAATACAAAAAGGGTACTAATGTCATTTAGCTTTCTATTTTAAGGGCATGATGGTAACTTGCATAACCCTTAGGGTTTAACCTTTAGGGTTTAAACCCTTAGGGTTAAAACCTAAGGTTCTAAAAAATTAAATTTCTAGAATTTCTAATTTAGGTTTTAAAAATAGAAAATAATATTTCTAAATTATAATTAGGATTTGATAATTATATTAAGATTTTCTAATCATAAATTCAATCTTTCTAATTAGGATTAATATTTCCTAATTAAAATTGCTAATTTAGCAATTAGGGTTTTAAATTAAAGTTAGGGTTTCTAACTTAAACAATTAGGGGTTTCCAACATTAAAATTAGGGTTTTCTAATTAATAGAATTTATAATTAATCAAATAAAGCTTACTCCTAATTAAATTTGTGATTAATACACAAAAACACATTGTATTTAAATCCCCAAATTAGGGTTTTTAATTTCCGTAATCCCGAATTAGGGTTTCAAACCGGTTTAGGATTTCTTATTAATCGTAAGAATTTTCTAACTGAACGTTGACGTTCTTAATATAATATTAGGGTTTGCCACTGATATAGGCTATATGTTCAATCCCTTGACCCTTAACCACATACTGTACACATATAATACCATATACAAAGAACATATACACTTATATACTTAATCCTGAATAATTCACCGTAGAAATTTTAAATTCACAAAAATTCCTTTCCGGAAATCTCAAATCCATTCACTTATTTTCTATCTAGGTTTATTATTTAACCTTAATTCAATATTTTAAGATTTTATAAATATCCAAATTCTCGGGTTGTCACATTCACCCCTTCTTCTAAAAATTTCGTCCCTGAAATTTATCTTATAACTTATACCTTATACCTTATACCTTTCATACACAGCATCGCATGCTACACAATACATTCCTCATAAGAGTAAAAATTTTCAAATTGTGCTGACGAGTCATATAAACTATGAAATTTTTTTTTTGCATTTTCGCAAAGGTTTTATGGAAATTCATCCGTAAACCGTCATATCCTGAAGACACATAAGGTGATTTTCCCTTAGATGCCCAAAGATCGGTCGAAGAATACTGGTTGGAATAATTTTTTCCCTGTTCCTTCTATTCCATCCGCTTTAGGCACACAAAAATTTCTTACCACGCCTTTTTATCTAATCAAGACCAAAACAAATTGGTTCGGGAATGTTTTCAAAGAACGCTTAGAGTTTTCATAAAAGTTGGTCTAGCCGAATTGAATAGCTTGGACTTATATCAATAATCAATTATAATCGAAATACGAATGTGTGTAGCCAAAACCCCGTTGGCAAATTAAAATTTTGGAAATTATTTGAAAATAACGTCATGATGTTGTACTGTATTAACAACCCGTTTTAGGATGCCGTCATTGTATGACTTTGTCATAACACATCATACAATAGTGGAATAACGATTTTAGATCAAATTCAACACTAAGTATTCATGTATCTCTATCAACTTTTTATCATCTCTGCACTAGGTTACATGGTACATAAGTGATAAATAAAAATATTTTTGATATTTCAAATCATTATCGTCTAGCCGAAACAAGTAGCATAGACTATACTTTAAACTATTCAAAAATCATTACAAATCTATTTTATTACCTCAACAGTAATGTATTTGTTTGCGGGTCTCAAGTCCACTCATACACAATGGTCACCCGGAGTTGAGAATAAAAATTCATTTCAAAAAGCACATAGTGCGTTTTTAGCTTGATGTCAAAAATTTTGAGTCTAGCATAGCTAGAAGATTTGGAAAACTTATATATCTAGTAATAATTAATTGCTTAGTAATCTATCTATTCCTATTATCCTTAATACTCCATTCACGCAAAACTATACACAGTTCATCAAACTCGTACTTAATCCTATATTCTTAACCTATACCCTATCTATCTATTATATACGGGAGAAAAAGAATTACTGTGACAACCCGAGAATATGGATATTTATAAAATATTAAAATATTGAGTTAAGGTTAAATAATAAATGTAGACAGAAAATAAGTGAATGGATTTGAGATTTTCGAGAAGAAATTTTGCGAATTTAAAATTTTTATGGTGAATTATTCAGGATTAAGTATATGTGTGAATATGTTCTGTGTATAAGGTATCATATGTGTACAGTATGTGGTTAAGGGTCAAGGGTTGACCAGATAAACTATATCTGTGAAAAACCCTAAGAATATATTAAGAACGTCAATGTTCGGTTAGAAAATCCTAGCGATTGATAAGAAACCCTAAAGATAGGAATGGAAACCCTAATTTCAGTTTCGGGAATCTGAAACCCTAATTCGGAAGTTGGAAACCCTAAATTGGGAACTTGATGGCTTACGTGTTTTGATTATAAACTTAATTAAGGTAAAACCTAACAAAATAGTTAGAAAACCCTAATTTATAAAATTAGAAACCCTAATTATTCCGTTATAAACCCTAATGTACAATTCCGACCTTAATTGCTAAATTAGCAATTTTGATTATGAAATATTAATCCTAATTAGCAAGCTTGAATTATGATTAGGAAATTTTAATATAATTAGAAAACCCTAATTATAATTTAAAAATATTAATTTTCTATTTTGGGAAACTTAATTTGGAAATCCTTGAATTTATTTTTTTTAACCTAAAGGGTTAAACCCTAAACCCTAAGGGTTAAACCCTAAACCTTAAAGGTTTGGACAATTTATTTGTATGGCATTAAAACTAAAATCAAAATGACTAAAGTACCCTTTTTATATTTTTAATGAGCTAACTTGCAAATCTTGCCAAGATCTTGAGTTGGTGACCAACTCTAATTATCCCATGTGTATATATCTTCCAAGATCAGCCAACAAGTGACACCTTGCACCTATTAGACACATGCATCAAGAAATATAAAAGATTAAAGTTCACTTTCATTTTCATTTTTCTCCAAGACTTTCTCTATATATATTTTCGAAATGGGGAGTGAGAGAGAATGAGATACAAAGCCAAGATCACCTCTTAGCTTAACAAGATCAGATCATCAAGATCAGAATCAAATGTAGCATCAATGTGGTATAAACCGTAATCTTAGAAATCTGATGATTTGATGTTAAATTTTATTGTAGATTGGTTAAAGTTATGTAATAAGATGTCATTTAGTGATCTGGGTAGTTAAATCCCATATCCATAACATCAAAGTACTCGAAATTTGAGTTTTCAAAAATCTGGAAAAGTTGAAAAAGATGGCCTGACAACCATATGTCAGGGCCTCTAGATCTTTACATGTTAATGATTTTTTGTGTTTTAAGTTATATATCTGTAGTATGCCATGAGATGAGTAGACTGGAAGTGGAATCACATCCATACCATGTCTAGATCTCAAGATATATGTGGTCAAACATGGTTGACCAACAATGGGAGACTAAATCTGGGCAGCCCAGATTTGCCAAGATAGCTCTGACAAGTTTTTGCAAGCCTTTGATCTGACAGTTGTTTGATAGTTAAGCCAAGTTGTTGTTATTATGTTGTATATTGGTATAAGGACTACACCCTCATGCCTTTAAATCACCTAGATCCTTAACAGAATCAAAAATAATGATGGTCAAAGTAGCTTTGACCAACTGCCTTGAACGAAATCTGGAAAACCCAGAAATCGTGAAGAATAGCTCCTGACATCACTTTGACTGGCCTTAATCTTCACATGTAATGTTGTTAGACTGGTCTGAGGTTATGTAGTTGTACCCTAACAAGTGTTCTACAAGATTGAACCACTAGATTACATAAACAAGACCTGAGCATCAAAAGTGGTACCCTGCAACTGTTCTTCATTTCTGGAAAACCCAGAAATGAAGAACAATTCTGACATGATTTTTGGAGGCATAGATCTTGCTGTTATGTGATATAATGACCATGAAATTTGTTTGTGGTTGTAGTATGACATCAGTACTACAATCCTAACACCATAAGTTTCCCAGAAATCAACAAGAACACTGATTTAAAACCGGTCAAACTAGGTACCTTTAGCGACGGACATGGAGTTCTAGGTTTGATAAAAAACCGCTCAAGAACACCTATAGCGACAGTTTCATCGCTATAGGGTCCTTTAGCAACAATTTAATTCAAAAAATAATTATTTTAATTAATAAATAGATAAAAATGGTTTTTAATTATTAAAAATTCAAATTAAATTCTTAAAAATTATTTTAAAGTCCAAAAATTAGTTTTTAATTATTCTGAATATATTTCATAAATATTTTATGTTTTTGGAATAATAATGGTATTTATTTTATTTAATTATAATATTAAATAAATTATTTAAAATTGATTTTAATACTTGAAAAATCATGAAAAATTATATTATGGTATAAGAAAATATTTGAAGTTATTATTAATGACTTTTAATATTTTGTGATGAATTTCATTAATTAATTAATATTAATGATAATTAATTTATTTAATAAATGTATCAAATAAATTATGGAAAATAGAATTAATGATTTATAAATCATATAAAAATGATTTAAGTATTATAAAAATATTTTAAGTTATAAAATATAACTTTTGATATTTTGTCATGAAAATATTAATATTTTAACATTAATTGCAATTATCTGGATAATGAAATTAAAGGTTTAAAATCATATAAATGTGATTTTAAGGTATTAAAATACTTTGATATATTATAAATATATTATAATATTATAAATGAGTTTCATTAATATTTAGTATTAAATAAATATTAATGATAGAGGAATTATGTGGTATTTAATTCATTTAAATACGATATTAATGATTGAAAATTCATGATAAATAGTAATAATTATTTAAAAATTATTACGAGCTTACGAAAAATATTTTGACTGTTAATAAATTATCTTAAATCATGGTTAAGTGTTTAGACATAGTTTAATTGAACTTATACTCGATATTTATCCGACTAGACCGTCGGGATGTTAGAATAGTACCGAACTCGACTTAGACTATAAAAGTTTGACTTGAGGTTAAGTCTTATGTGTGTTATGGATAGGATTATGTGATAATGTGTTTAGGTTATTTTAAATACTATAATGATATTATTCTAATTTGTATATCGATATTATTTATATATTAGGTTCAGACAAAGCTAAATAAATGCGTAGCGATAATCAACGGAATAAGCAAGTTTTTCTTAACTCGACCTCGAGTTGTTTATTCATATACACTTGTGGTTAATCATTTCTAATTGCCATGTCTAAAAATTATTAAATTGCACTCTATGCTCGTCTTCACATGTATTCATCGTATGAAAAGGTCGATCACATTCATTACCATTCTATCGATATATATATATATATATATATATATATATATATATATATATATATATATATAGCAAGGATCAAGAGCTTACCTTTATCTAACTCACCCGAAACTCACCCCTTTTAGCGGCGGATCCGGCCCATGGTTCGGTATTATACAACCGCCATCTATACTTTTAGCGACGGACAACATATAGCGACGTTAAAAGTATGTATTTACTTATTATAATCGAACTGTCACGTCCGTCCGCTAAAAGGAGGGTGAGCTTCGAGTGAGTTGGATAAGGGTATGCTCTTGATCCCCGATATATATATATATATATATATATATATATATATATATATATATATATATATATATTCTTGGTTAATGTTGTTCAGCTATGTAAAATTTGTTCCTACTAGTTCGCAATTATATTGTTGAATTATGGCCAGCTTTTGTTCAATTCTTTCAATCCTGATATATCCTTAAATTATTGAACTTAAACTTGTTGGGCAAACCTATTACTCACCCTTGCTATATCATGATAAACATTGCAGATTAAGGTGAATACGTCGGATACAAGGAAAGGTTAAAGCCAAGTTCAGCTTGAGATTATGTGTGCAGTTAAAATGTAATACTTTAGTATGCTAATAATGTTATATGTTAGATAGTTTCTGAATTGTGTATAAGTTAAGGTTACTCGACCTTGGGGAATAGTGTGTAATGTTTATTGTATAAAAAATTTATGTTTATATCTTCCGCAATAGTTGTAGAATGATTGAACCAGATCCGCGGTGATTTGGGACCCGGATTTGGGGCTCTCACAGTTGGTATCAAAGTTGTTGGTTATGAACCTTAGGTAGGAATACCTGAGACTAATAACCGTAGTAAATATGGTAGATCTAACTCGCATAGAGTTAGTTGGTCAGTAAGATTCAAAGACGAATCTCGGCGAGTTATAAGATACGGAGTTTCTTAACTCTTATAATAAAAGTGAACAGTAATGGTTAATAGAAAGAGTCTAAAAGACTAAAAGTAAAGTGGTGGGAGATCACAAAACAAAACGATCATCGTGTAGAAATGAATCGTAATATATATGATGAGATCACCCCATGATCTAATAAGGTTAAAGTATGGAGAAAGATCAAGCGAATGAATAAAAAGTTTACAGCGAGATTGCTGTGTGTCTATGAATGGGTACAAATTCAAGAAAGGATTATGAATACGGATTAAATGAAATTCGTATTGAGAACGGAGTTAAGATTAGGTGGGGATTTCAATTGAGGACTCATATCAGCAATTAAGTTGTATGATTCTTCGTATGGGAGCTGAATTGTACTTGGTGTAACAACCACTTAGTTTCTGGCACTGATAATCATTGAAATGTCTATGTCGCGCTATTTGTTATATACATGTTGAAAAGGCGATTCTTTTCTCAAGTGTATAACAGATAGATAGATATAAGTAGAGAATATCAGGTTAAGTACGAGTTCTTAAAACTCATACTTATGATACGTTCATGACTCTTGATTATATGAAATGTTTATGAACCCCTCAGCGAATGGACGCCAAAGGTCTGACTAGGACAAGTTCTTAAACTCATCTGATTCTAGAAAGTTCATGAATTCATGAGTTTGGTTTGACGAACTGGGTAGAATTAAGTGTGAATGGAATATTGAGGATAATAGGAACAGATAGATTGATTAAGCAATTGATCATTAGTGGAGACGTAGATTTTCCAAATTTCCTAGCTGTGTTAGATTTCAAAAAAATTTGATATCAAGCTAAATACGCACTATGTGCCTTTTTGAAAATAAATTATTACTCTCCACTCCGGGTGACCATTGTGTTAGAGTGGACTTCGGGCCACCGATACATCGTTACCTGTTGAGGTAATAAAACTAATTTGAAATGAATTTTTGAACGATTTAAAGAATAGTATATGCTATTTATTTTAGCTTGATGATAATGATTTGAAATATCAAAATATTTTTATTTATCACTTATGTACCATGTAACCTAGTGCAGAGATGTTAAAAAGTTAATGGAGTTGTAAATATAGGAATACTTAGTGTTGAATTTGATCTAAAATCGTTGTTCCACTATTGTATGATGTGTTATGATAAAGTCACTAGATGACGGCATCCTCAAACGAGCTGTTAATACAGTACGGCATCATGGCGTCATTTTTAAACTATTTAAAAGTTTTAATTTGCCAACGGTGTTTTGCTACACACATTCGTAATTCGATTGAAGTTGATTATTGATATGAGTCTAAGCTATTTGATTCAGCTAGACCAACGTTTATGAAAATTCTAAGCGTTCTTTGAAATATTCCCGAACCAAATTATTTTAGTGCGGAATCCAATAAGACTGAGGTAAAAATTTTGTTCCTATGGCAGTGACGAGAAATAGAGTCGACCAGCAGTACTTAATATGTACAGGGCATACCGGGCTAATTACCTACTATGTCCATAAGTTATGACAGTTTGTGGATGAATTTCCATGAAACCTTTGCGAAAATGACAGACAATAGTCTATTAACTCCTCAGCACAATTTCAAAATTTTCACTCTTGTGGGGAATGTATAGGGTAGCATGTGATGATGAGAATGAATAGTGAAGGGTGTATGGTGTAAGGTAAATTTTGGGGAAGAGATTTATAGAAGAAGGGGTGAATGTGACAACCCGAGAATTTGGATATTTATAAAATATTAAAATATTGAGTTAAGGTTAAATAATAAACCTAGACAGAAAATAAGTGAATGGATTTGAAATTTTCGAGAAGGAATTTTGTGAATTTAAAATTTTTATGGTGATTTATTCAGGATTAAGTATATATGTGAATATGTTTTGTGTATAAGGTATCATATATGTACAGTATGTAGTTTAGGGTCAAGGGTTGACCAGATAAACTATATCTGTGACAAACCCTAAGAATATATTAAGAACATCAATGTTCGGTTAGAAAACCCTAGCGATTGATAAGAAACCCTAACGATAGGACCGAAAAACCTAATTCAGAAGTTGGAAACCCTAAATTGGGAACTTAATGGCTTAAGTGTTTTGATTATAAACTTAATTAAGGTAAAACCTAACAAAATAGTTAGAAAACCCTAATTTATAAAATTAGAAACCCTAATTATTCTGTTATAAACCCTAATATACAATTCTGACCTTAATTGCTAAATTAGCAATTTTAATTAGGAAATATTAATCCTAATTACCAAGCTTGAATTATGATTAGGAAATTTTAATATAATTAGAAAATCCTAATTATAATTTAAAAATATTAATTTTCTATTTTGGGAAACCTAATTTGGAAATCCTAGAATTTATTTTTCTTAAACCTAAAGGGGTAAACCCTAAATCCTAAGGGTTAAACCCTAAACCCTAAGGGTTTGGACAATTTACGTGTATGCCATTAAAACTAAAATCAAAATGACTAAAGTACCCTTTTTATATTTTTGCAAACCTTGCCAAGATCTTGAGTTGGTGACCAACTCTAATTATCCCATGTGTATATATCTTCCAAGATCAGCCAACAAGTGACACCTTGCACCAATTAGACACATGCATCAAGAAATATAAAAGATTAAAGTTCACTTCCATTTTCATTTTTCTCCATCATTTTCTCACTCTATATTTTCGAAATGGGGAGTAAGAGAGAGTGAGATACAAAGCCAAGATCACCTCTTAGCTTAACAAGATCAAATCATCAAGATCAGAATCAAAAATGGAGCATCAAAGTGGTATAAACCCTAATCTTAGAAATCTGATGATTTGATGTTAAATGTTGTTGTTGATTGGTTAAATTTATGTAATAAGATGTCATTTGATGATCTGGGTTGTTAGATCCCAGATCCATAACATCAAAGTACTCGAAATTTGAGTTTTAAAAAATCTGGAAAAGTTGAAAAAGATGGCCTGACAACCAAATGTCAGGGCCTCTAGATCTTTACATGTTAATGATTTGTTGTGTTTTAAGTTATATATCTGTAGTATGCCATGAGGAGAGTAGACTGGAAGTGGAATCGCATCCATACCATGTCTAGATCTCAAGATATATGTGGTCAAAAATGGTTGACCAATCATGGGAGACTGAATCTGGGTAGCCCAGATTTGCCCAGATAGCTTTGACAAACTTTTGCAAGCCTTTGATCTGACAGTTGTTTGATAGTTAAGCCAAATTGTTGTTGTTATGTTGTATACTGGTATAAGGACTACACCCTCATGCCTTTAGATCACCTTGATCCTTAATGAGAATCAAAATAATGATGGTCAAAGTAGCTTTGACCAACTACCTCGAATCTAAATTTGGAAAACCCGTAAATCGTGAAGAATAGCTCCCACATCACTTTGGATCGACCTTAATCTCTCACATGTGATGTTGTTGGACCGATCCGAGGTTATGTAGTTAATACCTCGACAAGTGCTCTACAAGATTGAACCACTAGATTACATAAACATGACCTAGAATTAAAGTTACAAAGCATCGGTTGGAGCTGCTGCAATCGTTTCTTCATTTCTCGAAACCCGAAATGAAGAATGCGGCTCGACATGATTTTTTTGGAGGCTTAGATCTTGTCAAGTATGTGATATAATGACCATGAAATTTTTGTTTGTGGTTGTAGTATGACATCGAGACTACAATCCTAACACCATAAGTTTCCCGTAAATCAACAAGAACACCGATTTAAAACCCATGTTTAGTACCTTAGCGGATCGATACATGGAGTTCTAGGTTCGACGTAGAATAACTCAAGAACACCTATAGCGATAGTTTCGTCGCTATAGGGCCCTTTAGCGACAGTTTAATTAAAAAAATAATTATTTTAATTAATAAATAGATAAAAATGGGTTTTAATTATTTAAAATTCAAATTAAATTCTTAAAATTATTTTAAAGTCCAAAATTTGCTTTTAATTATTCTCGATATATTTAATACATATTTAATATTTTTGGAATAATAATGGTATTTAATTTATTTAATTATAATATTAAATAAATTATTTAAAAATAATTTTAATACTTGAAAAAGCATGAAAAATTATATTATGGTATAAGAAAATATTTTAAGTTATTATTAATGACTTTTAATATTTTGTGATGAATTTCATTAACTAATTAATATTAATGATAATTAATTTATTTAATAAATGTATTTAATATATTATGGGAAAATAGAATTAATGATTTATAAATCATATAAAAATGGTTTAAGTATTATAAAAATATTTTAAGTTATAAAATATAACTTTTGATATTTTTTCATGAAAATATTAATATTTTAATATTAATAACAATTATCGGATAATGAAATTAAAGGTTTAAAAATCATATAAATGTGATTTTAAGGTATTAAAATACTTTGATATATTATAAATATATTATAATATTATGTTATGAGTTTCATTAATATTTAGTATTAAATAAATATTAATGATAGAGAAATTATGTGGTATTTAATTCATTTAAATACAATATTAATGATTGAAAATTCATGATAAATAGTAATAATTATTTAAAAATTATTACGAGCTTACGAAAAAATATTTTGATTGTTAATAAATTATCTTAAATAATGGTTAAGTGTTTAGATAGAGTTTAATTGAACTTAAACTCGATATTTATCCGACTAGACCGTCGGGATGTCAGAATAGTACCGAACTCGACTCAGACTGTAAAAGTTTGACTTGAGGTTAAGTCTTATGTGTCTTATAGACGGATAGGATTATGTGATAATGTGTTTAGGTTATTTTAAATACTATAATGATATTATTCTAATTTGTATATCAATATTATTTATATATTAGGTTCGCATAAAGCTTAATAAATGTGTAGCGATAATCAAATCTTAATGAGCAAGTTTTTCTTAACTCGACCTCAAGTTGTTTATTCATATACACTTGTGGCTAATCATTTCGATTTTCATGTCTAAGAATTATTAAATTGCACTCTCGTATGCGTCATCGCATGTATTCATCGTGTATGAAAAGTCGATCACCTTCATTACCATTCTATCCGATATATATATATATATATATATATATATATATATATATATATATATATAATGTTGTTCAGCTATGTAAAATTGTTCCTGCTAGTTCGCAATTATATTGTTGAATTATAGCCAGCTTTTATTCAATTCTTTCAATCATGATATATCCTTAAATTATTTAACTTAAACTTGCTAGTCAAACCTATTACTCACCTTTGCTATATCATGATAAACATTTCAGATTAAGGCGAATATCGGATACAAGGAAAGGTTAAAGCCAAGTTCAACTTGGGATTATGTGTGCAGTTAAAATGTCATAGTTTAGTATGATAATAATGTTATATGTTAGATAGTTTCTGAATTGTGTATAAGTTAAGGTTACTCGACCTTGGGGAATAGTGTGTAATGTTTATTGTATAAATAATTTATGTTTATATCTTCCGCAATAGTTGTAGAATGATTGAACCAGATCCGCGGTGATTTGGGACCCAGATTTGGGGCTCTCATAATTACCTTCTCAACGGGTATGTAGCAAATAGCGTGACACAAGCCTAATCTTAACTCCCTTCTCAATACGAATTTCTTTCAACTCGTATTCATAATCCTTTTTGAATCAGATCAATTCATAAGTACAAATGATACACGTTAATCTTGCCAGTAAACTTTTCAATCATTCACTGACCCTTCTCCATACTATCACCTTATCGATCACGGGTGATCTCATCGATATATTACGATTTATTTCTATACTATGATAGTTTTATTTTACGATCTCTTATCACTGCACTTTTAGTCTTTTAGACTCTATCTATTCACCACTATTGTTCAACTTTATTATCAGTGTGACGCCCCCAAAATAGGTATACATCACCCATCTCGAGTCGCCAAATACATGTTATAAAATTCAAATACAACTTAATAATACAATTGTCGTGTAAAATACGACAAAACATAAACTGAGAGTTTTAATACGAATATTGTCTTCTAGATAGTATTTAACTCAAATGGAGTCCTCAATACATTTATTATCACACTATTTCATAGAATAGTGAGGACTACTAATGCTATCATCTGGACCATCACTCCGTTCCCCGACTAGTCTCGGCTATGTTCTCATTTCCTGAAGAGGACAATGAAAGAAAAAGGGTGAGCTCAACTAGCCCAGTAAGAAATATTATGACTAAGATAATGCAGAATAATTTATCGTTAGCCTTCAACAGTGTTAAACTGATAAAATATAACAATAATTAAGTTTAACTACAGCGGAACAAGCAATCCATTAGAAGAGTCAAGTAAAGAATAAAATCTACTATCTTCTATGATTTAAAAGGTTTTTCATCAACTTTATCACGAGACTCAAAAGCAATAAATAATCCACAAAGATCCCCACACTACTACCAAGGATATTCATTAGTATTACGACCACAAATTATCCATGCACTACAGGCCAAGGATATTCGTGTTTTCCTCAATGGTGATGATCATGCCAACAATTGTCCATTAATGCACTACGGGCCAATGATGACATTTACCACATCTTTTGTAACATTACGGTCATGATTATACCGAATAATCCCTAGTCATAATCATACCAAGTCCATCTATGCACTACAGGCCACAGATGACTTTCAACATAATATAAACATGAGGATGATGACAATGGTATAAGAATTCAATAAAACAAGTTCAAGGATAAATTTTTTAAAGATTTATAATTTAATTTATCCAGAAATTAATAACGTCCAAATTGTCAACATGATACTACTTTGTGGAATAAAATTCAAGAATAATATTGTACCAAAAATAATTTGGACCAAAACGAATCCATTTTTATCATGAATAGTACCCCGGGTGAATAATACTCGAGTGAATAGTACCCCGTGAATAGTACTCTGACATTAAAAAGTTAAAACTTATCAAGAATGCTCATAATAATGTTTCCATAAAAAGATACTAGATGAAGCGCAAATATCAAGGATATTCTACTAATTTCATGGATTTTAAAAGCCAAAACTTTAACAAAACGAGTATAAAAATTGAAATCTGAAATGAAATAATATTACTTACATACTACAGAGTATGGAAGAAAATATTAATTCAAGCGAATATTGAACAAAAATAGCATCTCTTACCCTGAAAAGAAGAGTATTCCAACTAGTATAGCGGGGATATTCTTGAAGAAAACTTTCACTATTTTCTACGCTCAAAGCTTTCTAAAACTCTAAAGAAATACGCTCAATATTATAGAAGAAGAATTCTCTGATTCTGGTGTGATTTTCAATTCTAAATAAGCATCCTATTTATAGGAGAATAGAAATAATACTATTTAAAAATTAAAATCACGAATGCACAGTAACATACTCACGGGCGCCGAATCCTCAACTGAAATTCTAAAAATTTTGATTACTATGCAGCACTATGCAATAAAATATTCTAATAAAACAAAAATTTTAAATAAAATATAATATATTCTATTTATAATCAAATAAAACAAAACTTATAAAATATATATAATATATATATATATATATATATATATATATATATACCCCCACCATCTTTTATTTTCTTCTTCTACTTTACTTCCCGTGAATCCTCCCTCCCCCATCTTTCAACTTCCATCACCATCATATATATATATATATATATATATATATATATATATATATATATATATATAAAACAAAACCTAGATAACTTCTACCTACAGTTTTGAAAAATAAGTAAATGGGGGTCCAAATAACAAGTAAAATTTACAACAACTACTTCATAAACATCTTCTCAATATTTTTAACAACATTTATCATCATTATTGTAAGACCCCAACTTTTATAAATAAAGATTTAATTTCCTCTATTTATCATTTTGAAATAGTAAGGGTTGATTTGATTAATGTAGTTAGTTATGGGTAAAATGCTAAATATTTTAAATAAGCGGTGGTTATAAAATATTCATTGTTGTTTTAAAATATTCGTTTGGTCGTGGAATATTCTTGTTGTTTGGGAATATTAATTTACGGCCAAGCACCTTTGTGTGGGCCCAATAACGTAAAGCAATTGGATGAAGAAAACGACAAGTATAAGTTCTTATAAATAACTGGTAGCGATTGTTATCAAGTTAATACCGTTGGAATACTTTCGGTGGTTAAAACACAATAATAATACGGCGTTGTTGCAATAAGTACATGGTATTGCACCAATTATTGATTCTTACGTAAGAGGGCACTTACTCAATAATTGTTATAGTAATTACCGCTCAAAGATTTTATTTTATTGATTCAATAATTGTTGCGTTGATATTTTATATTACTGTTGTTTCAATAATTGTCACTACACAGTATTTTTTATTATCAAAGCAATAATTCATATTATCCTAATAATATTATTAGATAACATTATTGGCAATGTCTAGAAAGTTACGTCTAAGAAGAGGTTTGGTCACCTAATCATGCCGCCATGAAGAGAAATTCTTATTGAAAGCCTCTTCCTGAACTACCGGTTGCCAAGATCGTGATTCTGTAATATTATTTGTGAATAATTAATTATTGATTTATATGATGAGAAAAATATTGATTTTATGTGGTTATAGATGGAGAAAATTTTAAGGTGACAATTGTTAAAAAATTGACATTTTATCTTTTCTCGATAAAATAATATTTTATTATATTATTATAATATAATAATGAGGATATTTTTACAATGAATGTGGATATATGAGTATATGAGGATGAGGAGTATTTTTGTTGCAAAAGTTGTTTAAAACATATTAAACATGTCTGCAGGGCCCATTTCTTGGTGAAATTTGATTATAGCACAGTAAATCGCTTCCGCTTATGGCTTTCATCAATTTCTGCTTTGAATTTGGAAAACTTTCTTTTGCAAAGTTGTAGAGAATTGAATTTCCTATAAAACAACATGAGATTCAATTTTCGATAAAATGGCTATTTATTATGAATTATTAAAGTTTCGAGGTTCCAGAATAATTGATTTTTGGAAGTTTTAAATAATTATATTAACAAAAACATTTTTTACATTGTTGGGACTCATTTAACATGTGATTAGGTGGCTGATTTTAGATGCTAAGTGTGCGTAGAGAATTTATAATATAAATATAAATATTATATTAAATTTTCTGCTTTGGTGTTCTAAGCATTTTCCTATAGATAGGGTGCTTAGGTTATAATTGAAAATCACACCAGAAACTAAAGATTTCTCTCTCTTTCTCTCTCTATAATATCGAGCGTATTTGTGAGTATTTTAGTACTTTGAGTATTGTTATACGGTGCAAGTTCTTTCAGCACTATATCTAGTATTCCAGTCAGAAGTACTATTCTTTCTGAGGTAAGGGATGTTATTTTATTCGAAAATGATATTATTTCTTCAATATCATTATGCCGAAATATTCGTTAGAAATTTTTATCAAATTTAGAACTTTTCATATCAGGGTTACTATTCATGAGTTACTATTCATGAGTACTATTCATGAAGCATGATGATTTTCTTGTGGAATTTCTATCTTTTGGTGTTGGAGTTACTATTCATAAGTACTATTCATGGAGTTCTTTTTTGTGTCCAAGATTGTCTGTTATGATTCCTATCTTTGATTGGATCTATGTTTTGGTCTTCATTCTTGAATTTTACTCCACTCTGATTACTTATGAAGGATTTTTGAACTTGGATTGTGTAAAGTACGAATCCTTAATATTTATTCTTTTGTTTCACTTGATTCGTTTTCTTTAAAATATTTTTCATCATCCTCAATCCTAAATGATGATATAACTGAATATCTTTGGCCCGTAGTGCAAAGATGAATGATTTTATGATGAATATCTTTGGCCCGTAGTGCAAAGATGAACAGGTGTTTAGATGAACATGACCAACTGGTGAATATCTTTGGCCTGTAGTGCAAAGATGAATATTTGATTTATGGTGTATATTGATTGATGTTATAGGGATAAAATATCGATGATGGAATTTTAAATTCATAGATGATAGTAGATTTCATTCTCTACTTAACTCTTCTAATGAATTGTTGTTTCCGCTGCAATTGTTGATCTAAAACTTGTTGTCTATTGTATTCTATCAGATTTTTCCCTGTTGAAGACTAAGGATAATTTGTTGTACATTATCTTAGTCATAATATTCTTTACTGGGCTAGTTGAGCTCACCCTTTTCTTTTTTGTTCCATTTTTCTTCTCAGGAGACGAGAATATAGCGGGAACTAGTTGGGGTGTGGAGTGATGGTTCAAGACAGTTGTTTTAGTAGTCCTCACCATTTTGTAATATAGTGTATCAATAATTGTAATGAGGACTTATTTGAGTGTAGATATTGTCTAGAAGACAATATTTGTATTTAAACTCACAGTTTATGTGTTGTCGTATTTTGCACGACAATTGTATTAATAAAGTTGTAGTTGTTTCTGTACCATGTATTTGGCGACTTAGAATGGGTGATGTATACCTATTTTGGGGGTGTCACAGTTGGTATCAGAGCTTAGGGATATGATCTCTGGCGGAGATCGGGGAATAGAACTAGGAGGGGAGAGACGAGTAAATCATTCGTTAGTGTGTCCTACCTAAGCTTATTTGTTGGTCGGTCATAATATAGGAGTATTATGTGATTTGTTAATTTATTTAATTAAACCTTTTTTTATGGCAGTATTTAAGAATGTCGACTGAGAATGTTAACAGTGGAGTAAATGAGACCGTGGAGACACCTTTAATCACCACCCAGGGGAACGTGCAACAGGAAGGCAATATTCCTCATGTGAACAACACCACTAAGCAAATGACGAACGATGGTATGTTTAGGAACTTTCTAGAATTCATGCAAAACCAAACGAGAAAGACTACTGTTCAAAATGCAGGTGGAAACACTGGCAACTCACGAATGGTCACCGCTAAGCAGTTCAAGGAGTTAGGACCGCCGGAGTTTTTGGGAAAGCCAGAACCACTTACGGCAGAGACGTGGATAAAGCAAATCACTAAGATATTTGATGTCTTGGGATGCTCAGAGGAGCAAAAGGTTCCTTTCGCCACTTTTATGTTTCATGGCGAAGCGAGACTCATCGGTGGGAGTCTCGTGAACTGGACCCACCGCCGCACCCAAAGATGTCTTGGGAAATGTTTCAGAAACTTTTCAACGAAAAATACTTTCCTGAAAGTATTCGCCATATGAAAGAGGTAGAGTTTATTAGACTAGAACAAAACTGTGACGCCCCCAAAATAGGTCCATTCCATCCAACCCATTCTGAGTCGCCAAATACATGGTACAGAAATAACTACAACTTTATTATTACAACATATAAACTGTTAGTTTAAATACAGATATTGCCATCTAGACAATATCCACACGCAAATAAATCCCCATCATAATTATTGTTACATTATTTTACAAAAATGGTGAGGACTACTAAACAACTCTCTCTAAAACCTTCATTCCATACCCCGAATAGTAATCGCTACATTCTCGTCTCCTGAGAAGAAAAATGGAACAAAAAGGAAAAGGGTGAGCTCAACTAGCCCAGTAAAGAATATTATGACTAAGATAATATACAACAAAATTATCGTTAGTCTTCAACAGGGAAAAATATAATAGAATACAATAGACAACAAGTTTTAAATCAATATTCATAGCAATGAAATAATAATTCATTAGAAGAGTTAAGTAGAGAATGCAAACTACTATCTTCTATGTATGAATTTTAAAGTTCATCGCCTATCTTTTATCCCCCGTAACATCAATCAATATATATCCTGAATCAAATATTCATCTTTGCACTACAAAAGCAAAGATATTCATCATTAGGTCATGTTCATCTAAACACACGCTCATCTTTTGCACTACGGGCCAAAGATATTCATCGAAATCATTCATCTTTACACTACGTGCCAAAGATATTCATCATAAATCATTCATCTTTGCACTACTGGGCCAAAGATATTAAATATTATCATCATTTAAGGCGAGGGATGATGACAAATATTTTAAAGAAACGAATCCAGTGAAACAAAATGACAAGGATTAAGGATTAAGGATTAGTACTTTGTTTTTATCCACGTCCAAAAATACCTCAAAAATAATCATAGTGGTGTAAAATTCAAGAATGATCAAAACATGGATACAATCAAAGCTAGTATCCGAATAGATATTTTGGACGAAAAGAAGAAATTTCATTTTTCAATGAATAAAGGTCGATTCGGGAATAAGTGTCGATATCGTGAATAGTGCCGATATCACGTGAACGAAGAACTCAGACACCAAAAGATAGAAATTTCACAAAAAAAACATCTTCACGCTTCGTGAATAGTACTCATGAATAGTAATTAAGTGAATAAGAACTCATGAATAGTAACTTCGTGAATAGTAACTCATGAATAAGTAACTCCGAGCATGAAAAAGTTCCAAATTTGATAGAAAGTTTCAACCAATATTTCAAAGATAATGATATTGAAGAAATAATATCATTTTTAAAATAATATCCCTTACCTCGAAGAGCAAGACTTCTAGTTGAAACAATCGATATAGGCTATGACTTGAACTTGCACCGAGATAGCAATACTCAAAGTATACTCAAAATACTCACAAGAATACGCTCGATAATATAGAGAGAAAACTTCATTTTCGGTGTGATTTTCAATTCTAACCTAAGCACCCTATTTATAGGAAAATGCTTAGAACACCAAAGCAAAAAATTTAATAAAATATTAATATTTATAAAAATATTATACGTATTCCTTGAAATCTGAATTTCAAAGAATTCACACATGCCAACCTTCTAGAAAAAAATAACAAAAAACGTTTTTCTTATTTAAAATAATTAAAACTTCCAAAAATCAATTATTTCGGAGCTTCGAAACTTCAATAATTCATAATAAATAGCCCTTTTATCCGAAAATTTGAATCTCACGACTTTTTATAGGAAATTCAATTCTCTACAACTTTGCAGGAGAAAGATTTTTCAAATTCCAAACAGAAATTGACCGAAATCCAAAAACGGACGATTTTACAGGCTATAATCAAATTTCAGTCAATAAATGGGTCCACAGATATGATTAACATGTTTTAAACATTTATTGCAACAAAAATACTCTTTCTCCTCGTATACTCATCTATCCCACATTCATTGTAAAAAAATATCACCATTATTATATTATTAAAAATATAATAATATATTTAAATGAATTATTTTATTAGAAAAAGATAAAATTTTAATTTTCAACAATTGTCACATTAAAAATTTTCTCCATCTATATCCACATAAAATCAATATTTTTCTCATCATATGAATCAATAATTAATTATTCACAAATAATATTACGTAATCACAATATTGACAACCAGTGCGGTCCTGGAGAAGAGGGGCTTTCCAATAAAGATTTCTCCTTCTTGGCATGCCTTGATTAGGTGACCAAACCTCTCCTTAGACAGTAACTTTCTAGACATTTCCAATAATGTTATCTAATAATATTATTCAGATAATATGAATTATTGCTTCGATAATGAAAAATACTGTGTAATGACAATTATTGAAACAACAGCAATATAAAATATCAATGCAGCAATTCTTGAATCAATAAAATACTGAACAGTAATTACTGTAACCATTATTGAGTAGTGTCTTCTTACGTAAGAATCAATAATTGGTGCAATACCGTGTGCTACTGTTCAACAACGCGTATTAGTGTGTTTTAACCACTGGGTATTCCAACAGTATTAACGGTAACAACTGCGCCGTTATTTATAAACAACTTATTCTTGTCGTTTTCTTCCTCCAATCGCTTTCCGTTATGGGGCCCACACATGGTTGCGCCGTCGTACGAATATTCCCCGACAGTACGAATATTCCACGACCAAACGAATATTCCCCGACAATAATGAATATTATATCACCACTTGCTTATTTAAAATATTTGCGCATTTTACCCATAACTAACCACATTAATCAAATCCACCCTTACTATTTCAAAATAATAAATAAAGGAAATTCCTTTTTATTTAAAAAAATTTTGGGGTCTTACAAAAACAACATGACAGTGTCCCAATACGAGGCGAAGTTCGCAGAGTTATCCAGGTTTGCACCTCATTTGGTAGGGAATGAGGAACGAATGACGAGGATGTTTCTGAGAGGTTTAAAACCCGAGATTCGGCAATATCTTATCTCTCATAAATTTTCTTTATATTCGGATGTTGTCAGCGGGGCTCAATTATTAGGCGAGATAGCGAATACGTTCAACCAAGAGACCGCAACTGGGATCATACTGGTGTGCTAGCCATCGTAACAACGATAACCAATGCGGAGAAAGAAAATACTTGACAAGAGCGACAACCACTCTAGTGGTAATCGTAGCCATGAAAATAGAAGAAGCGAGTCGAGGGGAGATTTTAAAAGAGGAGATTCAACAATGACATCTGCGAAGACGTCGCCAACCAAACAAGAATCGGTTTTAAGGGAGGAGAACGACCACCTACGTTATCTTATAAATGTGGAAAAGAAGGACACATCACCCCAAATCGCTAACAGTTCAAGGTATGCTATAATTGTGGAAAGGAGGGACATATCGCCGAGATTGACGATAAGCGAAACCAAGCCCGATGGGGATGGTGACTCAAAAGGTCATCCCGGAAAAAGTCAAAGTCAATCTGTTCTGGAAGAGCATTTGTCGTGGATCGTCAACATGCGAGGATCCCAAACGAGGTGATCACGGGTAAGCTAATCATAAATTCATGCGAAGTTTATACCTTACTAGATACCGGTGCTACCTATTCTTTTATCTCTTCTACTTGTGCTCAACGTTTAAACTTGATTCCGGAGAAGTTAGACTTTGACATATCTGTGGAAACTCCGTTAGGAGAAACTTTCGTTATATCCACTGTTTATAAATCTTGTTTGATCCAAGTTGGCACCATCACATTACTTTTTGACCTTATCTCTTTAAAGATACTTGCATTTGACGTGATTTTAGGGATTGATTGGTTAACTACTCATCATGCCAAAATTGATTGCTTTCGTAAGGTTGTTAGTTTTCATATTCCTAAGCAACCTGTTATTTGAATTCAAGCAACCAAACCATTGAAGTCAAACACTTTCATATCAAGCCATAAAGTCATTCGTTTATTGAAAAATGGATGTCAAGTTTTCTTAGCCCATGTCATGGACTTGAACAAAAATACGTTAGATTTGAATGATATTTCTGTTGTTGGTAAAATCCCTAACGTATTTCCTGAAGAATTTCTTGGCCTACCTCCAAAGCATGATATTGAATTTTGTATCATCTTTGAATCCGGTACAAAACCCACTTCTAAAATCTCATATCGAATGGCTCCTATTGAACTTCAGGAGTTAAAAATTCAACTATAGAATTTGGTACCCGAGCCTTTATCTGGTGACTTCCTTTGTGGAATGCACCGCCGAACTTTCTCGTAGGGGCGACATATTTGTGTGATAGTAAACTGATAGGTGTCATTGTGACGTGCTATCCAAGGTTGGGATATGAGTCACAGTTGAGAGCAACCTAAGTCAGTAATCGAAATACGTAGTTTTCTATGCTTAGCTGGTTATTATCGAAGATTTTGTGGAAAGATTTTCTCGAATCGCTACTCCATTAACGAGCTGACTCGTAGAGATACAAAATTCAAATGGAGCAAGGAATGTGGGAAGAGCTTCAAAGAACTCAAGAGGAGACTCATTTCGTCACATGTTCTGACCATACCATCCTGGAAAAAAAATGAACATGGTAGCTGACGCGTTGAGTAAAAGATCGTATGCGTTTACGAGTGCGATATTGTTAACACAAAGACCCATTTCCTATGACTTACAGAAGATGGAGATAGAGTTAAAGATTCCAAGAACCTGCATAACGAATATACAATTAGAATCGACTTTAATCAATAAATTTAAAGTTGATTAAGCTACAGACTTGGAGTTGATGAATATGAAGAAGAAGAAGATGCAAGAAGTCGTTATTCCAAAAACGAGAATCGGCGATGTGAGGAAATCTCAAACCTTCGATTTATTAGTCCATTTGAAATCGTCGATCGAATAGGAATTGTGGCCTATAAACACATTTTACCGCCAAGTATGACGCCATGTTCATAACGCTTTTACGATGACGATGTTACGAGAATATGTGGACGACCCAACCACATTATTGAGTTAGAACCGATAAAGATAGTAGAAGATTTAGCGTACGAGGAGGTACCAGTCAAGATCTTGGATAGGAAGGATCATGTCCTACGCACGTCAATTTCGAGGACGAAATTTCATAAGGAGGGGAGGTTGTAAGACCCCAACTTTTTATAAATAAAGATTTAATTTCCTCTATTTATCATTTTGAAATAGTAAGGGTTGATTTGATTAATGTGGTTAGTTATGGGTAAAATGCGCAAATATTTTAAATAAGCAGGTGGTTATAAAATATTCATTGTTGTCGGAGAATATTCGTTTGGTCGTGGAATATTCTTGCTGTCGGGGAATATTCATACGATGGCGCAGCCTTATGTGGGCCCCATAACAAAAAGCAATTGGATGAAGAAAACGACAAGTATAAGTTGTTATAAATAATCTGGCAAATTGTTACCAAGTAACAACGTTGGAATACTCGATGGTTAAAACACAGAATACGCGTTGTTGCCAAGATGCTACACCAGATATTGCACCAATTATTGATTCTTACGTAAGAGGGCCCTACTCAATAGTTGTTACAGTAATTATTGTTCAGTATTTTATTTTATTGATTCAATAATTGTTGCGTTGATATTTTATATTACTATTGTTTCAATAATTATCACTACACAGTATTTTTCATTATCGAAGCAATAATTCATATTATCTGAATAATATTATTAGATAACATTATTGGCAATGTCTAAAAAGTTCTGTCTAAGGAGAGGTTTGGTCACCTAATTGCGCGCCAGTAAGGTACAGTCAATAATTGTTTTAGAAATTAAAATCTTTGGAAAATACTCAAGGAAACCTTCATACATGGGAGACCATGCGTCTGGGTTATGATAGATATCATATGTCCACAAAATTATCCTTGGTTGACCCAAAAGTCCCCAAAGAAAAAAAAGAAGATTACTATCATCTTCTTTCCGATGGTGAGTCTTCTCTTGACATATAATTATCTCCGTTGTCTCCAAGCGAAAATTATATTTCAAATAAACTCCAAGATCATATAGGTAGTGCTCGTAGATATACTCAAAGAAGTGGATGTATAAACCTCGCCTTATGATAACACGAGGTTGTATGTCATTAGACATCTTGTATGATAGTGGCAAAACACCCTTCCAAAGTTAGGTTCACCTCACCCTATTCGGTTCACCAAAATTAAATATCAAATGACGTATACAATACGACACACTTATCTAAAGTTCTCAACAAAATTATTTCCATACTATTTAGGGAGAACCTCAACAGCTATAGACCACCGTTCTATTCTCCTGTTATCCCCGCTTGACCCGAAAACACTCTTATTACCTGAAAGGAATTGTGAAGCAAAAAGGGTGAGCACAACTATCCCAGTAAAGAATATCATGACTAAAGATAATTTACATCATCAATAGCCTTCATCAGTAATAAATCAGAGATTTAGAACATATGATAGATGATAAAACTTTTCAACCATAGTTGCAGCGGAACATGCAATCCATTAGAAGAGTCAAATAGACGAGGTTGTATGTCGTGCACAACCCTGTCTTATAATAACACGAGATTGTATGTCATTAGACATCTTATATGATAGTGGTAAAACACCCTTCCAAAGTTGAGTTCAACTCACCCTATTCGGTTCACCAAAATTAAATATCAAATGACATATACAATACGACACACTTATCTAAATTTCTCAACAAAATTATTTCCATACTATTTAGGGAGAACCTCAACAGCTAAAGACCACCGTTCTATTCCCCTGTTATCCCCGCTTGACTCGGTAACACTCTTATTACCTGAAAGGAATTGTGAAGCAAAAAGGGTGAGCACAACTAGCCTAGTAAAGAATATCATGGCTAAAGATAATTTACATCATCAATAGCCTTCATCAGTAATAAATCAGAGATTTAGAACATATGATAGATGATAAAACCTTTCAACCATAGTTGCAGCGGAACATGCAATCCATTAGAAGAGTCAAATAGACCATCAGGTCTATTATCTTCTCCATGTTAAAAGTCCACCAATAATGTTTTATCCCTGTAACATTAATCAACAATTCCTGTCCACAATCATATGAATAACTCGTAATCATAATTGTGATTCTAAATTCCTCTTCGCACCCAAGACGAAGATAATTTTATCACCTATCTTCACCAGAAATATCAAAAATCATGGTTATACCAAATCGCAATTCTTGCTCATAATCATACTAATAAATTCATTTTGCACTACGGCCAAAGATATTCATTAACAATTAATCTTTGCACTGCAGGCCAAAGACATACAAATGTATTTTAGAAGAGTTAAGTAGAGCATGATATCTACTATCTTCTACGAATTAAAAGTGTATAATCAATATTTTATCACTGAGACTCGCTTTAATAAATAATCCACATCATCGAATCATCCACGCATTACTGACCAAGGATATTCATGTAATCATCAATGGTCATGATTATCTTAGAATAATCCTCGGTTATAATCATATCAATAACTGTCCATCAATGCACTACGGGCCAATGAGGACTTTTACCACATCATCTATAACATTACGGGTCATGATTATACCGAATGATCCCTGGTCATAATCATACCAATAAATAGTTCATCTATGTGCATAAGCCAAAGATACTCATTAATCAATAGTTCATCTTTGCACGTAAGCCAATGATATACAACTGTAAAACCCATAATCAACAATCCATTTTTGCACGTAAGCCAAAGATATACAACTGTAAAATCAATAATCAACTGTCCATCTTAGCACGTAAGCCAAAGATATACAACTGTAAAATCAATAATCAACTGTCCATCTTTGCATGTAAGCCAAAGATGACTTTCATCATAATATAAGCATGAGGATGATGACAATAATATAAGCATTAATCAAACGAAATCAAGGATAAATATTAAAGACTTTAAATTTATCCAGAGTTTAAAATATCCAAATGTTATCAATCACTTAATAATCCCATAATCTAATATCATTAATATTATAACAATATTTTAATCATTTCTTAAACTTATAAACAATTTATTATAATTATATACATTTTACCAAATAATGCATTTAATCATTCAAAAATTCCATACTCATAAGATTTATTCACCAATGATCAAATCCCTTATCAAAAATATGCATATACCTTATATAGGATTTCCAAGCCATAAAATCTTATTGACCAATTTTTCAACTTCACATAACATATTTAATTAATATGTTCGTAACTAAACCATTTTCATGAAAAATAACAAATCAGTCCCAAAAAGTTTTATTTTCTGGGATTTAGCAGAATATAGTCCCATATTGAACATATATTTTTTCTCGAATTTTAAAAATTCATTTACTATTTTTCATATGGCCAAAAGCTATTGAATATTTAGACATTTATCATAAAAGCGTACTTTTTGTCTAAAAATTCCGAAATTTACAGGGTATACTCTTGTTATATATATGTACTCCCAATAAAAATTTTACAAATTTTGGAGTTAACCACAAGGAGTTATAAGGGTTTACTTTTAAAATAGTATTTTCCTATAAAATTCATAACTCCTAATCTATACATCCAAAAATCGCCATGTTTGGACACAATTTAGAAAACTCATCAAATTGACATTTTAAATTTTTTCAAAATTTTTTAGGGTAAGAAAAAATTACGAAATCGTAAATGGATTTTCGCCCACAATTTAATAAGGAATGAATCATTTCCAGGATCATCAATGAATATGAAGGATCATTGGTAATTAATCATATAGAGCAGGTTATTCTAACGAATAATAAAGAATGGAATAACGGAAGAATTCACCATGCATGCGATAGTCCGTAGAGATGTTATTCCAACAAAATAATAAAGAATGGAATAACGAAGAATTCACCGAGGCATCGATAGTAATCGCACAGACATAGTTATTCCAACAAAATAATAAATAACGGAACCGTGGTCATGCGTAATCCGCTTACAGACGGAGATATTCCAATAGAATAATAAAGAATGGAACTAGGTCATGCGTAATATGCACGAGATAGGATATTCAAATGTAATAATAAAGAATGGAACCATGTCAATGCATAATCCGTGATGCAGACGGGTTATTCAAATGAGAATAATAAAGAATAGAATAATAGAAGAATTTCACCATGTATACGGTAGTCCGCGTATACAGGTTATTCCAATAGAATAATTAGGAATGGAATAACAATAGCTCTCTTCATGAATACGAAAGAAATAATACCCCTTACCTTAGAAGAAAATTGGAATAGTGAGGTAGCAGACTTTTCTTCTCCTTTCTCTCTATAATAATTGCTCTATAGCTTTAGTGAATTGGTGAAAAAGAATGAAGGAATGAGCTTCTATTTATAAGAAAATATAGTTTCAATAATTGCACGTTTTGGGGCTCGAAATATTACAGTATAATACCTTCCTCTTTTCCTTTATTTTTAATTTAGTCCTGCAAGTATTATCAAACTTGCACCACCTCCCCTAATAGTAAATCATGTGAATCAATAGTTCTAGACATATGAAAATATGAATTACAGTATAGTACCTTCATCTATACCTCCATTTTTAACTTAGTCATGCAAGTATTATCAATCTTGCACCACCTCCCCTAATAGTACAATAATGTGAATCAATAATACACACATGTGAACAAATAGTTATAATCATGTGAATTAATAGCAATTAATTGCTCATTTATCCGATTAATTACTCGATTGGTTAGTATAACTTCCAGACATCAATTAATATCGAAATAAATGTCAATTTCCACTAACACTAATAATTCCAACACAATGGAACTATCAATTTTATCTTTAATCAACACGAACTTATTCATCATTAATATTATAACTCACAATATTTAACAACTAGGTCGTTCCCAGGAAATAGGGGGCTTTCTGATAAGGATTTCTCCTTATTAGCGCGCAATTAGGTGACCAAACCACTCCTTGACAGAACTTCTAGACATTGTCAATATTGTAAATAATAATATGAATAACTTTGTCGTCTCAATTATTGATTTAATAATATAACATATTATGCAGATGATACTGTGACAATAATTGAATCAATAATATGAGAGATATGATGCAGCAATTATTGTAGCAATAATTGAGTATAACTGAGTGACTTCTTACGTAAGCATCAATAATCAATATCGTGTGCTACTATGCAACCACGCGTATTACTGTACTTTTACTACCGGGTAGTTCAACAGTTTTAACGGTAACACTTTCGCCGTTATTTTTAATAAAAGATAATTACGTCGTTTTCTTTACTACGACAATACTTCCATTAAGGGGTCCACTAATAATTGTGTCGTAAATAAATACGGATATTTCCAAACAAACGAATATTTTATAACAACTTGGATACTTAGTAAAATTTTCACATATCACCCTTTAACTTTAACCCTTTCTCAATTTAACCATTTACTAAATAAAATAATAATTATAAAAAAATTGAATACTTTCATTTCATAATTTCAGGATCTCACAATTCACATATTTTTCATAAGCACGTAATAATTTTTAAATAATTATTATTATTTATATTGATTTTTCAATCATTAATAACGTATTTATAAGAATTAAATACCACATATTCCTTTATCATTAATATTTATTTAATATCAAATATTAATGAAATACATGTCATAATATTATAATTTATTTATAATATATCAAAGTATTTTTAATACCTTAAAATCACATTTATATGATTTTTAAACTTTTAAATTCATTATCTGATAATTGCCATTAATAATAAATATTAATGTTTTTCATGACAAAATATCGGGTTATATTATCATTAATATTAATTACTTAATGAAATTTATCACAAAATATTAAAAGTCATTAAAAAAACTTCAAATATTTTCTTATACCATAATATAATTTTTCATGATTTTTATGTATTAAAATCATTTTTCAATGATTTATTTAATATTATAATTAAATAAATTAAATATCATTATTATTCTAAAAATATTAAATATTTATGAAATATATTGAATAATTAAAACTAATTTTCGTACTTTAAAATAATTTTAGGAATTTATTTTGTATTTTTAATAATTAAAAACTATTTAATTCGATTTATTTATTTAAATAATTAATTTTCTGAAATTACTGTCGCTAAAGGGCCCTATAGCGACGAAAATGTCGCTATAGGTGTTCTTGAGCTTGCCTAGAAACTCATAGCCGATTTGCAGGGTGGTAGGTTTGACCGTCATTTGAACTTAGCTCTTAGTGTTTTCTGGACAGTTTAGGGCATCAGAGTTATATTACATATGTAATAATATAAGAAGTAACAAGTTTCATGTCCATCCTGCATCATATCAACAAGATCAAAGCCCGAGAAAATCTTGTCAGGCATGTTCTTGAGTTTCTGGGTTGCCCAGAAACTCAAGTAGTAACAAGGGTGCTGCTTTCAATCTTCATATCTCTCTTTCAGGTTTCAATTTTCATGATCTAATGGTCGACTCTAGTAGCATACATGTCAGGGTACATTTATATAACATCATATCAGCCTAACAACATCACCTATGTGTAGATCTGGGCCATTCAAAGTAGCCCAGAAAAACTGTTCTTGAACATTTCTAGGTTACCCGAAATGTTCTTTGAAGCGAATTGGTCATCCCACGTTGACCATTACCAAAAATCGATTCTGCTATTTAACTAAGTAATCTAGAAGCTTAGATAAGTAGTCCATATAGGATACTACAACCTTAATACAACAACTTGGCCAAAACATTAAACCACAGCAAGATCTAGGGTCTCAAAAAGCGCCGATTTCTTTTTTCAGTAACTGGTTACCCAGATTCGTCCGGTCATGGTCCGTTAACGACCTTTGACCACTAATAACTTTCAATCTAAACAAGATCTGGGCTTGATTCAAGTTCCAGATCAAAGACCTTACAACAAAGAGCAGATCTATAACATAAAACACACTGAAACATTAACAGTTAAAGATCCAAGGCCTCTAACATATGGCTGTCAGGCCATTTTTCCATCTTTTTCCAGATTTCTAAAAACTCAAATTTTGAGCACTTTGCTGTTATGGATCTGGGATTTAACAACCCAGATCACTAAAGGACACCCTCTAACACAACTTTAATCATCTATACACAAAGATTAACATGAAACATAAGGATTTCTAAGATTAGGGTTTTATAAGCTTGATCTAGATTCTGACTTTAATGATCTGATAATGGAAAGCTAAGTAGTGATATAATCTTATCTTATCTCTCCTTTTCACTCTCAACCCCGAAAATATAGAGAGAATGGGTTTGGTTGGTTTGAGAAATAAAGTAAGTGATTTTTCTTACTTTTCTCTTTTAATCTATTTGATTCATTGTATCTAATTATTAGGTGTCACCAAATATCAGATTTTTGCTGAGATATATGGCACAAGGAGACTTTAGTTGGGACTTACCAATTATATGGCAAGATTTGCACTCCATCTAAATAAAAATACAAAATGGGTACTAATGTCATTTAGCTTTCTATTTTAAGGGCATGATGGTAACTTGCATAACCCTTAGGGTTTAACCTTTAGGGTTTAAACCCTTAAGGTTTGACCCTTAGGGTTAAAACCTAAGGTTCTAAAAAATTAAATTTCTAGAATTTCTAATTTAGGTTTTAAAAATAGAAAAATAATATTTCTAAATTATAATTAGGATTTGATAATTATATTAAGATTTCCTAATAATAAATTCAATCTTTCTAATTAGGATTAATATTTCCTAATTAAAATTGCTAATTTAGCAATTAGGGTTTTAAATTCAAAGTTAGGGTTTCTAACGAAACAATTAGGGTTTCCAACATTAAAATTAGGGTTTTCTAATTAATAGAATTTATAATTAATCAAATAGGCTTACTCCTAATTAAATTTGTGATTAATACACAAAAAACACATTGTATTTAAATCCCCAAATTAGGGTTTCTAATTCCCAGAACTGAAATTAGGGTTTCCAAAACCGGTTTTAGGATTTCTTATTAATCGTAAGAATTTTCTAACTGAACGTTGACGTTCTTAATATAATATTAGGGTTTGCCACTGATATAGGCTATATGTTCAATCCCTTGACCCTTAACCACATACTGTACACATATAATACCATATACACAGAACATATACACTTATATACTTAATCCTGAATAATTCACCGTAGAAATTTTAAATTCACAAAAATTCCTTTCCGGAAATCTCAAATCCATTCACTTATTTTCTGTCTAGGTTTATTATTTAACCTTAATTCAATATTTTAAGATTTTATAAATATCCAAATTCTTGGGTTGTCACATTCACCCCTTCTTCTAAAAATTTCGTCCCCGAAATTTACCTTATAACTTATACCTTATACCTTATACCTTTCATACACAGCATCGCATGCTACACAATACATTCCTCACAAGAGTAAAAATTTTCAAATTGTGCTGAGGAGTCATATAAACTATGAAATTTTTTTTTTGCATTTTCACAAAGGTTTTATGGAAATTCATCCGTAAACCGTCATATCCTGAAGACACAGAAGGTGATTTGCCCGGTATGCCCAGTACTGGTCCAGTAATACTGGTTGGAATAATTTTTTCCCTGTTCCTTCTATTCCATCCGCTTTAGGCGCACAAAATTTCTTACCACAGTCTTTATCGGAATCCACACCAAAACAAATTGGTTTGGGAATGTTTTCAAAGAACGCTTAGAGTTTTCATAAAAGTTGGTCTAGCCGAATCGAATAGCTTGGACTCATATCAATAATCAATTATAATCGAAATACGAATGTGTGTAGCCAAAACCCCGTTGGCAAATTAAAATTTTGGAAATTATTTGAAAATAACGTCATGATGTTGTACTGTATTAACAGCCCGTTTTAGGATGCTGTCATTGTATGACTTTGTCATAACACATCATACAATAGTGGAATAACGATTTTAGATCAAATTCAACACTAAGTATTCATGTATCTCTATTAACTTTTTATCATCTTTGCACCAGGTTACATGGTACATAAGTGATCAATAAAAATATTTTTGATATTTCAAATCATTATCATTTAGCCGAAACAAGTAGCATAGACTATACTTTAAACTGTTCAAAAATCATTACAAATCTATTTTATTACCTCAACAGGTAACGTTGTGTCGGTGGCCCGAAGTCCACTCATACACAATGGTCACCCGGAGTTGAGAATAAAAATTCATTTCAAAAAGCACATAGTGCGTTTTTAGCTTGATGTCAAAAATTTTGAGTCTAGCATAGCTAGAAGATTTTGAAAACTTATATATCTAGTAATAATTAATTGCTTAGTAATCTATCTATTCCTATTATCCTTAATACTCCATTCACGCAAAACTATACACAGTTCATCAAACTCGTACTTAATCCTATATTCTCAACCTATACCCTATCTATCTATTATATACAAGAGAAAAAGAATTACTGTGACAACCCGAGAATATGGATATTTATAAAATATTAAAATATTGAGTTAAGGTTAAACAATAAACCTAGACAGAAAATAAGTGAATGGATTTGAGATTTCCGAGAAGAAATTTTGTGAATTTAAAATTTTTACGGTGAATTATTCAGGATTAAGTATATGTGTGAATATGTTCTGTGTATAAGGTAACATATGTGTATAAAGATGTGGTTATGGGTCAAGGTTGACGAGATAAACTATATCTGTGACAAACCCTAAGAATATATTAAGAACGTCAATGTTCGGTTAGAAAATCCTAGCGATTGATAAGAAACCCTAACGATAGGACTGGAAACCCTAATTTCAGGTTCGGAAATCTGAAACCCTAATTCGGAAGTTGGAAACCCTAAATTGGGAGCTTGATGGCTTACGTGTTTTGATTATAAACTTAATTAGGGTAAAACCTAACAAAATAGTTAGAAAACCCTAATTTATAAAATTGGAAACCCTAATTATTCCGTTATAAACCCTAATGTACAATTCTGACCTTAATTGCTAAATTAGCAATTTTGATTATGAAATATTAATCCTAATTAGCAAGCTTGAATTATGATTAGGAAATTTTAATATAATTAGAAAACCCTAATTATAATTTAAAAATATTAATTTTCTATTTTGGGAAACTTAATTTGGAAATCCTAGAATTTATTTTTTTAACCTAAAGGGTTAAACCCTAAACCCTAAACCTTAAAGGTTTGGACAATTTATTTGTATGGCATTAAAACTAAAATCAAAATGACTAAAGTACCCTTTTTATATTTTTAATGAGCTAACTTGCAAATCTTGCCAAGATCTTGAGTTGGTGACCAACTCTAATTATCCCATGTGTATATATCTTCCAAGATCAGCCAACAAGTGACACCTTGCACCAATTAGACACATGCATCAAGAAATATAAAAGATTAAAGTTCACTTTCATTTTCATTTTCTCCAAGACTTTCTCTATATATTTTTTCGAAATGGGGAGTGAGAGAGAATGAGATACAAAGCCAAGATCACCTCTTAGCTTAACAAGATCAGATCATCAAGATCAGAATCAAAAATGTAGCATCAATGTGGTATAACCCGTAATCTTAGAAATCTGATGATTTGATGTTAAATGTTATTGTAGATTGGTTAAAGTTATGTAATAAGATGTCATTTAGTGATCTGGGTAGTTAGATCCCAGATCCATAACATCAAAGTACTCGAAATTTGAGTTTTCAAAAATCTAGAAAAGTTGAAAAAGATGGCCTGACAACCATATGTCAGGGCCTCTAGATCTTTACATGTTAATGATTTGTTGTGTTTTAAGTTATATATCTGTAGTATGCCATGAGATGAGTAGACTGGAAGTGGAATCACATCCATACCATGTCTAGATCTCAAGATATATGTGGTCAAACATGGTTGACCAACAATGGGATACTAAATCTGGGCAGCCCAGATTTGCCCAGATAGCTCTGACAAGTTTTTGCAAGCCTTTGATCTGACAGTTGTTTGATAATTAAGCCAAGTTGTTGTTATTATGTTGTATACTGGTATAAGGACTACACCCTCATGCCTTTAAATCACCTAGATCCTTAACAGAATCAAAAATAATGATGGTCAAAGTAGCTTTGACCAACGCTTGAACAAATCTGAAAAACCGAAATCGTTTAATTTTTTGGAGGCATAGATCTTCTTTGTTAATATAATTATTTTAATTAATAAATAGAAAAATAAAAATGGTTTTTAATTATTAAAAATACAAAATAAATTCCTAAAAATTATTTTAAATTCTAAAATTAGTTTTTAATTATTTTGAAATATATTTTTTATAAATATTTAATATTTTTGGAATAATAATGGTATTTAATTTATTTAATTATAATATTAAATAAATTATTTAAAATGATTTTAATACATTGAAAAATCATGAAAAATTATATTATGGTATAAGAAAATATTTTAAGTTATTTTTAATGACTTTTAATATTTTGTGATGAATTTCATTAATTAATTAATATTAATGATAATTAATTTATTTAATAAATATATTAAATAAATTATGGAAAAATAGAATTAATGATTTATAAATCATATAAAAATGATTTAAGTATTATAAAAATATTTTAAGTTATAAAATATAACTTTTGATATTTTATCATGAAAATATTAATATTTTAATATTAATAGCAATTATCGGATAATGAATTTAAAGGTTTAAAAATCATATAAATATGATTTTAAGGTATTAAAAATACTTTGATATATTATAAATATATTATAATATTATGTTATGATTTTCATTAATATTTAGTATTAAATAAATATTAATGATAAAGGAATTATGTGTAGTATTTAATTCATTATAAATACGATATTAATGATTGAAAATTCATGATAAATGATAATAATTATTTAAAAATTATTACGAGAGCTTATGAAAAATATTTTTGATTTTAATAAATTATCTTAAATAATTGTTAAGTGTTTAGACATAGTTTAATTGAACTTAAACTCGATATTTATCCGATTAGATAAATCGGGATGTTAGAATTATCTTAGAACTTCGACTTTCGATTTATAAAAGTTTGACTTGAGGTTAAGTCTTATGTGTGTTATAGACGGATAGGATTATGTGATAATGTGTTTAGGTTATTTTAAATATTGTGATGATATTATTCTAATTTGTATATCGATATTATTTATATATTAGGTCTTGAATAAAGCTATTAAAATGCGTAGCGATAATCAATGGTTGAAGTAAGTTTTTTCTTAACTTTCGACCTCGAGTTGTTTATTCATATATACTTGTGGTTAATCATTTCTAATTGCCATGTCTAAGAATTATTAAATTGCACTCTATGTATCTTACTATGTATATTCATCAGTATGAAAAGTGATCACCTTCATTACCATTCGGTCCAGATATATATATATATATATATATATATATATATATATATATATATATATATATCATTATTGTTTTTCATATGTAAAATTTGTTCTCTACTAGTTCACAATTATATTGTTGAATTATAGCGACTTTTGTTCAATTCTTTCAATCATGATATATCCTTAAATTATTGAACTTAAACTTGTTTGGGCAAACTTATTGCTCACCCTTGATATATCATGATAAACATTGCAGATTAAAATTTAATCGTTGGATACGAGGAAAGGTTAAAGCCAAGTTCGACTTTGGATTATATGTGCTGAGTTAAAATGTAATAGTATAGTATGATAATAATGTTATATGTTAGATAGTTTATGAATTGTGTATAAGTTAAGGTTACTCGACCTTGGGGAATAGTGTGTAATGTTTATTGTATAAACAATTTATGTTTATATCTTCCATGAATAGTTATAGAATGATTGAACCAGATCCGCTGTGATTTGGGACCCGAATTTGGGGCTCTCACGGTTAGTATCAAAGTTGTTGGTTATGAACCTTAGGTAGGAATACACGAGACTAATAACCGAGTGATGATTGGATGATAGATCTAACTCGAATAGAGTTAGTTGGTCGATAAGATTCAAAGCGAATCTCGGTGAGTTATAAAGATACGAGTTTTCTAACTCTAATAATAAAAGTGAACAAGATAATGGTGAATAGAAAGAGTCTAAAAGACTAAAAGTAAAGTGGTGGGGAGATCACAAAACAAAAGCGATCATAGTATAGAAATGAATAAGTAATATATACGATGAGATCACCCGTGATCTAATAAGGTTATAGTATGGAGAAGGATCAAGCGAATGATTGAAAAGTTTACTGACAAGATTGTTGTGTCGTTGTATGAATGGGTACGAATTCAGGAAAGGATTATGAATCTGGATTAAATGAAATTCGTATTGAGAAGGGAGTTAAGATTAGGTGGGGATTTCAATTGAGGACTCATGTCAGCAATTAAGTTGTATGATTCTTCGTTATGGGAGCTGAATTGTACTTGGTGTAACAACCACTTAGTTTAAAGCAACGATAATCATTGAAATGTTTGTGTCGTATTATTTGTTATATACATGTTGAAAGGTGATTCTTTTCTCAAGTGTATAACAGATAGATAGGTTATAAGTAGAGAATATCAGGTTAAGTACGAGTTCTTAAAACTCATACTTATGATACGTTCATGACTCTCGATTATATATGAAATGTTTATGAACCCCTCGTGAATGGGCGCTTGAAAGGTCCATTAGGACAAGTTCTTAAACTCATATGATTCTAGAAAGTTCATAAACTCATGAGTTTGGTTTGACGAACTAGGTAGAATTAAGTGTGAATGGAATATTGAGGATAATAGGAACAGATAGATTGATTAAGCAATTGATCATTAGTGGAGACATAGGTTTTCCAAATCTCTAGGCTATGTTAGATTTCAAAAAATTTGACATCAAGCTAAATCGCACTATGTGTGCCTTTTTGAAAATAAATTTTATTCTCCACTCCGGGTGACCATTGTGTTAGAGTGGACTTGAGACCCGATACATAATCGTTACTGTTGAGGTAATAAAACTAATTTGAAATGAATTTTTGAGCGGTTTAAAGAATAGTATATGCTACTTATTTTATTTGATGATAATGATTTGAAATATCAAAATATTTTTATTTATCACTTATGTACCATGTAACCTAGTGCAGAGATGATAAAAAGTTGATGGAGTTGTAAATATAGGAATACTTAGTGTTAAATTTGATCTAAAATAGTTGTTCCACTATTGTATGATGTGTTATGAAAAAGTCACTAGATGACGGCATCCTCAAACGAAATTTATTAATCTGATGATGCGACATCATGGCGTCATTTTTAAACTATTTAAAATTTTAATTTGCCAGCGGTGTTTTGGCTACACACATTAAATAATTCGATTGAAGTTGATTATTGATATGAGTCTAAGCTATTTGATTCAGCTAGACCAACGTTTATGAAAATTCTAAGCGTTCTTTGAAATATTCCCGAACCAAATTATTTTAGTACGGAATCCAATAAGACTGAGGTAAAAATTTAGTGCCTATGGCAGTGACGAGAAATAGAGTCGACCAGCAATACTTAATATGTACAGGGCATACCGGGCTAATTACCTACTATGTCCATAAGTTATGACAGTTTGTGGATGAATTTTCATAAAACCTTTGCGAAAATGACAGACAATAGTCTATATAACTCCTCAGCACAATTTCAAAATTTTTACTCTTGTGAGGAATGTATTGGGTAGCATGTGATGATGAGAATGAATAGTGAAGGGTGTATGGTGTAAGGTAAATTTTGGGGAAGAGATTTATAGAAGAAGGGGTGAATGTGACAACCCGAGAATTTGGATATTTATAAAATATTAAAATATTGAGTTAAGGTTAAATAATAAACCTAGACAGAAAATAAGTGAATGGATTTGAGATTTTCGAGAAGGAATTTTGTGAATTTAAAATTTTTATGGTGAATTATTCAGGATTAAGTATATACGTGAATATGTTTTGTGTATAAGGTATCATATGTGTACAGTATGTAGTTAAGGGTCAAGGGTTGACCAGATAAACTATATCTGTGACAAACCCTAAGAATATATTAAGTCAACATCAATTAGAAAACCCTAGCGATTGATAAGAAACCCTAAACATTGATAAGAAACCCTAATTTTATTTTGACCTATTGAAAAACCTAATTCGGAAGTTGAAACCCTAAATTGGGAACTTAATGGCTTAAGTGTTTTGATTATAAACTTAATTAGGGTAAAACCTAACAAAATATTTAGAAAACCCTAATTTATAAAATTAGAAACCCTAATTATTCTGTTATAAACCCTAATATACAATTCTGACCTTAATTGCTAAATTAGCAATTTTAATTAGGAAATATTAATCCTAATTACCAAGCTTGAATTATGATTAGAAAATTTTAATATAATTAGAAAACCATAATTATAATTTAAAAATATTAATTTTCTATTTTAGGAAACCTAATTTGGAAATCCTAGAATTTATTTTTCTTAAACCTAAAGGGGTAAACCCTAAATCCTAAGGGTTAAACCCTAAACCCTAAGGGTTTGGACAATTTACGTGTATGCCATTAAAACTAAAATCAAAATGACTAAAGTACCCTTTTTATATTTTTGCAAATCTTGCCAAGATCTTGAGTTGGTGACCAACTCTAATTATCCCATGTGTATATATCTTCCAAGATCAGCCAACAAGTGACACCTTGCACCAATTAGACACATGCATCGAGAAATATAAAAGATTAAAGTTCACTTCCATTTTCATTTTTCTCCATGATTTTCTCACTCTATATTTTCGAAATGGGGAGTGAGAGAGAGTGAGATACAAAGCCAAGATCACCTCTTAGCTTAACAAGATCAAATCATCAAGATCAGAATCAAAAATGGAGCATCAAAGTGGTATAAACCCTAATCTTAGAAATCTGATGATTTGATGTTAAATGTTGTTGTTGATTGGTTAAAGTTATGTAATAAGATGTCATTTAGTGATCTGGGTTGTTAGATCCCAGATCCATAACATCAAAGTACTCGAAATTTGAGTTTTAAAAAATCTGGAAAAGTTGAAAAAGATGGCCTGACAACCAAATGTCAGGGCCTCTAGATCTTTACATGTTAATAATTTGTTGTGTTTTAAGTTATATATCTGTAGTATGCCATGAGGAGAGTAGACTGGAAGTGGAATCGCATCCATACCATGTCAAGATCTCAATATATATGTGGTCAAAAATGGTTGACCAATCATGGGAGACTGAATCTGGGTAGCCCAGACTTGCCCAGATAGCTTTGATAAACTTTTGCAAGCCTTTGATCTGACAGTTGTTTGATAGTTAAGCCAAGTTGTTGTTGTTATGTTGTATACTGGTATAAGGACTACACCCTCATGCCTTTAGATCACCTTGATCCTTAACAGAATCAAAAATAATGATGGTCAAAGTAGCTTTGACCAACTGCCTCGAACGAAATTTGGAAAACCCAGAAATCGTGAAGAATAGCTCCTGACATCACTTTGACTGACCTTAATCTCTCACATGTGATGTTGTTGGACTGATCTGAGGTTATGTAGTTGTACCCTGACAAGTGCTCTACAAGATTGAACCACTAGATTACATAAACATGACCTAGAATTAAAGTTACAAAGCATCAGAAGTGGTACTCTGCAACTGTTCTTCATTTCTGGAAAACCCAGAAATGAAGAACAGTTCTGACATGATTTTTGGAGGCTTAGATCTTGCTGTTATGTGATATAATGACCATGAAATTTGTTTGTGGTTGTAGTATGACATCAGTACTACAATCCTAACACCATAAGTTTCCCAAAAATCAACAAGAACACTGATTTAAAACCGGTCAAACTAGGTACCTTAGCGACTGACATGGAGTTCTAGGTTTGACGAAGAATAACTCAAGAACACCTATAGCGATAGTTTCGTCGCTATAGGGCCCTTTAGCGACAGTTTAATTAGAAAAATAATTATTTTAATTAATAAATATATAAAAATGGGTTTTAATTATTTAAAATTCAAATTAAATTCTTAAAAATTATTTTAAAGTCCAAAAATTAGCTTTTAATTATTCTGAATATATTTAATACATATTTAATATTTTTGGAATAATAATGGTATTTAATTTATTTAATTATAATATTAAATAAATTATTTAAAAATAATTTTAATACTTGAAAAGCATGAAAAATTATATTATGGTATAAGAAAATCTTTTAAGTTATTATTAATGACTTTTAATATTTTGTGATGAATTTCATTAACTAATTAATATTAATGATAATTAATTTATTTAATAAATGTATTAAATAAATTATGGGAAAATAGAATTAATGATTTATAAATCTTATAAAAATGGTTTAAGTATTATAAAAATATTTTAAGTTATAAAATATAACTTTTGATATTTTGTCATGAAAATATTAATATTTTAATATTAATAGCAATTATCGGATAATGAAATTAAAGGTTTAAAAATCATATAAATGTGATTTTAAGGTATTAAAATACTTTGATATATTATAAATATATTATAATATTATGTTATGAGTTTCATTAATATTTAGTATTAAATAAATATTAATAATAGAGAATTATGTGGTATTTAATTTATTTAAATACAATATTAATGATTGAAAATTCATGATAAATAGTAATAATTATTTAAAAATTATTACGAGCTTACGAAAAATATTTTGATTGTTAATAAATTATCTTAAATAATGGTGAAGTGTTTAGATAGAGTTTAATTGAACTTAAACTCGATATTTATCCGACTAGACCGTCGGGATGTCGAATATAATACTTAAACTCGACTTCAATTTGTAAAAAGTTTGACTTGAGGTTAAGTCTTATGTGTGTTATAGACGGATAGGATTATGTGATAATGTGTTTAGGTTATTTTAAATACTATAATGATATTATTCTAATTTGTATATCAATATTATTTATATATTAGGTTCAGACAAAGCTTAATAAATGTGTAGCGATAATCAACGGAACATGCAAGTTTTTCTTAACTCGACCTCAAGTTGTTTATTAATATACACTTGTGGCTAATCATTTCTGATTGTCATGTCTAAGAATTATTAAATTGCACTCTGTGCGTACTGCATGTATTCATCAAGTATGAAAGGCTGATCACCTTCATTACCATTCGGTCCAGATATATATATATATATATATATATATATATATATATATATATATATATATATAATGTTTCAAATTTATGTAAAATTTGTTCCTGCTAGTTCGCAATTATATTGTTGAATTATAGCCAGCTTTTATTGAATTCTTTCAATCATGATATATCCTTAAATTATTTAACTTAAACTTGCTAGTCAAACCTATTGCTCACCTTTGCTATATCATGATAAACATTTCAGATTAAGGCGAATATCGGATACAAGGAAATGTTAAAGCCAAGTTCAGCTTGGGATTATGTGTTCAGTTAAAATGTCATAGTTTAGTATGATAATAACGTTATATGTTAGATAGTTTCTGAATTGTGTATAAGTTAAGGTTACTCGACCTTGGGAAATAGTGTGTAATGTTTATTGTATAAATAATTTATGTTTATATCTTCCGCAATAGTTGTAGAATGATTGAACCAGATCCGCGGCGATTTGGGACCCAGATTTGGGGCTCTCATAATTACCTTCTCAACAGGTGTATAGCAAATAGCGCGACACAAGCCTAATCTTAACTCCCTTCTCAATACGAATTTCATTCAACTCGTATTCATAATCCTTTTCTGAATCTGTATCAATTCATAGTACAACTGACACACAGCAATCTTTCTGTAAACTTTTCAATCATTCACTTGACCCTTCTCCATACTATCACCTTATCAGATCACGGGGTGATCTCATCGTATATATTACGATTTATTTCTATACTATGATAGTTTTATTTTACGATCTCTTATCACTACACTTTTAGTCTTTTAGACTCTATTTATTCACCACTATTGTTCAACTTTATTATCAGTGTGACGCCCCCAAAATAGGTATACATCACCCATCTCGAGTCGCCAAATACATGGTATAAAATTCAAATACAACTTAATAATACAACTGTCGTGTAAAATACGACAAAACATAAACTGAGAGTTTTAATACGAATATTTTCTTCTAGATAGTATTTAACTCAAATGGAGTCCTCAATACATTTATTATCACACTATTTCATAGAATAGTGAGGACTACTAATGCTATCATCTGGACCATCACTCCGTTCCCCGACTAGTCTCGGCTATGTTCTCATTTCCTGAAGAGGACAATGAAAGAAAAAGGGTGAGCTCAACTAGCCCAGTAAGAAATATTATGACTAAGATAATGCAGAATAATTTATCGTTAGCCTTCAACAGTATTAAACTGATAAAATATAACAATAATCAAGTTTAACTACAGCGGAACAAGCAATCCATTAGAAGAGTCAAGTAAAGAATAAAATCTACTATCTTCTATGATTTAAAAGGTTTTTCATCAACTTTATCGTTGAGACTCCGCTTAATAAATAATCCACAGCATCCCTACACTATGGCCAAGGATATTCATTAGTATTACGACCACAAATTATCCATGCACTACAGGCCAAGGATATTCGTGTTTTCCTCAATGGTGATGATCATGTCAACAATTGTCCATCAATGCACTACGGGCCAATGATGACATTTACCACATCTTTTGTAACATTACGGTCATGATTATACTGAATAATCCCTGGTCATAATCATACCAAGTCCATCTATGCACTACAGGCCACAGATGACTTTCAACATAATATAAACATGAGGATGATAACAATGGTATAAGAATTCAATAAAACAAGTTCAAGGATAAATTTTTTAAAGATTTATAATTTAATTTATCCAGAAATCAATAACGTCCAAATTGTCAACATGATACTACTTTGTGGAGTAAAATTCAAGAATAATATTGTACCAAAAATAATTTGGACCAAAATGAATCCATTTTTATCATGAATAGTACCCCGGGTGAATAATACTCGAGTGAATAGTACCCCGTGAATAGTACTCCGGCATTAAAAAGTTAAAACTTATCAAGAATGCTCATAATAATGTTTCCATGAAAAGATACTAGATGAAGCGCAAATATCAAGGATATTCTACTAATTTCATGGACTTTAGAAGCAAAAACTTTAACAAAACGAGTATAAAAATTGAAATCTGAAACGAAATAATATTACTTACATACTATAGAGTATGGAAGAAAATATTAATTCAAGCGAATATTGAACAAAAATAGCATCTCTTACCCTGAAAAGAAGAGTATTCCAACTGGTATAGCGGGGATATTCTTGAAGAAAACTTTCACTATTTTCTACGCTCAAAGCTTTCTAAAACTCTAAAGAAATACGCTCAATATTATAGAAGAAGAATTCTCTGATTCTGGTGTGATTTTCAATTCTAAATAAGCATCCTATTTATAAGAGAATAGAAATGATACTATTTGAAAATTAAAATCACGAATGCACAGTAACATACTCACGGGCGCCGAATCCTCAGCTAAAATTCTAAAAATTTTGATTTACTATACAGCACTATGCAATAAAATATTCTAATAAAACAAAAATTTTAAATAAAATATAATATATTCTATTTATAATCAAATAAAACAAAACTTATAAAATATAATATATATATATATATATATATATATATATATATCCCCACCATCTTTTATTTTCTTCTTCTTTACTTCCCATAAATCCCTCCCATCCCCCCCCCCCCATCTTTCAACTTCCATCACCATCATATATATATATATATATATATATATATATATATATATATATATATATATATATAAACAAAATCTGAGATAACTTCTACCTACAATTTTGAAAAATAAGTAAATGGGGGGTCCAAATAACAAGTAAAATTTACAACAACTACTTCATAAACATCTTCTCAATATTTTTAACAACATTTATCATCATTATTGTAAGACCCCAACTTTTTATAAATAAAGATTTAATTTCCTCTATTTATCATTTTGAAATAGTAAGGGTTGATTTGATTAATGTGGTTAGTTATGGGTAAAATGCACAAATATTTTAAATAAGCAGGTGGTTATAAAATATTCATTGTTGTCGGAGAATATTCGTTTGGTCGTGGAATATTCTTGTTGTCGGGGAATATTCATACGATGGCGCAGCCTTGTGTGGGCCCCATAACAAAAAGCAATTGGATGAAGAAAACGACAAGTATAAGTTGTTATAAATAACGGCGCAATTGTTACCGTTAACACTGTTGGAATACTCGGTGGTTAAAACACAGTAATACGCGTTGTTGCATAGTAGTACATGGTATTGCACCAATTATTGATTCTTACGTAAGAGGGCACTACTCAATAATTGTTACAAGAATTATCGCTCAAAGATTTTATTTTATTGATTCAATAATTGTTGCGTTGATATTTTATATTATCGTTGTTTTTCAATAATTGTCACTACACAATTTTTTATTATCGGGCTAATAATTCATATTATCCGAATAATATTATTAGATAACATTATTGGCAATGTCTAGAAAGTTCTCATCTAAGAAGAGGTTTGATCACCTAATTACGCCACCAGAGAGGAGAAATTCTTATTGAAAGCCCCTCTTTCCTGGAATGGCACAGTTGCAAGATCTTGTGATTCTCAATATTATTTGTGAATAATTAATTATTGATTTATATGATGAAAAAATATTGATTTTATGTGGTTATAGATGGAGAAAATTTTTAAGGTGACAATTGTTAAAAATTGATATTTTATCTTTTCCGATAAAATAATATTTTATTATATTATTATAATATAATAATGAGGGTATTTTACAATGAATGTGGGATATATGAGTATATGAGGATGAGGAGTATTTTTGTTGCAAAAGTTGTTTAAAACATGTTAAACATGTTTGTGGGCCCATTTCTTGACTGAAATTTGATTATAGCTTTAAAATCGCTTCTGCTTATGGATTTCTTTTCCAATTTCGCTTTGGAATTTGGAAAACTTTCTTCGCAAAGTTGTAGAGAATTGAATTTCCTATAAAACGACGCGAGATTCGAATTTTCTGATAAAAGGGCTATTTATTATGAATTATTGAAGTTTCGAGGTTCCAGAATAATTGATTTTTGGAAGTTTTAAATAATTATATTAACAAAAACGTTTTTTACATTGTTGGGACTCATTTAACATGTGATTAGGTGGCTGATTTTAGATGCTAAGTGTGCGTAGAGAATTTATAATATAAATATTAATATTATATTAAATTTTCTGCTTTGGTGTTCTTAGCATTTTCCTATAAATAGGGTGCTTAGGTTAGAATTGAAAATCACACCAAAAACTAAAGATTTTTCTCTCTTTCTCTCTCTATAATATCGAGCGTATTTGTGAGTATTTTAGTACTTTGAGTATTGTTATACGGTGCAAGTTCTTTCAGCACTATATTCATTATTCCAGTCAGAAGTACTATTCTTTCTGAGGTAAGGGATGTTATTTTATTCAAAAATGATATTATTTCTTCAATATCATTATGCCGAAATATTTGTTAGAAATTTTTATCAAATTTAGAACTTTTCATATCGGGGTTACTATTCATGAGTTACTATTCATGAGTTACTCTATTCACGAGTTACTATTCATGAGTTACTATTCACGAGTTACTATTCATGAGTACTATTCATGAAGCATGATGATTTTCTTGTGGAATTTCTATCTTTTGGTGTCGGAGTTACTATTCACGAATACGGCACTATTCACGAATACGACACTATTCACAAAAAAATTAAATTTTCTTTTCTGTGTCCAAGATTGTCTGTTATGATTCCTATCTTTGATTGGATCTATGTTTTGGTCTTCATTATTGAATTTTACTCCACTCTGATTACTTATGAAGTATTTTTGAACTTGGATTGTGTAAAGTAAGAATCCTTAATATTTATTCTTTTGTTTCACTGGATTCGTTTTCTTTAAAATATTTGTCATCATCCTCAGTCCTAAATGATGATATAACTGAATATCTTTGGCCCGTAGTGCAAAGATGAATGATTTTATGATGAATATCTTTGGCCGTAGTAAAAGATGAATAGGTGTTTAGATGAACATGACCAAATCGGTGAATATCTTTGGCCCAGAAAGTGCAAAGATGAATATTTGATTTATGATGTATATTGATTGATGTTACGGTGAATAAAATATCGATGATGGACTTTTAAATTCATAGATGATAGTAGATTTCATTCTCTACTTAACTCTTCTAATGAATTGTTGTTTCACGCAGCAATGTTGATCTAAAACTTGTTATCTATTGTATTCTATCGATTTTTCCTCGCTGAAGACTAAGGATAATTTGTTGTACATTATCTTAGTCATAATATTCTTTATCGGGCTAGTTGAGCTCACCCTTTTCCTTTTTGTTCCATTTTCTTCTTAGAGACGAGAATATAGGGGAACTAGTTGGGGTGGGAGTGATGGTTCAAGATAGTTGTTTTAGTAGTCCTCACCATTTTGTAATATAGTGTATCAATAATTGTAATGAGGACTTATTTGAGTGTGAATATTGTCTAGAAGATAATATTTGTATTTAAACTCACAGTTTATGTGTTGTCGTATTTTGCACGACAATTGTATTAATGAAGTTGTAGTTGTTTCTGTACCATGTATTTGGCGACTCAGAAGGGTGATGTATACCTATTTTGGAGGCGTCACAATTATTATAATTCGCAATATTTAACAACCAGATCGTTCCCAGGAAAGAGGGGGCTTTCCAATAAGGATTTCTCCCTATTGGCGCGCAATTAGGTGACCAAACCTCTCCTTGACAGAACTTCTAGACATTGTCAATATTGCAAATAATAATATTAATAATTATGTCATCTCTATTATTGATTTAATAATATATAATGTGAGGGCCCCGAATCCAGGTCCCAAATCACCTCGGATCCGATTCGATCATTCTATACAACTATTACTATTTGCGGAAGATATAAACATAAATTGTTTATACAATACATTACACACTATTCCCCAAGGTCGAGTAACCTTAACTTGATACACAATACATAACTATCTAACACATAACATCATTATCAATCTATACTATTACAAATCTAATGCACACGCATACTAAAGCTGGAACTGTCTTTAACCTTTCCTTATATCTGACGCGTTCATCTTAATCTGCAATGTTTTATCATGATATAGCAAGGGTGAGCATAAGGATTGCCCAGCAAGTTTAAGTTCAACAATATAACGATATATCATGATTGAAATGATTTGAATAATTGGCTGGCTATAATTCAACAATATAATTGTGAACTAGCATGGACAAATTTATGACTGAACAAGTATTATACATGAACAAATATATCTGAACCAACTGGTAATGAAGGTGATCAGCCTTTCATACCTGACTTATACATGCAATATGTATAGAGTATAATTCATGGCAACCAGGAATGATTAACCATAATCTTATCCGAATTAAACAACTCTTAGTAGAGTTAAGTAAAAATAAACTTGCCTGAACCGTTGATTACCGCTACGCAATTTATATCGCTTTATCCGAAGACCTAATATTAGTAATATAGATCTCCAATATTATAATAATATCATCACAATAAAATACTATTATATATATACATAGAATAACCTAAACACATAACATATAACCCTATCAGTCTATAACACACATAAGACTTTTGTGATCAAGTCAAACTATTGCAAATCGAGTTGAACCTGACACAAATCGACATCCCGACTTTCGGCCTACAATGGAATTTTATCGAGTTTAAGTTCAATTAAACTTTTTATAAATGCTTAACAATTAACTTAAATAATTTATTAACAGTTGAAATAATTTTCATAAGCTCGTAATAATTTTCAAATAATTATTACTCCCTCCGTCCCATAGTTATAAGCTGATTTTCCATTTTGAGATGTCACAATATATAGGCTACATACTATTTATAAAATTTAGTTGGTTCATTGTTTTACTTTTTTGCCCTTATAATAAATATTCAACCATTACTCTTTTTTTGAAAAAACAACATTCAATGTCATTATTTTTATCACCACATTTAATGTTGTTGTATTCCCTTTGGTTAAATTTCCATGGTTATGGATTTTAATGGTCAGTACACGTCAATCAATGAAGTTGAGAGTTCCAATATGATAAGTAAGGAGTAATAAACTTATTTATTAATTCCATATTAAGGGGTATATGTGGAAAATTTATGTTAAAAATTGTCACTTAACTAATTTTCTTAAACTATGTGCCAAAAGAAATCAACCTATAACTATGGGACGGAGGGAGTACTATTTATCTTGATTTTTTCAATAATTAAAATCGTATTTATATAATATAAATACCACTTAATTCTTTTATCATTAATATTTATTTATTATCAAATATTAATGAAATACATGTCATAATATTATAATATATTTATAATATCACAAAGTATTTTTAATACTTTAAAATCACCTTTATATAATTTTAAACAATTAAATTCATTATCCGATAATTGCTTTTAATATTAAAATATTAATATTTTCATGACAAAATATCAAAAGTTATATTTTATAACTTAAAATATTTTTATAACACTTAAATCATTTTTATATGATTTATAAATCATTAATTTATTTTTCCTTAATTTATTTAATATATTATTAAATAAACTAATTATCATTAATATTAATTAATTAATGAAATTCATCACAAAATATTAAAAGTTACTAAAAATAACTTAAAATATTTTATTATACCATAATATTATTTTTCATGTATTTAAATCATTTTTAAATAATTTATTTAATATTATAATTAAATAAATTAAATATCATTTATATTCCAAAAATATTAAATATTTATGAAATATACATAAAATAATTAAAACTATTTTCCGAATTTAAAATAATTTTTGAAATTTATTATGTATTTTTAATAATTAAAAACCATTTTATCTATTTATTTAATTAAAATTATTAATTTCAAATTAAGTGTCGCTTATAGGGCTTCAAGCATTTAATCCGTCATTGTTGGTGTTCTTGGCCAAACTCGATCTTCATCGTCGATATCCCGGTGGGTGGTTCAATTGAGCCTAAAAGTTTGTTGTTCATGATTCGGGAAGTCTAAAGGCATTAATATTATAGTACTTATGTAATACTATAAGAATTAACAAGTTTCGGCCAATCTCGCATCATAACAAAGAAGATCAAAGCTTCAAAAAGTCGATAATATTGTTGTTCTTCATTTCGGGTTTTCCGTAAAATGAAGAACGATTGATGGTGCTAGGTCGAGCTCTTTATATCTTACAACTGGACTTTCTAATTATGTTATAAAGTTTGAACATGTAGAGGAGATGTCAGGGTCCATTTATATACAACCAGAACATCTAAACAACAACACAAATGTCAAATTAAGGCTGGTCAAAGTGCATGGCAAGAACTGCCTTTGAATATTCCGGGTTGCCGCAATCTTCATCTCAATGGTGATGGTCAACGCTTGTTTGACCAGGAATTTCTATAATTCTGTTACAGATCTAGGCTATCTAAAGGTTTGAGTATGTACTCCTCATGTCAGGCTACAAGGTGAAAACAACAACATAGCTAAAACATTAAACCACAGCAAGATCAGTAGGCTAGAACATCTTGTCAGAAATTCTAGTAACATTCTGGGTAACCCAGAAACAGATTTTGTGCTCGGTCAACGTACTTTGACCGAATATATCTTTTAATCTACACGTGATCTAGGATTGATTCAAGTTCCAGATCACAGCCCTTACAACATTCTACAAGTTTAAAACCTAAAACACAACAAAACAGTAACACACAAAGATCTAGAAGCCCTGACATGTGACTGTCAGACAACATTTTTTAACTTTTTTCAGATTTTTGAAAATGCTAATTTCGAGGACTTTGATGTTATGGATCCGGGATTTTACAATCCAGATCACTAAATGACACCTTATTACACATATCTAAACAACAAAACATATCATCTAACATAAAATCTAAATATTTCGAATTTTGAAGGTTTATACCTTTCTAGCTTGGATCTTGGAATCTAACCATTGTGATCTGTTCTTGCTAAGCTAAGAAGTGCTACTGGCTTATCTTATCACTCTCTCTCACTCTAGATTTCGGATTTAGAAGAGAGAGAAAGGTTTGGAGAGAATGAAAATTAAAGTGTGCATGTCTCTCTCTTTAATCTCTATAAATTATTGTTGCAATGAAATGGCTGTCAATTTTGGCTGAGTTGCTAATGATATCAGTCACAAACATAAACTAGGGTTGCTCACCAACTTTACTAGGCCAACTCTTGCAAGTTAAGTCACAATAAGGCATTAAGGGCATTTTAGTCTTTTTGCATTTAATTTTAATGGTATTTTAGACAATTAGCCAAACCCTTAGGGTTTAGAGTTTGGTTAGGGTTTAGGGTTTGAAAAATTTAGGGTTTAGGCTTTGAAAAATTTAGGGTTTGTAATTTAATTTCTAAAATTTCCAATTTAGGTTTTCAAAAATAGAAAATTAATATTTCTAAATTATAATTAGAATTTTCTAATTATATTAAAATTTCTTAATCATAATTTAAATATTGCTAATTAGGATTAATAATTCCTAATTAAAATTGCTAATTAAGCAATTAGGGTCAAAATGGTCATTAGGGTTTATAACCCACGAATTAGGGTTTCTAATAGAAAAATAATTTTCCTAAATTAGAAATTAGATTTTGAAATTAGATTAGGGTTTTCTAATCACCTAACTTGAAAATTTGAATTAATATATCTTAATTAACATTAAAAGTATTAAATTAACACTTAGGTTTTCTCTATTTATAGATTAGGGTTTCTTATCCCAGAAATTAGGATTTTTGAAATTTGAAATTAGGGTTTGATAATTAATTAAGCTTTACCCTAATTAATATTATAATTAATAGCACTTAAGCAATATAATAATCATTTAAGTTCTCATATTAGGGTTTCATACATCGAATTAGGGTTTTGAATTCCCGAAACTGAAATTAGGGTTTCCAAAATCGGTTTCTATGGTTTTTGTTAATCATTAGGGTTTTCTAACCGAACGTTGACGTTCTTAATATATACTTAGGGTTTGTTACAGATATCGCTTATCCGGTTAACCTCGACCTTAACCACATAATCGCATATATATACACGTAACGTATTCACGTATATCCTTAATCCTGAATAATTCACCTAAATCCTTCACAGAATTTTGAAATCCTCAAAATTCCTTCTTAAAAATATCAAACGCATACACTTATTTTCAGTCTAGATTCTAATTTTGAACCTTAAATCAATTTATAAAAATTTTTAAAATATTCTAAATTCTCGGGTTGTCACATATAAAATATCGACAATAATTGAATCAAATAACGTGAGATACTATGCAACAATTACTGTAGAAATAATTGAATAAAACTGAGTGACTTCTCACGTAAGCATCAATAATCAATACCGCAGCTACTATGCAACCACGCCAGACATCGCATTTCTTTAACACCGGTGTTTCAACAGTTAATCAGTGAAAACTTCCTCCGTTATTTTCATAAAAGATATTTTGTCGCTTCCTCAATCCGACAATAATTACGCTGTGGGGTCCACTAATGATTGTGTCAAATCGTCATTTAATATTCCGTGTTAAAATGAATATTCTCCGACCAATCGAATATTATATAACAACTTGCGTACTTTGCAAAATTTATAAATACTACCCACAACTATAACATTATATCAAATTCACTCCATAATATTCAAAAATGATATTTATAGAAAATTCATCTTTATTCATAAAAGTTGGGGTCTTACAACATCCCCTTCTTATGAAATTTCACCCTCGAAATTAGGGTACATACCTAGTATGATGAAGAGGTGAGGATACCTTGATTTTATTTCAGATTCTAACTCCCAGATCATCTCCTCAACATCGTGGTTTCTCCACAAAACTTTGACTTGAGGTGTAACCTTGGAGCGTAGAACATGCTCCTTCTTATCCAAGATTTTAACAGTTACCTCTTCATATGTTAAATCTTCTGTTATTTTGTCTGGTTCTAACTCAATAATGTGGTTCGGGTCTTTCACATACTTACGTAGCATGGATATGTGAAAAACGTTATGAACACGAGACATACTTGGCGGTAAGGCGAGTCTATAGCCCACAGTTCCTACTCGATCGAGGATTAAAAATGGGCCAATGAATCAAGTATTGAGCTTTCCTCTCTTTCTAAATCTCGTAACTCCTTTCCATGGAGCAACACGTAACAACACTTGATCTCCAATATCGAATTCCACGTTTTTTCGATGAAGATCAGCATAACTCTTTTGTCTATCTTGTGAGGTTTTTATACGTTGTCGGATCGTTTGAATCTTTTCCTTAGTCATACGTACCAACTCCAGTCCCAACAACGTTGCTTCACCCACCTCATCCCAGCATACTGGAGAACGACACTTTCTTCCATACAACGCCTCAAATGGAGCCACGCCAATACTTTCTTAATAACTGTTATTATAGGAAAACTCCACCAATGGTAAGAACTTGTCCAAACTTCCCTTGAAGTCAAGGACACAGAGTCTTAATAAATCTTCAAGAGTTTGAATAATCCTCTCTGACTGCCCGTCCGTTTGAGGATGATATGCCGAACTAAATCGTAAATCTGTGCCCATAGCTTTTTGCAAACTAATCCAAAATCTTGAAGTGAATCTTGGGTCTCGATCAGAAACTATGGATACTGGCATACCATGCAATCTTACAATCTCGTTTATATACATACGAGCAAAACGTTCAAGTGTATATATTTCTCGTATAGGTAAGAAATGAGCTGACTTGGTCAATCTATCAACAATTACCCAAATCGCATCTATGCCTTGAGAAACCTTGGGAAGACCGGTAACGAAATCCATGGTAATGTGCTCCCACTTCCATTCTAGAATTTCAAGTGGTTGTAATGAACCTTTTGGTACTTGATGCTACGCCTTGATCACGATACATTTTGGTACTCCCAGGCTGGATTGCAAACGGTGTGTTGTGCGCCTCCATCATGATTTTATACTTTAAATCAGGGTCGTTAGGAACACAAAGTCTGGAGTTGACTCGAAGTATTCCTTCTTCATCGATTCTTGCTTCCGGCATAGCACCTTCTTGCATTTTCTTCCTCATACGCATCAGTGTTGGTCGTTTTACCAATCAATATATGTGTGCAAGTATACACGGTCAACAAGTAATAAAGAGTAAGTAAAGTATCGTTCCCACGGAGAATTATCTAATAAAGTTTACCAAGCACTAGCCCATAACCATTCCAGTCTTATTTAAACGAATGATATTATATTTTATATTTAAACTATGAAATTAAATAAACCTAACTATTTCAAGAGTGAGACTAGATAATGAAGACCTGAGATTACAATTTCATCTATTGACTCATTCAAATCCATACACTTCATGCTAAACCAAACTAATTGTACCGGTTTGTTAGTCGAGAACACTAAAGTAAAGTGTAGCCATCTTTCAATGTACCATACCCATATCACATATAATCCACAATTTATAGAATACACATGAACACCCACATTACCTAAACCACTATATGTCTATGTGATTTACAAATAATTAGGGTTTAAGCCCAAATTCTCAATTGACTACGAGTGGTGCTTCGGTATATGTCTATCCTAAGCACAAATCATACATCCCAACACAATGTAGCACATACAATTAAACTTTATCAAGATCAAATCTAAACCCATACTTCGTCTTTCAAGTTCATATGGGTTATCACAGTAATTGATGGCCAATCAACTAAGCAAATAAGCATTAATCTTAATAGACAAACCCATAGAAATCAATAAGTCTAACAACGAAACATCTCAGACATAACTAATCCATAGAATCCATTGCAATCTCAGAGTAGAAATTAAATCATATCTGAATTAACGCTATCATCCACATATTGAATAACATCATAAGATACAATTAGGAATTAAAGACAGAGTAAGAAAAGAGAATGGTAGTGCAAATCTGTTCTCTTGATCCAAGGTTGAATCTCCAATGCTTTCCAATCGCTTCAAGTCTTCTATCTAATCAACTCAAGAAATCACTACTCTAATTTACCCTAATCTAATTATTCCAAGTTGAAGAAAGAAAATAGCAGTAGCTTCATCCCCCAAGGAGTGGAATATCTCTTATTGCTGATAATAAGCCTAATATATAAGCCCTAGTTCCCCCCCCCCAAAGTCACGCTCCAATTACTTAATAAAGTCAAGAATCGCAGCTCAACGTCACGCCTTGCCGTCGCCCTCCTTTCATAATCCTCGCTAGCGCTAGGCCAAGAACTTGCGATGTGCAATGTCCGTCCCGGTAGGGTGCTTCAAGTGCTGCGTTCTCAAGCTTATTCTCGCCAAGGCTTCTCGAACTTTGAAATCCGGCTCATCAACTGCAATCGATCTTTTCTCATTGTTCATTCTTTTGTCCATCCATGCTTAGCCTCCTGCTCCAATTGATCCTCATGCCATGCATCCAACAAATTTCATGCCATTTACATCACCAAATCATGCCATATCCTCGCACTTTTACACCATAGGAGTTTTAAGTAAATGCAATGCAAAATAACATGAAATGCAACTAAAAACACACTAAAATATACTTGAGATGGGCCTAGTTCGCGTGAATTAATATCCAATAAGTAGGTGTAAAACCCACTTATCAATCAGCTCCAGGTCTGTAGCTTGAGCAGCTTTAACTTTATCGATTAAAGTTGGTTCTACTCGTATATTCGCCATCATCACATGGGTCCCTGAAGTCTTTAACTCTATCTCCATCCTTTGCAAGTCATACAAAATGGGCTTTTGCATTGACAATAACGCACTTGTACCTGCATATGATCTTCTACTCAATGCGTCAGCTACTACGTTTACTTTTCCAGGATGGTATTGAATAGTATGATCATAATCTTTCAACACTTCGAGCCAACGTCGTTGCCGCATGTTAAGTTCCTTTTGAGTGAAGAAATATTTGAGGCTTTTATAATCTGTAAAGATCTCCACTTTCTCCCCATACAAGTAATGCCTCCAAATTTTAAATGCGAAGACAACAGCTGCCAACTCCAGATCATTAGTAGGATAATTCCTCTCATATTCTTTGAGTTGTCTTGAGGCATAGGCTATGACTTTCCCATGTTGCATGAGAACACATCCTAACCCTTTGCCAAGCATCATCAGAGATGACAAATCCCTCCTGCCGAGATGGTATTATCGTAATGTGTGCTTAAATGAGTCTCCTCTTGAGTTCTTGAAAACTCTTCTCACATTCCTCGCTTCTAATCAATTTTGTATCTTTCCGAGTCACCGAAGTTAATGGAGTAGCGATTCGAGAAAACCCTTCTACTAATCTCCGATAATAACCAAATTTAAACCGAGAAAGCTATGTGACTTTTGGCCAACGATTTAGGTTGCTCCCACTTTGTATAGCTTCAATCTTTGTCGTCAATGATATTCCATGACTTGATACTACGTGCCCAAGGAATGCTACTTCCTCAAGCCAAAACTCGCATTTCTTCAACTTGGCATAAAGCTTGTTTTCACAAAGCTTTTGGAGTATCGATCTCAAGTGTTGCTCATGATCTTCACTATTTTGGAATATATGAGGATGTCATCAATAAAGACGACCACAAAGTGATCCAAATATTCCTTGAATACTCGGTTCATCATATATCCATGAAGGCGGCAGGAGCATTAGTCAATCCAAAAACATGACTAAGAATTCATAATGCTCGCATCGAAGTTCCGAAAGTCGTCTTTGGAATGTCATCGGTTCTAATCTTTAACTGATGATATCCAGAACGAAGATCGATCTTTGAAAAGAATTTAGCGCCTTACAACTAGTCAAACAGGTCATCAATACGTGGCAATGGGTACCTATTCTTGATGGTGACATGATTCAACTCCCGATAATCAATACAAAGTCGCATACTCCCATCTTTCTTCTTTACAAATAAAATAGGAGCACCCCAAGGAGACGTACTAGGATGAATAAAACCAATGTCTAAAAATTCCTGCAGTTGGGTCTTTAACTCTTGAAATTCAATAGGAGCCATTCGATATGGGGCTTTGGAAATGGGTTTTGTACCGGGTTCAAGGTCGAAACAAAATTCAATTTCACGCTCTGGGGTAGGCGTAAGTTCTTCAGTGAATACGTCAGGAAATTTATTAACAATAGAAATATCATTCAAAACTGACGTATTTTTGTTTAAATCCGTGACATGAGCTAAGAAAGCTTGACATCCATTTTTTAATAAACAAATAGCTTTATGGCTTGAGATGACAGTGATTGATTTTAATGGTTTGGTTACTTGAATTCGCATAATAGGTTGGTTAGGAATATGAAAGCTAACAACCTTACGAAAACAATCAATTTTTGCATGATGAGTAGTTAACCAATCAATCACTAGAATTACGTCAAATGCAAGTATTTTCAATGAAATAAGATCGACAGGTAATGTGAGGGTACCGATACCAAACAAGACTTATAAACAGTGGATGTAATGAAGGTTTCTCCCAACGGAGTTTCAACAGATAAGTCAAAGTCTAATTTCTCCGGAGTCAAATTTAAACGTTAAGCGGAAGTAGGAGAAATAAAAGAATGGGTAGAACTAGTATCAAATAAGGTATAGACTTCGCTAGACTTTATGATAATCTTACCCGTGATGACCTCGTTCGGGTTCCTTGCTTTCTGGGAGGTTACAACAAATGCTCTCCCTTGAACTACTGGTTTTTACTTGTCTGGGACGGCATTTGGTGTCACCGTTCCAACTGGACTTGGTTTTCCTATACGACAAAATTGGGCTAGGTGACCTTCTATTCCACAATTGTAACATGCTTTGGCTAGGTGACCTTCTCTCCCATCCGCATTTGAAGCATATGATAGGTGGTCGTTCTCCTTCCTTAACAATGGGTGTTGGTGTTGATGTCTTTCCATCATTGTTGAATCTCCTCTTCTTGAAATGTCCACTTTTATTATCATGGCCATGATTACCACCGAAGTGGTTACCATTTTTGGCATGTTGATTCCCTCCACGTTTGCTGTCACCGCTTCGATGACTGGTACCACTAGTATTATCATTTTTTCCGGTTGCTTTCTCTTGGTTGAGTTGACTCGTTATCTCACTCCAATAACTGATCCCTATTTACAACATCTGAATACAAACACAGTTTATGAGAAATTAGATATTGACGTATCTCAGGTTTCAAACCTCTTTGAAACATCTGCGTCATTCTCTCCTCATTATCAACCAAGTGGGATGCAAACCGGGACAACTCGGCAAACTTGGCTTCGTACTATGACACGGCCATATTGTTTTGCTCCAACTTGATGAACTCTACCTCTTTCATGTGACGAATACTTTCGAGAAAGTATTTGTCGTTGAATAGTTCTTGGAACTTCTCACAAGACATCTTCAAGCAAGCGGAGTTGAGTACGCTTTCTTTGATTCCCACCAAAGAATCGCCTCTCTCTCATAACATAAAGGTGGCAAAGGAACCTTTTGCTCTCGAGCATCCCAAGACATCAAATATCTTGGTGATCTGCTTTATCCACGCTTCGCCTTAAGTGGTTTTGGCTCTCCAATAAACTCCGATGGTCCCAGCTCCTTGAATCGCTTAATGCGGATGGTATCGAGAGTTTCCAATATTTCCACCTACATTTTGGACAGGAGCCGCTCTCGCCTGATGTTGCATGAATTGCATAAAGCCTCTGAACATTCCATCATTCATCATTTGGTTAGTGTTGTTGTTTGCATGAGGATTATCGTCTTCCTGATGCACATTATCCTGATTATTGATCTGTGGAGACTCAATGGTCTCCTGTGCTCCATTGCTATTCTCAACATTCTCGGATGTCATTTTTAAATACTGCCACAAAACAAGGGTTAATTGATATGCCACATATTATCCCTATACTCTGATCGACCAATTAAACTTAGGTAGGTCATACTAGCGAAGCAATTCCACTTCTCTCCCCTCCTAGTTCTTGTCTCACATCTCAGCCAGGGATCATATCCCTAAGCTTTGATACCAACTATGACGCCCCCAAAATAGGTATACATCACCCATCTTGAGTCTCCAAATACATGGTACAAAATTCAAATAAAACTTAATAATACAACTGTCGTGTAAAATACGAAAAAACATAAACTGAGAGTTTTAATACGAATATTGTCTTCTAGATAGTATTTAACTCAAATGCAGTCCTTAATACATTTATTATCACACTATTTCAAAGAATAGTGAGGACTACTAATGCTATCATCTGGACCATCACTCTGTTCCCCGACTAGTCTCGGCTACGTTCTCATTTCCTGAAGAGGACAATGAAAGAAAAAGGGTGAGCTCAACTAGCCCAGTAAGAAATATTATGACTAAGATAATGCAGAATAATTTACGTTAGCCTTCAACAGTGTTAAACTGATAAAATATAACAAACATCAAGTTTAACTGCAGCGGAACAAGTAATACATTAGAAGAGTCAAGTAGAGAATAAAATCTACTATCTTCTATGATTTAAAAGGTTTTTCATCAACTTTATCGTTGAGACTCAGCTTAATAAATAATCTACATCACTCCTGCACTACGGCCAAGGATATTCATTAGTATCACGACCACAAATTATCCATGCACTACGGGCCAAGGATATTCGTGTTTTTCTCAATGGTCATGATCATGCCAACAACTGTCCATCAATGCACTACGGGCCAATGAAGACTTTTACCACATCTTTTGTAACATTACGGTCATGATTATACCGAATAATCCCTGGTCATAATCATACCAAGTCCATCTATGCACTTACGAATACGAGATGACTTTCAACATAATATAAACATGAGGATGATGACAATGATATAAGAATTTAATAAAACAAGTTTAAGGATAATTTTTTTAAAGATTTATAATTTAATTTATCCAAAAATCAATAACGTCCAAATTGTCAACATGATACTGCTTTGTGGAGTAAAATTCAAGAATAATATTGTACCAAAAATAATTTAGACCAAAACGAATCCATTTTTATCATGAATAGTACCCCGGGTGAATAGTACTCGAGTGAATAGTACCCCATGAATAGTACTTTGGGAATCGTAACCCGTGAATAGTACTCCGGCATGAAAAAGTTAAAACTTATCAAGAATGCTCAGAATAATATTTCCATGAAAAGATACTGGATGAAACGCAAATATCAAGGATATTCTACTAATTTCATGGAGTTTAGAAGCCAAAACTTTAATAAAACGAGTATAGAATTCGAAATCTGAAACAAAATTATATTACTTACATACTACAAAGTATGGAAAAAAATATTATTTCAAGCGAATATTGAACAAAAATAACATCGCTTACCTTAAAAAGAAGAGTATTCCAACTGGTATAGCGGGGATATTCTTGAAGAAAACTTTCACTATTTTCTACGCTCAAAGCTTTCTAAAACTCTAAAGAAATACGCTCAATATTATAGAAGAAGAATTCTCTGATTCTGGTGTGATTTTCAATTCTAAATAAGCATCCTATTTATAAGAGAATGGAAAGGATACTATTTGAAAATTAAAATCACGGATGCACAGTAACATACTCACGGGCGGATATGGTACAATCACTCTATTCCCCAAATCTGAGTCCCAAATCACCGCGGATCTGATACAATCATTCTACAACTATTGTGGAAGATATAAACATAAATTGCTTATACAATAAACTTTACACAATATTCCCCAAGGTCGAGTAACCTTAACTTATACACAATTCATAATCTATCTAACATATAACGTTATTATCATACTATACTATTACAATTTAATCAAGACATATAATCCCAAAGTTTGAACTTGGCTTTGTCCTTTCTCACATCTCGACGTATTAAATCTTTAATCTGCAATGTTAATCATGATATAGCAAAGGTGAGCAATAAGTTTGCCCAGCAAGTTTAAGTTCAATAATTTAAGGATATATCATGATGGAAAGAATTAAATAAAAGTTGGCTACAGTTCTACAATATAATTGCGAACTAACATGAACAAATTTTACATAGCTGAACTAACATTGAACATAAACATAAATATATCTGGACCGAATGGTAATGAAGGTGATCAGCCTTTCATACCTAATGAATACATGTAGTATGCACAGAGTGCGATTTAATAATTCTTAGACATGACAATCAGAAATGATTAACCCAAAGTATAATTGAATAATACAACTCAACGCCGAGTTAAGAAAAACTTACCTGAACCGTTGATTATCGTTACGCAATTTAATCAGCTTTGTCTGAACCTAATATATAAATAATATCGATATATAAATTAGAATAATATCATCACAGTATTTAAAATAACCTAAACACATTATCACATAATCCTATCCGTCAATAACACACATTAAACTTAACCTCAAGTCAAACTTTTTTAGTCTGAATTGAATTCGGTACAATTCTGACATCTCGACGGTCTAGTCGGATAATTCTCGAGTCTAAAATCGCTAAGACTCGGGTTAAACATTTAACAACTAACTTAAATAATTTTATTATCATTCACATATTTTTCATAAGCTCGTAATGATTTTTAAATAATTATTATCATTTATATTGATTTTTCAATCATTAATAACGTATTTATAAGAATTAAATACCACATAATTCCTTTATCATTAATATTTATTTAATATCAAATATTAATGAAATACATGCCATAATATTATAATTTATTTATAATATACCAAAGTATTTTAATACCTTAAAATCACATTTATATGATTTTTAAACTTTTAAATTCATTATCCGATAATTGCCATTAATAATAAATATTAATTTTTTCATGACAAATATCAAAAGTTATATTTTATAACTTAAAATATTTTTATAACACTTAAATAATTTTATATGATTTTTAAATCATTAATTCTATTTTTCCATAATTTATTAAATATATTTATTAAATAAATTAATTATTATTAATATTAATTAATTAATTAAATTCATCACAAAATATTAAAAGTCATTAAAATAAGTTAAAATATTTTCTTATACCATAATATAATTTTTCATGTATTAAAATTATTTTTAAATAATTTTTAATATTATAATTAAATAAATTAAATACCATTATTATTCCAAAAATATTAATATTTATGAAATATTTTCAGAATGATAAAAAACTAATTTTCAAACGTTAAAATAATTTTTTGAAATTTATTTTGTATTTTTAATAATTAAAAACTATTTAATTAGATTTATTTATTAAAATAATTAATTTTTCAAAATTAGTGTCGCTAAAGGGCCTTATAGCGACGAAACTGTCGCTATAGGTGTTCTTGAGCTTGCCCAGAAACTCATAGCCGGTTTGCAGGGTGGGAGGTTTGACCGTCATTTGATCTTAGCTCTTAGTGTTTTCTGGACAGTCTAGGGCATCAAAGTTATAGTACATATGTAATACTATAAGAAGTAACAAGTTTCATGTAACACCCCCTCTCGAAAAGGAAAGGGAGGTCACGTGCGAAGCACAACAAACCTCAAAATAAGTAAACAGAGCATTAACAACTTCAAAATATTAATAGTGATATCCATCAATGAAGTACTAAATACAATTCTCCACCTAGAGTCAAAATAATCAAAACTAAAAAAAAATTGAATCAACCTAGATGGTCAAGGCAACATTCTCATCACACTAGCCCATAATCACCCCTGCAAACCAGCCGGAAGAAAAATACAGCATGAGCCAATTGCCCAGTACGGATACAGATATACAAAAGATATACAACTGATATACGAAAATAATTGAGACAAAATACTGAACAAAGCTTCAAGTGTAAATACGGACGAAAATATAATCTCCAAAGATCTGAATGGAATATATCTAAATAAACAAAATTGACGAAACCAATAGAAGAATAAAGAAATAACGAACTGAAGTAACTAACTCAATGAATTGAACAGAACAGAAACAAACAAAACTAATACAATGAAATAATAGGCTGAATCAAATGGTTGAGTTTTATTTCATGCCGAGTGAGCTTAGAAATATACATTGCCACACAGGAAAATCAAAACAATGTCACACAGGCAATTGTCAAAATAATGCCACACAGGCAAGTCAAATGATGCCACACACGCAACCAAAATAATGCCACACAGGCAAATCACACATTGGACCGTGAATCCAAATGTATGCAAATCGGATAGGTATGTTTGGCACAACATCAAAAATCCGCAGAACAGAAAACTAGGGTTAACCCATACGCTTCCCACAACAAAACACCAAATGGCCCACTTCCTCCGTAGCCCAAAACGGAGACGCCGTGGACTAATCACACCGCCACGGAAAGTGTCATGCCTCTCGTGCCAAGACGACATGCCCGGTGGTACCCCCACAGGTGGTTATAGCTCAGGTATACCCTACGGTATATTCTAACAAAAATACCATGTCACAACACATGCGACATAATACCAACAAAAGGGTTCTATATGTACATGTTGAACCAAATCAAATTATAGTCACAAGGTTTCAAAAAGAAGGTAGCAACATGTACCGCTCTACAATTATCAAAATAAATATTAGACATGATAACCTCATTCAAAGAGTACAAGTATGAGTCCAATGTGTCAACTCCAAAATGAAATAAATATATCAATTTCACAAAAAACAATTATGTGAAATAATAACAGAAATTCAAAACGAGGAACAAAATGAACAAATCAAATTTAACAAAGGTATTGCTGAAAGAGTACGAAATCAGTACCTGATACTTCCAAACAATTTATAGCACACTCCACAAAATCTTACCCTCAAATTCCAACGATATCAAATACGAAACATTATTCATCACCTAAACATATTCACCTCAAATTAAATATAATCCAATTCAATAATTCCAAAATAATTCATAATCTATTTAATATGCCTTTAATCATCGCCTTATATCAATTATTAATACTCCAAAATTTATATTCCAAATATAACTCTTTAAGTTCCTTCCGTCCGAACTAATTACACAAATTAATAATACTAAATGTAAGTACATTTATAAAAATATGAACACTTCTATTTGGTACGACTATAAAATATAATTACTTATAATATTAAGATTTAATTCATTCCATATAATCTTACATATTTATTTGTATAACATCTCTTGCAAATTATGCAAGTTTTCGTAAACTTTAATTACTACTGCTATATATTTTTTTTATTTAAAGAAATCATCAATTTATTATTTTAGGATCTCCAAAATCAATCACAGACTACTCCCTCCGTTCAATCTGATTGGAATAAAGTGATAATAATAATAAGTACATCCGTATAAGTATTACATTAATAAATAAACTCTCCCATCTTTAAAGATCGTTCTTAGTTCTTGAATTACAAAAGTACTTGCTCATGATGGAAAAAAACAGCATACTAAATTTAATAATTTAATATGGAACCACATGATTTATCCCCACTTTATATAATGTATAATATACTTACTTGTTACTGATGAAATTTCCCCACTAGTGATCAAAATCTCTAGTCTTTCTTCACCCGAGCCCCCTTTGTAGTTGTTCCCTTTATCTCCAAAGCAGCCACCTCTTCTTATTCAGTTTGTATAATGAAGTAATATTAGGTTTAGCTATTTATTAATTAAGTTGCCCTAATAAACTTCTATTTGGGTTAAATTAATATTAAGGCCCAAATTTTAACCACATAATATTATCTATCACTTATTAATATTTATTAGCCCACATAATTTAAATGACTACTTTGACCCAATTTAAAGACAAAAAAATTCAAACAATATATTTAAAACACAAACATAAATACTTCTTTTTTTCCGGGTATTACATTACCTCCCCCTTAAAAAGGATTCCGTCCCCGGAATCAAAAGAATGGAAAGTACCTAATTATCAAAAAGATGCGGATACTCCGCTCGAATAGACTCCTCAATCTCCCAAGTAGCTCTGTGTTCCGGATGATTTTTTTTTCACAAAATTTTAACAAATGGGATTGTCTTCCTCCTCATAACCCGCTTTTGACAATCTAAAATTATCTCAAGTTGCTTACTTCTTCAAAATTGTAGAGGACGAAAAACTGAAGGAACCTGATTTGGATTCACACAATTCCGACATCGGATGAATTAATTATATTTTTTCTAATGAATTGCGCGACGATAAGTATTCTATTCAAAAATTCAACTAATCAAATTAGAATATGATTAAAGTTACAACTTCACTCTTTAAATATAAATATAGCTCAATATAGGAGCTACCAAAACTCTAATGGACTTCTCATTTTTAATTTAATCGATTATTTAATTATCTACTAAAATAATTTAACTTTCCAAACAAAACAAAGAAAAAAAATAGTCACTTACCTTTTCCAATTTGAATACAATTGTATAAAATAAAGTTAATTAATACTTAATTATCTACTAAAATAATTTAACTTTCCAAACAAAACAAAGAAAAAAAATAGTCACTTACCTTTTCCAATTTGAATACAATTATATAAAATAAAGTTAATTAATATTTAATTTTAAAAAAAATATGTGTTATTACATTTTTTACCCCTTAAAAATAATTCCGTCCACGGAATTTAAATAAGCTACAAAAAAATTCTAGTTACGATGTAGCGCCGCTATTTGTAACGATCAATGCGGATAAGCCTTCGATCTACGTAATTATCAATTTATTTGTAAAAGATTCGTCAGCTACTGTGCCAAGCCTTGGTAAGGTTCTTCGCGTTGCATCAAATTAGATCACATGATCAATCGTTAGTGCGGTAGCGTCGCTAATATCTTTGAATTTAATTTGTTGTACGCATTCCCTTGAACATAATTCAAATCAAAAAACAATTCTTCATCTAAATACGATTCGAATACCCAAAATATTTAAAATTATTTTTAATTCGTAAAACGTTTATGTTCCACCCATGATAAAGATTTAACAAATTATTTTTATTTAATTTACATAAAATCATACAAAACTCCAAGGATATCGGATAAACCAAACAACTCTACAAACTATATCAACTTTTTGTAAAATCCTCAAGAGCTTCAAAATATTCAAACCACAATTCGAACTAGCTAGTTCTTAAATATTATTACACCAAAGAATATACTACTAAGATCTTTTTATCATCATATCAACTCTAAGTCAAATATTCTACTATCTGCATTAACAAACTAGAAATATTCAAGATCTCTCAAAATTAATTGAATTTCATCACTTACTATCTAATCATATAATAAATCAATCATCCCTTATTGCAAACCTTAATCCAATAAATTTCAATGTCTCCTCATACTATCACAAAGAAAGTTCATAGAACATAACTCCAATATCCTACTAGAAAATAGCCACAAAATTGATCATTAACTCCAAATGATTAATCTAATTACCTCGAATATCAACAACTCAAATTATAAGAAATCCTCTATACTTAATAATTTTCACTTTATCATAGTATCCCATCAATACACAAATCTCAAATTATCCACAAGCTTAACATAAATCAAAACCTAACTAAAATCAAATCCTCAATTCAACGATCATAATGATTGCCACAAAAAAAGAAATCTAAAAGAATAATTTTCCAAAATCAAATACTCGTCGATACAAATACTCGCATCATAATCACATCTCATATAAAATCACTTCTTATCTGTACAAAGTATAACTTTATTCACCTCAATGATTAAATCACAATTAAAATCATTACTCAATCACCTTAACAAATTATTCCACTTCCCTCAAATCAACTACAAATCCAAAAGAAATCGACAGTTGGTTAAAATAGAGACCAACCAAACAAAGAACAAAATCGAATCAAACTCCTACTTTTACCTAATGGTTTACCAACAACTCACAGAATAGGTTTTCTACAAGAAAGAACCTAAGCTCTGATACCATCTCTGTAACACCCCCTTCCCAAAATAATGCCACACATGCAATTATTAAAATAATGTCACACAGGCAAGTCAAATGATGCCACACAGGCAACCAAAATAATGCCACACAGGCAAATCACACATTGGACCGCGAATCCAAATGTATTCAAATCGGATAGGTGTGTTTGGCACAACATCACAAATCCGCAGAATAGAAAACTAGGGTTAACCCATACGCCTCCCAAAACAAAACACCAAATGGCCCACTTCCTCCGGAGCCCAAAACGGAGACACCGTGGACTAATCACACCGCCATTTTAAAGTTTCATGCCTCTCGTGCCAAGATTTACATGCATGCGTGGTACCCCCACGGTTTGTTATAGCTTCGGTATACCCTACGGTATATTCTAACAAAAATATCATGTCACAACACATGCGACATATTACAAACAAAAGGGTTTTATATGTACATGTTGAACCAAATCAAATTATAGTCACAAGGCCGCTCTACAATTATCAAAATAAATATTAGACATGATAACCTCATTCAAAGAGTACAAGTACGAGTCCAATGTGTCAACTCCAAAATGAAATAAATATATCAATTTCACAAAAAACAATTATGTAAAATAATAACAGAAATTCAAAATGATGAACAAAACGAACAAATCAAATTTAACAAAGGTATCGCTGAAAGAGTACAGAATCCGTACCTGATACTTCCAAACCATTTATAGTACACTCCACAAAATCTTACCCTCAAATGTCAATGATATCAAATACGAAACGTTATTCATCGCCTAAACATATTCACCTCAAATTAAATATAATCCAATTCAATAATTCCAAAATAATTCATAATCTATTTAATATGCATTTAATCATCGCCTTATATCAATTATTAATACTCCAAAATTTATATTCCAAATATAACTCTTTAAGTTCCTTCCGTCCTAACTAATTACACAAATTAATAATACTAAATGTAAGTACATTTATAAAAATATGAACACTTCTATTTGATACGACTATAAAATATAATTACTTATAATATTAAGATTTAATTCATTCCATATAATCTTACATATTTATTTGTATAACATCTCTTGCAAATTATGCAAGTTTTAAACTAAACTTTAATTACTGCTTATATTTTTTTTTATTTAAAGAAATCATCAATTTATTATTTTAGGATCTCCAAAATCAATCACATGTGCTACTCCCTCCGCTTCAATGAGTTAGAATAAAGTGATAATAATAATAAGTACATCCGTATAAGTATTACATTAATAAATAAACTCTCTCATCTTTAAAGATCGCTCTTAGTTCTTGAATTACAAAAGTACTTGCTCATGATGAAAAAAAACAAACATACTAAATTTAATAATTTAATATGGAACCACATGATTTATCCCACTTTATATAATGTATAATATACTTACTTGTTACTGATGAAATTTCCTCACTAGTGATCAAAATCTCTAGTCTTTCTTCACCCGAGCCCCCCTTTGTAGTCGCTCCCTTTATCTCCAAAGTAGCCACCTCTTCTTATTCAGTTTGTATAATGAAGTAATATTAGGTTTAGCTATTTATTAATTAAGTTGCCCTAATAAACTTCTATTTGGGTTAAATTAATATTAGGGCCCAAATTTTAACCACATAATATTATCTATCACTTATTAATATTTATTAGCCTACATAATTTAAATGACTACTTTAACCCAATTTAAAGACAAAAAAAATTCAAATAATATATTTAAAACACAAACATAAATACTTCTTTTTTTCCGAGTATTACATTTCATGTCCATCCTGCATCATAACAGCAAGATCAAAGCCTGAGAAAATCTTGGCAGGCATGTTCTTGAGTTTCTGGGTTGCCCAGAAACTCAAGCAGTAACAAGGGTGTTGATTTCAATCTTCATATCTTTCTTTTAGGTTTCAATTTTCATGATCTAATGGTCGACTCTAGTAGCATACATGTCAAGGTACATTTATATAACATTATATCAACCTAACAACATCACCTATGTAAGATCTAGGCCGGTCAAAGTAGCCCAGAAAAACTGTTCTTGAACATTTATGGGTTACCCAGAAATGTTCTTGAGCAGTTGGTCATCCCACGTTTGACCATTACCAAAAATCGATTCTGCTAGTTAACTGGGTAATCTAGAAGCTTAGATAAGTAGTCCATATAGGATACTACAACCTTAATACAACAACTTGGCCAAAACATTAAACCACAGCAAGATCTAGGGTCTCAAAAACGCTGTCACGCTTTTCTTGGTAATCAGGGTTACCCAGATTCGTCCGATCATGGTCAGTCAACGACCTTTGACTACTAATAACTTTCAATCTAAACAAGATCTGGGCTTGATTCAAGTTCCAGATCAAAGACCTTACAAAAAAGAACAGATCTATAACATAAAACACACCAAAACATTAACAGGTAAAGATCTAAGGCCTCTGACATATGGCTGTCGGACCATTTTTCCATCTTTTTCCAAATTTCTAAAAACTCAAATTTCGAGCACTTTGTTGTTATGGATCTGGGATTTAACAACCCAGGTCGCTAAAGGACACCCTTTAACACAACTTTAATCATTTATACACAAAGATTAACAAGAAACATAAGGATTTCTAATATTAGGGTTTTATACCTCTTTTAAAGTTTGATCTAGATTCTGACTTTGATGATCTGATAAAGGAAAGCTAAATAGTGATATAATCTTATCTGATCTCTCCTTTTCACTCTCAACCCCGCAAATATAGAGAGAGAATGGGTTTGGTTGGTTTGAGAAATAAAGTAAGTGATTTTTCTTACTTTTCTCTTGTAATCTATTTGATTCATTGTATCTAATTGCTAGGTGTCACCAAATATCAGATTTTTGCTGAGATATAGGGCACAAGGAGAATTTAGTTGGTGACTTACCAATTATATGGCAAGATTTGCACTCCATCTAATTAAAAATACAAAAAGGGTACTAATGTCATTTATCTTTCCATTTTAAGGGCACGATGGTAACTTGCATAACCCTTAAGGTTTGACCCTTAGGGTTAAAACCTAAGGTTCTAAAAAAATCAAATTTTTAGAATTTTTTATTTAGGTTTTAAAAATAGAAAATTAATATTTCTAAATTATAATTAGGATTCGATAATTATATTAAGATTTCCTAATCATAAATTCAATCTTTCTAATTAAGATTAATATTTCCTGGTTAAAATTGCTAATTTAGCAATTAGGGTTTTAAATTCAAAGTTAGGGTTTCTAACGAAACAATTAGGGTTTCCAACATTAAAATTGGGGTTTTCTAAATTAATAGAATTTCTAATTAATCAAATAGGCTTACCCCTAATTAGATTTGTGATTAATACACAAAAAAACCTTATACATTGTATTTAAATCCCCAAATTAGGGTTTTTAATTCCTAAAACTGAAATTAGGGTTTCTAGAACCGATTTTAGGGTTTCTTATTAATCGTAAGAATTTTCTAACTGAACGTTGACGTTCTTAATATAATATTAGGGTTTGTCACTGATATAGGCTATCTGTTCAATCCCTTGACCCTTAACCACATATTGTACACATATAATACCATATACATAAAATATATACACTTATATACTTAATCCTGAATAATTCACCATAAAAATTTTAAATTCACAAAAATTCCTTTCCGGAAATCTCAAATCCATTCACTTATTTTCTGTCTAGGTTTATTATTTAACATTAATTCAATATTTTAAGATTTTATAAATATCCAAATTCTCGGGTTGTCACATCTATACTCCATGAAATTTGTGACGCCCCCAAAATAAGTATACATCACCCATTCTGAGTCGCCAAATACATAGTACAAAAAATTCAAATACAACTTAATTATACAACTGTCATGTAAAGTAAGACAAACTATAAGCTGGGAGTTTCAACACGAATATTGTCTTCTAGAAAATATCCAAACTCAAATTCAATATTATTACATTTATTTTCACACTACTTCACAAAATAGTGAGGACTACTAATGCAAACATCTGGACCGTCACTCCGTTCCCCGACTAGTCTCAGCTATATTCTCATTTCCTGAATAGAACAATGAAAGCAAAAGGGTGAGCTCAACTAGCCCAATAAGAAATATTATGACTAAGATAATGCAGAATATATAAATTATCGTTAGCCTTCAACAGTGTTAAACTGATAAAATATAATAACATCAAGTTTAACTGCAGCGGAACAAGAAATCTATTAGAAGAGTCAAGTAGAACATGATATCTACTATCTTCTATGATTTAAAAAGTTTATCATCAATTTTATCGCTGAGACTCAGATTAATAAATAATCCACATCATCGAATCATCTTTGCACTAAGGCCAATGATATTCATTAGTATCACAACCATAAATTATTCATGCACTACAAGCCAAGGATATTCGTGTTTTCATCAATGGTCGTGATCATGCTAACAACTGTCCATCAATGTACTACGGACCAATGAGGACTTTTACCACATTATTTGTAACATTACGGTCATGATTATATCGAATAATCCCTGGTCATAATCATACCAAGTCCATCTATGCCCTACGGGCCACAGATGACTTTCATCATAATATAAGCATGAGGATGATGACAATGATATTAGAATTCAATTAAAAGAAAGCAAAGGATAAATTTTTTAAGATTTATAATTAAATTTATCCAGAATTCAATAATGTCCAAATTGTCAACATGATACTTCTTTGTGGAGTAAAATTAAAGAATAATATTGTATCAAAAATGATTTGGACCAAAAAGAAATCAGTTTTTGTTATGAATAGTACCCCAGGTAAATAGTAACCGAGTGAATAGTACCCTATGACTAGTAATTCAAGAATAGTACTCCGGCATAAAAAGGTTAAATCTTATCAAGAATGCTCAGAATAATATTTCCATGAAAAGATACTGGATGAAGCGCAAATATCAAGGATATTCTACTAATTTCATGGAGTATAGAAGCCAAAACTTAACAAAATGAGTATAGAATTTAAAATCTGGAATGAAATAATATTACTTACATACTACAGAGTATGGAAGAAAATATTATTTCATACGAATACTGAACAAAAATAATATCTCTTACCTTAAATAGAAGAGTAATCTAACTAGTATAGCGGGAATATTCTTGAAAGAAACTTGAACTGTTTTCTACACTCAAAGCTTTCTAAAACTCGAAAGAAATACGCTCAATATTATAGAAGAAGAATTTTCTGATTCTGGTGTGATTTTCAATTCTAACTAAGCATCCTATTTATAGGAAAATGGAAAGGATACTATTTGAAAATAAAAATCGCGGACTGCACAGTCTCCCGATTCACGGGCGCACCGGCGAAGAAAATTTTCTAAAAATTTGATTTTACTATTCATTACTGTGCAATAAAATATTCTAATAAAACAAAAATTTTAAATAAAATATAATATATTCTATATATATATATATATATATATATATATATATATATATATATATATTGTGACGCCCCCAAAATCGGTATACATCACCTATTCTGAGTCGCAAAATACATGGTACAGAATACAAATACAATCTTTAATATACAACAACAGAGTTGTGAGTTTTAATACAAGTATTGTCTTCTAGACAATATCCACTCTCAGAATAAGTCCTCATTACATTTATTGTCACGCTATTTAACAGAATAGTGATGACTACTAATACTATCATCTGGTCCATCACTCCGTTCCCCGACTCGTCCCAGCTATAATCTCATTTTCTGAAGAGAACAGTGAAAGAAAGGGTGAGCTCAACTAGCTCAGTAAGGAATATTATGACTAAGATAAAGCAGAATAAATTATCCTTAGTCTTCAATAGTGTTAAATTGATACAATATAACAACCATCAAGTTTAACTGCAGCGGAACAAGCAATCTATTAAAATAGTCAAGTAGAAAATAAAATCTACTATCTTTTATGATTTAAAAGGTTTTTCATCACTGTTATCGCTGAGACTCAACTTAATAAATAATCAACATCATCGAATCACCCCTACACTACGGCCAAGGATATTCTTTAGTATCACGACCACAAATTATCCATGCACTACGGGCCAAGGACATTCGTGTATTCATTAATGGTCATGATCATGCCAACAACTGTCCATTGATGCACTACGGGCCAATGAGGACTTTTTCCACATCATTTGTAACATTACGGTCATGATTACACCGAATAATCCCTTGTCATAATCATACCAAGTCCATCTATGACCTATAGGCCACAGATGACTTTTAATAAAATATAAACATGAGGATGATGACAATGATATAAGAATTCAATAAAACAAGTTCAAGAATTAATTTATCCAGGAATCAATAACGTCCAAATTGTCAACATGATACTACTTTGTAGAATAAAATTCAAGAATGCTCAGAAGAATATTTCCATGAAAAGATACTAGATGAAGCGCAAATATCAAGGATATTCCACTAATTTCATGGAGTATAGAAGTCAAAACTTTAACCCATCATCGAGTATAATAAGGAACGGAATAACAAAAGAAATCACCAAGCATGCGATAATCGCATGACGCAAAAGTTATTTCAACAGTAATAATAATTAATTAACGGAACCCGAGTCCAAAGCGTAAACGCATGCATGTGATATTCCAACATTATAATAAAGACGGAATCGAGTCCGACGTAAAACGCATTGATACAAGATATTCCAAAATGTATAATAATAAAGATTTTAATCGGTCCCGCCGTAAAATGCATGCATGACAGGATATTCCAACAGAATAATAACGAATGGAATAACAGAAGAATTTCACCAAGTATTGTAACGGGTCAAAATTATTGAGTTGTGATTCTGGGGACAGAATCCTTTTAAGGGGGAAAAGACGTGACGAACGAGATTTTTGTAATTTAATTCTTAATATTTATTGAATTAAATTAATATTTTCGATGATTTAATTATTAGATTAAATAATTAATTGATAAAATTGTGGTTGATTAATTTAATTATACATGTTACATTTATTAAATTAATGTGGGGAATAATTATTATTCAAGTATATAATTATGTGAGCTTATTGTATTAAAAGAAATATTTAATAAGCCTATTGGTATTTTAATTAATTTAATTATTAATTAGAGATTAATAAATTGACATTATTATTAAATGAGAAATTTAATTATGTGACTATGTGAATTATTGACAAATTATTATATTTTATTTATATTAAATTAAATAATTAATTGAGTTATTTTATAAAGGGTGTGACATTATTTAAACTATATGATAAGGTTTTATTAAATTAAATGGTTTTTGAAACCTTTTATTACCAGCCAAACGAGGCCCTAAGGGGAGTTTTTAGTGGTTAACCATGTTGGGGAGTAACTGACCACTTCTGCGTCAGTTCTTCTCCTTTATTATCAGACGTCTTCTTTTTTATTATTATTATTCTAAGTCTGGAAGAGCAGAGAGGGAGAGAGTTTGAGAATATGTCAGAGAAAAATTGTGAGATTTAGAGAAATTTTGAGTGTGTAATCAACAAGTTATTGTGAAAGAGTCATCTGTGATCATCTCTTCTAAATTATACTCAGGGTAATTTCTCCAAACCCAATTTCGATTTCACGTCATTTAGTTTTTATGAAAATGGCTTCCAAGCTTTTATAAAGTCTCTGTAATTGGGGAAGGGTATGATTATGAGTTTATATATGTGTTAAATGTTACCATATCTTATTTGATTATATATATTTTATAAATCATGTCACCAGTTTCATGAAAATACGTCGTATATGTTGATCAAATTTACAGAGTATGGGTTTTGGCCATATGGCCCTTATACGTAACTTTAATATGTCAACCATAAATTTTTCAGCAAAATTTCCACTTATATGTGATTATGCATGATAAAACGAACAAAACAAAATTTGAATGGTTGGATTTGGTCTTATAACGAATCCGTAGTATTAAATTCTATGTTTTTGTTCAAAAATCTTCAAGAACATCAAGAACAGTACAATTTGCATAATTGAATTCTGTGATTATGTGTTTTAATGGGTTAAAATCACTCTATAAATGTTGGGTATTGATTATATATGAATTCTAACATGTGGGTATGTTTAATTTGGAGAATTAATGATCATGTAGTGTTTATTTCATTTGAACTCGTGTTCTTGCGAATCGAGAATCAAAATCTGAGTTTCAGCCTATGCCACGCCTAACCTCAATGAAGTCCCATACATAGTGCAGCCACCGCCACCACAACACCAAGTCTCCAGTATGGCCACCAAGACATAGTATAACAATGAAATACTAAATACCACTTAGCAGATCGCCGAAGTGAGTTTTTAAAATGTTTAAGTCTAGCAATGTGTTATTAACTTAGTCTATTGATCATGAAAACTTGTTAGACATATAATGAGGTGTTAAAATAAATTCTTAACACGTCCATAACACAATTACGTGTGAATTGAATGATCGAATGCAAAGTTAACTTATTGTTCGTGAAGTCTTAATTTTTGACAATAAGTGTAGTAACTGACTAAGTATAGTCATGAATTTGAGTTAGACAAAGAATAAACTTATGATGTTTAGTATGTTCTAATTGACTAGTATTGTGAACGTAATTGATATGTAGGATTTAAATCAAAGAACAAGTTTAGTTAAAGTGTAATCTACGCACGAGGCAAGTTTCCTAACCCTACTCGTTATCATTATATAAATTATAAGTTGTCTCTTTTCATCGAGTAAGTTCTCGTTATTTTGACTAAGCCCATGTTGTTATATCAATAGCATATTAATCTTTCAAAGCATGATGTTGTTATACATTAATTATTCTATTGTATATCTCTTGGAATTGTTATTCGATTTATATATCAATTATTGTGAATCTTGTTAGACTAGCTAACCCTTTATGATTCGACTAGTCCATAGTTGATGAGCGTTCTAAGTTTCAGAACCCTTGATGAATTATCCAAACCAAACTTCCTTTGGTGCGGACTCGAATGTCAAACTGAGATGAACAACCCTGTATAGGGGATTTTTTACGCTTTAGCGTTAAGATATTGTGCAGATGATGTACTAAGGGATCCCCCCCTAAGTACGAGAAAAAGAGTCCATAGTCTTACGATCATTAAGGTTTTCAAGTATAACCCTTGATAACCTAGGACATAGTTCAAGGTCTTATGACCCTCAAAATCTTTTGATTCTTGTTATTCATTCTTGATTCAAAAGTTGAACTTTTATTTCAGAAGCCTTTGATTTATTCGCATGTTATTATTTCATTATTATATTGTTATACTTGTGGGCAATCGTGCTCACTCTTGCGTAATAATAACATTGCAGTTAAGAACGAAAGAGCAGACGAACCTTCCACTAGTAAAGGCAAGGGTAAGGTTAGCAAGTAATGAAGATTGATCATTTATGTGGTTATGTAATGATAATTAGAGTTGATGTTACTTAAGACTTATTTGTTTATGTTTCCGCACATATGATTTAAGGTTAGAGTAACCTGGGATTTATTTATTTTGTAGTTGGTGTTACCCCATAAGGGGAGATTTATTATTATTTCTATCTATTGCATGGTTTGCATTTATTTATGGGTAGATAGATGGATGATGTTTGTACAATGTACTCCAAATCCTGTGGAAATAGAAGTACCGGATTTGGGGGTGTCACAAGTATAGGGTAGCCCGCGTATACAGGTTATTCCAATCGAATAATAAATAATGGAATAACAGAAGTTCTTTTCATGAATACAAAAGAAATAATACCCCTTACCGTAAAAGAAACTGGATATAAGAGTAGGGAAGTAGCAGAATACTTTTTTATAGTTTCTCTATAATTTCTCTCTCTAGAGTTTTAGTGAATTCGTAAGAAATAATGAAAGAATGAGCTTCTATTTATAGAAGAATGGACTGCATAGTAACTAATTCATGAACGGTCCAGATTAATTTACTTTTAATCGGACGGTCCATAATTAAATCAAATCTTTTAAATAAAATATAATATATTATATATAACATGTGCAAGAAAAAAAAATCACGGGTGGAAGACCCGTGAATTCATCTTACTCCCTCTCATCCATTTTTTCAAACTTACCTATATATATATATATATATATATATATATATATATATATATATATATATATATATATATATATATATATATAATATAATATAATATAATATACATAATAATACTCCTCCCGTCCACCCTAAATCCCCTCAATATTTTTAACAATATTTATCATCATTATTATAATTCACAATATTAATCGACCAGGTCGTTCCAAGGAAAGAGGGGGCTTTCCAATAAGGATTTCTCCCCATTGGCGCACAATTAGGTGACCAAACCTCTCCTAGACAGAACTTCTAGACATCGTTAATATTGCAAATAATAATATTAATAACTTTGTCATCTCAATTATTGATTATAAAATATTGACAATAATTGAATCAAAAACGTGAGATACTATCAAAGAATTACTTTATAACAATAATTGAACAAAAATGAGTGACTTCTCACGTAAGTATCAATAATCAATATTGTGTGCTCTTTGTGCAACTACTGGCAGACATTCTTTGTACTTTTAACACCGGGTGTTTCAACAGTTAACAGTAAAACTTCATTAGTTATTTTCATAAAGTATTTTTGATCGTTTTCTCAATCCGATAATAATTCCGTTGTGGGGTCCACCAATGATTGTGCCATTATACGAATATTCTCTGTTAAAACGAATATTCCCCGACCAATCGAATATTATATAACAACTTGCGTACTTTGAAAAATTTATAAATATTACCCACAACTATAACATTATATCAAGTTCATTCCATAATATTCAAAAATGATATTTATAGAAAATTCATCTTTATTCATAAAAGTTGGGGTCTTACAACCTCCCTTCTTATGAAATTTTGCCCTCGAAATTAGGTAGTGCGTACGACAGGTATGTCGAAGAGGTAAGGATACCTTGATTTCATTTCGATTCTAACTCCTAAGTCATTTCCTCAACATCGTGGTTTCTCCACAAAACTTTGACTTGAGGTATAACCTTGGAGCGTAGAATATGTTCCTTTTTATCCAAGATTTGAACAGGAACCTCTTCATACATCAAATCTTCCGCTATTTCGTCCAGTTCTAACTTAATAATGTGGTTCGGGTCTTGCACATATTTACGTAACATGGATATGTGAAAAACGTTATGAACACGAGACATACTTGGCGGTAAAGCGAGTCTATAGGCCACAGTTCCTACTCGATTGAGGATTAAAAATGGGCCGATGAATCGAGGATTGAGCTTTCCTCTCTTTTCAAATCTCGTAACTCTTTTCCTTGGAGCAACACGTAACAACACATGATCTCCTATATCAAATTCCACATCCTTTCGATGAAGATCAGCATAACTCTTTTGTCTATCTTGTGAGGTTTTTATACGTTGTCGGATCGTTTGAATCTTTTTTGTAGTCATACGTACCAACTCCGGTCCCAACAACGTTGCTTCACCCACCTCATCCCAGCATACTGGAGAACGACACTTTCTTCCATACAATGCCTCAAATTGAGCCATGCCAATACTTGTTTGATAACTGTTGTTGTAGGAAAACTCCACCAATGGTAAGAACTTACCCCAACTTCCCTTGAAGTTAAGGACATAGAGTCTTAATAAATCTTCAAGAGTTTGAATAGTCCTATCCGACTGCCCGTCCAAATCGAGGATGATATACTGAAAGCAAAATTGTAAACTGCGTGCCCATAGCTTTTCGCAAACTAACCCAAAATCGTGAAGTGAATCTTGGGTCTCGATCGAAACTATGGATCTTGGCATACCATACTGATCTTAAAATCTCGTTTATATACATACGAGCAAGACATTCAAGTGTATAAGTTTCTCGTATCGGTAAGAAATGAGCAGACTTGGTTAATCTATCAACAATGACCCAAATCGCATCTATACCTTGAGAAATCTTAGGAAGACCAGTAACAAAATCCATGGTAATGTGCTCCCACTTCCATTCTGGAATTTCAAGTGGTTGCAATGGACCTTTTGGTACTTGATGCTCCACTTTAACTCGTTGACAAGTTAGACACCATGAGATAAACAGTGCTATCTCTCTCTTCATATTGCTCCACCAAAATGTATGACGAATATCATGATAAATTTTGGTACTCCCAGGATGGATTACAAAAGGTGTGTTGTGCACCTCCATCATGATTTTATACTTTAAATCAGGGTCGTTAGGAACACAAAGTCTGGAGTTGACTCGAAGTATTCCTTCTTCATCGATTCTTGCTTTCGGCATAGCACCTTCTTGCATTTTCTTCCTCATACGCATCAGCTCCAGGTCTGTAGCTTGAGCAGCTTTAATTTTATCAATTAAAGTCGGTTCTACTCATATATTCGCCATCATCACATGGGTCCCTAGAGTCTTTAACTTTATCTCCATCATTTGCAAGTCACACAAAATGGGCCTTTGCATTGACAAAATCGCACTCGTACTTGCATATGATCTTCTACTCAATGCATCAGCTACCACGTTCGCTTTTCCAAGATGGTATTGGATGGTATGATCATACTCTTTCAGCAGTTCAAGCCAACGTCGTTGTCGCATGTTGAGTTCCTTTTGAGTGAAGAAATATTTGAGGCTTTTATGATCCGTAAAGATCTCCACTTTCTCTCCATACAAGTAATGCCTCCAAATTTTAAGTGCGAAGACAACAGCTGGCAACTCTAGATCATGAGTAGGATAATTCCTCTCATATTCTTTGAGTTGTCTTAAGGCATAGGCTATGACTTTCCCATGTTGCATGAGAACACATCCTAACCCTTTGCCCGAAACATCACTGTAGATGACAAATCCCTCCGAGCCAGATAGTATTGTAAGAACAGGTGCTGAAATGAGTCTCCTCTTGAGTTCTTGAAAACTCTTCTCACATTCTTCGCTCCAACCGAACTTTGTATCTTTCCGAGTCAATTTGGGTTAATGGAGTAGCGATTAGAGAAAATCCTTCCACGAATCTCCGATAATAACCGCTAGTTCGAGAAAGCTACGTGCTTGATCATCGATTTGGGTTGCTCCCAGCTTTGAATAGCTTCAATCTTTGCCGGGTCAACAGATATTACATGAATTGATACTACGTGCCCAAGGAATGCTACTTCCTCAAGACAGAACTTGCATTTCTTCAACTTGGCATAAAGCTTGTATTCATGAAGCTTTTGGAGTATCAGCCTCAAGTGTTGCTCATGATCTTCACGGCTTTTGGAATAAATAAGGATATCATCAATAAAGACGACCACAAAGTGATCCAAATATTCCTTGAATACTCGGTTCATCATACCCATAAAGGCAGCAGGAGCATTAGTCAATCCAAAGGACATGACTAGGAATTCATAATGCTCGTCTTAGGAGTTACGAAAGCCGTCTTTGGAATATCATCGATTCTAATCTTCAATTGGTGATATCCTAACGAAGATCAATCTTTGAAAAGAATTTAGCGCCTTGAAACCGGGTCAAACAGTCATCAATACGTGGCAATGGGTACCTATTTTGATGGTGACATGATTCAACTCCCGATAATCAATACAAAGTCGCATACTCCCATCTTTCTTCTTCACGAATAGAACAGGAGCACCCCAAGGAGAAGTACTAGGACGAATAAAGCCAATGTCTAACAATTCCTGCTTTGTTGGGTCTTTAACTCCACGAAGTTCAATAGGAGCCATTCGATATGGGGCTTTGGAAATGGGTTTTGTCTTAGGGTTCAAGGTCGATATAAAATTCAATTTCACGCTCTGGGGGTAGGCGGGGAAGTTCTTGAGGAATACGTCGGAAATTTATTAACAATAGAAATATCATTCAAAAGCGGCGTATTTTTGTTTAGATCCGTGACATGAGCTAAGAAAGCTTGACATCCATTTTTAATAAACGAAACGACTTTATGGCTTGAGATGACGCTTATTGATTTTAATGGCTTGGTTGTTGAATTAGCATAATAGGTTGGTTAGGAATATGAAAGTTAACAACCTTACGAAAACAAACAATTTTTGCATGATGAGTAGTTAACCAATCAATCCTAGAATCACATCAAATGCAAGTATATTTTAATGAAATAAGATCAACGAGTAATGTAAAGTGCAGATTTGAACCAAACAAGACTTATAAACAATGGATGTAATGAAGGTTTCTCCCAACGGAGTTTCCACAGATAAGTCAAAGTCTAATTTCTTCTGAGTCAAATTTAATCGTTGGCGCAAGTAGGAGAAATAAAAAGAATGGGTAGAACAGGTCAAATAAGGTATAGACTTATTTAGAGTTTATGATAAGCTTACCATGATGACCTCATTCGGGTTCCTTGCTTTCTGGGAGGTCACTACAAACGCTCTCCCTTGCACTACCGGCTTTGACTTTTCTGGGACGGCCTTTGGTGCCTCCATCCTAGCTGAACTTATCTTCGGTGAACGACAAAATCGGGCTAGGTGACCTTCTCTTCATAATTATAACATGCTTTTGACGACATCGCACAGTTTGAACTGATGTGTCCCTCCCCTCCGCATTTGAAGCATATGATAGGTGGTCGTTCTCCTTCCTTAACAATGCGTCTTTGGTCTTTGGCGTCTTTCCATCATTGTTGAATCTCCTCTTCTTGAAATGTCCATTCTTATTGTTTTGTACTCGATTACCACCGAAGTGATTACCATTTCGGCCGTTGATTCCTCCACGCTTGTTGTCACCGCTTTGATGACTGCTCTCACTGGTATTATCATTTTGTCTGCTGCTCTCTTTTAATTGCGTTGACTCGTTATTGAGGTCCAATAACTGAGCCCTATTTATAACATCTGAATACAAACATAGTTTATGAGAAATAAGATATTGACGTATCTCCGATTTCAAACCTCTTAAAAACATTCGCGTCATTATCTCCTCATTATCAACCAAATGGGACGCAAACCGGGACAACTCGGCAAACTTGGCTTCGTACTGCGATACGGTCATGTTGTTTTGCTCCAGCTTGATGAATTCTACTTCTTTCTTGTGACGAATACTTTTGGGAAATACTTTTCGTTGAACAATTCTTGGAACTTCTCCCAAGTCATCTTTAAGTGCGGCAGGTTGAGTACGCTTTACCGATTCCCACCAGTAATCTGCCTCTCCTCGCAACATAAAGGTGGCAAAGGGAACCTTTTGCTCCTCGGAGCATCCCAAGACATCAAATATCTTGGTGATCTGCTTTATCCATGCTTCCGCCTTAAGTGGTTTTGGCTCTCCAATAAACTTCGGTGTTCCCAGCTCCTTGAAATGTTTAGCGGTGACCGTAAGAGAGTTTCCAGTGTTTCCACCTACATTTTGGACAGGAGCCACTCTCGCCTGATGTTGCATGAATTGCATAAAGCCTCTGAATATTCCATCATTCATTATTTGGTCAGTGTTGTTGTTTGCATGAGGATTGTCGCCTTCCTGATGCACATTCTCTTGATTATTGATATGTGGAGACTCAACGGTCTCCTGTGCTCCATTATTATTCTCAACATTCTCCGATGTCATTTTCAGATAATGCCATAAAACAAGGGTTAGTTATCATATCACATATTATTCCTATACTCTGACCGACCAATTAAATACCAAATAAACTTAGGTAGGTCATATTAGTGAAGGAATTCCCCGTCTCTCCCCTCCTAGTTTTTATCTCACATCTCAACCAGGGATCATATCCCTAAGCTTTGATACCAACTGTGACGCCCCCAAAATCGGTATACATCACCTATTTTGAGTCGCCAAATACATGGTACAGAATACAAATACAATCTTTAATATACAACAAGAGAGCTGTGAGTTTTAATACAAATATTGTCTTTTAGACAATATCCACTCTCGAAATAAGTCCTCATTACATTTATTGTCACACTATTTAATGAAATAGTGAGGACTACTAATACTATCATCTGGTCCATCACTCCGTTCCCCGACTCGTCCCAGCTATATTCTCATTTCCTGAAGAGAACAGTGAAAGAAAGGGTGAGATCAACTAGCCCAGTAAGGAATATTATGTCTAAGATAAAGCAGAATAAATTATCCTTAGACTTCAATAGTGTTAAACTGATACAATATAACAACCATCAAGTTTAACTGCAGCAGAACAAGCAATCCATTAAAAGAGTCAAGTAGAAAATAAAATCTACTATCTTTTATGATTTAAAAGGTTTTTCATCACTGTTATCGCTGAGACTCAGCTTAATAAATAATCCACATCATCGAATCACCCATGCACTACGGCCAAGGGTATTCTTTAGTATCACGACCAGAAATTATCCATGCACTACGGGCCAAGGACATTCGTGTATTCATTAATGGTCATGATAATGCCAACAACTGTCCATTGATGCACTACGGGCCAATGAGGACTTTTTCCACATCATTTGTAACATTACGGTCATGATTACACCGAATAATCCCTAGTCATAATCATACCAAGTCCATCTATGCCCTATAGGCCATAGATGACTTTTAACAAAATATAAACATGAGGATGATGACAATGATATAAGAATTCAATAAAACAAGTTCAAGAATTAATTTATCCAGAACCAATAACGTCCAATTTTTCAACATGATCTTTGCTTTGTAGAGTAAAATTCAAGAATGCTCGAAGAAGAATATTTCCATGAAAAGATATCTTTGGATGAAGCGCAAATATCAAGCATATTCCACTAATTTCATGGAGTATAGAAGTCAAAACTTTAACCAATGAGTATAATAAGGAATTGAATAACAAAAGAAATCACCGGGCATGCGATAGACCGCACAGTATGATGTTATTCCAACGAATAATAATTAATGGAACCCGGTTCGGCGTAAAAACGCATGATGAGGATATTCCAATGTAATAATAAAGATGGAATCGAGTCCAACAGTAAACGCATGCATGTGATATTCAACAGAATAATAAAGATGGAATCGAGTCCAAAATAAAATGCATGCAGCGGGATATTCCAATGAGAATAATAAAGAGGAATCGGTCCCATGGCGTAAAAGCGCATGAGCGAGATATTCCAACAGAATAATAACGAATGGAATAACAGAAGAATTTCACCAAGTATAGGGTAGCCCGCGTATACAAGTTTTCCAACCGAATAATAAATAATGAAATAACAGAAGTTCTCTTCATGAATACAAAAGAAATAATACCTCTTACCGTAAAAGAAACTGGATATAAGAGTAGGGAAGTAGCAGAATACTTTTCTATAGTTTCTCTATAATTTTTCTCTCTAGAGTTTTAGTGAATTCGTAAGAAATAATGAAGGAATGAGCTTCTATTTATAGAAGAATGGACTGCATAGTAACTAATTCATGAACGGTCTAGATTGATTTACTTTTAATCGGACGGTCCATAATTAAAGCAAAATCTTTTAAATAAAATATAATATATTATATATATTATATATATATAACATGTGCAAGAAAAAAAAAAATCATGGGTGGGAGATCCGTGAATTCATCTTACTCCCTCCATCCATTTTTCAAACTTACATATATATATATATATATATATATATATATATATATATATATACATAATAATACTCATTCCTCCAATCCACCCTAATTTGCCCCCCCCCCACCTCCACCTTCCATTAACAATATTATATATATATATATATATATATATATATATATATATATATTATTCATATATATATAAAACGCAAACTCGAGATAACTTCTACAGATAATTTTTTAAAAATGGGAAAGTGGGGGTCCAAAGAATAAGTAAAATTTACATCAAATACTTCATAAAATCCCCTCAATATTTTTAAAAACATTTATCATCATTATTATAATTCACAATATTAATCGACCGGATCGTTCCCGAGAAAGAGGGGCTTTCAATAGGGATTTCTCCCCATTGGCGCCATTAATTAGGTGACCAAACCTCTCCTTGTGTAACTTCTAGACATCGTTAATATGGCAAATAATAATATTAATAACTTTATCATCTCAATTATTGATTATAAAATATTGACAATAATTGAATCAAATAACGTGAGATACTATACAGCAATTATTGTAACAATAATTGAACAAAACTGAGTGACTTCTCACGTAAGCATCAATAATCAATATTGTGTGCTATTGTGCAACTACGCGTATTACTGTACTTTTAACACCGGGTGATTCAACAGTTAACGGTAAAACTTCCGCCGTTATTTTCATAAAGTATTTTTGTCATTTTCTCAATCCGACAATAAATCCGTTGTGGGGTCCACCAATGATTGTGTCGTTGTACGAATATTTCCTGTTAAAAAGAATATTCCCTGACCAATCGAATATTATATAACAACTTGCGTACTTTGCAAAATTTATAAATATTACCCACAACTATAACATTATATCAAATTCATTCCATAATATTCAAAAATGTTATTTATAGAAAATTCATCTTTATTCATAAAAGTTGGGGTCTTACAACCTCCCCTTCTTATGAAAATTTGCCCTCGAAATTAGGGTACGTACTTGGTATGTCGAAGAGGTAAGGATACCTTGATTTCATTTCAAATTCTAACTCCTAAGTCATTTCCTCAACATTGTGGTTTCTCCACAAAACTTTGACTTGAGGGATAACCTTGGAGCGTAGAATATGTTCCTTTTTATCCAAGATTTGAACAGGAACCTCTTCATACGTCAAATCTTCCGTTATTTCGTCCGGTTCTAACTCAATAATGTGGTTCAGGTCTTCCATATATTTACGTAACATGGATATGTGAAAAACGTTATGAACACGAGACATACTTGGCGGTAAAGCGAGTCTATAGGCCACAGTTCCTACTCGATTGAGGATTAAAAATGGGCCGATGAATCGAGGATTGAGCTTTCCTCTCTTTTCAAATCTCGTAACTCCTTTCCTTGGAGCAACACGTAACAACACATGATCTCCTATATCAAATTCCACATCCTTTCGATGAAGATCAGCATAACTCTTTTGTCTATCTTGTGAGGTTTTTATACGTTGTCGGATCGTTTGAATCTTTTTTGTAGTCATACGTACCAACTCCGGTCCCAACAACGTTGTTTCACCCACCTCATCCCAAAGATCTTTGAGAACGACACTTTTTTCCATACAATGCCTCAAATTGAGCCATGCCAATACTTGTTTGATAAGCTGTTGTTGTAGGAAAACTCCACCAATGGTAAGAACTTACCCCAACTTCCTTGAAGTCAAGGACACGAGTCTTAATAAATCTTCAAGAGTTTGAATAGTCCTATCCGATCGCCTCCGTCCGCTTTGAGGATGATATCTTAGAGAGCTAAATCAGAATCAGTGCCCATAGCTTTCTACAAACTAAACCAAAATCGTGAAGTGAATCTTGGGTCTCGATCAGAAACTATGGATACTGGCATACCATGCAGTCTTAAAATCTCATTTATATACATACGAGCAAGACGTTCAAGTGTATAAGTTTCTCGTATCGGTAAGAAATGAGCAGACTTGGTCAATCTATCAACAATGACCCAAATCGCATCTATACCTTGAGAAATCTTAGGAAGACCGGTAACAAAATCAATGGTAATGTGCTCCCACTTCCATTCTGGAATTTCAAGTGGTTGCAATGGACCTTTTGGTACTTGATGCTCCATTTTAACTCGTTGACAAGTTAGACACCTTGAGATAAACAGCGCTATCTCTCTCTTCGTATTGCTCCACCAAAATGTATGACGAATATCATGATACATTTTGGTACTCCCAGGATGGATTGCAAACGGTGTGTTTGTGCAACTCCATCATGATTTTATACTTTAAATCAGGGTCGTTAGGAACACAAAGTCCGGAGTTGACTCAAGTATTCCTTCTTCATCGATTCTTGCTTACGGCATAGCACCTTCTTGCACTTTCTTCCTCATACGCATCGCCTCCAGTGTCTCAGAGGCTTGAGCTTGGCGACTTTAATTTTATCAATTAAAGTCGATTCTACTCGATATTCGCCATCATCGCATGGGTCCCTCAGAGTCTTTAACTCTATCTCCATCCTTTGCAAGTCACACAAAATGGGCCTTTGCGTTGATAATATCGCTTTTCAGATTGCTTGCATATGATCTTCTACTCAATGCATCAGCTACCACGTTCGCTTTTCCAAGATGATATTGGATGGTATGATCATAATCTTTCAGCAGTTCAAGCCAACATCGTTGTCGCATGGTAAGTTCCTTTTGAGTGACAAAATATTTGAGGCTTTTATGATCCGTAAAGATCTCCACTTTCTCTCCATACAAGTAATGCCTCCAAATTTTAAGTGCGAAGACAACAGCTTTCAACTCTAGATCATGAGTAGGATAATTCCTCTCATATTCTTTGAGTTGTCTTGAGGCATAGGCTATGACTTTCCCATGTTGCATGAGAACACATCCTAACCCTTTGCCCGAAACATCACTGTAGATGACAAATCCCTCCGAGCCAGATGGTATTGTCAGAACAGGTGCTGAAATGAGTCTCCTCTTGAGTTCTTGAAAACTCTTCTCACATTCTTCGCTCCAACCGAACTTTGTATCTTCCGAGTCACCGGGTTAATGGAGTAGCGATTCGAAAAATCCTTCCATGAATCTCCGATAATAACCAAATAAGCCGAGAAAGCTACGTACTTGATCATTTGATTTGGGTTGCTCGACTTTGAATAAATTTTCAATCTCTGCCGAGTCAACAGATATTCCATGACTTGATACTATATGCCCAAGGAATGCTACTTCCTCGCCGTAACTCGCATTTCTTCAACTTGGCATAAAGCTTGAATATAACTAAGTGACTTCTCACGTAAGCATCAATAATAATACCGTGTGCTACTATGCAACCACGCGTATTACTGTACTTTTAACACCGGATATTTCAACAGTTAACGGTAAAACTTTCGCCGTTATTTTTATAAAAAGATATTTTTGTCGTTTTCTCACTCCGACAATAATTCTGTTGTGGGGTCCACCAATGATTGTGCCGTCGTATGATTATTCCCTGTTAAAATGAATATTCCCCGACCAATCGAATATTTTATTACGACTTGCATACTTTATAAAATTTATAAATATTACCCACAACTATAACATTATATTAAATCCACACCATAATATTCAAAAATGATATTTATAGTAAAATTCATCTTTATTCATAAAAGTTGGGGTCTTACAAAATTAGTAGAATATACTTAAAATTTGCACTTCATCTAGTATCTTTTCATGAAAATATTATTCTGAGCATTCTTGATAAAGTTTAATTTTTTTATGTCGGAGTACTATTCTCGAAGTACTATTTATGGGGTACTATTCACTCGGGTACTATTCACCCGGGGTACTATTCATGACAAAAAATTGATTTCTTTTCGATCCAAATCATTTTTGGTACTATATTATTCTTGAATTTTACTCCAAAAAGTAGTATCATGTTTACAAGTTGGACGTTTTTGAGTTCTGGATAAATTAAATTATAAATCATTAAAATTTATCATTTGTTTTCATTTAATTGAATTCTTATATCATTGTCATCATCCTCATGCTTATAGTGTTATGAAAGTCATCTTTGGCCCGTAGTGCATAGACGGACTGTTGATCGGTATGATTATGATCAGGGATCATTCGGTATAATCATGACCTGTAATGTTATAAATGATGTGGTGAAAGTCCTCATTGGCCCGTAGTGCATTGATGGACAGTTGTTGGCATGATCATGAGTATTAGTGAAAACACGAATATCCTTGGCCCGTAGTGCATGGATAATTCGTAGTCGTGATACTAATGAAAATCATTGGCATGTAGTCCGGGGATGATTCGATGATGTGGTTTATTTATTAAGCTGAGTCTCAGCGATAAAATTGATGATAAACTTTTTAAATCATAGAAGATAGTAGATATCACACTCTACTTGACTCTTCTAACGATAATTTATTCTGCATTATCTTGGTCATAATATTTTTTACTAGGCTAGTTGAGCTCACCCTTTTTCCTTCATTGTTCTCTTCAGGAAATGAGAACTTAGCCGGGACTAGTTGGGGAATGTAGTGACGTTCCGAGATGGTTGTTTTAGTAGTCCTCACTATTTAGTGTGATAATAAATGTAATGAGGATTGAATTTAAGTTTAGATACTGTCTATGAGACAATATTCGTGTAAAAACTCAGCTATATTTTGTCGTATTTTACACGAAAGTTGTATTAAATAATTTTATATTTGAATTCTGTACCATATATTTGGCGACTCAGAATGGGTTATGTATACCTATTTTGGGGGCTTCACATCAGCTACTACGTTCACTTTTCCAAGATAGTATTGGATGGTATGATCGTAATCTTTCAACAGCTCGAGCCAACGTCGTTGCCGCATGTTAAGTTCGTTTTTGGTAAAGAAATATTTGAGGCTTTTATAATATGTATAGATCTCCACTTTCTATCCATGCAGGTAGTGTATCCAGATCTTCAACGCGAAAATGACTGCTGCCAACTGAAAGTAGTATGCACACAAGCCATCATGTTTGATGATAAAGCATATACTTTGTAACGATCTTATTCATTTATTAATAAAAAGTATTAATTTATTAAAGGCTTTTAATTATCTACATGATGTTGTTTTATAATATGTGATAAACCCATAGTTTTAAGCAATGCTTTTATAATAATGATGATGATCATTCTAATGAGATCTAAATTCTTAGAAAGCTTAAAACTAAAATAGTTCCCAATCGCTGGATTACTAAATTGGAGATTAGTGAATCCGGATAGATTGGTACATACGTTGTGTAAGACCCCAACTTTTATGAATAAAGAATAATTTTCTCAAAATATATTTTTGAATATTATGGTGTGGATTTGATATAATGTTATAGTTGTGGGTAATATTTACAAATTTTGCAAAGTAAACAAGTAGCTATATAATATTTGATTGGTCGGGGAATATTCGTTTTAACAGGGAATATTCGTACGACGGTACAATCATTGGTGGACCCCACAACGGAAGTATTATCGTAGTTAGAAAACGACAAAATTATCTTTTTATAAAAATAACGGCGAAAGTGTTACCGTTAAAATGCTTGAACTACCCTATTAGTAAAAAATACGATGTCATTGATGGTTGCATAGTAGTACACACTATTGATTATTGATGATGCTTACGTGAGAAGTCACTTAGTTATACTCAATTATTATTACGATAATTGTTTATCATATCTCTCATATTATTGATTCAATTATTGTCATAGTATCATCTGCATAATATGTTATATTATTAAATCAATAATTGAGATGACAAAGTTATTCATATTATTATTTGCAATATTGACAATGTCTAGAAGTTCTGTCAAGGAGAGGCCTTGTCACCTAATTGTGAGCCAATAAGGAGAAATCCTTATCAGAAAGCCCCCTATTTCCTGGGAACGACCTGGTTGTTAAATATTGTGAGTTATAATATTAATGATGAATAAGTTCGTGTTGATTAAAGATGAAATTGATAGTTCCATTGTGTGGGAATTATTAGTGTTAGTGGAAATCGACATTTATTTCGATAATAATTAATGTTTGGAGGTTATATTGACCATTCGGGTAATTCACCGGATAAATGAGCAATTAATTGTTATTGATTCACATGCTTATAACTATGTGTTCACATGTGTGTTCTATTGATTCACATGATTTACTATTAGGGGAGTTGGTGCAAGATTGATAATACTTGCATGACTAAATTAAAATGGAGGTATATAGATGAAGGTACTATATCGTAATTAGTTTTTTCACATGATTATACTATTAAGTCACATGAATGAACTATTAATTCACATTATTTACTATTAGGGGAGGTGGTGCAAGTTTGATAATACTTGCAGGACTAAATTAAAAATGAAGAAAAAGAGGAATATATTATACTTAATATTTCGAGCCCAAAAACTATATTTTCCTATAAATAGAAGCTCATTCTTCTTTCATTCTCACCAATTCACTAAGTCTCACAAGAGCAATTATTATAGAGAGAAATTATAGAGAGAAAGAAGAAGAGAAGTCTCAACTACCTCACTATTCCAAATCCAGCTTTCTTCTAGGTAAGGGATATTATTTCATTCGTATTCATGAAGAGAGTTATTTTCTTTCAATACTCGTAAGGGTTGTTATTCCATTCTTTATTATACTGTTGGAATAACCTGTCTGTGCGGTCTATCCCATGCCTGGTGAATTGTTCTGTTATTCCATTCTTTATTATTCTATTGGAATAACTCGCTCATCATGCGGCCTATCGCATTTGGTGGTGAATTCTTCTCGTTATTCCATTCTTTATTATTCTGTTGGAATAACTTTATGCATGCAGTCTATCGCATGCTCGGTGAATTCTTCATTATTCCATTCTTTATTATTCTGTTGGAATAACCTATCTGTGCGGTATATCGCATGCATTGTGAATGATCCTTCGTATTCATTCCTTATTAAATTATGGAAATGATCTGTCTACGTGGATTACCGCATGGCGGACAAAAATCAATTTGCAGTTTCATATATTCTATTATACTCAGTTGGTTAAAGTTTTGGCTTCTATACTCCATGAAATTAGTATAATATCTTGGATATTTGCGCTTCATCTACTATCTTTTCATGGAAATATTCTTCTGAGCATTCTTGAATTTTACTCCACAAAGCAGTATCATGTTTATAATTTGGACGTTACTGATTTCTGGATAAATTAAATTATAAATCTTTAAAATTTATCTTGAACTTGTTTTCTTGAATTATTATGTCATTGTCATCATCCTCATGCTTATATTGTGATGAAAGTCATCTTTGGCTTACGTGCATAGATGGACTTGGTATGATTATGACAAGGGATTATTTGCTATAATCATGACCGTAATGTGACGAATGATGTGGTGAAATTCCTCATTGTGAGACCCCGAATTTTATGAAATGAAAGTATTCAATTTTCTTATAATTATTCTATTTAGTAAATGGTTAAATTGATAAAAGGTTAAAGTTAAGGGTGATATATGAAAATTTTTCAAAGTAAACAAGTTGTCATAAAATAACCGGTAGTAAAAGCACAGTAATACGCGTAGTTGCATAGTAGCACATGGTATTGTAGAGTATCTTTGATTATTGATGCTTACGTGAGAAGTCACTCAGTTATACTCAATTATTGTTGCAGTAATTGTTGCGTAATATCTGTCATATTATTGACTCAATTATTGTCACAGTATCATCTGCATAATATTTATATTATTAAATCAATAATTGAGATGACAAAGTTATTCATTTTATTATTTGCAATATTGACAATGTTTAGAAGTTCTGTCAATAAGAGGTTTGGTCACCTAATTACGCGCCAATAAGGAGAAATCCTTATCGGAAAGCCCCCTCTTTCCTGGGAATGATCTGGTTGTTAAATATTATGAGTTATAATATTAATGATGAATAAGTTCGTGTTGATTAAAGATGAAATTGATAGTTCCATTGTGTTGAAATTATTAGTGTTAGTGGAAATCGACATTTATTTCGATATTAATTGATGTCTGGAACTTATACTGACCAATAGGGTAATTAATCGAATAAATGAGAAATTAATTGCTATTAATTCACATGCTTATAACTATGTATTCACATGTGTGTACTATTGATTCACATGATTTACAATTAGGGGAGTTGGTGCAAGATTGATAATACTTGCATGACTAAGTTAAAAATAGAGGTATAGATGGAGGTACTATACTGTAATTAGTTTTTTCCACATGATTATACTATTGAGTCACATAATTATACTATTAATTCACATGATTTACTATTAGGGGAGGTGGTGCAAGTTTGATAATACTTGCAGGACTAAATTAAAAATGAAGGAAAAGATGAAGGTATTATACCGTAATATTTCGAGCCCCAAAACGTGCAATTATCGAAACTATATTTTGCTATAAATAGAAGATCATTCTTCCTTCATTTCTCACCAATTCACTAAGACTCATAAGAGCAATTATAGAGAGAGAAGCTATAGAGAGAAAAGAAGAAATATCTCACCTCACTACTATTCCAAAGATCCAGCTTTTCTTCTGAGGTAAGGGATATTATTATAATAAGGGGTATTATTTCTTTCGTATTCATGAAGAGAGTTATTTTCTTTCAATATCCGTAAGGGTTGTTATTCCATTCTTTATTATTATGTTGAATAATATGTCTATGTGCTAAATACCGCATATATGGTGAAATTCTTCTCGTTATTCCATTCTTTATTATTCTCATTGAATATCCTCATGCATGCATGGATTACGCATGACACGGTTCTATTCTTTATTATTCATTTGAATATCCTCATCATGCAAGTGCGATTACGCATGACTGATTCCGCTTTTTATTATTCTGCTGGAATATCATGTTTGTCTGGATTACACATGACCGGTTCCTTCTTTATTATTCTCATTGGAATATCCATGCATGCGGATTAGGCATGACCGGTTCCATTCTTTATTATTCATTGGAATAACTCATGCATGCGCTCTATCGCATGCCTGGTGAAGTCTGTTTTTATTCCATTCTTTATTATTCCGTAGAATAACTCGCCTATGTTAGCATGCATGGTGAATGATCCTTTGTATTCATTCCTTATTAAATTGTGGAAATGATCTGTCTCACGTGGATTACTGCATATGAGTGAAAATCCATTTGCGAGTTTAAGATATTCTATTATACTCGTATGAGATATCATTTTTTTGTACTCGCCTATGAAATATCATTTTATTTGGTATTTTATTTACGAAGTTACTATTCACTGATTACTATTCACCCAGCTTACTATTCACTCTAGTATTATTCACTCGGTATTCTAACCACTTTTTCGTGTTAGAGTACTATTCACGAAGTTACTATTCATAGGTTACTATTCACCCAAATTACTATTCACCCGAATATTATTCACTCCTGGTATTTGGGGTACTTTTCATGTCTCTGGTACTATTCACGAGGTACTATTCTCGAAGTACTATTCATAGGGTACTATTCACGGGGTACTATTCACCCGAAAAATACATTTTTTTTCTGTCCAAATTATTTTTGGTACATGAATATTATTCTTGAATTTTACTCCACAAAGCAGTATCATGTTGACAATTTGGATATTTTTAAACTCTGGATAAATTTAAAGTCTTTAATATTTATCCTTGATTTCGTTTGATTAATGCTTATATCTTGTCATCATCATCATGCTTATATTGTGATGAAAGTCGTCTTTGGCTTACGTGCATAGATGGACTGTTGATTATTGGTTTTATAGTTGTATATCATTGGCTTACGTGCATAGATGGACTGTTGATTATTGGTTTTACAGTTGTATATTTTTGACTTATGTGCAAAGATGGACTGTTGCTTATTGGTTTTACAGTTGTATATCTTTGGCTTATGTGCAAAGACGAACTGTTGATTGATAGCTTTGGCCCGTAGTGCAAAGATGGACAGGTGTATGACATGATCATGACCACTGGTGATAATAACGAATATCCTTGGCCCGTAGTGCATGGATAATTCGATGATCCGATTAAGCGGGATCATGACCATTAGTTAACAGATTGAATGTCTTTGGGTCAGTAGTGCAATCGACAAAGTAATTGATTGGTATGATCATGACCATTGGTTTTATAGTTGAATATCTTTGGCCGTAGTGCAAAGATGATAAATCGATTGGTATGATCATTGTTATTACATTTGAATATCTTTAGCCTTTGGGGTAAGGATATTGAGTAAATGTTCTATTAAGACTTTGTGGCAAAGAGAAACTGTTGATTTACATGATTATAAATATGAATTGTGGATTTAACTATAATCTTTGCTGGTTTAGGTGAAGAAAGGTGATGATAGTTCTTTTTGTCTTGGGTATAACAAAGAACTGTTGTTGAGTATTACAGGAATGAAATATTAATGAAGAACTTTTAATCTAGAAGAGATAGTAGACATTATATTCTACTTGACTCTTCTAATGGATTGCTTATTCCGCTGCAGTTAAACTTGATGTTTATTGTATTTTATCAATTTAACACTGTTGAAGGCTAAGGATAATTTTATTCTGCATTATCTTAGTCATAATATTTCTTATTGGGCTAGTTAAGCTCACCCTTTATTTTCATTGTTCTCTTCAGGAAATGAGAATATAGTTGGGACTAGTCGAGGAACGGAGTGACGGTCCAGATATTTGCATTAGTAGTCCTCACTATTCAGTGAAATAGTGTGATAATAATTATAATGAAAACTTTATTTGAGTTTGGATATTCTCTACGAGACATTATCCGTGTGTCTCAGCTACGTTTTGTCGTACTGTATAAAAGAAGTTTGTATTTGATTTATGTACCATGTAAGTGGCGACCCAAGATGGGTGGTGTATACCTGTTTTGGGGGCGTCACATCATTGACCTGTAGTTCATTGATGGACAGTTGTTGGTATGATTATGACCAGGGATTATTCGGTATAATCATGACCATTGATGATTACATGAATATTATTGGCCATGATGCAGGGATGATTCGATTTTATTTATTAAGCTGAGTCTCAGCGATAAAGTTGATGAAAAACTTTTTAAATCATAGAAGATAGTTGATTTTATGCTCTACTTGACTCTTCTAATGGATTGTATATTTCGCTGTAGTTGTTGATCTAAAACTTGTTCTCTATTATATTCTATCAGTTGTTATACTGTTGAAAGCTAAGGATAATTTATTCTGCATTATCTTAGTCATAATATTTCTTACTAGGCTAGTTGAGCTCACCCTTTCTTTCACTGTTCTCTTCAGGAAATGAGAATATAGCTGGGATGAGTCGGGGAACGGATTGATGTCCAGATGCTTGCATTAGTAGTCCTCACTATTTTGTGAAGTAGTGTGACAATAAATGTAATGAGGACTCCATTGAGTGTGGATATTGTCTAGATGACAATATTCTTATTAAAACTCTTAGATTATGTTTTGTCGTATTTTACACGACTGTTGTATAATTAAGTTGTATTTGAATTTTGTACCATGTATTTGGCGACTCAAGATGGGTGATGTATACCTATTTTGGGGGCGTCACACGTTGCTTGCTCATTGGATGAGGATGATTGATCTCATGATCATTTGTGTGGAGACACTAAAGCAAGTATGTAGGTTCTTATTAGAGAATAAGTTCACTGAAAGTGGCTCGCTAAGGAATACATAATGGAGTTTTACTTGCATGTCAATAGGAATTCCTGTAGTGATAGTAGTACAAGTGATCCTTGGACTTGAGATCATCACAGTATATTTTGTATGATGAGTTATACTTTGACTTATTCCTTAAGACCCTTAGGGTATATCAAAGGGTATGCTTGGGTATAATAAGTTGTACATGGAGATAATGTATGATCAATAAAGAATCTACCACTTCTAGTAAAAGAAGAGAAATGTCATATGTGATTCGATAAATGACAACCTAGTAGTCCTTAGTCAAGGCATAATGAAATTAGAAAGAAGTTTCTAATTTACATTATTTGGAGTTGTGCATTTAAGAGTCGAAATACATATAATTAAATAAATAAGACTTGATAGTAATTCCATGTCTTATATTTAATTGGGACATTGTATGGTGGAAGGATTGAATTGTACGGTAACTATTTACTCAAAGGTTTTTTTATGATTAATGTTGAAATCTATATTATCTGGAAAGTCATTAATCGCTAGGGAGACTTATCCCTATTGTAGAATAAATATTATTTATTTAAATAAATTAATAATTTGATTTATTTATTTAAATAAGATTAGAATTGTTCTAATTGATTTATTCACAATCGGTTTAATATGGAGAACCTAAAGGGTCACACCATAAAAGGAAGAATAATTATTTAAGAAGTTAATGGCATAATCGTAATAATATGTTAATTGTATTTAATTTAATCTATGGTGATAAAATAAATTAAATAGCTTAATATTTATTATTTAATATTTTGAAAATATTAAATATAAATTAATAAGAAGAGTCTTATTATTATTATTACTATTATTATTATTTAATTCCTAAAAGAATTTGAGAATTAATTAATAAAAGTACTCTTATATATTCTAATAAGATTAGGAGGCTAATTAATTAAAAGAGTTTATATGATGCCCCCAAAACAGGTATACATCACCCATCTTGGGTCGCCAGATACAAGGTACAGAATACAAATACAACTTAATTATACAACAGTCGTGTAAAATACGACAAAATATAGGCTGTGAGTTTTAATACAAATATTGTCATCTAGACAATATCCACACTCAATGGAGTCCTCATTACATTTATTATCACACTATTTCACGAGTTAGTGAGGACTACTAATGCACCATCTAGGACCATCACTCTGTTCTCCACTAGTCCCATTTACGTTCTCATTTCAAGAGAAGAAAAGGTGAAAGAAAGGGTGAGCTCAACTAGCCCAAGAAGAAATATTATGACTAAGATAATGCGTAATAAATTATCAATAGCCTTCAACAATATAACAACCGATAGAACATAATAGACAACAAGTTTTAGATCAAAAAGCTAGTGAGAATAAGCAATCCATTAGAAGAGTCAAGTAAAGTATAAAATCTCATCGCCTTCTATGATTTAAAAGTTTTTCATCAACTTTATCATTTGAGACTCAACTTTTAATAAATAAAATCGAATCATACCGCTCCACGGCCAAGGATATTCATGTAATCATCAATGGTCATGACTATACCGGAATAAATCCCTAGTCATAATTATACCAATAATGTCCCACCAATGAACTACAAAACAATGAGGACTTTTACCACATCATTCGTCACATTACGGTCATGATTATACCGAATAATCCACGTCATAATCATACCAAGTCCATCTATGCACGTAAGCCAAAGATGACTTTCAACATAATATAAGCATGAGGATGATGACACTTCAATAAAACAGGTTCAAGAATAAATTTTAAAGATTTATAAGTTAATTTATCCCGAACTCAATAACGTCCAAATTGTCAAATTGATACTTCTTTGTGAAGTAAAATTCAAGAATGCTCATAAGAATATTTCCATGAAAAGATATTGGATGAAGCGCAAATATCAAGGATATTCTACTAATTTCATGGAGTATAGAAGCCAAAGCTTTAACCAACTGAGTATAATATAATATATGAAACTACAAATGAATTTTCACCCGTCATGCGGTAATCCACGTATACAGATCATTTCCACAATTTAATAAGGAATGAATACACAGATCATTCACCATGCATGTGGTAATCCACATGTAGAAAGTTATTCCAATGTAATAATAAAGAATGGAATAATGTAGGATTCACCATGCGTCGATAGATATGCCGACAGTTATTCCCAAAAGAATAATAAATAATGGAACCCGTCCCGCCAGAACGCCGCATCGTGATATTCAAAGCGGAATAATAAATAATGGAACCAGGTCCACGTAAACGCATGCATGTGATATATTCCGATAGAATAATAAAATAATGGAACCAGTCCCAAGCGTAACGCATGATGTGGATATTCCAATGAATAATAAAGAAATGTAATATTAGAAGAATTTCACCATGTATGCGGTATCTTGATAAACAAAGTTATTCCAATGTAATAATAAGAATGGAATAATGTAAAATTTCACCAAGTATAGGTATCCCACAGATATCAAAGTTATTCCAATGTAATAATAAAGAATGGAATAATGTAAGTTCTCTTCACGAATAAGAAAGAAAGAATACCCCTTATGAGTACAACAAATAATATTTCCTACCTTAGAAAAACTCTGAATCAAGTAGTGAAGTAGCGAATACTTTTCTTCTTTCTCTCTATAATTTCTCTCTAGAGTTTCAAAGTGAATTCATAAGAAATAATGAAGGAATGAGCTTCTATTTATAGGAGAATGGATGAATAGTAACTAATTCATGAACGGTCCAGTTGATTTACTTTTAAGCGGACCGGTCCATATTGGTTTACTATTAAAACTTAAAGCAACGGTCCATACTTGATTTACTATATTAAAACTTTAAACCAAATGATCCATATTGATTTACTATTATACTTTACACCAATGTGATCCATATTGATTTACTATTATATCTTCAACCAACTATTCAAAAAATTAGCACATCTCCTCATGGAATAATATTGTACCCAAAATAATTTGGACCGAAAAGAAATATATCTTACGGGTGAATAGTAACTCGTGAATAGTAACTCATGAATAGTAACTCGTGAATAGTAACTCATGAATAGTAACTTGTGAATAGTAACTCATGAATAGTAACTCGTGAATAGTAAATCGTGAATAGTACTCCGACACAAAAAGTGTCCTGAATACCCAATTGAACAATATAACCACCAGACATCAATTATACTAACACAAATAAGTCCAACATAATGGAACTATAAAATTCATCTTTAATCAACACGAACTTATTCATCATTAATATTATAATTCACAATATTTAACAACCAGGTCGTTCCCAGGAAAGAGGGGGCTTTCCGATAAGGATTTCTCCTTATTATGCGCGTAATTAGGTGACCAAACCTCTCCTCGACGTAACTTCTGACATTGTCAATATTGCAAATAATAATATGAATAACTTTATCGTCTCAATTATTGATTTAATAATATATCATATTATGTAGATGATCTCAGTAACAATAATTGAATCAATAATATGAGAGATATGATGCAACAATTCTCAGAGTAATAATTGAATATAATGAGTGACTTCTCACGTAAGCATCAATAATCAATACCGGTGTTGCTACTATGCAACCACGCCAGACATCGCATTACTTTTACTACTAGGGTAGTTCAACAGCTTTTAACGGTAACACCTCATAGTTATTTTTAGAAAGATAATTTTGTCGTTTTCTAACTACGATAATACTTCCGTTGTGGGGTCCACCAATGATTGTGTCGTCGTATGAATATTCCCTGTTAAAACGAATATTCCCCGACCAATCGAATATTATATAACCACTTGCTTACTTTGCAAAATTTGTAAATATTACCCACAACTATAACATTATATCAAATCCACACCATAATATTCAATAATATATTTTGAAAAAATTATTCTTTATTCATAAAAGTTGGGGTCTTATAGATTAATTAATTATTCCTAATAAGATTGGGAGCCTAATTAATTAAAAGAGTTTAATTAATTAAAATAAAACATAATTCCTTAATTGTTAAGGCGTGTTGCCTACATCTATAAATAAGAGGAGTCTTATTATGGGTGTAGAGTTGTTGTTGACTTTTTCACAACAGACGTTATTTCAATAGTTGGGAGAGTACACCTTTTTCTATGAGAGATAGAAAAACTAGGGTTTTGCCAAATACACATCTTCTTGAATCTTTCTTCTTCCTTGGTGGATCACCTCTAGAGGCCAAATACTTGGGTGGCTAACGTTGATCAAAGGAAGGAACCAAACCCTGTGGATTCAAGATGAACGCGAAAAAGATTTGGAGGTGAACTTGTACCTGAGGAAGCTCGAATCTTCAAGGGTATGATTCTTTATCTTTTTGTTTAATTAATAATTGTAGATAAAGGATGATGCGGGTATATGGTTTGTAAAATTTTAAAACTCTAATTTTCCATGCTTCCGCTTATTTTGTGCAATTTGATTGCGTTCATGAATATTACAAACCTAACAAACTCCAGATCATGAGTACGATAATTCCTCTCATATTCTTTGAGTTGTCGCAAGGCATAGGCTATGACTTTCTCATGTTACATGAGAACACATCCTAACCCTTTGCCCGAAGCATCGTTGTAGATAACAAATCCATCCGAACCAGATGGTATTGTCAAAACAGGTGCCGAAATGAGTCTCCTCTTGAGTTCTTGGAAACTCTTCTCGCATTCCTTGCTCCATATGAATTTTGTATCTTTCCGAGTCAGCTGAGTTAACGGAGTAGCGATTCGAGAAACTCCTTCCACGAATCTCCGATAATAACCATCTAAGCCCAGAAAGCTACGTACTTTGGTCACCGACTTCGGTTGCTCCCAACTTTGTATTGCTTCAATCTTCGCTGGGTCAACAGATACTCCATGTTTTGACACCACGTGACCAAGGAATGCTACTTTCTCAAGCCAGAACTCGCATTTCTTCAGCTTGGCATATAGCTTGTTCTCATGAAGCCTTTGAAGTACCAGCTTCAAATGGCGCTCATGATCTTCACGGCTTTTGGAATAGATGAGGATGTCATCAATAAAGACGACAACGAATCGATCCAAATATTCTTTGAACACACGCTCATCATATCCATGAAAGCGGCGGAGCATTAGTCAATCCAAAAGACATGACTAAGAATTCATAATGCCTGCATTTAGTTCAAAGGCGGTCTTGAAATATCCTCGCTTTTAATCTTGATGATATATCTAGAACGAAGATCGATCTTTAAAAAGAATTGTGCTCCTTACAACTGGTCGAACAGGTCATCAATGCGAGGTAGCGGATACCTATTCTTGATGGTGACATGGTTCAATTCCCGGTAGTCAATACAAAGTCGCATACTCCCGTCTTTCTTCTTTACGAATAAAACAGGAGCACCCCAAGGAGATGTACTAGGACGAATGAAACCGATGTCTAACAACTGCTGTAGTTGGGTTTTTAACTCCTGAATGTCAATAGGAGCCATTCGTTATGGGGTTTTAGAAATTGGTTTTGTACCAGGTTCAAGGTCAATAAAGAATTTAACTTCACGTTCTGAGGGTAGACCGGGAAGTTCTTCAGAAAATAAGTCAGGAAATTCACTAACAACAGAAATATTATTCAAATTTGACATATTTTTGTTCAAGTCCATGACATGGGCTAAGAAAGCTTGACATCCATTTTTCAATAAACGAATGGCTTTATGGCTTGATATGACAGTGATTAACTTTAGTGGTTTGGTTGCTTGAATTCATATAATAGGTTGGTTAGGAATATGAAAACTAACATCCTTACAAAAATAATCAATTTTAGCATAATGAGTGGTTAACCAATCAATCCTTAAAATCACATCAAATGCAAGTATTTTCAAAGAAATAAGATCAACAGGTAATGTGATGGTCCCAACTTGAATCAAGAAAGATTTATAAACAGTGGATGTAATGAAAATTTCTCCTAACGGAGTCTCAACAAATAAGTCAAAGTCTAATTTCTCCGGAGTCAAGTTCAAACGTTGAGCACAAACAGGAGAGATAAAAGAATGGGTTGAACCGGTATCTAGTAAGGTATAAACTTCGTAAGAGTTTATGATTAGCTTACCCGTGATAACCTCGTTCGGGTTCCTCGCGTTTTGGGCAGTCACGACAAATGTTCTTCCAGGAACCACTGACTTTGACTTGTTCAGGATAGCCTTTGGAGTCACCATTCCCGCTGGACTTGGTTTCGCTATAGGACAATCTCTAGCTATATAACTTTCCTTTCCATAGTTATAACATACCTTGGATTGTTGTGCACAGTTTGGGCTGATGTGTCCCTCTTTCCCGCATTTATAACATACGACCGGTGGTCGTTCTCCTCCCCTAGGAACAGTTGATGCTGGTGATGACGTCTTCACGTTGTCATTATTTTATTTTCTCTTTTTGAAATCTCCCTCCGACTCAATTCTTCTACTATCATGGCCACGATTACCACCAGAGTGGTTACCGCTTTTGTTCGGATATTTTCCTCCCTGCTGGTTGTCATTGCTCTGATGACTGTTGCCACCGGTATGACCCTGGTTGTGGTCCCTCGGTTAAACATCTCATTATCTCGCTCTAATAATTGATCCTTGCTCATAACATTTTAATATAAAGAAAATTTGTGAGAAATAAGATATTGCCAAATTTCGGGTTTCAGACCTCTCAAAAATATCTGCGTCATACGTTCCTCTTTCTCTACCAAATGAGGTGCAAACCTGGATAACTCTGCGAACTTAGTCTCGTACTGGGACACGGTCACGTTGTTCTGTTCCAGTCTAATAAAATCTACCTCCTTCATATGACGAATACTTTCAGGAAAGTACTTGTCATTGAATAGTTTCTAAAACGTTTCCCAAGACATGTTGAGTGCGGCAGGCTGGGTACGCTTCACAGATTCCCACCAGTAATCTGTCTCACCACGGAACATAAAGGTAGCGAATGGGACCTTTTATTCCTCCGTGCATCCCAAGACATCAAATATCTTAGTAATTGGCTTAACCCACGTTTTCGCCTTGATCGAATTCGTCTTTCCCAAAAATTCTGGTGGTCCCAACTCTTTGAACTGCTTGGTTGTGACAAGCCGCGCGTTGCTATTATTTCCACTCGTATTTTGTACACGAGTCTCCCTCGTCTGATTTTGCATGAACTGCAAAAACTTCTAAACATCACATCATTCATCGTTTGATTGGTGGTGTTGTTTACAGGAGGAACATTGTCGTCCTGTTGCACGTTCTCCTGGTTGGTGATTAAAGGTGTCTCCACAGTCTCATTCACTCTATTGTTAACATTTTCAGCTGTCATTCTCAAATACTGCCATAAAACAAGGGTTAACTAAAGAAATTGACATACCATATATTATCCCTATATTCTGACCGACAAATTAAATACCAAATAAGCTTAGGTAGGACACACTAGCGAAGGATTTTCTCGTCTCTCCCCTCCTAGTTTTATTCTCCGATCTCCACCATAGACCATATTCCTAAGCTCTTATACCAACTGTGACGCCCCCAAAATAGGTTCACACAACCCATTCTGAGTCGCCAAATATATGGTACAGAAAACAACTACAACTTCATTATTACAATTGTCATGCAAAATATTGTCTTCTGGACAGTATTCAAACTCAAATAAGTCCTCATTACAATTATTGATACACTATTTTATAAAATAGTGAGGACCGCTAAAACAACTGACACTCCACACCCCGACTAGTCCCCGCTATATTCTCGCCTTCTAAGAAGAAAAATGGAACAAAAAGGAAAGGGTGAGCTCAACTAGCCCAGTAAAGAATATTATGACTAAGAAGATGTATAACAAATTATCGTTAGCCTTCAATAAATCAGATAAAATATAATTGACAACAAGTTTTAGATCAATATTCGCAGCGAAAATAACAATTTATTAGAAGAGTTAAGTAGAGAATGAAATCTACTATCTTCTATGATTTAAAAGTCCATCATCAATATTTTATCCCTGTAACATCAATCCATACACATCTTGAATAAAATATTCATATTTGCACTAAGGGCCAAAGATATTCATTCGTATCACCAGTTGGTCATGTTCATCTCAACACATGTTCATCTTTGCACTACGGACCAAAGATATTCATCAGATAATCATTCATCTTTGCACTACAGGCCAAAGATATTCAGTTATATCATCATTTAGGACTGATGATGATGAAAAATATTTTAAAAAAACGAATCTAGTGAGATAAAAGGACAAATATTAGGGATTCGTACTTTAGATAATCCAAGTTCAAAAATACTCTATAATAAACCATAGTGGAGTAAAATTCAAGAATGAAGATTAAAACATCGGTACAATCAAAGATAGTAACCATAATAGACATCTTGGACAAAGAAGAGAAAATTTCATTTTTCTATGAATAGTGTCGTATACGTGAATAGTAACCCCAACACGAAAAGGTAGAAATTTCACAAGAAAAATCATACTTCGTGAATAGTACCGTATTCGTAAATAATATCGTATACGTGAATAGTGCTATATACGTGAATAGTAACCTCGACATAAAAAGGTAAAAATTTCATAATAAAATTCATACCAATATTTTGGCATAATGATATTGAACGAAATAACATCATTTACGAAAAAATAACATCCCTTACCTCAAAAGAACAGTAGTTTTGATTGAAATATCGGATATAATGCTGAAGGAACTTGCACTAAATAGCAACTCTCAAAGTATCTAAATACTCACAAAAATACGCTTGATATTATAGAGAGAGAAAACTTCTAATTCTGGTGTGATTTTCAATTCTAACTAAGCACCCTATTTATAAGAAAATGTCAGAACGCCAAAGCAGACTAAAATTTAATAAATTAATATTTTATTACAAATTCTCACGCACGCCATACTTGAAATCAAACTTTGAAATTTCTCAGCACTCCACAAGGACAAGATTGGGGCCCACCCTTCTAGAAAATCCCACCTAAATGTTTTAAAATTAAACAATATTCAGAAACTTCAATAATTCATAATAGATAGCCCTTTTATCAGAAAAATATGAATTTTATGTCTTTTTCATAGGAAATTTAATTCTCTACAACTTTGTAAAAGAAAGTTTTTCCAAATTCCAAACAGAAAATGACTGAAATCCACATACGAATGATTTTTAATACCTCCATTCTGACAAAATACTGATAAAACTTCTCAACATTAATTCCTTCATTTATATCCACATAAAAATAAATATTTCTTTATCATATAAATCAATAATTAATTATTCACAAATAATATTACAAAATCACAATAATGACAACCAGGTCGTTCCTAAGAAAGAGGGAGCTTTTCGATAAGGATTTCTCCTTATTAACGCACAATTAGGTGACCAAACTCCTTTCCTAGACAGAACTTTCTTAGACATTGCCAATAATGCTATTACTGTATTTTAACCACCGGGTATTCCAACAGTGTTAACGGTAACAATACGCCGTTATTTAAAAAACTCAAACTTGTCGTAGATACGCCCGAGGGGATTGTCTCTACACCTAGCGCCCTAAGGTCTTAATGGTCTGTGAGTCGTTGGTCGAAAGCTCGCTAAGGGGTAGCACTTTTAGCTTAATGGAATGAGACATTGCACAGTCATTGAAAAAAATAATAATCAATAAACACCGCGGAAAAGTGCGAAAATCGCCCTCATGAGTAAAAATAAAGCAGAATAAACCCGTTGTTGAACCTTAGCTTGTACTGATGTGTTGGAGTAGTTGTTGATTCATGTTTATGCATAGCTCTTGATTTGAAACCTCAGTTTTCTGTCTTAAGTAGTATGGCATGTGGAATCTTCACCTTTATCAAGCTTATCTGTGAACATAACACACACACACACACACAACATCTCTATAGCAGGTTGAGATTGTCTCATTGTATGTCATTATGCCTTTAGCTTAGATTGATGTTTTGTTCTTGGATCTTGATATTTCTCTGAGGCATATCGTATTGGAATTCTCAGCATGGCTGGAAATCTTGGGATTCATTTGCATAGTAGTGTAGCTTGCATAACATATAGATTTCATTATATTGTGTTGTTTGGGGACAAGCAACAGTTTAAGTTTGGGGGTATTCAAAAACTTGTTGGCCATTTTACCGATCAATATATGCGTGCAAGTATACACGGTCAACAAGTAATAAAGAGTAAGTAAAGTATCGTTCCCACGGAGAATTAACTAATAAAGTTCACCAAGCACTAGCCCATAACCATTTTAGTCTTATTTAAACGAATGATTTAATCTTTATAAATTTAACTATGAAAGTAAATAAATCTAATTATCCCTAGAGTGAGACTAGATAATGAAAACCTGAGATTACAATTTCATTTATTGAATCGTTTAAATAAACACACTCCTTGTTAAGCCAAATTACTTGCACTGGATTGCTAGTCGAGAACACGAAAGTAAAGTACAACCATATTTCAATGTACCATACTCATATCACATATAATCCATAATTGATAGAATACACATGAACACCCACATTACCTAAACCACTATATGTCTATGTGATTTACAAATAATTAGGGTTTAAGCCCAAATTCTCAAATGACTACGAGCGATGCCTTGGTATATGTCTATCCTAAGCACGAATCATACATTCCATCACCATGTAGAACATACAAACACAAGCTATCAAGATCAAATCTAAACCCATACTCCGTCTTTCAAGTTCATATGGGTTATCACATTAATTGATGGCCAATCAACTAAGAAAATAAGCATGAATCTTAATAGACAATCCCATAGCAATCAATGAGGTTAACAATGGAGTATATCAGATTAAACTAAGCACTAGAATCCATTGCAATCCCAAAATATAGTTTAACTCATAGTTGAATCAAACCCACCATCCACATATTGAATAAACATCATAAAATTACAAATAGGAATCAAATAGAGGTTAAGTGTAAAGAATTGAAATGCAATTTTGTTCTCCTGCTCCAAGATGGAATCTCTGATGCTTTTCAATTGCTTCAAGTTTTCAATTTAATCAAATCTAGAAATAACTACTCTGCCCTACTCTATTCTAAAATGGAAATTAAAGAGAAGAAAGCAATATTAGCTACGTGATCCCCCAAGGGGTGGAATCCCCTTTACATCTGATATATGTCTCCTCTTTATATAAGCCCTAATTGAACCCTCCTCCAAATTACGCTTTAATTGCACTGTTTAGTGAAAAAGTCAACTCTGGTCAACATCAGAAGTGGCGCGACCGCACTAGAAATGGCCTAGAGTCGGGCGCGCCCGCGCTCAAGTAGAAGATGACATTTTTTTGCTCCAGGTATTGGCGGCAGGAAATGCACTACAAATTCGTGCGCCCGTGCCATTGGTTTTGTGTTGTAGTGTCCTCTGGTAAAACGGCCATAACTTTTGATCCGGGAGGAGTTACGGGGCCTGCCACCTATCAAATCTAAGCTCTCGATGAGCTCTACAACTTTCATTCTTTGATAATTGAGAAATAATGGACAGATGAAGGCTGAAACTGGATTGTAAGTGACAGCTATGCAAATGACCGCCCAAAACATTGAAGTTTAACGTCTGTTGGTACAAAGGTCATAACTCTTGCATCCGAACTCCGATTGGAATGATTCAAGATGTTCCGGAAAGCTAAGAAGAAGCTCTACAACATAATCCAAGTTCCAAGCCAAGAACATGAAATGAACATGAAAGCCCAAACGATGTCCGGATTACTTTTCCTCAAGCTTTTAATACCAATAATAATACCCACACAAACTCCCAATCATATGATCTACAAAATGAACACAAAATGCATGAAATGTAACTAAGTAACATGAGTTTAAGCAACTAATTCAAGTAACAGATACCGAATAAGTAGGTATAAAACCTACTTATCATGGTTCTAGTTAAATTCTAGGTTTAAAAAATATTTTGGTAGTAGTTAATAAAATAAAATTAGGAGAAAAATAATTTGTTACATGATATATCATTGCTAAATATGTAATTAGTACTAATTATATATTTAACAATGATCCGTAGATGTTTTAATTTAGACTTATGAGAATCAATATTAGTAAAGAACTTTTATAAGAAATAAAATTATAATAAAATAATAAGTTACTCTAAAGTTTTTCAGGATCATAAATAATATTTTGGTTCTAATTAAATTTTAGGTTTAAATAGTGTTTTAGTAGTAGTTAATAATAAAATCAAGAAATTTTAAAAAATATTTTAATAGTAGCTAAATTATAGTCTCATACCAAAAATAAATGACAAAAAAACTTAATTTTGTTATCTATATATGTATTATAAAATGGCTATGGACCGTTTGATATAACTATGTCACACTATTTTTTTCTTCATTTTTTGTCCGTTTAGTTACATTACTATAGTCTTTTTATATATATATTTTAATCTTTTTAATTTAATTTTTTAAATTTCATAAATTTTTATTTTATTCCACACACCTAGACTTGACAAACGGGCGGGCTAAAAAGGCCCGATTTTTGCTTTACTAAAATCAATCTAAACCCAAAGTCCCGCAAGATTTGGTAATGAGACCAATTTTGTACCTATTTTATGCTTTTTTTTTTGTTTGACCCAAAGATGGCGAGTCAAAGACACAAATAGGTTCGATTTTACCCAACAAATGGGCCTCGAATACTATTATTAATAAGAAAATTGATATTTTTATATTATTTTTTAATAATTTTATACGAAAAGTCCACATATTTACTGATATATCTGATTTTTATCGATTAATATGAAAATATCATTTTCCTATTAATAAATGTAGACACTATGGGGACCAGTGGAAATTAGAGCGGAGCGCAACTTCTTATTCACTTCCTTCTCGGGTCTTTGATTTCCCCGTCAACTTAATCTTGCTAACCACGTTATCCCGCGCGCAAGGAAAAACCTACCTTTGACTCGCTCATCTCCCTCTTGGACTCTAGTTAGTGTTAAATGGCTGTATCTATCATTTTTCAAAACCCCCTCATTTCTCTCTCCTTCTATATATACAAACAACTTCTGCAAGCCTTCAGATTCAAACCAACAAAAAAGGTCTCTGCCCCCTTTTCACTTCTCTTATCATCATCCCCAAAACCTCCACAAAAGGTGGGAACATCATCAAATTTAACATGGGTATGTCGATTCTTTCAGTATCTAATTCAAATACATATGGAATTGATTTTCTCCTTAAGCCCATTTTCTTACATGGGTTTTCTGGTTCATTGCATTTAGTTTTGTTACTTGTTTTATTTCTCTCGTGGGTCTGCAACAAAGTTAGGAGTAATCGCAATGAGGGTCAAAAACAGGGTTTTGGGGGCATTAGGTTATCCTATTATAGAATGGTCTTGTTTTGTAGTTTGGGTTTGTCAGTTCTTAATCTTGCTCTTTGTTTATTGAACAATTTTTATTGGTATAGAAATGGGTGGTCTGAAGAAAAGATTGTAGTAGTTTTGGATTCAGTAATCAAAGCGCTTGCTTGGTTAGCTGTTTCTATTTATTTGCACAGTCAAGTCTCTAACTCGGGAGAAGTTAAGTACCCATTTGTGTTGAGGGTGTGGTGGTGTTTTTTTTTCTCATTTTCTTGTTATTGTCTTGGTATAGATTATGTCTATTTCAAAAAGTACCAAAATTTTCTTGTTCAAGTAGTGGTATCTGATGCCATTTATTCGGTTATCGGGTTGTTCTTCTGTTTTGTGGGGATTTTCAGTAAAAGTGAGGCTGCTAATAATACCCTTCTTCAGGAACCCCTTATAAGTGCTAATTCTAGTAGTTTAAGTAATGGGGAAGAGTCTAAGAAGTCCAAAGAGGGTGAAACTGTGACCCCTTATGCTAGTGCTAATGTTTTTAGTATCCTTACTTTTTCTTGGATTGGTCCTTTGGTTGCCCTTGGCTACAAGAAGCCTTTAGACCTTGAGGATGTTCCTCAACTTGCCAGTATTGATAGTGTCAAAGGAGCCTTTCCAATTTTAAGAAGTAAGCTAGAGTTCCAACCTGGCAACAGTAGAGGAGTGACCACACTTAAGCTTGTGAAAGCACTGATTTTCACCACATGGAGGGAAGTTCTGTTAACAGCGTTCCTTGCGATGACAAACACATTGGCTTCGTACGTCGGCCCCTACCTCATTGATACATTTGTTCAATACCTTTATGGACATCGAGACTTCAAAAATGAAGGCTATCTTTTGGTTTCCGCATTTGTTGTTGCGAAGCTTGTTGAATGTTTGGCACAAAGACACTGGTTCTTTAAGTTGCAACAGATTGGAACCAGGGCCAAAGCAGCCTTGATTTCCTTGATCTATCATAAGGGTTTGACCCTGTCTTGCCAATCAAAGCAGGGCCACACCAGTGGGGAGATCATAAATTTCATGACTGTGGATGCTGAGAGAATTGGTGACTTTAGCTGGTACCTGCATGATCCATGGATGGTGTTCGTTCAGGTTGCTTTGGCATTGGCTATCCTATATAAAAATCTTGGGGTTGCTTCCATTGCTACTTTTGTTGCTACTGTAATTGTCATGTTGGCAAACTTTCCGTTGGGGAAATTGCAAGAGAATTTTCAAACAAAGCTAATGAAATCTAAGGATCAAAGGATGAAGGCAACGTCTGAAATTTTGAGGAACATGAGGATTCTCAAGCTTCAAGGATGGGAAATGAAGTTTTTGTCTAAAATTGTTGAGCTTAGAAATGTTGAGGCAGGATGGTTGAAAAAGTATGTGTACACCAATGCTATGACCACTTTTGTCTTCTGGGGTACTCCTACATTTGTGGCTGTGGTAACTTTTGGTACATGTATGCTTCTTGGGATCCCACTTGAATCCGGAAAGATACTGTCTGCTCTTGCAACATTTAGAATACTGCAAGAGCCTATTTACAGTCTTCCCGATACAATTTCAATGATAATTCAGACTAAAGTTTCACTTGACAGAATTTCGTCATTCCTTCGGCTTGATGACCTGCAGACAGATGTCATTGAGAGGCTTCCAAGAGGTAGTTCTGACACTGCTATTGAGGTAGTTGATGGAATATTCTCTTGGGATGTATCCTCCCCCAATCCAACTCTAAAAGATATAAATTTCAAAGTGTCTCATGGCATGAGGGTAGCTGTCTCAGGAATGGTTGGCTCGGGCAAGTCGAGCCTGCTGTCCTGTATCCTTGGAGAAATGCCAAAAATCTCAGGGGCCATTAAAATGAGTGGAACAAAGGCCTATGTTGCTCAGACACCCTGGATACAGAGCGGAAAAATTGAAGAGAATATACTGTTTGGTAAGGAGATGGACAGAGAAAGGTATGAAAAGGTTCTTGAAGCATGTTCCTTGAAAAAGGACCTTGAAATTCTTTCCTTTGGAGATCAGACAATAATAGGTGAGAGGGGAATCAATTTGAGTGGCGGTCAGAAGCAGAGAATACAAATTGCACGTGCTCTATACCAAGATGCTGATATATATCTGTTTGATGATCCATTTAGCGCTGTGGATGCTCACACTGGAAGTCATCTCTTCAAGGTAACTTTTTGAGCACCTCTATATTCCTAACTGTTTTATTAATATGCTACAATTTTAAGCAGAATTCAGTCGGTTAGTTGTTTTTATTTTATAGCATATAAAATGGAAATGTATTTCTATAGTGATGGTGAGAACATGACTGATAATCAATGATTGATAAGTCTTGTTATGTTCATATAATCAAATTCTAATTCCTTCTCATAAAAGAAGAAACATAATTAGGCCTCGTTTTTATGTTCTCAACACTGTTTCATTCTGTTCTTTTTTGTTGTTAGTCTTTTTCATATATTTCTTTTATTTTGAAAAAATTGTTAGGTAATTAATCTGTTGTATCACTTGATATTTTGTTTAACAGGAGTGTTTACTTGGACTTCTGGAGTCGAAGACAGTGATTTACGTTACTCATCAAGTAGAGTTTCTACCTGTCGCAGACCTCATCCTGGTGAGCTAGGGTGTTTTAATGTCCTTCCTTTCTATAAATGTAAAAATACATCGTGCTGACAATGCCTTCGTTATTAGGTGATGAAAGATGGCCGGATTACACAAGCAGGAAAATACGGTGACATACTCAATTCAGGGAGTGAGTTTATGGAACTTGTGGGTGCGCATAAGAAAGCTTTATCGTCACTTGATTCCATAGAGGCCGAGTCATCCTCTAAAGAATTGAATACTGGTGAGGATGGGGGTATGGGGAATATTAAGGTCTCAGAAGAAACCAGAGATGTTCAGAATAATAAACCACAAGATGATATTGTGGGCCCAAAAGGACAGCTTGTTCATGAAGAAGAAAGAGAGAAAGGCAGAGTTGGTTTTTCCGTCTACTGGAAATATATTACAACGGCATATGGGGGGGCCCTAGTGCCCTTCATATTGTTGGCACAAATTCTCTTTCAGGTACTTCAAATTGGAAGCAATTACTGGATGGCCTGGGCAACTCCTGCTACAGAGAGTGGGCCCTCCCGTTGAAGGTTCTACCCTCATAATTGTTTATGTAGCGTTGGCAATTGGAAGTTCGTTTTGCATCCTTGGCCGGGCCATGGCTCTTGCAACTGCTGGATACAAGACAGCCACACTGCTCTTCAATAAAATGCATTTGTGCATTTTCCGTGCTCCAATGTCATTCTTCGATTCCACCCCAAGCGGGCGCATCCTAAATAGAGTAAGTGAATGTATCTTCTTTTTGTGTTGTACTCGTATTATTATCATTTTTGTCATCTTACAGAGGAAGATCAATGATTTTGAAAAGTTCTGACTTCAGAATCTGCTTCCACTCATCTTGCAGGCATCTACAGACCAAAGCACGGTGGATTTGAACATGCCATATCTAGTTGGTGCTTTTGCCTTTTCAATTATACAACTCCTTGGAATTATTGCTGTTATGTCACAGGTGGCATGGCAGGTCTTCCTAGTTTTTGTTCCTGTGGTTATAATGTGTATTTGGTTGCAGGTATCTTCTATAGTCTTTTCTCATACATTAGTATACAAATCATATTTGTTAAATAAATGATTATAAGTATAGCATCAGCGGGCTCAAAAAAATGTCTTATTTTCGATTTATTACTCTGAGTGATTTTATAGGAAACCCTTGATTTTTAATTTTATTTTATTAATCCCTCAAAAGAGAACTCCTAAAAAAAGCATGCAATCCATATGAGTATCCATACCTATGCGATCTTGTTTTGTATCTTTTTCTTTTGTTCCTTTTATTATGTCTTGCCAAAAGAAAAGGCTCAGTATGGGTCTTGAGTGGATGATAAAATTATTGGAACGTCTTTACTTATTGGTAACTTAAAACGAAAGAAGATTGCTGCCTTTCAAGTTTTTTTGTGTGGATCTTTTGGGGTTTAGCGAGGTGGGCAATCATCCACCTTAACTTTTAAGGGAAATTAGATTATTAGATTTTGAAACATAATATTTATCAAAACATTAGGCACAAGTTTAAATGTGACTGTATTCTGCTAAAAAAAAACATGTAGTTATAAACATGTTACTCTTGTTTTCATAGTAGTTAGATGGCGTGCTAGATAACAAAACAATGAATATAAAATGATGAAATACTCAAAATATGAGATGTGCTAAAAATTGCTTTATTAAATTATCTTTTGTATATCTTAACCTGTATGCTATTATGATAATTTCAGCAATATTACATACCTTCAGCTCGTGAACTAGCACGCTTAATTGGTGTGTGTAAAGCTCCAGTTATACAGCATTTTGCTGAAACCATCTCAGGATCAACTACAATTAGGAGCTTTGATCAAGAATGCAGATTTCGGGAGACAAGTATGAAATTGATTGACGGCAACTCTAGGCCAAAGTTTCACACTGCTGGTGTAATGGAGTGGCTATGCTTCCGCTTGGATATGTTGTCTTCTCTTACATTTACTTTCTCTTTGGTTTTCCTGATCTCTGTTCCTAGGGGAAGAATTGATCCAAGTAAGTGTTTTTATGTATCCATTATTATCAATGATTCTAAGCTCACCTTGTGTACAAGATTAAAAAGCTTCTTTTTTTATTTTTTTTACTTTTTTCTTCTCTTTTTTTTTTTTTTTCTCTGGTTTTTGATTTTAGTTTTTCCCTCTTTTCTTTTTCTCTTCTTTTAACCTGTTTCATTCATGTATGGTGTCATATTGGTTTGTAGGCATAGCAGGCTTAGCGGTTACATATGGGCTTAATCTGAATATGTTACAAGCTTGGGTTATATGGAATCTTTGCACTCTGGAGAATAAAATTATATCGGTTGAAAGAATACTTCAATACACTACTATCGCTAGTGAGCCTCCTCTAGTCATAGAATCCAATATACCTGACGATCAATGGCCAACATGTGGTGAAGTTGAGATCCGTAATTTACAGGTACTTCAAATTTTCAGTCGACTTCAAGGCTGCATTGTCCATCCCTCATGTCTTTTGTTGAAGTAACTGTGTTGACTTTGCCGTAGGTTCGATATGCTCCGCATATGCCACTTGTTTTGCGAGGTATTACTTGTACCTTCCATGGAGGAAAGAAGACTGGAATTGTAGGGAGAACTGGCAGTGGTAAGTCAACTCTTATACAAACCATATTTCGTATCGTGGAACCATCGGCTGGGCAAATTTTAATAGATGGTATCAACATCTCCTTAATTGGATTGCATGATTTACGATCAAGATTAAGCATAATTCCTCAAGATCCAACCATGTTTGAGGGGACAGTTCGAAGCAACCTGGACCCACTTGAAGAGTATGCAGATGAGCAAATTTGGGAGGTGGGTTGGTGACATTTTGATGCTATGCTAGTGTTTTGAATACACGAGTGGCTTACTATATCATTTATATATTTATAATGTATGTGGATTGCTTTAAATGGTTATCGCGATGTTCAGGTTCTCGACAAGTGCCAATTAGGAGATGAAGTTAGGAAGAAGGAAGGAAAGCTTGATTCAACAGGTTCTCTACATCTGCCATTACAACATAAAGTTTTCTGAACCTCAAACCAAATATAGAGTTACTAGTGTGTGCAGCTTTTATAGTGGTAGTGTTTGATGCGTTTGTGCTGAACGCAGCATACCATTTTTGGTGTGATGCGTTTGTGAGTTAAATAAACTGCGTTTGAAATAAGATTCTTTTAGGCAAATAAGATTTTAGAGTGCGTTTAAACTTCCAAACGCACCAAATGCCCTCAAACCAAACAAGCACATAATCTGATTTTTAGTATTTTTACAATTGTGCAGTTTCAGAGAATGGAGAGAATTGGAGTCTGGGTCAAAGGCAATTGGTCTGTCTTGGTCGCGTATTACTCAAGAAAAGCAAGGTCTTGATCCTCGATGAGGCTACTGCATCCGTCGATACAGCTACTGATAATATGATTCAGCAAACATTGAGGCAACACTTCACCGACTCTACAGTCATAACTATTGCACATAGGATAACATCCGTGCTTGATAGTGATATGGCCCTAGTGTTAGATCATGGTTTGTAACTTCTCTTTATAAAAATTTTATTCCAAGGGTTGAGCTGTAAACGAACCGGGCAGCTCACGAGCCCAGCCCAGCTCTACTTGGCTCGTTTAACTTGTAAACAAGTTCAAGCCAAGCTAAATCCCAGCTTGGCTCGGCTTGTTTACAGTCTACGGTTGCTTGTTGGTGTTAATTATTAATTTTGTTCTAATCATGCAGGGCTTGTCGAAGAATATGACTCCCCTACAAAGTTACTAGAGAATAAATCATCTTCATTTGCGAAGCTCGTAGCAGAGTACAGTGCGAGGTCAAATTCTAGTTTTGATAACTCGAGTAAACTTTGAAGGCAAGATGGTGATGAAAATGAGTAGTGGTTTTATTGTTTAATGTATAATTTTTGCTGTAATGTAAAATTTACCCTTATTAGTCGAGTGATATGGGGAACTTGTTTAGGTTGTCATATATTTAGTACAAGAGTGAATCTGGATACGACTGTATAGTATCGGTATTGTAATAGTTTAAATAAACCTACTGTTTAAACTTTAAAGTGAACAATCACTTGCTTTGGCATGTTTTATTAGTTGAAAAGAAATTTTGCAAGTTGAAAACTTGTTTATGGCAAATATGTCCGTTCTCCAAAAGTGAGTCTCTATCTTAAACACTTTCTGACTATCTTTCACTTTTGACTATATTGATTGATGGGTTTAAAGGGCAAAATTAATGAAATATCCATCGTAGTTTATATGTTCTATTGATTATATCATTAAAATTTTAATTTTTTAAATTATTTCATTAAATTAATTATTATTTTGAAATTAAGTCGGTCATTTCGTTAAAAAAAAAATAGACGTTAATTTTTTATTGGGCAAAACTAATGAAATAACCATTGTAGTTGACACGTTTTACTGATTACGCCATTGAACTTTTAATTTTTTAAATTATTCTATTAAACTAATTATTATTTTGAAATTGGGTAATTCTATTAAAAAAAAAAATAAACGGACGTTAATTTTTTATCGACAAAACTAATGAATTATCCACTGTAGTTAACACGTTTTACTGATTACACCATTGAACTTTTAATTTTTAAATTACCCCAATAAACTAATTATTATTTTGAAATTGGGTACTCTGATCTCAGATGTTTATTGATAGAACAAATTTCCTCGCGAATGAAACGCAATGCATCAACGGTAGAAATGAAAACGCGGTAATTGACAACAACATTATTTTGCATCTGCCTCTGAATTATGTACGCATTCATCCGTAAAAACTCAGGCTCCTATCAAATTATAAATACAATCCCAACAAAATTAATTTAACCAAATATTACTACCACACACACACACACACACACACACACACACACACACACACACACACACACACACACACACACACATATATATATATATATATATATATATACACACACACACACACAGACATAGATATATAGAGGGATTAGAGAAATGAGGTGGACCTTGTAGAGGCGATCGAGAGTGAATGAGAGGAGTTCGGAGACAGAAGGTTGCTGATAATTGGAGGTGAGAGTGAGGAAACCTATTGCAACACTATTTATTTCATCTGTTGTTGTTGTTTGGATTCAAACTCTATTGTTATATTTAATGATGAACTTTGAAGCTCAATTCAATATTTTGGGTATTCGGATCTAGGAATTTTAATAGATTTTAGAAAGAGAAAATACGTAGATCTATTTGATCTAGAAGAAGAAGGAGAAGAGAATGAGAGGAGAGGAGAGAAGAGAGAATAAATCAAATTTGTTTATTTTTCTTTTTCATGTCCACATAGGATAAAAATTGAAATGATTTAACACTCGTGATACAAATATAACAGAATGACCCAATTTTAAAATATTAATTATTTTAATGGGGTAATTTAAAAAATTAAAAGTTCAATGGTGTAATTAGTAAAACATGTCAACTACAATGGGTAATTCCTTAGTTTTGTCAATAAAAAATTAACATCCGTTTATTTTTTTTAACGGAATGACTCAATTTCAAAATAATAATTAGTTTAGTGGGGTAATTTAAAAAATTAAAAGTTTAATGGTGTAATCAGTAAAACGTGTCAACTACAGTGTATATTTTATTAGTTTTGCCGTTTTTATTTTATACACTCATAGAATGTTATTAATATTTTTAGTGTTTTATTCCTAATATATTATTAATAGTATATTCTATCAAAGATTGTTCAAAAGTTTATATTTAATTTTTCATAGATAACATTGTTTATTTATAATCAAATAATAAATTTGTTCATAACAGTCTAAAAGGTTAAAATAAAAAAAATATACGTATTCAAATATTTTAGATAAACAATTATCAAACATATCATTCCGTTTCATATTCAAAATTTCGACTCCATTCAGTTTATTTAGATTCTCTTATACATTCAAAAATTTTCATTCAGTTTTATTAAATAACCCTGTAATGTTTTTTCCCCTTCATTTCTTGTTGTTTTGTTTCCAATTAACATATTTTAGTTTAGGAAACTGATATTTTCATATGAAAACTGTCGTTATAGATCCTATAGCGACGGTTTTTATCGTCGCTATACATTTATAACGACACTTTTTATGTGAAAATATCAAAAATTTATTTGAAAAATCAATATTTTTTTTATAGTTTATACTAAATTAATATTAATAAAATTAGTGAAAAGTTCTACTGTGTCTATGACATACAAATACTTAAAAAAAAAAGTTAACAAAGTATTTACTTTTCTTTCTTTAAGAAAATAACAATTGTAGACACTCGAAATTTTCTGCACACCTGTCACTAACATTGAAGGAGGACATATTCGTCTTTCAAGAGGGAATCCTGGAAGACAGTCCATATCCATTTTGAATACTGCCGAAGTTCAGCATCAACCCCGGAACACACATCGGGCGTAACAATTCCAACCTCGGAGATAACTCCGAGGCGTGCAGATCCAATACCGGAACACACACCGGAGAAGACTGATTAATCTCGGAGATAACCCCGAGGTATCCAGTCTCAGTCCCAATCATGGGAATAGCTACCAACCTTGGTGATAACCCCAAGGAATGCAGTTTCAGAGATAATCCCTGAAATGCTTGTTTCAAATGCAATCGCCTTTAATCTCTGCGCACCACAACGAGATACTCAAGACCAACCCTAGATAACACCGGAGGATGAGCACACCTCGTAGATGACATCGAGGACCTTCAACAATTGCAAAGCAGTTCAATCTCAAAGAAAGCCCTCGAAAGAACGCTCGCTTTATCACCTGATCCGAACCGATAACCCCCGGTGAGGGGCAACATCGTCATCTCGCCATCACGATGCCACGTCATGTCATTTCAACATCATATTTTTACACAACGACGTCCCACAAGAGCCAAGAAAAATCAATCCCGAGTGATTATTGCGCAGGATAACGGATATAATTTGAAGCTGAAGACCGGAGGGCACCGTCCCATCTTCATGACTTCGTACAACCTCTAATCCTGTGACATTGAGTAATTCTTGACAACGACGGTCTGAAATAGGTCCTATATACCTTAGTCAGATGCCCGGATTGCAATTTTGAAAGTTCGAGCGGACATTGCAGTGTCTGAGTGCACGTACTTCGAGACGATAGAACCTGAGAAACCCAGGTAGCCTCTGGTACACCTGCGGTCCACCCTCTATAAATAGAGGGCTTGGGGTGGCCATTTTGAAAGAGAAAACGACGAGGAAGCACTGCCCAATTTGCTCCGTACTCACCCTATACTGAGTGCTTTCTCATTTTAAACACCTGTGAGCTCATATATAGCTACTTTTGTACCGGCGGGAGCCGAGTTTCATCCACTTTGAAGATATAGAAGCCTTCTTTGGCAGCCCACTGTAAGCCTTCTCACACATTTTAAAGCCTTTCTCTTCATCTCTGCACACACCCTTCTTCACGTTGAGAGTCGTGTTGCGTGTGTTTGCTCGGACTTCGGTCTGTGGTTTTATTTCAGTTTGTATATATATATATATATATATATATATATTTACATAAATGGAATAACATTATCGAGTTATGCCTCGATTGAGCCTAGACTTTGGTCTGGAGCATTTACTACTTTAATATATATATATACATTTATATATATTAACTGTGTGTCAGACTTTGTATACTGATATATATGACCTGTTGTCGAACTCTGTTCGATGAGCTTGGATTTTACATCCGGTGCGTTTATCGCTTTTATATATATATAAAAGCGTTCATATATATAAAAGCGCTCATATATATAAAATCCAAGCTCATCGAATGAGTTCGACAACAGCCTCATATATATATATATATATATATTTTTGTCCCACCTCGAGTTTACTTCGTGGTGGTTGATCGCTTTTACTGACTTTCTTTACGCTTTCATTCCCGCTTTGAGTTCACTTTGTGGCGCTTGATTGCTTTATACATCTTTATTTATATTTTGTCCCTTTGGAGTTTCCTCCGTATATTGATAGCTTTTACGCCTTTATTTACATTTTCGATCCCCATGGAGGTGCTTCGTGGTCGGTGATCATGTCTCAGTATATATATATTTACAGCTTTTATATATATATACCGCCATCTTTTTACAAATTAATTATCATATGAGCCTTTAGGAATCATGTGATCACAGATTCAAATTATTTGAATCTAGATTCTGGTTCCCGTCTTTGGACATTTTCATTTATAAGCGCACTTTGTAAATTATTCTCATGTCTCAATTTTCTCGTGATGCTTTTCATACCCACGAGGAAATCGGCATTATTTTGTATATTATTTTTTTTCAGACGGATGCCTCAGATCTCAGAAATAAAATCAATCCAAATTAACATTTAATAAAATGGAAGTGTAAAAAGTCTCAATTACTATTGAGCATCAGGGTTTGAAAAACCTTTTTTATAAACATCATTGCTATATCTTGCTAAAAACTGAATTTTGACATAAATTCAAACCCTGTGTATATAGGTACGAACGAGGCCTCGTACCACTTCCAAATAACAGCACATTGACCCACCCACACACACATTCAGAATATAGTTTCTTGAAAAGAGGCGGTCACCGTGGTAACACGGATGTCGGGGGGTGCCTAACACCTTCCCTCCGCATAATCAAGTCCCCGGACCCTAATGAATCTTGGTTTCACCGTCCCGTTTAATAGTGTCACATCACTGGGTCAATGTGCAAACCTTTTCTCGGTTGTGTTGGTAGAACCATTTAAAAACCAATCATGCGACTTTTAATAGCCCATCGTCGACATTATACATGTCGGACCTTTTTCACTTATTTTTTCAAACAAATCTCACCTAAAATGAGAACACCAAAGAACAAGTAACGAAAAGGGACATTTAAAAATCCCGACGTCGACAGGTGGCGACTCTGCTGGGGACACCAGTAAGAGAACTTAAGCCGCTATTACAATCTTTTCAAAACTGTTATCTGCTTGTGTGTGGATGTTGTATTTAAATTTATGATGAATGTGTACAAATGCATTTACTTACTGCACTTAGTGCTTCGCACTATATCTGTTTGTGATATTAGTGCTTCGTACATGTCATCATTTTCATACGGTGAGACGCGATGTATGTGAATGTATGTTGTGTGGTCTCTCCACCAGGAGGCTATCTTGCTGGTGTTTGATTACTGGACTCGCGGGAAGACTAATTCCCCGAGGCTCAGGAAAGACACCACCCAAATTCGCTCCAGTTGAAAGACCGGATTAATTTCCCGTTGAGTAAATTGCGATGATTTGGGAACCTTCATGCCAAAAAGCCGCGAGAGTAACCTAAGATAGGTCAGCCTCTGATAAACCCAAAACGGAGGAAAGTCTCTTCATGCTCTCTCATTTCAATTACTTGTAAACACAATTACTTGTAATTACATTCCATATCTATCTTCATGTAATGAGAAATATAAAGAAATGTGTACACATACATAACATGCTATCTTGTATTACAAAACTGCTGACATCCGTTTTGCAGGATAAAATTCCTAAAATGGACACATCACATAGCATGTTATTATACACACATTCTCTAAAGACTAAACTATGCAAGTCTTTCGTAGGGAACCAATTGGACCTACTACCCTATTAAAAATCAAAAAGGTCACAGCTCACAAATAATCATGTCGCCATCCCGACCAGATCGACCTTAATCCAGCTTTCTCACAAAGAATTTGACTGATTAAGTAAACAAATTACGATTTGGTCGTTTCTACTCAAAGAACTACATCACCTACTGTGGTCCAAAAATACCCATACATGCCGAATCCTCTACACAAGGGGGAAACCAGTCATCACAATACCTCGAACCGCATTGGATACGACCAACAAAACTCATGATGTCGCCCATCCCACAGAGATCTAGACACCAAAGACATCAAAAAGAAAGTCCTCCAAATGGAAGAGAGACCTTCGTCTCTATCAAAGGAATTGGAGCACACGGGAGTGTTTCATATGCTGACCTTTGTATATTCCCTAGTGTTCATTATCCAGAAAAGTTTAAGACTCCTGACTTTGAAAAATATGACGGATTAGGAGATCCTTACACATATTTAAAGGTGTTTATTGGAGAACTTGGATCTTATGCAGAGGACGAGAAGCTCAGAATGCAGTTGTTCCAGAAGAGTCTAACTGGAGAAACCCGTTCGTGGTACACCAGATTAGACAACTCAAAGATCCATAGCTGGGAAGAGCTAGCACACGCCTTCCTCACTCAATACAACTTTCAGTCTCAGATGGCTCCTGATCGGTATCAAATTACCAAGATCAAAAAATAGTCTAACGAGTCTTTCAGAGAGTATGCTCAAAGGTGGAGACGCCTGGCTGCCCAAGTTATTCCTTCCATGATGTAATTAGAGATGGTCATGACTTTCATAGACATACAAGAAGCTCCTTTCTATGAAAGAGTTTTAGCCGACATCGGTAAACCATTTTCTGAAATGGTCAAGCGTGGGGAGATGGCTGAGATGGGATTGAAGCTAGGAAAGATTCAAGACCTAGATGCCCTTAAAGCTGTCGCTGAGCACATCCAATGTGGAAATCATGGAAACAACCCCCGGAGGGTTCATAAGAAGAAAGAGGAAGATGTTTCCCTGATACTACAGGGTCAAAAAGGCAATCAGAACATGCCTATTCAAAGGAGAAACTACACTCTCTTTCAAGCACAATCTTCGAATCTTCCAATACCAAAAGGTGGAGAAGTTAGACGCCCACGAGTGTTCATACCCTTGGGGGACTCACTCGAGAATATTCTCACACTTCTGATAACACAGAAGAAAATCACGCATCTTCTTCCATCAGCCAGCCCTAATGGACGGGGTTTCAATGCTGCTAAGAAATGTGCATATCATGTCAGGGCACCTGGACATGATACTCAGGATTGTTGGGCCTTGAAACACAAAATCAAAGACCTGATAGACAACGGGGAGATCGTGATCACCAAACCAGATCAGCCTCATGTTCAAGACAACCCTCTTCCTCAACACAAAGAAGAAGAGGTCAACATGATCAATTGGAGCAATGGAGATAGTTCCAATTTCAATTGTGAATCCTCCCAGACCCTCAAAGACGGTGTTGACAAATGGGATTATGCCAAGTTCTAGTTCACAATGGAACGAAAGATGAAAGCTCTATGCAAGCAAATTGAGCAATCACAACTAATCGGTGACGATCAACATCAAGTGACACGCCAGCTAGTCACCAGAGCATGCTAGTCTCCTACCTCTTCATGAATATTCCTCGCCACTTTCAGAAAATGAAATGCTGGAAGACAAAGTGACAAAGAGAGCAAATGCCAAAGCCCGCCGAAATTCGGTTGGAGTAATTGAACTGCCAATCGAAATTGGTCCCCATACATTCTTCGTATCTTTCCACGTACTCAAGATAGATTCAGGATACAACCTGCTCTTTGGACGACCATGGATTCATATGGCAGGGGCAGTCCCCTCCACCCTTCATCAATAGTTGAAATACATTATCAACAATAGCCTAGTCACGGTCAACGTTGAACCAGAGTGTCCTCAACACGGGGACATGCCATTCATCAATTCCAATGCAGATGTTGAACCAGTCAGTTTTCATGCCTTGGAAGTAAGCAATACCCAATACCATGCTATTGGAACGCCATTTCCCGAACCCAAGATTTTTACCGAGGTAATGTCGGCTACTCAAGAAATGATGTCATTGGGTCATAAGCCGGGACAAGGGCTGGGTAAAGATCGACAGGGTATCAAGTATCCAATTCAATTAACCAAGCAAATTGGAACAGCTGGACTAGGCTATTCTGCCAGTTCTAGTCATTGGAATCCTCATAAGCATCAGCAGATTCCTTCAGCTTCAACCATGTGGTGTTTATCTTCGCCTGCAAACTCTGAGTCCGCACAACCTCCTATAAAGGTGCCAGCCAATGTAATGGCTATGTTATTTCCCAAGCCGGTACCGGTAAAGGAGAAAGAAGTCTTTGTTTCAAACCCCGTAGTGGAAGAAGAGAAACAAAGAATTAAGCAAGACGTCATCCGAATGATGTCAGGCATACGCATCATCGTTCATGATGAACATACCAATGAGATAACCTGCACGATGATTGCCTGTGACGTAATGGCCATCATTCGGGATAGGGAGGACGATGAGTACCCCTCCATCACTGTGGTCCACCCAAACTTTGCCCTTGCCAATTGGAACAACACTCCTTGCATTGGTCGACAAGGGTAAAACGGGCAGAAACTCTTTCTTCCTCAGAGATATAATAACCGCTTACTTTTCACAGACAAGATTAGCGCTTTATTTTGCCAAGATATGCTAACATTGTGTATGATCAAAACGCTTTCATATATACTAAGTGAAAGCATATTTTGTTTCGGACCTCAATTTAGATGTGCACAGTATTACTGACATTTAAGCCTCTCTTCTCCACAAGGTTTGTACCTTTGATGTAGAGATGAATTCAGCCTTGATGGATATACATGAGGACATTGAGGTGCCTCCTGAAATTCAAGAATGGATGAAAGATAAACCTAAACCCAACCTTGATCAAACCACTTCTTTCAATCTCGGAACCTTAGAAAGCCCTAAGTTAATCCAGATTGGTTCAAACCTTACCCCAAACCAAAGGAATGACATGGTTACGCTACTAACCCAATTCCAGGATGTGTTTTCATGGTCTCATGAAGACATGGTGGGTTTGTCCACTGACATTGTCCTTCATCGCCTTCCCATTAAAGAGGGATTTAAGCCAGTCAAGCAAAAGCTCAGGCGATTGAAACCTGGGTGGAGTTTAAAGGTAAAAGAAGAAATTATGAAACAATTTCAAGCTGACATCATCATGGTGTCTACATATCCTGAGTGGATATCCAACATTATGCCCGTGCCTAAACCTGGAGGAAAGGTGCGAGTTTGCGTGGATTACCGGGACTTGAAAAAGCTTGCCTAAAGGATAGCTTTCCCGTGCCATTTATCCACATTCTCATTGACAATACTACTCAATATGACATGTACGCCTTTGTGGATTGCTTTGCGGGGTACCATCAAAACATGGTTGCTGAGGAAGATCATGAGAAAACTGCTTTCATCACGCATTGGGGAACCTTTTGCTATAGACGGTTGTCATTCGGCCTCATCAATGCCGAAGCCACCTACCAGCGAGCTATGATGGCTCTCTTCCATGACTTAATGCACAAAGAGATCGAGATCTACGTGGATGACATCATTGTCAAATCCCGGAAGGAGGATGACCATCTAGACCATCTCAGAAAGTTGTTCAACAGTCACAAAGTACAACTTGAAGTTGAATCCAGCCAAGTGCGCCTTTGGAGTTAAATCAGCCAAGTTGCTAGGATTTCTAGTCAGCCACAAAGGTATTGAGCTGGATCCTACCAAAATTCAGGCCATCATGGAAATGCCCATTCCTCAAACATAAAAGGAAATATGGGGATTTTTGGGAAGAATCAACTTCATTAGCCGGTTTATCTTTTAACTCATAGCAGCCTGTGAGCCAATCTTCAAGCTATTAAGGAAGAACTCCTCCATAAAATGGAATGATGAGTGCCAAAATGCTTTCCTCACAATTAAAGAACAGCTAGTCAAAGCTCCCGTGTTGGTACCACCCAGGGATGATGTTCCCCTGCTCATGTACCTGTCTATAAGTGACAATGCCATGGGCTGCATGCTGGGATAGAAAGATGATAGAGGCTAAGAACGAGCTATCTATTACCTCAGCAAAAGATTCAGCAGCAGTGAACACAAGTACACTCTGATTGAGAAAACGTGTTGTGCTTTAGCATGGGCTTCCATGAGGTTACAACATTATCTCCATGGTCACACAACCCATCTCATATCCCGCGTGGATCCTCTCAAGTACGTGTTCAATAAACCCATGTTAAATTGCCGGCTTTCCAGATGGCAATTGATCCTACAACAATTTGACATCGTATATGTGACTCAAAAGTCCATCAAAGGTCAAGGAATTGCGGATCAATTGCCCGTCGCACCCTCAGAGGATTTCAAACCCTTGGAGACATACTTCCCCGATGAGGGACTAATGACAGTTTAGCAACACCATCAGTACGATACACGCCAAGCATGGAAGATGTATTTTGATGGAGTTGCTAATATGGAAGGTTCTGGAGCTGGAGCAGTTCTAGTATCTGGTATGGGGGAGAAGTATCCCGTTGTCGTCAAATTGTAGTTTGTCAGCACCAACAATACAGCTGAGTATGAAGGCTGTCTTATGGGGCTAAAACTTGCCCATTCAATGGGCATCAAGCGGTTAACTGTCTTTGGAGATTCGGAGTTAGTGGTCAGACAATCCACATGAATCTATCAAACCAAAGAGCTACATTTGCTGCCTTACCATCGGCAGGTTTTGAAGATAGCTTTAGAGTTCGAAGAAATCTCCTTTCTACACATTCCTCGTAATAGGAATGATTTTACGGATGCATTAGCAACTTTGGCCTCCTTGATACACATACCTGACAAGGGACACTTGCCAAGCGTCATAATTTCCATGCACAAGGCCCCAGCCTATGGGAATTACGTTGGAGAAGTATCGGATGAGCTACCTCCCATCCAGCATCCTTGGTATCAACATATCAAGGAATATCTACGAGATGGATCTACACCCGCAGAGGCGAACTCGATTGAGAGAAGGCGGATCCATCGAATTGCTATGAAATTCTACCTGAGCGGAGATGCGCTCTACAAAAGAGATGCAGGACTAGGTCTCCTCAGATGTTTAGACAGAGATCAAGCTCAAAGGCTCATGGATGAAATCCATGGTGGAGTCTGTGGCCTACACGTGAGTGGCCCCCTCCTTGTCAAGAAGATCCTTAGGATAAGATATTATTGGCTATCTCTCAAAGCTGACTGCCATGACCACGTCAGGAGATGTTATCAATGCCAAATTCATGGGAATGCTATCCACGCCCCTCCACAACATGAGTTCACCTTGGCCCTTCTCAATGTGGGGAATGGACGTTATCGGGCCCATTGAGCCTAAAGCCAGTAATGGACATCGATTTATCTTCACCATGATCGACTACTTCACCAAGTGGGTAGAGGCAGCCTCCTTCCCTAGGGTTACCAAAGAAGTCGTCATTACTTTCATCAGAAACAATGTCATTTGTCGATATGGACAACCAGAGGTGATTGTGTCAGACAATGCTAAGAACCTCAATAACAAGATGATGGAGGAATTATGCAGTAAATTCCACATCAAACATCTTAACTCCGTCATCTACCATCCAAAGATGAATGGTGCTATTAAAGCGGCTAACAAAAACATCAAGAAGATTATGCAAAAGATGTCTGCCAACCACAAGGATTGGCCTGACTTATTGCCTCTTACTTTGTTAGCCTACAAAACCTCAGTGCGCACTTCCACTAGGGCAACCCCCTATGCATTAACCTATGGGATGGAAGCAGTGCTATCCATAGAAGTTGAAATGGAATCCCTCAGAGTGTTGATAGACGCTTAGCTGGATGAAGACCAATGGGTACAAGACAGGTATCACCAATTGTCTCTAATAGACGAAAGGCGAACCACGACTATCTTCCATGGTCAGTTATATCAGCAAAGGATCGCCAGATCCTATAACAAAAAAGTCCAGCTACGGCAGTTTAAATAATATGACTTGGTTTTAAAGAAGATCCTTGACAACCAAGATTAATCTAAGGGAAAATTCGCTCCTAACTGGGAAGGCCCATTTGTTGTCAAAGAAGTATTGGCAGGAGGCGCTCTCAGATTGCAAGAAATGGACGGCGATGAATTTCCACAACTCATCAACTCGGACACCGTGAAGCGGTACTATGTCTGAACTTGCTATCAAGTAAACATCCTGGTGTTGGATCATCATATCACTAGTCATTCCGGTTCTTCAACCCTTTACCACATACAACTCATCCACACTTTGCCCCTCAGGGAAACATACTTTTCAAGCCAGCAGCCTGGCTTCTCTGTGTTCCTACAACTTAGGTCATCCTACCACGGATTGAACCTCTCGCGTTTGCAGTTTAGCTACCCATACATGGGATCAAACTTCTCACACCTACAGTTTATCCTCAAACTAGGATTAAACTTTCTCCTCCCCGCAATCTGACCTGCACATGGGATCACGCGTTTCACCTCGCCCTGAGGGGCGAACTACGTCGACCTGATCTCCTCTTCAATAGGAGTATGTAGGCAACCATTTCATATGGCCCGGTCGCAATAAAACAAAAACAATAAAAACATTTCTACCCTCTTCTCCTTACAAAAATAAAAACAAATTCCTACACCATTTCGCGCCACATATACTCTGATATTGAACCTCTTACACCAAAGTTCGAACTACGCACACCGATCTCCTCTTCAATAGAGTACGTAGTTCGCACCATTTATGGTGCGCCTTACCCCCTACCAAAACACAAACCCTTGTCAATCGGGTACTGGATCATCCTTCAATCCACTACATTTCATTCTTGGCTTCGCACTAATGGGATGGAATTACCCGAACTCCTCCCAAATAGAGATTCGACGACCATCTAAGTCATGGCCATACCCTAAAGAGCAACACCAATCCATAAGAGATGGAATTAACTAGGCTTCTCCTAAATAGAAGTATCAAGACCATCCTGGTGCTGGTCAATCTCGCAGAGGAAAGCCAAATTCTCTCTATATTTCCATACGTAAACCAAATTCCCCAAGACACCAAAGATGGTAGGATACATACAGATCGATGATCCATTCTGAAATGTCCAGAGACATCTCAATGTCCATCCATCAAGGAGGAATTCAGAATACATCAAGATCACAAACCCTGAAGCAGCAGGCAAAATATTAAGCAAGTAGCAAAGCATATCTAAAAGGGAAGTGATCAAAAATATATTTCCCTACTATATATATAACGCTGTTTGATATACACAATGTAAACTGTACATGACAAAATGGCTAAGCTAGTCTATGCAGGGGAATGCAAATCCATCTACAAGTCAGGGTATATGCGAGCTAACAAGCCCAACATGGCATCCCTCTCAGAAGAAGGAGGTGAAGCTGTGGTCTCCTGTACAAGAATATCCACACGACCCAACAAATATGCATCCATCTGCATGGTGACCATATGCTCATCAATGTTAGCACTCATCTCTGCGATCATACCAGTGGTAAGGGACCTCACTGCAGTACTATCTGTAATGGCTACATCCCGAGCAGATATGGAACTATCCCGCTCAATTATCACTGCATCTATGGCTGATCTAGCCTCATCCCGCTCAACAACAGCGACATCTCTACGAGCTAATGCCTCATCTCTCTCTAACAGAGCTGCGTCTCTCCCATCAAGGGAATTCAACATCAAGGATCGAGCCTGATCTCTCTCGAAGGTCATCAGATGAAGACTCTGCTCAAAGCATCGTGTTGAATGTTGAATCACAACAAAGATCTTGGTATCGGGAGAATCTAGAAGAGATGCCGGGCAATCCAAAGACCTAGTCCATCCTCTATGTGGGAATCGATGTCCTCCATGGGCTCTACATCATCTGACTCACTATCCGGTACTGTGGATACTACCACAGCCGATAAAATATCTGTTTCCATCCATGCGGAATACTCTGTAGAACAACCTGGATGACTAACCGAAAAATTATCTATCTCACGCTGATACCAACATGCATACACACGGGATCAGTCCTCTGCTGAAAGATAGTGAGAGGCTGAACGCTAACCTATCGCCCCCTCAAAAGGAAGAAAGTCTTGAAACTGGTCAAACTGCGACATCACGGCCAGCGGGTGATAAGTAGTCACGCCCCTCAAACCAGCCAGAGGGAGATAGTCCATGCCCGAAGCATGAGTAATAAAGCTGTATGGTGAGCTGAGCCCCGAGCACGATAATATGACAAATGGATCTCTGATATCCGCCAAGAATGTGGACTAAGACGTAACATCTATGCATTCCGATGACTGAAAGGAGTATGACATGGCTTTATCGTGGGTGAACCAGTACCCATGCCGTCTAAGAGTGACAATCGGTCTCAAGTGTGACATAAACCACACATATAGCATGACCGAAGTCGCCTGTGAACACTCTGCTTGATAAGTGCAAGAGAGAGTGGTCAGACCGCAGTAGGTCTCTGCTATGATCATAGGTATAATGGTATGACCCTCCCTGAGAGCTCTCATTGCCATGATGACTCCGATGTCTATCTCATCCATGTACCGTGGCATATAGACATACGACAATATGCACAACAGCAGTACATCAACCCTAGCTAGACGCCAATGATCCTCCGGTGCGGTAAAATCCCCGGAATGTCGTAAATAACTATCCTCAGAGCCAAATCTGTCAAACAGAAAATGCTGGGATATAACGTGGCTCGATGTAAGCTCATCCTGCACCACTCTGCGCCTCAATCCAGTGAGGGTCATGAACCGTCGACTCATGTTCCCCAAAGCCATATGCACGCAAGGTCTATCCAGCGGTAGCATCGTCAATCGTGCATACTCCTCCAGATTAAGAGTCAACTAATGGGTCCCAAATCGGAAAACCTGCCTATCCGATACCCAATGCTCTAGCATACCATCCACAAATCCTATGGGAACCTGAAACATCAACAGGGTCATAATGTGCTGCAACAAATGATTTACGGTCACCCTGTCTGATGGTAACATGCTATCATACCACGATCGCATACCCGATGCCACCAATGATGGTGGGGTATGATCAATACGGCTAACGGTCGAAGAAGACATCTGTACTGGCCGTGTCATAAGACCATCTAGGGGTCAATGCTGAATATCTTTGGATATACATACATATGCATAACATGATACATGCATTACAGATAATAGATGGCAATATGATATAGGGAATGAAAAACTGTGCATACATTCCTAAGTATATCATCATCTAATACATCATCTCTGTACAGCTACAAATACAGGGAAATGGGACACAGACGCCCTGCTACTAACAGAGGCCTATCAAAAGATATGGAGAGAATGGGGCACGACGCACCTAATACTAACAACAGAGGCCTATCAAAAGAGATAACGAGAATACATATCAGAAGAAGACAATGGTGTCGATGTCCATATCATCAATCCTGTCCATCTGATGTAACTCCTCCTGAGTCACTGGATCTCTATCAACAGGGATGTCGGGCCTATACAAAGGAGGATCTGCGCTGGCAAAACCGAATGGGTCATCTGAGGGGCCAGCGCCTGAGCTGGAAGGATTAAACGAACCTACCTCTGTCGGATCTCTGCCCAAATGCTGGATAAATATATGTGCCTGATCCAACTACTAGGTCAAACTATCAATCTGTGTCATATGAGTCGGATCTCGAACACAGGCTATCCAATCCGTCATCATCACGGATCCTAGAACCATATCCCCCATGAACTGAGTGGCGCGGGACTGGGGTCCAATAGTACGAGGCAACCACCAATGCTGGAACGTCTCCTGAGTACATGGACCCTCTGATAATGCAAAATCGTCAACCCCCAACAATGGGATATCAGTGACGGGTGAGTGCGATACAGGCCAATAACGCCTGGCAGGAGGCAAGATCGGTATACGAATATCCCCTGTGGTGCGCCTAATAGCACGCTCTCCTAAATAGAGCTCCCAGCCTCCATCTGTGAAGAGATGAACTCTCCTCGTGGAAATCACGTGCTCGACTCCAGTCGGGTATCCATCCTCAAAACCAATGGCCAAATGTTCCTCAGAATAGGGAATCCATGTGATAATCTTAGCTGTCAACAACTCCAGCTGCAAGCGGCAGTGAATGATGTCATCGTCGTCCTCGTGGATAGGTATCTAAACCTAACATACTCACAGGACGCAAGCATGGGAGCCTTTTATAGGCCCAAAACTACCAACACAATGTCAGAACATCTGTGGTCAGTAAATACTCTTAACCTATAAATGGGAAATGATAAGAGAAATACTCATCAGCAGAAATGGGTAAAATCCTAGCCAAGCCTCAGTCAAACCCTGTGAGTGCATACGCATTCCCCGGAGGAAATAGGCGAAGGTGTAAGAGCCCCAATCATACTCTTCAATATGGTCCACATGACGCGTGACGCTGATCAAAGAGAACGACACCGTAGAGGAATTATCTGCTATGTAGCAGCCCCTAATGATCATCAGGAACAATCACCGAAGAATGCGATCCCTGACTCTGACATCATCTGGCATGGGCTCGCTCAATGTACTCTACTCATAACATCTACGCTCAAAAGGCCCGAACGGCGATCAGCCCCTACCTTCGAGCCTCCACGGAACTCCTAACAAGGATCCGACGGCGGTAGGGTAATATTCGCCATGCAAGGCAATCGGCCCTCTCAAACTCCATACTTGTGATAAATCGCCAATCCATCGGCGTCATCATCACCTCACAGTCCAGCAGATGGAGTGACTGAGTCTGATAAAACCATCGCTCAGACAATGCCCTGAGGTGACCCTAGGGACAACGACGGGGAAGGATTGAGAAGAATCCCCCGAATCCCCAATCATGCATTACCGCTCTATAGTTGGGATGAAGAGCCTGATACATGGAGTGTATACTAAACCAATTCCCTCGAGGCTGTGTGAAGCCGGGAACCTGCATGAAATGCAGATCAATATCAAAATCCTTTACTCCTCGTCAATAGGAAAGAAGGAAGATCAAGATCTAATGTCATACCTCGTTAGCATGCAAGTACATCGAGGGATGTCTGCTTAAGTCACCCAGAAGCTCTGGGTTTGCTATCTGAATACAAGGGAGCTCCCTACAGGGAACATGTGCAGCAGGAGCGGGGTCCTCAATCAGAATGTCCTCATCCTCGTCCTCGACGTCCGACACATCAACCCGGACTGGACGTATCACTGCCTCCACCACCAATTGACGTACATCGCCTAATGTAATCTGGGTCGAGGCACTTCAGAATCCCTCCTCCGTACACCAGAAGTGGTCCTACGGGAACTACTCGGCTGATCCGGATCCATAATATCTGGACAACAAGTCTCCAAATCACCTCAGAAAGGGTGTGGTATTTCCTTACCTGGAGCTTTTCTAAATGCATCTTATGACTACATGTATGCATGCATTTACTTTAACACACAGTGGAGTTAAAATTGCATGACTAATTAAATGCCTACATTTTGGAAATTTTTTGCCATAGTCCCCTTTGAAAATAGGACTATCCACATGCACATTGGCATGACTAGGTGGCCATTCAGTAGCACACCTGCCCCAAAGTCATATACAAAATATATGCATTAAAAATCAAAACTATCACACATAAGGTTAACCTCAATGCCAGGAGTACTTTGCCTTCTCACCTTATGCTCATATGTCCTCAAATAGGATAAAAATAGCAGAAAAAGGTGCCAATTTGACTATCTCAGAAGTTAAATTTTTTCACATCATTATGTTCAGCATGGTTTAATACTAACATTTACTATGTTGAATATTTTTTATCAAGTCATTTGTGCATACATAATCATTACTATGTGTTTAGATGCATTTCATGCGATAAGTCATTTTCCAAAGGACAAAAACTGGAAAAAATACATGCATACGTTACCAGGATAATGTAGAACACTTGTACGGTGGCAGAATTGGCAGAAAATCGCCCGAACTCAGCAGATCTGAAGGAGGCTCTCGGATTTTTCTTTGCAAGACAAGATGAAAATGACTTATGAGACCAACCTGCTGGATTATAGCATCCACGGTTGGCCGCAAGTCCATCTGCGGCTGAAGCAGGTGTACCTATGGCACCCCTGTGTGGGCCACACCCCTCTGGCTCGGTCCAGTTCGAGTTGCAAAGGAGTTCTTGCGGACTAAAAAGTCAAAATGGGAATAAAAATGCTACGCGATTGAGCAAAGCAGCCTACCATCCTGGTCTTCTCAGATGGAACTTTGAGTCTATACATCACTCATTGGTAGTCACCCAAACACGAGGTATACCCTGCCAATGATCTCATTTGTTACAAATCACATCCGGCAATACCTTGTACATGTCCAATGCCGCCAACTCCGGGTCATTACCCTAAAGATCAACGTGGATCCCCGACGGGGGTTACAACGTGAAGCCCCGGCAGGGGATTGCAATGCACATTCAGCCTTTGACACACATATCAACAAAGGTCAAGCAGCCTTGACATTATCTCAGCCGATGGCGATGAAACCTATCGAAGCTCGAGAGCTATTCGAGGATTTCATACTCGATTACTCATATTCCCCAGCGGATCCCCAGCGGGGGTTACAACGCGTTTTGTCGTTGTTTCACACGTCAGCGAAGGTCAAGCAGCCTTGACAATGTTCCCCACAGGGTGTTCATACTTTGATTCACATGTCGGTGAAGTACACGTCAACGAAGGTCGAAACCTCGCGGCAAGATTTGTCGTTAGCGAAGAAATCCAATGTAACCCCGATATGTTCTCGACGATAAAAGCCAGGAGAACGTCGTCAAGGAGGATCGATGATGGAATATGTTATACACATCCTCAAACAGACACAGATTTATCCCCACAGATCTCTTATACATAAGAAGTACATCTTCAGGATCAAGTCGTTATCAAGGATCCAGGAATTTGGTGATAACCCCAACATCAACATCCTAACAGATTTGGATTACACATTAAATATGGTCATCATTTCCAATCCCCAGTTGAAGCAACAGGGAGCCAGCAACAAGGAGCCAGCAATCATCCTCAACATGTTGGGCAACAACCCCGTACACATGCATAATACATTTACATTATGTTACTGCATATAGTATCATGTTTGTCTTATTGCATTTCAAGCGTTTAGGATTCTTTATCCTACCCATGCATTGCATTGCATGAGTATGATAAAGAGGGGCATCTGTAGACACTCAAAATTTTTTGCACACCTGTCACTAACATTGCAGGAGGATAGATTCGTCTTTCAAGAGGGAACCCTGGAAGACAGTCCATATCCATTCCGGATACTACCAGAAGTTCAGCATCAACCCCGGAACACACATCGGGATTAACAATTCATACCTCGGAGATAACCCCGAGGCGTGCAGATCTAATATTGGAACACACACCGGAGAAGACCGATTAATCTCGGAGATAACCTCGAGGTATCCAGTCTCAGTCCCAATCATGGGAATAGCTACCAACCTTGGTGATAACCCCAAGGAATGCAGTTTCAGATATAACCCCGGAAATGCTTGTTTCAAATACAATCAGCTTCAATCTCGGTGCTCACAACGAGATACTCAATACCAACCCAGAGATAACACCGGGAGGACAGGCACACCTCAGAGATGACACTGAGGACCTTCAACAATTGCAGCAGTCCAATCTCAAAGAAAGCCCTCGAAAGCAACGCTCTGCTTTATCGGCTGAATCCGAGATAACCGGTGAGGGCAACATCGTCATCTCGCCATCACGATGCCACATCATGTCATCTCAACATCATATTTTTACACAACGACGTCCCACAAGAGCCAAGAAAAATCAATCCCGAGTGATTATTGCGCAGGATAACGGATAGAATTTGAAGCTGAAGACCGGAGGGCACCGTCCCATCTTCATGACTTCGTACAACCTCTAATCCCGTGACATTGAGTAACTCTTGACAACGACGGTCTGAAATAGGTCCTATATACCTCAGTCAGATGCCCGGATTGCAATTTTGAAAGTTTGAGCGGACATTGCAGTGCCCGAGTGCACGTACTTCGAGACGACGAAACCTGAGAAACCCGGGTAGCCTCTGGTACACCTGCAGTCCACCCTCTATAAATAGAGGGCTTGGGGTTGCCATTTTGAAAGAGAAAACGACGAGGAAGCCCTGTCCAATTTGCTCCGTACTCACCCTATACTGAGTGCTTTCTCATTTTAAACACACGTGAGCTCATATATAGCTACTTTTGTATCGGTGGGAGCCGAGTTTCATCCACTTTAAAGATATAGAAGCCTTCTTTGGTAGCCCACTGTAAGCCTTCTCACACACTTTAAAGCCTTTCTCTTCATCTCTGCACACACCCTTCTTCACGTTGAGAGTCGTGTTGCGTGTGTTTGCCCGGACTTCGGTCCATGGTTTTATTTCAGTTTGTATATACATATATATTTATATAAATATATTTACATATATGGACTAACATTATCGAATTATGCCTCGATTGAGCCTAGACTTCGGTCTAGAGCGTTTATTTGCTTTATATATATATATATATATATATATATGAACTGTGTGTCAAACTTTGTTCGATGAGCCTAGACTTTGGCCCCGAGCGCTTACTGTGCTCATCGAACAAAGTTTGACACACAGCTCATATATATATATATCAAATGATAAATGCACCTGGGATGTAAAATCCAGTTCATCGTAATGTAGTGCGATTACAATGCTTATATATATATAAGTATATATATATATATTCGTCCCACCTAGAGTTTACTTCGTGGTGGTTGATCGCTTTTACAGCTTTCTTTACGTTTCGTCATGCCTGGAGTTTACTTCGTGGCAGTTGATTGTTTTGTACAGCTTTATTTACATTTTATCCCGCCTGGAGTTTCCTCCGCGGCGGTTGATAGCTTTTACAGCTTTATTTACATTTTCTGATCCCCCATGGAGGTGCTTCGTGGTTGGTGATCATGTCTGTATATATATATATTTACAGCTTTTATATATATACATGTTTACTGCTTTTATACAAATTATGTATCATGTATGCTTAGGAATCATGTGATCACATATTCAAATTTATTGGATCTAGATTCGGTTCTCGTGATGGACATTTTCAGCTGTAAGCAGCTTGTAAATTATTCTGCGGTGTCTGAATTTCCTTAGATGGTTTTTATACCCATGAGAAAATTGACATTATTTTGTATATTATTTTTTTGTATGGATGCCTCGCATCTGTAAAATAAAATCAATCCAGCCGTACACTTAATAAAATAGAAGTGTAAAAGGTCTCAATTACTATTGAGCATCTGGGATTGAAAAACCTTTTTTTATAAAACATCATTGCTATATCTTGCTAAAAACTGAATTTTGACATAAATTCAAACCCTGTGTATATAGGTGCTGACGAGGCCTCTCACCACTTCCAAATAATGAAGACATCGACCCCCCCACACACACATTCAGATAATAATAGTTTCTTGAAAAGAGGCGGTCACCATGGTAACACGGATGTCTGGGGTGCCTAACACCTTCCCTCCGCATAATCAAGTCCCCTGACCCTAATGAATCTTTGCCACCGAATTCGCTTTAGCGATGTCACATCACTGGGTCAGTGTAAACCTTTTCTCGATTGTGTTGGTACAACCATTTAAACCAACTGACGACTCTTAACAGTCCATCGTCGACCTTATACATGTCGGATCTTTTTCACTTGTTTTTTCAAACAAATCTCACCTAAAATGAGAACACCAAAGAATAAGTAAAGGAAAGGGACATTTAAAAATCCCGACGTCGACAACAATTTTATATGATATATTTCAACCTTCATTTACTGATATGGATGCTCATATAGGTTCGAGGTAGCATTCCTTATTTTAGTTAAATTAAGATAACATTCTTACACCTACCAATTTATTTATTTATCAACTATAGATTTATTTGAGCATTTTTCTCATATTTTGATTTGAAGGGATACCATCTTTGGGCAAAGGTGCAAAAATACCATTGATGTTTATCCCGATGTCCCACTTGCACCTTGAACTTTTTTTTTTCCAAAAATACATTTAACATTGTAAAACGTAGCTCAACTATGCCTCTCCCGTTAAAAAAATTCCAGCTGGACAAACAGGCGTTAGTGGCAACTGACACGTGGCAAAAATAAAATTTAATAATATTTTATTATTATTTTATCTTTCTTCTCCAACTTTTCTCTCTCTTTCTTCTACCTTTTTTCTTCCTCTGTTTCCTCTTTTCCCACCCTAATCGACGAATTCCCAACAGAAATTTTAACCATCTATAATCTGTAATCCATCTATTTTGCTCAGTTGGATTTGGGTTCTGAATAAATCCATCCTCAAGTCATAGTTTTTGGCTATTAAATTTTTCTGATTCCCCTTTTCACTGTTCAACCCAATCGGCCAAATAACCCAATTTCGGTTTTTGATGGTTCCTCAATTTCATTATATGCTTTAATAGATCCACTCTAATGGGTATTTTGACAGCAAAACTGTTGGCGGTACAACCACACAGTATCATCATGGTGCGCGATCTAGAAACAGAAAGCAACATATTAATATCGGTATGTTAAAATTTCAAAAAAGAGGAGAGCTACAGGCAGTTCAGGTACCTGCTACAATTCCAAAGGAATCAGTCGCCATCTTCGGATCAGGTTAAGGGTGCTTAATCACTTTAGTCACTTTAGATGGATTACAGATTATAGATGGTTAAAATTTCTGTTGGGAATTCGTCGATTAATGGGTGAGAAAAGAGGAAACAGAGGAAGAAGAAAGGAGATAGAAAAAAGGTAGAAGAAAGAGAGAGAAAAGTTGGAGAAGAAAGATAAAATAATAAAAAAATATTATTAAAATTTATTTTTGCCACGCGTCACCGCCACTAACGCCTCGCTTGTCCAAACCGAATTTTTTTTAATGGGAGGGGCATAGTTGAGCTACGTTTTACAACGTTAAGTGTATTTTTGGAAGAAAAAAAAAGTTCAAGGTGCAAGTGTGACATCTGGGTAAACATCAAGGGTATTTTTGCACCTTTGCCCTACCATCTTTACGCTATTTATTACGAGTCATGATAGTATCTGATTACCGATAATAGAAAATGATTATTATTGGCCTACGTATTTTATATAATGAGTTGTTTGAATTGACCTCTATTCCAGACCATTATATCTTAAGCGTCCGTAACAAACTCCTAAATCTAATAGACTTGGGTCATTACCTTGTCAACTAAGGCACCATGTAGTTACCATATCCAATATTAACTCTTGTATGATACTTACGTTTCTCAATAAGATCTCTCTATACAATTCCAATTTAGAATTGTAACCCTATTGAGATGGTGTAGCTAAACTATAAATACAGGTTAACAATATAAGTAAACACACACATTCTAGCCTACTAAATAATAACTCTTCCATTGTTATCCCATCTTGAAACTTGTTCTTACTCTTACACGGAGGTATCTACTGACAACACAAGTCGTCAAGTACTTTCTAATAGTTTTTTCTGTGCAAGTACATGTCCAAGCCATGTAGGAAACAATTTCCAAAATTTTTTTTTATAATAATTTTTACTTTTAAAAAATTATTATCTCAAGATCTTTCTCATAATTTAGCATAATAAAAAAATTAAATAAATTATATTACATACCTAGTGCTTTGTTGTAGCACAATGGAGAATTTTTTGTTTATTCTGATAAAGGCTTTTCCTCCCTCCTGATCTTCCTCCATATGACTCTTATTTTGATATTACGTACTTTTCTGAGTGTTGGATCAAAATACTGCAGATTGATATAATATATAGAGTTCTCAACTCCCTGATATTTTTCAGGATAATTTGAAAACTTTTCTGATATATTTTATCCTGCTATTTTGTTATATCTTAATAAGGGTTAGAGTGGGGATCAAGTAGGAATCTACAATTCTAGTTCCAATATAATACTAATGTCTGATTAACTCTTTAATCAATTAGAATTATATTAATTATAACTAATTCTACTAAATAGTTATTGTAACACCCCGAACCCGATATAGGCCCAAAGTTCTACACGCCGCAAGCCCATAGGCCCGCAAGGCAACAATATCAATAACGCGCAGCCCAAACAAAATAACTTAAACATTAATCTTAACTTAAAACCCAACAATAAATATACTTTAAATCAATCCAAATGAAATACTAATAAATACCACATTCAAATAATGGAGACGCAGCTCCTCGAAACTAAGAGTTTTATCAAAATTCATCAACAAAAGAATAACATCTAAAACTAAACTCCAGCTATTCCAAGCGTATCAAATAAGTGCTCGACTTTTCAACGATGGGACTCAGAAAAATCTATAAGGGGGTTGAGCGATGAAGTCCAGCAAGTAGCAATCCTCTCTATCTAGCCGAATCAAGTACAATTTGCAAAATACTTTTTCGAAATAACTTTTTTTTTTATTATTATAACAATAGTACAAAAACTTTTTAAAACTAAACAATTCAAAAATAATTTCAATGTATATTATATCTCTTTTAATCCACAAATTTTAGCGATTAAGGTTACAATAGCCCCGTAACACGCCCAAAAAGTTCGATAACGTTATGATACGCACCCTACTAAGGTATCTATAAAATGCACGCCTCGAAGGGCATCTAAAAGGTGTGCTACTTTAGTAGGTCCTATATTAGCTCGAACTAAACGTAATCAATAACGGGTTCTATACATAGTCGATCAAGATTTCAAAAACTTTTCTCAATATTATCGATAATATAAACGATACTTTTCACAGCTTCAAAATCATATAATCTCATTCACAGTTCGAAATAAATACTTGATCCGAATTTTGAAATAAAAGAACATAACAATTTAATTTAAATGGAAGCCTTCAATAAAAAATAACGAATTTTGAAACCGTATATTTAGGCATCCGAATAATTAATAAGACATACTTAAAAGTAACAATAATCTTAAAAACACTAAATAGCTCGGAAAACCACTTACTTGATATTGCGAAACACGAAATTAAAAGAGAACTAATTCTTTGAGTTTTCTTCTTTTCTTCTCTGTTCTGCAGTACTCCAAGCCAAATAGTTTTTACGTTCTTTTCTTTCTTTCTAGTTGTTTAAATATATGTAATTCCTTTGAAAAATAGGTTATTAAGTAAAAGAGTCATTTTAAAATTAAAAGTTTGTTACAGTATAACTGACTTATCCTAATAGGTTTTAGATATGTATAAATAATTATTAGTTACACTTCTATTATCTAATTATATTATTTTATTATCTTTTATCTTTTTTTAAACCGGGTATTACAGTTATAATTGCACTATAGAATTAATAGAATTAAAATTAATTAATTAAATCCTTCCACTATTAGTATCTTGCAAAATACTCCTCTACAATAATATCTATAAACGCGTGTAGGAATAAAACTGTTAACCCAATACGTTTATTACTTATATCCTTGACTACATAATTTATACACTTTTGATCACACATTAATTTAATAAATTAAATTAATACTTTAGTAATTTGAATTACTAAAATACTTGGCCAAGATTTTGGTGATCAACCAATAAATTATATAAAGGGGATATTATAATTTAATTGTAGAATTCCATCTTGAAAAATGCATGTTCGTAATTTTATAACATATATCACCCAACATATTGAGGTATTGATTGTATTTAAAATCTCACTCTTTAATATATTAAAGTGACATACATCATAAAATTAAGTTCATTATTATCTCAGGATTAAGAGTAATTGCACATTAATAGTAATTGAAAAATTATTTATAATAATAGTATTTAACAAACAATTTTTCAGTTCTATGTATTTCAAAAATACACCAATACACTAGATTAAAGTCTTCACTTTACATGACTAAGACAAATCATCCAATCAAGTGTATTACAATCTATTAGAATGGTTTGTCCATTTCCATTTAAGATTAAGAACAATATATTTCTTTAATTATACATAACATATAATTTATGTCATCTGTATATGACATTCCTTCATATACATAAATTATAAAATGTATAATTATGGACAAAATTTATGACACATTTAATTATGCAAAATGAAATTAAATTTTATTATTAAAATAATAAAATAAATATCAACATTGGATTTTTCTGGGCTTAAAACCTTACAATCTCCCACTAGCCCTAAACCCAATCTACCATATGTTTAATACCCATTCCCTCAAGATGAAAATCAAAAACATTAGAAGACAATGTCTTCATAAAAGGATCAACCAAATTTTGTGCAGAAGCTATCTTTGAAACTATCACATCTCCTTGTTGAACTATATCTCGGATGAGGTGATATTTTCTTTCAATGTGTTTGCCTTTCTTGTGGTTTTGAGGCTCCTTTGATTGTCCAATCGCCCCATTATTGTCACAAAATAGCACAATAGGAGATGATACTGAAGGTACCATTCCTATTTCTAATAAGAACTTCTTGAGCCATACAGCCTCTTTTGCAGCTTCGGAAGCAACAACGTATTCAACTTCCATGGTGGAGTCAGCTAGACAAGACTTGTAGCATCCCCAAATCCGGGTACTTTTTACCTCTGTTCTGGTACATCATTTCTATAACTATTGCGGAAGATATAAACATAAATTGTTTATACATTAAACTTTTACAACATAAACTTCAAGGTCTACAACCTTAACTTATTACATACCTTCAATATCTTAAAGGTTTACAATGTTATTTTCTTCAGAAAATTTAATAGATCTAACTGCAATATAATTTAATCTTGCACTTTGTCTTTGCTTCTGTCTTTACTCAAGCTTTCAACTTAATCTGAAATTTTTTATCATGATATAGCAAGGGTGAGCATCAAATTTGCCCAGCAAGTTTAAATTTATTTGAGGATATATCATGATTGAAAAGAATGAATAAGCTTTCAAGTTTTTAACAATATAATAATTGTGAAATAACATGAATCAAGTTTCAATAATTGCATGACTGAATCAATAATGTTTTGAGGTCAACAATGACCATGAACAATTTAACTGAACCTTATGGTAATGAAGGTGATCAGCCTTTCATACCTGATGAACATATACAACATGCACTAACTGCGAATCAATAATCAGTATAGATGTGAATAATCAACAATAATTATTCACCAACATGCTTTAAACATACAACTCAAGTTTGAGTTAAGGAAACTTGCCTGATTCGTTGACTACTGCTACGCAATTTTAGTTAACTTCTTTTTGTAAGACCTATCATTAATAAGATTGGTCTTTTAATCAGCATCTCATACTTTGTATCATAATACACTCACTTTATCAATCAATTATCTAACACTTAATCACATAATTAAATATTAGATAACACCTTACAACATTAGCATTATTATCATCATTTGATAATTCTTTAATCACTTTATCATATCCATTATGATTTAACGCTCGCTTTTTCATTTTATAAGTTATTCTTTAACATCTAATAAGTTAAATACTAATCCAGCAACCTAGATTCTAAATCTAGCAAACTGGATTCCAAATCCAGCAACCTAAACTGCAATCCAGCTAACTGGATTCTAAATCTAACAACTAGATTGCAATCCAACAAGCCTGAATTTACCAATCCATCAATCCAGCAACCTGGATTCTAAACCCTTCAATTCAGTAAGCTTCTTTTCAATCCAGCAAGCTGGATTCATCAAATTTTCCAATCCAGCAAGCTGGATTCCATATCTCAATAACGAAAATACCAAATTAACTTATTATTTTTCTATCTTTTGGCCATGCATATATACATATATTTCATACATAAAAAGTATTTTTCCATAATTTTCCAACTTCCTTTGGTATTTTTCAAAAATCATTTTTAGTTAATTCCTTAAGAAATTAGCTACCTCGTGCTTAACTCCAGAAATTCCCATCTCTTGGCACAATCTTATACGTGTTAACGTGAGCCTACAGTTTAAATTTCGTGGCCATCGGAGTTATAGAACTCCGGTTATAGCAATTTTAGTCCAAAAATCACAAAAATTGAAATGATCATAACTTAGTCATTTTAAGTCGGAATGCGCTCATTTTTGGAAAGGAGGTACTTTATACCATAAATTTTCATGTCCAAAAAGGCCGAAATTTTTCTCACAAATTAAGTGGCCAAAAATGCCCTTTTAAAAGTTTGGGCAGAAGCTAAATGGCATTTTGCAGTTTTTCGTGTTTTGTAAAAAAATATTCCATATGGAAATCTACAACTCCTTTTTCAGTGATTCCACTTGGAGATGTTAGAAAACTTATCATATTATGCTCCCAAAATTTTCCAGAATTTTTGAATACCATAAAAATGACAAAACTACCCCTGGCTTTGACTGTTCATAAACAGTCTATTTTTCTCAAAATACACAAAATTATTTTTGCTAAAACAGTTACTACGACTTGTGTACTCAAATTTTTTGTGTGCTATCACTTGGGTTTAGTAGTAAACTTACATATCTAGCACCTCTCTTTGTCAGATCGCAAAAAGAAGGTGTAGATCAAAAACGGTGAAAATCCAAAGTACATAGAAATTTATGGTTTATAAACTACAAAATCACTTTTCTTTACTTTTGATTTCCAACTAAAATAACACCCAATATGGGTAAATCTAAACATGAAACACTCATTAACATGTATATACATGGTTTTTGAGTTTAGAAACATAAATTTAAGATTTGATTTATAATAATCAAAAATTACATAACAAAAGGTATTTATACCTTTGATTACCATGCTCTCCTTCTCCTCCTCCTCCTTCTTCTTCTTCTTCTTCCATGGATGGCTATGGAGTTAGGAGAATTTGAAGAAAACTCTCCCTCTTCCCCTCTATGGTCAGCCAAGCCTCACTTCTCTCTCTATTTGGTTCATTTGGTTAGAAAAATAAAAGAGATGAAAGAGAAACAAAATAGGATAGATTAGATATAGATATATTACACTATCTCATTCCTCCTCCTTTTCTCTCACATAAGTCATCCGGCCATGTGGCCTTCAATTTCTCCCACTCATTCTCTCTCTTTCTTACTTACCAAGAGATTACTTGTAAGCTTGCACAAAGATGTTGGATAAATAAAAAAATGACACATGGAAGGAGTTGTTAAGAGTTGGTAAGGAAAATGATTATATCACATGCCCCTTCTTTTTCCTTCCTATCTATATCCGGCCAAGTGGCCATTTCTTGTCCAAGTCTTGCTTTCCTTTAATGTAATATCTAGTATACATAATGTCCAAAGTGCCCTTTCTTCAATTGGGCTCCAAGTTTGGGCTCCTATTCTTTTAATTCTTTTGGGCTTCTAAATTAATTTCTTGGGCCATGAAAATAAATTAGCTCCAATACTATTAATATTCTCATTCCCTAAGTATTTAATTAGGGTTTTCATTTCCTCAATTATAACATAATTCCTTACTCATGCAGATTTATTTTCTTAACCTAATTAGACTTGTTATAATTCGTTTATAAAATTAATTAACCGAGATGTATAAAATAAATCTCTTAGAATTAGTATATATTTTATATAATAACATTCTCCCGTATTATAACCATTAAGTTATTCAACTTTTCATTCCTAATTTATAATTAGGTTACATTAGCTTCTCTTATTTGTTTTATAACAAACAAATAAAAACAAACATATATTATTCATATGCAATTACTCACACATAATTAAATAAATTATGACATGCTCCACAATTCTCTTAGATTAGGACACTAGTATATATTTTATTACTAGGACCACTAAATAACAATAATCATTTAGCTCATTTAATTCTCATACCATAATTAAATAACTTATTCAAGTTATATATTGTATAATTAAATTTAATTTCCTCCTCCTCTCCATAAATTATTTTCAAACAATTTATTTATATATTAAATATATAATTTAATATATTCAATCATATATTCTAATATGAATTTAATTTACTAACTAGTTGATACCAATATACATATTTGCACATTGAATCTCCTCTCATATTTTTACTTCTCACGCTAATTTTGACTTTTCTCCATAAAAGTCAACTGTTGACATTGACCAAAAGTCAACCTTTACACATTTTGTATTTACTATCCATTCTGACTAAACTTGACGTTCCAGACGCAACCGAGCAGTCCATGCTTCAAAATTCTATCTCTAACTCAAATTTTTGAGTTTTAAATTACTCCCTTCTTATTTCTAATTGTATTAACTAACGACTTTATACTTATTCAAATTCTTATTTGACAGTTAAGGCTAACGATCAAGCTATGTTAATTACTAACATAGTTTTATCTTGATCCTTATATCATTAACTTAATTCATCATTCCTCTTGCTTAAATATATATAGCACATTACTAAGTATATATATATTTCTATACATATACTCATCTTCGTTTAACCTTATAACATCTCTTCATGTGAAATCCTATCTCCTTAATAAAATTTCCATATGTACTTATATAACATTTCTTAGACTATTCAGTTCATATTGAATTTACAGGTATCGTAATACCTTATTCTCGATATTTCTTCAAGTACATATTAATTCATTTCTAGGGTTTTGAAATTTTGTAACCCATATTTCTTTATTCTCATTCGAATAGCAAACCATGTAGGTTTTACTTGAAAATTTTAAATAAATCCTCAAATTCTCTTCTAGGTTTTATTCTTTAACCTTTATTCTAATCATTCAAGATTTTATAAATTTTTGGGTTGTCACAAGACTGTTTAAAACTCCTCCAACTGACAGCTCCACCTCCAAGAGTAAACACATAACCAGATGTTGACTTTCTAGAATCTCTATCTAACTAAAAATCCGAATCTGTATATCCTTTCGAAACAAGACCATCACTAGAATAAACAAGCATATAATCTCTTGTTCGCTGTAGATACTTAAGTATATGCTTTACTGCTATCCAATGTTCGAGTCCAGGGTTAGACTGATATCTGCTGACTAGGCCTACTGCAAAACAAATATCTGGTCTAGTACACAACATTGCATACATAAGACTTCTTACCACTGAAGCATAAGGGTTTGTCTTCATGCGCTCTTGCTTTTGAGGTGTCTTAGGACACTGCTCCTTAGTAAGAGGAATTCCATGTCTGATAGGAAGTAGTCCTTTCTTGGAATTCTGAATGTTGGACCTAGCCAAAATTGTATCTATGTATGTAGCTTGGGATAGGCCCAACATTTTATTCTTGCGATCACGCCAAAGCTTCCCTAGAATTTAATTAGCCTCTTCTAGGTCATTCATCTCAAAATTACTAGACAACCAAATTTTAACGCTAGATAGTACTCCCACATCATTACCAATAAGCAATATATCATCCACATAAAGAACTAAGAATACCACCACCCCATCTTTATTCTTCTTGTACACACAAGATTCTTCTGAATTTTGTTCAAAACCATAAGATTTGATTGCTTGATCAAACCTTATATTCCAAGACCTTGATGCTTGCTTAAGTCTATAAATGGACTTTTTCAACTTGCATACCATATTTTCTTGGCCTTTAACTATGAAACCATCAGGCTGTTTCATATAGATTTTGTAATACCCGCAAATTTTAATAAATTATAATATTCAGAATAAAGATTGTTTGCATATTTATTGAATATAAATATATATAGTATCGGAATGTGTTGTGATAATTAAACAATGTAGTAGAAGTGATGAGAAGCTTAGTAAGCTTGTGGAATTATGCCTAGTGTGGCAAAGTGGTGGAATGAGAAAGTACTAATTTATTAATGATGAAATGGATTAAATTAATTAGTACTATAAATAAATAAATAATTTCATTGACTAATTACTATTCATTAATTATCATGAATAATAGCATGAAAGGAGAAATCATATACGATAAGGTTTTTCATTCAATATAAGATGAGGTATAACATTAGAATTATTATATAAAACTATATGATAAAAGTAAGCTTAACTTATGTAATTTATTAAGTTGGGTGAAAAAGTCTTATGTGACATCAAGATGTGTGTGGGAGTAATTACCTGGGTATTTTAAACCTATGAGAGAAAATGACTTTGATTAAACAAATAAGCAATATTAAATGATTATTTTAATATCTATGTAGAATTGGAATCATGAGTACTATGGAAAGTTATATTGGTACCCAACCAAGGTATATACTAGTCTAATGTAAATATTATTTGAAATAAATCAATGTTCATGGATTATATGATTTTATGTGTAATGTATGAGTGGGTGTATATGTATGCTCATTTGTGGACAAAGTGTAAAATAAACCTAAGTGTGCTAATAGTAATACAAAATGCAGAGTACTATACCAGTGTCCCAAAATGAGTGTCTTTCTTCTATTTCTTCTTCACGTAATAGGCCATTGGCCTAGTCCTTCATTACCAAACACAAAGTTAGCAAATCATGAGAAGGGGAGTGGTCTACATGGTACTCTTCTACAAAATCCTTCCAACCCATCAACTCCTTCTCCATTCCAATGGTTTAATTCATTGAGTAAAGCTTAAATTGGTCACAAGCTTTCCTATAAATGGAGCCCTTCTCATTCACAGCCATTTTGCTAATTCTCTGTTAACACTTCAAGTTGTGTGTGAGTGTGGTTGGGTTGAGCTTATACAATCTGCAAAGTGAATCTAGAGTAGCAATTCAACTCCACAAAAGGTAATATTCCTCTATATGTTCTTACATTCAAGTTTTGCAAAGTTCTTAGAAAAGTACAAAAATACTTGTTTTAAGTTGAAACGTTTATGGATGAAGCATGATAGAATGTGTCAATTGATGCTAGATATTGTTAATATGGTTAAATACAAAATCAACGAAAGTTAAACGAAGTAATTTGGTCAAGTAACGAATCTGTAGTGAAGCGAATTGCTAAATGTGTGAAACTTTGGAAAAAAGTGGCATAAATCTTGAATTGATCCATGAATTTGATTGTTTGTATGTTTGGAATTGTTAGAAGCATGCTAGGGATGTTTAGTAGTAAGTTTATATCAATTATGTATCATTACATTATTGTTGGATGGGAGTTTGGCATGTTAGCTCGTAGTAGGGAATACCAAAGGTTCTAATCTAGCAGAAGTTATGTACATACAGCAAGGGTCATGCAATATATAAGGCTTGCCCCTACTTAAAAAGAGTAACTTAAAATTTTGTTTTGATTGTTGCTACAAGAAGACTTAAACTAACTTAACTTAAAGAGCATACATAATCCTTAAACATGTATCAATGCATGTTTGCAAGATGTTCTAGTAGGTTTAGAGTTGAATTATAACCTTTTGAAAGAAAAGTTAAAAGACGAAAACCAAGTTTATAAAACCTTACGCCTTTTTGAATCTAACCTTGTGAGCATATGTTTATAGCTTAGTTAGTCTTGTAAATACACATGAAATATGGACTCAACATACTTTGCATGTATAGATTGTTAGTCATGACATCTTAATAATTGAAAACCAATTGAGTTGAAAACTCTATGACTTGTATTGTGAACTTTTGAATAAATATGATAGGATGTTTTATGCCTCTAGAGATAACCGATATGTTCACACATCTAGTTAGACACTTTATAAACTATGCAAGCATGAACTAAAAGAGTTTCTAAATAATACGCAAGCATGAACTCAAAGGGGTTGTTTGGAAATGTTATGTGGTTAACGAATACTATGGTTATTGGTTGATATAATGAGCTCTTTTAAATTTGTAAAATAGAAATTTATGAGTAAATATAACAAAGGACCAAACTTAGCTTAAAGGTTCTTCAACATGTATGAGTAACATAGGTAATATTTCACATATGATGTGAGTATAAGAGAACTAAAAATGTTTCTAAAGATTTTAAAGGTATATACAATGTGAATTATGCATCTATGAGTTTGAATGTGTGTAGCCTACATGGATTTAGATATGTGTGATGAAAGTATGGAAATATGTATATCAAGTGTGTGTGACTAATGAATACCTATACATACATAAATAGGATAACATAGTTCATTGAAGTGATTTTACGCTATAAGTGGTAATCAACGCTAAAGGCAAATCTCCTAACTCACACAACTTTAGATTTTGTGCAAGTTCTCTAATTTCGTTTGATTCTAATATTGAATGCAAGTTTTCTAAATTCTTTACATTGTATATTTTATAATCCGAATTGTTGCCATACTTATATCGAACAAATATCTATTACTATTCGGAAATCATTTGTACGCCTTAGCATTGTTGTGACGATTTGATTGTTTGAATTGTGATTTGATTGTTTGAATTATGATTTCGAGGACAGAATCCTTGTAAGGAGGGAATGATGTAACATTTTAGAATTTTAATTGTAATGTTTAAATATTTATTGAATTATATAATTATTTAATGGAGGTGTTTATCGTTGAATAAATATTTATTTAATTGATTTGTTTTTATTTGATTAATTATTTGTTAAATAAATAATTAATGAGTTAAGGAAATTATTATTATATTGATATTTCAATTTGATAGTTAATTATTTGTATTGAGTATGTGATTAAATGATTTATTTAATTAATTATTATTTGAATTAATTAAATTAAATATAAAAGCTTGATTAAATATAGTGTGACAAATAACTATATTATAAGGATTTATTAAAATAAATTAAAGTAGTTTAATTTAGTTTTACCCAAACAATGCTTAAGGATATGAACTCTTTAATTTTAAATGATTTGCCAAACAAAGCCTTATGGCTTTTGGATTTCTAATTTTTGAATTTAAATAAAATAAATTCAAATAATAAATATAATATATTTATAATATATACGTTATATGTTTGGTAACTGATATTTTTAATAAGGTCATTAGTAGGCGTATTATTATTTTTTACGTTGGCTAGCCTATCAGTTAGTTTACGCTTAGTAGCTTAACTCTTATACTAAGAAGAGATAAGAGAAGAGAGCTTGACAGAGAGAATTGAGAAAGGGGCTTGAGAGAATTTGAGAGAGAACGTAAGCAATTCCCATCAATTTTAGCAAGGATTTCAAATAAATTGAAGGTATTTTATCTAAACCTTAGTATTATATATATATATATATATACATATATATGTTCTACGGCAACCTTTTATATATTCTATGAATTATAAACTTGTTGAATTGTTGCCATACAATGATGATTATATGTGTTGGAGATGCTAGAGTATGTTTAAACAAGTAAATTGCATGCTAATTTCGGATAATTTTGGTTTACAGTAGAAGAAAATTTTCGACAATGTATGTTTGTATGTATTTTTTCATATGGCTCATGTAAGTACCAATTTTGATGGTCAATTCATATGTTAAACTGTAAATTGAGTCTTGTATATGTTAGTTCATTAAGAAATGAGCATAATGTAATTTGAACGAAGTAATTTGGCCAAGTATAGAGAATACAATGTTCATTTTTGTGAAGAAACTCAAAAATAGAGTTTTTGTATGAAAATATGAAATTTGAGAAATTAAAATAGTTAGAAGTGTTGTTAAATTATGATAAGTGGTTGAATATGTTAGCAATCATGTTTATGATATTGTTATATTTATTTTACGTGTTAATTTCATTGTTTGGTGGGTGAAATTCATGTTAGTTGGGCTAAAAACGGCTATTGTTCATGCCGAGTTCGCCATGTTCATGTACACCAGTAGCAATTTACTGGAAGCTATAAAAAAATCACAGAGTCAAGGCCCACACATTGATATAAGGCAGAGCGTGCATTCTGTCTGCATAGCTTTTGGGATAGCGACATACGTTGTTCTAATGATGTGTTAGTATAATAAACATGTAAAATATAGCTAAAACAGAATCGTGCTATGTGGTTAGTAGATTCAAAGTTTGAATGATTAGTAATTGATGAACGTGGTATATTAGAATGTAGTGAGCATGGTGAATAGTAAACATGTGTTGTGAAGGTTAACACTTGTAAATTCTGATATTTGCATGATATCTTAAGACTTATGCTCAAATAATAAGTCTAACTAGAAATGCGTGTAATGTTGGAACGTGAATGTTAGTATATCTAATAGATGATGGTTCTAAACCTATATGTAGGTGAACGTGAGTTTAATATTATAGCTTACGCTCCAGGCAAGTTTCTAAACCTATCTTTTTAAATTGTGCAAGTTTTCTAATTCTACTTTTATAATTGAGCAAGCTTTCTAACTCTACACTTTCGTGGAGCTAGTTTATTTATTGTCATGCAAGTTTACTTCCAACTGTAATTTCGCAAGCTCTTGTATCTAGTTTGTTCATGATGATGCAAATTTTTTCTAAACCTTAGTTTTATGTTAAGCAAGTTATTTTTGTATTTAACTTGTCAAATATCATGCAAGTTTATATAATCTAATGTACTGTTGTTGAATAGTGGTTATTGTTCAAATTACTATTCGTTATGCATGCTTAGTATGACGCCCCCAAAATAGGTATACATCACCCGTCTTGAGTCGCCAAATACATGATACAAAATTCAAATACAACTTAATAATACAACTGTCATGTAAAATACGACAAAACATAAACTGAGAGTTTTAATACGAATATTGTCTTCTAGACAGTATTCAACTCAAATGGAGTCCTCAATACATTTATTATCACACTATTTCATAGAATAGTGAGGACTACTAATGCTATCATCCGACCGGCTACCCATTCCCCGATTAGTCCCAGCCTTACGTTCTCATTTCTGAAGAGAACAATGAAAGCAAAAGGGTGAGCTCAACTAGCCCAAGAAGAAATATTATGACTAAGATAATGCGTAATAATTTATCGTTAGCCTTCAACAAAGGTAAACCGATAAAATATAACAAACATCAAGTTTAATCTGCGATTGGAACAAGCAATCCATTAGAAGAGTTAAGTAGAGCATAAAATCTACTATCTTCTATGATTTAAAAGAATTTTCATCACTTTTATCACTGAGACTCAGCTTAATAAATAATCCACATCATCGAATCACCCCCTGCACTACGGCCAAGGATATTCTTTAGTATCATGACCATAAATTATCCATGCACTACATGCCAAGGATATTCGTGTATTCATCAATGGTCATGATCATGCCAACAACTGTCCATCAATGCACTACGGGCCAATGAGGACTTTTACCACATCATTTGTAACATTACGATCATGATTATACTGAATAATCCCTGGTCATAATCATACCAAGTCAATCTATGCACTACAGGCCACAGATGACTTTCAACATAAAATAAACATGAGGATGATGAAATATTTGAGGCTTTTATGATCCGTAAAGATCTCCACTTTCTCCCACTTCCATGCATTTTGGAATTTCAAGTGGTTGCAATGGACCTTTTGGCACTTGATGCTCCCCCTTGACTCGTTGACAAGTTAGACACCTTGAGATAAACCTCGTTATCTCTCTATTCATATTGCTCCACCAAAATGTATGTCGAAGATCACGATACATTTTGGTATCCCCAGGATGGATTGCAAACGGTGTGTTGTGCGCCTCCATCATGATTTTATACTTCAAGTCAGAATCGTTAGGAACACAAAGTCTGGAGTTGACTCGAAGTATTCCTTCTTCATCGATTCTTGCTTCCGAAATAGCACCTTCTTGCACTTTCTTCCTCATACGCATCAGCTCCAGGTCTATAACTTGAGAAGCTTTAACTTTATCGATTAAAGTCAGTTCTACTCGTATATTATCCATCATCACATGGGTCCCTGGAGTCTTTAACTCTATCTCCATCCTTTGTAAGTCTTACAAAATGGGCTTTTGCATTGACAATATCAAACTCGTACCCACATATGATCTTCTACTCAATGCATCAGCTACTACGTTCGCTTTTCCAGGATGGTATTGAATGGTATGATGGTAATCTTTCAATAGCTTAAGCCATCGTCGTTGTCGCATGTTGAGTTCCTTTTGAGTGAAGAAATATTTGAGGCTTTTATGATCCGGTATAGATCTCCACCTTCTCTCCCATACAGTAATGCCTCCAAATCTTAAGCGCGAAAACGACAAACCGCCAACTCTAGATCATGAGTAGGATAATTCCTCGATATTCTTTGAGTTATCGTGAGGCATAGGCTATGACTTTCCCATGTTGCATGAGAACACACCCTAAACCTTTTCCTCAAGAATCATCAGATATGACAAATCCTCCGAACCAAATTTGGTATTGTCAAACAAAATTTGAAATGAGCCTCTTCTTGAGTTCTTGAAAACTCTTCTCACATTCCTCGCTCCAACCAAATTTTGTATCTTTTCGAGTCAGCTCAGTTAATGGAGTAGGGATTCGAGACCACGAACCTCCGATAATAACCAGCTAAGCCGAGAAAGCTACATACTTCGGTCACTGACTTAGGTTCCTCCCAGCTTTGAATTGCTTCAATCTTTGTCGGGTTAACATATATTCCGTGATTTGATATTAAGTGCCCAAGGAATGCTACTTCCTCAAGTCAGAACTCGCATTTCTTCAACTTAGCATATAATTTGTTTTCACGAAGCTTTTGGAGTATCAGCCTCAGGTATTGCTCATGATCTTCACGGCTTTTGGAGTAAATGAGGATGTCATCAATAAAGACGACCACAAAGTGATCCAAATATTCCTTGAATACTTGGTTCATCATATCCATGAAGGCAGCAGGAGCATTAGTCAATCCAAAGGACATGACTAGGAATTCATAATGCCCATACCGAGTTCTGAAAACCGTCTTTGGAATGTCATCGGTTCTAATCTTCAATTGGTGATATCCAAAACGAAGATCGATCTTTGCAAAGAATTTGGCGCCTTGCAACTGGTCAAACAGGTCATCAATGTGAGGTAACGAATTTTTATATTTGATGGTGACATGATTCAACTCCCGATAATCAATACAAAGTCGCATACGCCCATCTTTCTTCTTCACGAATAGAAATGAGAGCACCCCAAGGAGACGTCTTTAGGTCGAATGAAACTGATGTCTAACAATTCCTGTAGTTGGGTTTTTAACTCCTGAAGTTTAATAGGAGCCATTCTATATGGGGCTTTAGAAATGGGTTTTGTACCGGGTTCAAGGTCGATACCAAACTCGATTTCATGCTCCGGGGGGTAGGCTAGGAAGTTCTTCAGGGAATACGTCAGAAATTTATTAACAATAGAAATATCATTCAAAATCGCGTATTTTTTTTGTTTAAATCATGATATGAGCTAAGAAAGCTTGACATCCATTTTTCAATAAATGAATAGCTTTATGGCGTGAGATGACAGTGATTGATTTTAATGGTTTGGTTGCTTAAATTCGCATAATAGGTTGGTTAGGAATATGAAAGCTAACAGCCTTATGAAAATAATCAATTTTTGCATGATGAGTAGTTAACCAATCAATCCCTATAATTACGTCAAATGCAAGTATTTTCAATGAAATAAGATCGACAGGTAATGTGAGGGTACCGATTTGAGCCAAACAAGACTTATAAACAGTGGATGTAATGAAGGTTTCTCCCAACGGAGTTTCAACAGATAAGTCAAAATCTAATTTCTCCGGAGTCAAATTTAAACGTTGAGTGCAAGTAGGAGAAATAAAAGAATGGGTAGAACCGGTATCAAATAAGGTATATACTTCGCAAGAGTTTATGATAAGCTTACCCATGATGACCTCGTTCGGGTTCCTTGCTTTCTAGGAGGTCATAACAAACGCTCTCCCTTGAACTACTGGTTTTGACTTGTATGGGATAGCATTTGGTGTCACCGTTCCAACTGGATTTGGCTTCCCAGTACGACAAAATCTAGTTAGGTGACCTTCTCTTCCACAATTATAACATGCTTTGGACTGTTGCGCACAGTTTGGACTAATGTGTCCCTCCCCTCCGCATTTGAAGCATATGATAGGTGGTCGTTCTCCTTCCTTAACAACGGGTGCTGGTGATGACGTCTTTCTATCATTATCTAATCTCCTCTTCTTGAAATGTCCATTTTTATTGTCTTGGCCATGATTACCACCGAAGTGGTTACCATTTCTGGCATGTTGATTCCCTCCACGTTTGTTATCATCGCTCACGATCAAGTACTACCCTTATCGTATTATCATTTTGCTTACCGCTTTCTCTTGGTTGGGTTGACTCATTATTGCTCTCTAATAATCGAGCCCTATTTACAACATCCGAATACAAACACACGCTTTGAGAAATTAAGTATTGACGTATCTCGGGTTTCAAACCTCTTAGAAACATCTCGTGTCATTCTCTCCTCATTATCAACCAAGTGGGGCGCAAAACCATGACAACTTGACAAACTTAGCTTGATCGTGACACTCATTCATATTGTTCTGCTCGACTTGATGAACTCTACCTCCTTCATGTGACGAATACTTTCGTGAAAGTACTTGTCGTTGAATGATTCTTGGAACTTCTCCCAAGACATCTTCATCTGCGGCAGTTGAGTACGCTTTACCGATTCCCACCCAGATAGCCTCTCCTCCTGAACATAAAGGTGGCAAAGGAACCTTTTGCTTCTTCGGAGCATCCCAAGACATCAAATATCTTGGTGATCTGCTTTATATCCACGCCTCTCGCCTTAAGTGGTTTTGGCTCTCCAATAAACTCCGGTGGTCCCAGCTCCTTGAACTATTTAGCAGTGACCGTCCGAGAGTTGCCAGTGTTTCCACCTGCATTTTGAACAAGAGTCATTCTCGCCTGATGTTGCATGAATTGGATAAAGCCTCTAAACATCCCATCGTTCATTATTTGGTCAGCATTGTTGTTTTCCTGAGGATTATTGCCATCCTGATGGACATTATCCTGGGTATTGATCGTTGGTGACTCAACGGTCTCATGTGCTTCATTACTTATCTCAACATTTTCGGATGCCATTTTCAAATACTGCCACAAAACAAGGGTTAATTAACATGTCACATATTATTCCTATACTCTGACCTACCAATTAAATACCAAATAAACTTAGGTAGGTCATACTAGCGAAGGAATTCCCCGTCTCTCCCCTCCTAGTTCTTGTCTCACATCTCAGCTAGGGATCATATCCCTAAAGCTTTGATACCAATTGTGACTCCCCCAAAATAGGTATACATCGCCCATCTTGAGTCGCCAAATACATGGTACAAAATTCAAATACAACTTAATAATACAACTGTAGTGTAAAATATGACAAAACATAAATCGAGAGTTTTAATACGAATATTGTCTTCTGTAGAAGATTCAACTCAAATGGAGTCCTCAATACATTTATTATCACATTATTTTATAGAATAGTGAGGACTACTAATGCTATCATCCGACCGCTACTCCATTCCCCGACTAGTCCCAAATTTACGCTCTCATTTCACAAGAGAACAATGAAAGCAAAAGGGTGAGCTCAACTAGCCCATTAAGAAATATTAAGACTAAGATAATGCAGAATAATTTATCGTTAGCCTTCAACATTGTTAAACTGATAAAATATAACAAACATCAAGTTTAACTCCAGCGGAACAAGAAATCCATTAGAAGAGTCAAGTAGAGCATAAAATCTACTATCTTATATGATTTAAAAGAATTTTCATCACTTTTATCGCTGAGACTCAGGTTAATAAATAATCCACATCATCGAATCACCACTGCACTACGACCAAGGATATTCTTTAGTATCATGACCACAAATTATCCATGCACTACGGGCCAAGGATATTCGTGTATTCATCAATGGTCATGATCATGCCAACAACTGTCCATCAATGCACTACGGGCCAATGAGGACTTTTACCACATCATTTGTAACATTACGGTCATGATTATACCGAATAATCCCTGGTCATAATTATACCAAGTCCATCTATGCACTACAGGCCACGGATGACTTTCAACATAATATAAACATGAGGATGATGAAATATTTGAGGCTTTTATGATCCGTAAAAATCTCCACTTTCTCCCCATACAAGTAATGCCTCCAAATCAGAAGTCGAAGATAACAAATGCTAACTCTAGATCATGAGTAGGATAATTCCTCTCATATTCTTTGAGTTACGTGAGGCATAGACTATGATTTACCCATGTTGCATGAGAACACATCCTAACCCTTTTGCTCAAGCATCATCAGATGACAAATCCATCCGAACCAGATGGTATTGTCGAGCAGTCGGTGAAATGAGTCTCTCTCTTGAGTTCTTAAAACCCTTCTCACATTCCTCGCTCCAACAACTTTGTATCTTTCCGAAGTCACCGAGTTAGTGGAGTAGCGATTCGAGAAAACCCTTCTACGAATCTCCGATAATAACCAAATAAGCGAGAAAGCTACGTGACTTCGATCATCGATTTAGGTTGCTCCCACTTTGAATAGCTTCAATCTTTCTTTGGGTCAATGATATTCCATGACTTGATACCACGTGCCCAAGGAATGCTACTTCATCAAGCCAGAACTCGCATTTCTTCAACTTGGCATAAAGCTTGTATTCACGAAGCTTTTGGAGTATCAGCCTCAAGTGTTGCTCATGATCTTCACAGCTTTTGGAATAAATAAGGATGTCATCAATAAAGACAAGGAATTCTCAGTTCATAGGATGTCATCAACAAAGTGATCCAAATATTCCTTGAATACTCGGTTCATCATATCCATGAAGGAAGCAGGAGCATTAGTCAATCCAAAGGACATGACTAGGAATTCATAATGCCCGTACCGAGTTCTGAAAACCGTCTTTGGAATGTCATCGGTTCTAATCTTCAATTGGTGATATCCAAAACGAAGATCGATCTTTGCAAAGAATTTGGCGCCTTGCAACTGGTCAAACAGGTCATCAATGTGAGGTAACGGGTACCTATATTTGATGGTGACATGATTCAACTCCCGATAATCAATACAAAGTCGCATACGTCCATCTTTCTTCTTCATGAATAGAACAGGAGCACCCCAAGGAGACGTACTAGGTCGAATGAAACTGATGTCTAACAATTCCTCAGAGTTGGGTTTTAACTCTCAAGTTTAATAGGAGCCATTCTATATGGGGCTTTAGAAATGGGTTTTGTACCGGGTTCAAGGTCGATACCAAACTCGATTTCATGCTCCGGGGGGTAGGCCAAGAAGTTCTTCAGGGAATACGTCAGGAAATTTATTAACAATAGAAATATCATTCAAAACTGACGTATTTTTGTTTAAATCCGTGACATGAGCTAAGAAAGCTTGACATCCATTTTTCAATAAATGAATAGCTTTATGGCGTGAAAAGAATTTGGCTCCTTGCAACTGGTCAAACAGGTCATCAATACGTGGCAATGGGTACCTATTTTTGATGGTGACATGATTCAACTCCCGATAATCAATACAAAGTCACATACTCCCATCTTTCTTTTTCACGAATAGAACAGAGCACCCCAAGGAGAAGTACTAGACGAATGAAACCGATGTCTAACAATTCCCTCAGAGTTGGGTCTTTAACTCCTCAAGTTCAATAGAGCCATTCGATATGGGGCTTTGAAATAGGTTTTGTACCGTGTTCAAGGTCGATACAAAATTTAATTTCACGCCTCCGGGGTAGGCCAGTAAGTTCTTCATGGAATACGCCGGAAATTCATTAACAATAGAAATATCATTCAAAACTGACGTATTTTTGTTTAGATCCGTGACATGAGCTAAGAAAGCTTGACATCCGTTTTTTAATAAATGAATAGCTTTATGGCTTGAGATGACAGTGATTGATTTTAATGGCTTGGTGGCTTGAATTCCCATAACAGATTGGTTAGGAATATGAAAGCTAACAACCTTACAAAAATAATCAATTTTTACATAATGAGTAGTTAACCAATCAATCCCTAGAATTACATCAAATGCAAGTATTTTTAATGAAATAAGATCGACAGGTAATGTGAGGGTAACCGATTTGAACCAAACAAGACTTATAAATAGTGGATGTAATGAAGGTTTCTCCCAACGAGTTTCTACAGATAAAGTCAAAGTCTAATTTCTCCGAGTCAAATTTAATCGTTGAAATAAAGTAGGAGAAATAAAAGAATGGGTAGAACCAAGATCAAATAAGGTATAGACTTCACTAGAGTTTATGATAAGCTTACCCGTGATGACCTCATTCGGTTCCTTGCTTTTTGGGAGGTCACAACAAACGCTCTCCTTGCACTTCTGAGGCTTTGACTTTTCCGGGACGGCCTTTGGTGCCTCCATCCTCGTCTGAACTTGTCTTGGTGAATGACAAAATCGGGCTAAGTGACCTTCTCTTCCACAATTATAACATGCTTTGGACGACATCGCGCTTTGGACTTATGTGTCCTCCCTCCGCATTTGAAGCATATAATAGGTGGTCGCTTCTCCTTCCTTAACAACTAAAAATAGGTCGACGTCCTTCTATCATTGTTGAATCTCCTTTTCTTGAAATGTCCATTTTATCGTCTTGCCATGATTACCACCGGCGTGGTTACCATTTCTGCATGTTGATTCCTCCACGCTTTGTTGTCACCGCTTCGATGACCGATACCACCGGTATTTTCATGTCACGCCACCGCTTTCTCTTGGTTCTACCGACTCATTACCGCACTCCAATAACTGAGCCCTATTTATAACATCTGAGTACAAATACAGTTTATGAGAAATAAGATATTGACGTATCTCCGGTTTCAAACCTCTTAAAAATATTCGCGTTATTCGCTCCTCATTATTGACCAAATGGGATGCAAATCGGGATAACTCCGTAAATTTAGCCTCGTATTGCGACACGGTCATATTGTTTTGTTCCAATTTGATAAACTCCACTTCTTTCATGTGACGAATACTCTCGGGAAAGTACTTGTCGTTGAATAGCTCTTGGAACTTCTCCCAAGACATCTTGAGTGCGTCAGGCTGGGTACGTTTTACAAATTCCCACCAAAGACCGCCTTCTTCACGCAAATACTTGAAGGTGGCGAAGGAACCTTTTGCTCCTCGGGAGCATCCCAAGACATCAAATATCTTGGTGATCTCGCTTTATCCATGCTTCCACCTTAAGTGGTTTTGGCTCTCCAATAAACTCGTGGTCCCAGCTCCTTGAACTGCTTTAGCGGTGGACGTCCGAGAGTTTCAAAGTGTTTCCACCTATATTTTGGATAGGAGCCGCTCTCGCCTGATGTTGCATGAATTGCATAAAGCCTCTGAACAATCCATCATTCATCATTTGGTCTGTGTTGTTATTTGCATGAAGATTGTCGCCTTCCTAATGCACATTATCCTAATTATTGATATATAGAGACTCAACGGTCTCTTGTGCTCCATGGCTATTCTCAACATTCTCGGATGTCATTTTCAGATACTGCCACAAAACAAAGGTTAATTAACATATAACATATTATCTCTATACTTTGACCGGCCAATAAAATACCAAATAAACTTAGGTAGGTTATACTTAATGGAAGAAATTCTGCCTCTCCCTACTAGTTCTAGTCTCACATCTTAGCTGCCGGGGATCATATCCCTAAGCTTTGATACCAACCGTGACGCCCCCAAAATTAGGTATACGTCACCCATCTTGAGTCGCCAGATTCATGGTACAGAATTCAAATACAACTTAATAATACAACTATTGTGTACAATACGACAAAACATAAAATGTGAGTTTGAATACAAATATTGTCCACTAGAGAGTATACAAACTCAAAAAGAGTCCTCATTATAATTATTATCACACTATTTCACAGAATAGTGAGGACTACTAATGCACCATCTAGGACCAAAGACTCTGCTTCTCGACTCGTCTCAAATATATTCTCATTTCACGAAGAGAACAAAGTGAAAGAAAGGTTGAGCTCAACTAGCCCAATGAAGAAATATTATGACTAAAATAATGCGTAATAAATTACCATTAGCCTTAAACAAAGTTATTAAATCGATACAATATAACAAACATCAAGTTTAATCTGCAATGGAACAAACAATCCATTAAAAGAGTCAAGTAGAGAATAAAATCTACTATCTTTTATGATTTAAAAGGTTTTCATCACTTTTATCGATGGGACTCAAATTTTAATAAATAATCCACATCATCGAATCACCCCGCATCTGGCCAAGGATATTTTTTAATATCACGACCACAATTATCCATGCACTACGGGCCAAGAATATTTGTGTATTCATTAATGGTCATGATCATGCCAACAATCGTCCATCAATGCACTACGGGCCAATGAGGACTTTTACCACATCATTTGTAACATTATGATCATGATTACAATCGAATAATCCTCATTCATAATCATACCAAGTCCATCTATGCACTACAAAACCCACAGATGACTTTCAAAAAATATAAACATGAGGATGATGACAATGATATAAGAATTCAATAAAACAAGTTCAAGAATTAATCTATACAGAACTAATAATGTCCAAATTGTCAACATGATATCGCTTTTTTGGTAGAGTAAAATTCAAGAATGCTCGTAAGAATATTTCCATGAAAAGATATTGGATGAAGCGCAAATATCAAGGATATTCCACTAATTTCATGGAGTATAGAAGTCAAAACTTTAACCAACCGAGTATAATAAAGAATGGAATAACAAAAGAAATCACCATGCATGCGGTACTTGATATACAAAGTTATTCCAATAGAATACTAAATAATCGGAACTGGTCGTCAAAGTAAATTACATAAGCTGGATGTTCCATCGAGAATAATAAAGAATGGAATAACAATGAAATCACCATGCATATGGTACTTCAGATGACAAGTTATTCCAATGTAATACAAATAAGGACGGAATCAGTCCGACGTAAAATGCATGATGTATGTGATATTCCAACAGAATAATAATAAAGATTTTAACCAGTCTCAAGTAAAACGCATGCATAAAGATATTCCAACGAGTAATAATAAAGACTTTAATCAGTCCCAAAGTAAAATGCATGCATGTGATATTCTAATGTAATAATAAAGACCTAATAATGAAGAATGTCACCAAGTATAAGGTAGCAGCGATATAAAAGTTATTCCAATGTAATAATAAAGAATGGAATAACATAAGTTCTCTTCATGAATACAAAAAGAATAACACCCTTTACGAGTATAACAAATAATATTTCCTACCTTAAGAAGAAGAATCGATATATATAAGGCATCAAGTAGCGAGAATACTTTCTTCTTTCTCTATAGTTTATCTCTCTAGAGTTTCAAAATTCGTAAAGAAAATAATGAAGGAATGAGCTTTATTTATAAAAAAATGGACCGTATAGTAACTAACTCATGAATGGTCCAGATTGATTTACTTTAATCTAACAGTCCATATTTAAAGCAAAATCTTTTAAATAAAATATAATATATTCAAACACTATGCAGGCACTATGCAAAATACTATGCAGACACTATGCAGGCACTATAAAAACACTATGCATAATAAAATATAATATATTCTAATTATTATCTAATAAAACAGATAACTTTATAAAAGTATTCTATTTTATATAAAAAGATTTTACAATGCAAAATACTATGCAGACACTATGCAACACTATGCATAATAGAATATAATATATTCTATTTATAGAATAACTTTATAAAAGTATTCTATTTTATATAAAAGATTTTCTGTATTATTACATTAATAATACCAACAAAACTGAATGACTTATCACGTAAGCATCAATAATTAATATTGTGTGCTACTATGCAACCACGCCAGACATCGCATTTTTTTAACACCGGTGTTTCAATGTAGCTAACGGTAAAACTTCCGCCGTTATTTTCATAAAGTATTTTTGTCGCTTTCTCAATCCGACAATAATTCCATTAATAGGGTCCACCAATGATTGTGTCGTTGTCACGAATATTCCCCACCAATCGAATATTATATAACAACTTATGCATTTTGCAAAATTTATAAATATTACCCACAACTATAACATTATATCAATTTCACTCCATAATATTCAAAAATAATATTTATAGAAAATTCATCTTTATTCAAAAGTTGGAGTTTTACAACCTCCTTCTTATGAAATTTCATTCTCGAAATTAGGTGGTACGCACTCAGTATATCGAAGAGGTAAGGATACCTTGATTTCATTTCGATTCTAACTCCCAAGTCATTTCCTCAACATCGTGGTTTCTCCACAAAACTTTGACTTGAGGTATAACCTTGGAGCGTAGAATATGTTCCTTCTTATCCAAGATTTGAACAGAACCTCTTCATACGTCAAATCTTCCGCTATTTCGTCCTGCTTCTAACTCAATAATGTGGTTCGGGTCTTCCACATATTTACATAACATGGATATGTGAAAAAGCGTTATGAACACGAGACATACTCTTGCAGTAAAGTGCGAGTCTATAGGTCACGCTCCTACTCGATCGAGGATTAAAATGGGCCGATGAATCGAGGATTGAGCTTTCTCTCTTTCCAAATCTCGTAACTCCTTTCCACTTGAGCAACTCGTAATAACACATGATCTCCTATATCAAATTCCACGTCCTTTCGATGAAGATCAGCATAACTCTTTTGTCGATCTTGTGAGGTCTTTATACGTTGTCGGATTGTTTGAATCTTTTCCTTAGTCATACGTACCAACTCCGGTCCCAACAACGTTGCTTCACCCACCTCATCCCAGCATACTGGAAAACGACACTTTCTTCCATATAACGCCTCGAATGGAGCCATGCCAATACTTGATTGATAATTGTTGGTGTAGGAAAACTCCACCAACGGTAAGAACTTGTCCCAACTTCCCTTGAAGTCAAGGACACAGAGTCTCAATAAATCTTCAAGAGTTTAAATAGTCCTCTCTGATTGTCCGTCCGTCTGAGGATGATATGCCGAACTAAATCGTAAATCCGTGCCCATAGCTTTTTGTAAACTAACCCAAAATCGTGAAGTGAATCTTGGGTCTCGGTCAGAAACTATGGATACTGGCATATCATGCAGTCTTACAATCTCGTTTATGTACATACGAGCAAGACGTTCAAGTGTATAAGTTTCTCGTATTGGTAAGAAATGAGCAGATTTGGTTAATCTATCAACAATGGCCCAAATTGCATCAATGCATTGAGAAACCTTGGGAAGACCAATAACGAAATTCATGGTAATGTGCTCCCACTTCCATTCTGGAATTTCAAGTGGTTACAATGGATCTTTTGGTACTTGATGCTCTGCCTTAACTCGTTGACAAGTTAGACACCTTGAGATAAACAGCGATATCTCTCTCTTCATATTGCTCCACAAAAATGTATGACGAAGATCACGATACATTTTGGTACTCCCAGGATGGATTGCAAACGGTGTGTTGACTCAAAGTATTCTTTCATCATCGATTCTTGTTTCCTTTGATCGCACCTACTAAATTGGGTTGTCCGAATTTAAGTTTAAAAATTAGTTATTAATAAAAGGAATTTTATTAATATTATTATGTCTTATGTGTTTATTAATGGTTCTATAACCTAGGATGATTATAAATCGGGAGTAATACAGCTCTGAGCTAGATTGAGCGAATAAAATTTTCAAGAGCGAAAATAGAAGTTTTAGGGAACAAAATATTTTTGGAAAAAAGGCGAAATAGGCACTATTCATCCATTTACGCTTTCGGAGATTTATTTTGAAATTAGAAAGCTATAGATTACGTTTAATTTTGAGGCGTGATGGAATATTCAATAATATTTCGGTTATGGCAAAAAAAAGTTTTACGCTTCTGGACTCAAAACCTAAGGGTTAGGAAAAGTGAGTTAGAAATTTTATGATCACGTATAATAATTAGGGTTATTATGCGTGAGAGATATGAGTATGATATGAATTATTATATACGAGTATAGTACGAAGATTATTACGACATATAATCTGAATATCGTCACGAACAATATCTGAATAGATTACGAGAATCAGAGAATCTGAGAATAGAATCGTAGAATACGATTAGTCTTAATGGACTTTGAGTTCATGGACTTTGTAGAATCTAATTGGACTTGGATTATGTCAAGCCCAATGCTTTGTGAAATCAAGCCCAAGATAGGCCCGAATAAGAATTAGGGTTAAGGCCCAAACCAAGAAAAAAAACCATGGATCGAGCCAGAGTTGGTAAGCGGATGGGTAATAACCAATGGGCAACCCATGGGTTGACCCATGGGCATAATAGAAATGACTACTTGGCCCACCAAGTAAGGGTGGTGGCCAAGTAAACTTGGTGGCTAAGTTGTGGGAGGAGGTGGGAATAGTAAGGAGGTGGGGGCAAAATGACTAAAAATGCCCTTAGCTTTGAAAATCTATAAATAGTAAGCTTATTTCATTATTTGTGGATTTTGAAAATCCCACACTTGAGAGAGAGAGAGAGAGAGATTCGGATGGGAGGAGAAGGAAAGAGCATGAGCATGAATGATCGGATCGAAAGTGATGATGTGTAATAGCAAAAGCTTGCAAATCGTCGGCTTTGTATAGCGGAAGAAAATTAAAGAAGAGCAGTAATCTAAAACCTAATCTCTTTTAAATTTTTTTCTTTAAGTTTTTATGTTTAAAAACATAACTTAATGAAGATAAGAGGTAGATAAGGTTAGAGATGATTTCATATGGTTGAAATCATAAGAAAATGAAGAAATAAAAAATTAGAAATTTAGTTTATAAATTTCTTAAGGAAGTATAAGATTAAGTAATGAATTAGAAGCGATCCGAATGGATTATATGAATAAGTAGGTGAAATAAGTAAGGAATAATGTTCTATAACATCAAATTCCAATAAAAAGTGGAATCGTAATCAAAATATCGATTAAAATGAAGAGCGAGCGAAGAACACGAAGAACACGAAGAACAACGAAGAGCGTTGTTGATGGACAAATTTAAAACCATCGTAGTGTAATTGTTGTTGATGGACAAGTTTAAAACCATCGGCGTATAAGTTAGATGTGTATTGTTTGGTTAGGAGCGGTAGAAAGCGTTCATGAAGAGCGGATTAAAACTTAGCTATAACGAAGTTATGGCGAAATTTAAATAAAAGGCGAGCGAGAATTAGAAAGTTAGTAAATGAACCCGAATGTGTAGGGTTTCATAAGAAAAGTAATAGAACATAGAAAATGTGAGTCATGGACTCAAGAATGAACAAGTTAGAGTTTGAATGATCGAATTACAGACGAACAAGCGAAGAAGCGTTAAAAAAATGTAAAAATGAGCGAAGGGTGAAGATCAAGCCAATCTAATGGCACGTTAACAGATTGAGAATGAAGTTACTATCAGAGGGTATTAAAGTACGTAAGATAAGGAAGAGAATGGCTTTGGAACGACCTCATTACGAGTTATAACAAAGGAGATATGAGATGGGAAAGTAAGCATCTCAAAATTTATTTAACACTTAGAAAATTTCTAGGGTTAGGGCTTGGCGCTGCAGGCGCGATCATGCCTTGTAAGTGGCGCTGGCGGCGGATGCAGAAGCCGAAGTGGAAGTACTACTGCAAACTCACTTGCCATGCGAGAGAGATAACAAAGGGAGTGGCGTGCATGGCTGCGCGATGTTGAGAAAAAAGCCGAGAGATGATCTTTTAAGCTACTTTCGACTCTTGGGGAAATGTAAGGGGCGATAAAGAATATAATATTCAACTAATGTAACACTTAATCAAGTGATGTAAACCTTTATTAAAGGTTGAGCATATAGATTAAACAAGATTAAATGACAAAGAATATAATCGCGGGTTCACGTGTAGATGTCAAGGGGACCGTAGTCGGGATGAGCGAGCGTGAGGAATTGCTATGGTTGTGATTCCTTAGGCGTTGAGTGGCGAGGGTAATGAATAACATTTTGATGTTATATCATGATAATGAGAGATAAGTGTGAAGCGTATAGGCGTTTTGTGAGCATATACGCGTCGTTCTGCGATGATGGACTTTGGTCTTAGCATCTGATGATCGGTATGGCTTTGACACTAAGAGCGAGTAATGAACATGGGGTTCATATAATGGATAACGAAAGTATTAAATAGTATATGAATTATCAAGAAAGCCGTAACAAGCGGTAATAAGATTAATGAAAGCCGAATGTGATTCGATAAAGAATGAATCAGGAGGGATGACATTTAGTTGTCAGAAAGCCGTAAGGAATAAGAAATTGACTTAATCGAACATTATAGTTTAATAGTTCGTATAAGTTAAGAGAAGTTAGGTTGTGGTACAATCGTAACCTTTGATGGTTGACATATGGGAGTTGGGCTAAACAATTCCTTGAGAGAGCGAAGGTATATACAAAAGCGGCAATAGATCTAACTCAACTTGTGATGGCGGTGTAGATGAGGCGGGAACTTGTTTGTTGGTTGTTTGTGTGAAACCACTCGAGTACCATATGGACTACTAGCGAGAGGCGCGATGTGTCTTTGAGTCTAGAGAAGTTATAAGAATAAGATAAGAATATAAATCATCCAAGATGATGAGCGTTTTGAGTAAAGACATCTCAAGTATGTCATAAAAGCGTAAATTGGTAAAAAAAGTTAGTCGCGTAAACTTATATTGCAAAACGCGAACTCTAAGAAGTAAAGTTAAGTAAACCAATGCGTAAGTTCAATATATGACTAATTGGTGTTTATGTTTTCTCCTTATGTGTTATATAGGAATTGAAATGAGCAGATTAGTAAGCGTAGTAAAAAGTGTAGGCTAGGCGTAAAGCGAGTTTCTAACTTCATTCATATTACATGAATGCTAGTTTCTTAAACTTCTCGGATGTTGTACTTGAGAAGTTACATACTATGTCTTGAATGTGCGATATTTGTACAATGTGGTAGAATGTGTATGAGGCCTTGAGCCACAATTTGAACACTTTGTGTTTCTATGATATGAATTGTTACGTGATTGAGTTGTTCGATACAAGTATGTTACATTTTATACATGAACCAGATTATTATTAAGTACATGCTAATGATTCTAGCAGACGGGGATGTGTATGAAAAAAGGTAGAGGATGAAAGTATTTCAAAGTGAAAATAATTGATGTTTTAAGATGATAGGAATCGAGACTATTCCTATTATTCAAGTTTGCTTCATAACCTTTGTTCGGTTATAGAAGTTCTAAAGAAATGTTTTAATTACGAAGTTGTTTGTTCATTTGTTATGACTTTCTTTGGGCAATTGAATGCTCACACTTGCTTTAAATGAAAAACAATTTTTAGCGAACAAGGTTAGAAGAACTTAAGGATCCGTAAAGATCAAAGTGACGGTCTCCGGATGAATTGTCATTCGAGAGTGTGAAGGTAGCGAGAAGATCAAGTGAAGACTTGTAATTTAGAAAGATGAATTGAACTATAGACTAGTTTAATGAACTATTATGTATCCTTGGTGGCGGATAAAAGTCACTCTTGTAAGATGAAATGAATAATGTATTTATTATTATTTGTAATGAAAAAGGTTATAAGGTTTCGAACACAGGATTTGAGAGTGTATGTTGTTATATTTTAGTATATAATGATGTATGTTGGATGAATGATGTACTAAGTGATGTCTGGAATCCGGGTGTGAAGATAGGCCGGATTTGAGCGTTTACTGAAGTTAGTATCGAGTGATAGGTTATAAACCTTAGGTAGGAGTACCTAAGACTATAATCGTAGAGAGAAGGATAAGAAGATCACCACGTGATCATAGTGACTCGTAATAATGTGATGGGTTGTTAAGCGATGAATGATTTATAGCTAATGCTATGAATGAAAGGTACTTATGAAGTAAATGCGGGAAGAAGAACTTAGATTGAGTTATGAAGGATAGTATATGAATTAAAGAAAATTAAGTATTAAGTAGAGAGAGAGATTTAGAAGTTGAAAATTTTCAATTGAGGACTCATGTCGGCGGTTGAGTTGTATGATTCCTTGTATGGGCGGGGAAATTATACGTGGTTTTAGAACCACTTGACTTCTTATCACGATATAGTTGTTAAGTTGAACAATTCTTTGTATGGTAGGAGAATTGTTCTTGGTGTAACAACTTAAACAGCTCCTTATATCGGTCGGAAAATTTGAGTTGACCAATTTTACTGTATGGGCGAGGGAATTGTGTTTGGTTCTACAATCACTTAGCTTACGGTAGTGATAATCATTGGGATTGGTCGTATTCATCAAGATGTATATGATGAGAAGGTGAATCTTTTCTCATGTATATACTTGATAGGTAGAAAACGATAAGGTAGAGTGCGAGTTCTTGAAACTCATACTTATGATAAGTTAAGTGACTCATAATAATATGGTATGTTTTTGAGCGTCTCGTGAATGGGCCTTTATAGTGCATGCGGATGTTCTTAAACTCATATTATTGTGGAAAGTTCTGAACTCATAATGTGTGGTAAGTTGATGGGTATGCTAAGGTATAGGAATGTTTAGGCTAAAAACCACGTTGTTTTCGATGAAACTTAGTATGAAGGTACTAGAGAAGATTAAGTATTATCGCGATAAGACAATGAAGGAAGGTGGAGAATAGAATATTCCAAGTCATCTAGATATGCTAGATTTGAACTTTATTGAACTCGTCTTGATATATACTTTGAAAAGGAAAAGAATTGGTTCAACTTTTGGAATCAATAGAATTTTTTTTTTAAAAAAAAGCTATTCTTGGTATATACATGCTAATTGCTTGGCTAGACGAAAATTGATTTAAAATATTCAAAATGAATTTTATCATCATCTGTGCATTCGATGCAAGGGTGGTAAAAGCGATGGAGTTATTAATACCATTGAACTTTGGTGTTGGATGTGATCTTAGGATCAACAACCCGCTATGGTATGATGTATAATGATGAAAGTCACAAATAGCGAAGTCCTCAGCGTCTTGTAAAAAAAATGCGGTATCATGGCGTCATAAACCGTTTTGATGTATTGCGAAAAGAATTTAAAAAAGTAGTCGATGTCGATTGAGTTGACTAGAGCAGATGTTTCACGTTGAAATCAATTTATTGGTATGGTCTAAACTACTTGATTTGGCTAGACAAATGGTATGTCATCGAGCTTTCTTTGAGAACTTGTGCCAAACCAAATTGTTTTGGTGCGGAATCTAATGATTTAGTCTGAGGAGAACATGGAAGAGGTAGTTACTTTCTTTGTGATTGTAAAGCGGCCAGATTAAAGAAGAAGACTTCTGGTGAAATCTTGTTTAACCTAGTAAGAGTTCATGGTCGATTTGACCCCTCGGCAAAAGTATGAAAAGTTTTAAGAGGAAATTTTATATTCCTCGTTATTCCTACCTTCATGATTCTTGATATGTTATGGGGGTTAGGAATGAGGAAAGATAAGAACTCCGTTGAAGAAAGTTGAGAAGAAAGGTAGGCTAAAATTTAGAGGACGAAATTACATGAAGAAGGGGTGAATGTGATGACCGGGTAAGGGTGTGGTTTTAAGAAATTCAGGGGCGGAATTTTTATAAGTGGGGAAGAGTGTGACGACCCGGAAATTTTGGGTTGTCCGAATTTAAGTTTAAAAAATTAGTTATTAATAAAAGGAATTTTTATTAATATTATTATATGCTATGTGTTTATTAATGGATTCTATAACCTAGGATGATTATAAATCGGGAGTATTACAGCTACGAGCTAGATTGAAGCGAATAAAATTTTCAAGGCGAAAATAGAAGTTTTAGGGAACAAAATATTTTTTTGGGAAAAAAAAAGCGAAATAGGCACTATTCATCCGTTTACGCTTTCGGAGATTTATTTTGAAATTCCGAGAAGTTATAGATTACGTTTAATTTTGAGGCGTGATGGAATATTCAATAATATTTGATTATGGCAAAAAGCGAAGTTTTTAAACTTCTGGGACTCAAAACCTAAGGGTTAGGAAAAGTGAGTTAGAGAATTTTATGATCACGTATAATAATTAGGGTTATTATGCGTGAGAGATATAAGTGTATGATGATATGAATTATTATATGAGTATAAATACGAAGATTATTACGACATATAATCTGAATATCGTCACGAACAATATCTGAATAATTAAGAGAATCACGAGAATCGAGAATAGAATCGTAGAATACGATTAGTCTTAATGGACTTTGAGTTCATGGACTTTGTAGAATCTAATTGGACTTGGATTATGTCAAATGAACTTTTGTGAAATCAAGCCCAAGATAGGCCCAATAAAATTAGGGTTAAGGCCCCGAACCAAGAAAAGAAAGCATGGGATCGAGCCAGATTGGTAAGCGGATGGGTAATAACCAATGGGCAACCCATGGGTTGACCCATGGGCATGTGGGGCTGCTACTTGGCCACCAAGTAAGGGTGGTGGCCAAGTAAACTTGGTGGCTAAGTTGTGGGAGGAGGTGGGAATAGTAAGGAGGTGGGGGCGAAATGACTAAAATGCCTTAGCTTTGAAAATCTATAAATAGTAAGCTTATTTCATTATTTGTGGATTTTGAAAATCCCACACTTGAGAGAGAGAGAGAGAGAGATTGGGATGGGAGGGAGAAGGAAGAGCATGAGCATGAATGATCGGATCGAAAGTGATCGTGTAATAGAAAAACTTGCAAATCGTCGGCTTTGTATAGCGGAAGAGAAATTAAAGAAGAGCAGTAATCTAAAACCTAATCTCTTTTAAATTTTCTTTAAGTTTTATGTTTAAAAACATAACTTAATGAAGATAAGAGGTAAAGATAAGGTTAGAGATGATTTCATATGGTTGAAATCATAAGAAAATGAAGAAATAAAATTAGAAATTTAGTTTATAAATTTCTTAAGGAAGTATAAGATTAAGTAATGAATTAGAAGCGATCAGAATGGATTATATGAATAAGTAGGTGAAATAAGTAAGGAATAATGTTCTATAACATCAAATTCCAATAAAAAGTGGAATCGTAATCCAAAATATCGATTAAAATGAAGAGCGAGCGAAGAACACGAAGAACACGAAGAACACGAAGAGCGTTGTTGATGGACAAATTTAAAACCATCGTAGTGTAATTGTTGTTGATGGACAAGTTTAAAACCATCGTATATAAGTTAGATGTGTATTGTTTGGTTTAGGAGCGGTAGAAAGCGTTCATGAAGAGCGGATTAAAACTTAGCTATAACGAAAGTTATGGCGAAAATTTAAATAAAAATCGAGCGAAATTAGAAAGTTAGTAAATGAACCCGAGCGTGTAGGGTTTCATAAGAAAGTAATAGAACATAGAAAACGTGAGTCATGGACTCAAGAATGAACAAGTTACGAGTTGAATGATCGAATTACAGACGAACAAAAGCGAAGAAGCGTTAAAAGCGTAAAAATGAGCGAAGGGTGAAGATCAAGCCAATCTAATGGCACGTTAACGATTTTAGAACAAAGTTACATCCAAGGGTATTAAAATACGTAAGATAAGGAAGAGAATGGCTTTGGAACGACCTCATTAGAGTTATAACGAAGGAGTTATGAGATCGGGAAGTAAGCGTCTCAAAATTTATTTAACACTTAGAAAATTTTCTAGGGTTTAGGGCTTGGCGCCTTGTGCAGCTGTATCATAATCTTGTTATAGAGTGGCATGTGCGGTGCGAGCCGAGTCAAAGTACTACTTTCAAAAACTAGGTGTCGTGATGGCGTGAGAGATAACAAAGAGAGAGTGGCGGCATGCCATGATGCCGATGTTGAGAAAAAAGCGAGAGATGATCTTTTAAGCTTCTTTCGACTCTTGGGGAAATGTAAGGGGCGATAAAGAATATAATATTCAACTAATGTAACACTTAATCAAGTGATGTAAACCTTTATTAAAGGTTGAGCGTATAGATTAAACAAGATTAAATGACAAAGAATATAATCACGGGAGTTACGTGTAGATGTCAAGGGGATAGTAGTCGGGATGAGCGAGCGTGAGAAATTGCTATGGTTGTGATTCCTTAGGCGTTGAGTGATGAGGGTAATGAATAACATTTCGATGTTATATCATGATAATGAGAGATAAGTGTGAAGCGTATAGGCCATTTGTGAGCATAGCGTCGTTCTGATGGGCGCTTGGTCTTAGCATCTGATGATCGGTATGGCTTTGACACTAAGAGCGAGTAATGAACATGGGGTTCATATAATGGATAACGAAAGTATTAAATAGTATATGAATTATCAAGAAAGCGTAACAAGCGGTAATAAGATTAATGAAAGCGAATGTGATTCGATAAAGAATGAATCAGGAGGATGACATTTAGTTGTCGAGAAAGCCGTAAGGAATAAGAAATTGACTTAATCGAACATTATAGTTTAATAGTTAATATAAGTTAAGAGAAGTTAGGTTGTGGTACAATCGTAACCTTTGATGGTTGACATATGGGAGTTGGGCTAAACAATTCCTTGAGAAAGCGAAGGTATATACAAAAGCGGCAGCCGATCTAACTCATTTGTGATGGCGATGTAGATGAGATGCGAAACTTGTTTGTTGGTTGTTTGTGAAACCACTCGAGTACCATATGGACTACTAGCGAGAGGCGCGATGTGTCTTTGAGTCCTAGAAGTTATAAGAATAAGATAAGAATATAAATCATCGAAGATGATGAGCGTTTTGAGTAAGACATCTCAAGTATGTCATAAAAAGCCATAAATTGGTAAAAAGAAGTTAGTCGCGTAAACTTATATTGCAAGAACGCGAACTCTAAAAAGTAAAGTTAAGTAAACCAATGCGTAAGTTCAATATATGACTAATTGGTGTTTATGTTTTCTCCTTATGTGTTATATAGGAATTGAAATGAGCGATTCGGCGTAAAAATGTAGTTTGGGCGTAAAGCAAGTTTCTAACTTCATTCATATTACATGAATGCTAGTTTCTTAAACTTCTCGGATGTTGTACTTGAGAAGTTACATGTCTATGTGCTTGAATGTGTGATATTTGTACAATGTGGTAGAATGTATGAGGCCTTGAGCCACAATTTGAACACTTGGTGTTTACATGATATGAATTGTTACGTGATTGAGTTTTTTCAATACAAGTATATTACTGTTTATACATGAGCCGTTATTATTAAGTCTGTGCTAATGATTCTAGCAGATAGGATGTGTATGAAAAAGGTAGAGGGATGAAAGTATTTCAAAGTGAAAATAATTGATGTTTTAAGATGATAGGAATCGAGACTATTCCTATTATTCAAGTTAATTGCCTTCATAACCTTTGTTCGGTTATAGAAGTTCTAAAGAAATGTTTTAATTAAAGTTGTTTGTTCATTTGTTATGACTTGTTTGGGCAATTGAATGCTCACACTTGCTTTAAATGAAAAACAATTTTTCGTGAACAAGGTTAGAAGAACTTAAGGATCCGTAAAGATCAGTGTGACGGTCTCGGATGAATTGTCATTCGGAGTGTGAAGGTAGCGAGAAGATCAAGTGAAGACTTGTAATTTAGAAAGATGAATTGAACTATAGACTAGTTTAATGAATATGTATATCCTTTGAATAGCTCTTGGAACTTCTCTTTCCAAGACATCTTGAGTCGCGTCAGTCAGTACGCGTTTATGATTCCCACCAATGAATCTCACTCTTCACGCATAACACGTAAGGTGGCGAAGGAACCTTTTGCTCTCGTGAGCATCCCAAGACATCAAATATCTTGGTGATATGCTTTTATCCATGCTTCCGCCTTAAGTGGTTTTGGCTCTCCAATAAACTCGGTGGTCCCACTACCTTAAACTATTTAGCGATGACCGTCAGAAGAGTTTCCATTCCCACAAGACCACCTATATTTTGGATAGAGCCGCTCTACTTATGATGTTGCGTATTACTTCCGCCTTTATAGCATAAAGCCTCAACTAAACAATCCATCATTCATCATTTGGTCTATGTTGTTGTTTGTTTGCATGAGGATTGTCGCCTTCCTCGATGCATCCATTATCCACGATTATTGATATGTGGAGACTCAACGGCCTCTTGTGCTCCATTGCTATTCTCAACATTCTCGGATGTCATTTTCATATCTTGCCACAAAACAAAGGATAATTAACATATAAAATACCAAATAAACTTAGGTAGGTCATACTAGCGAAGGAATTCCCCGCCTCTCCCCTCCTAGTTCTAGTCTCACATCTTGGCGGGGATCATATCCCTAAGCTTTGATACTAAACTGTGACGCTTCCCAAAATTAGGTATACATCACCCATCTTGAGTGCGCCAGATACATGGTATGTAATTCAAATACAACTTAATAATACAACCTTGTAGTACAATACTGACGAAAACATAAATCGTGAGTTTGAATACAAATATTGTCTCTAGAGAGTATACAAACTCAAAAAGAGTCTTCATTACAATTATTATCACACTATTTCACGTAATAGTGAGGACTATTAATGCACCATCTAGGACCATCACTCAGCTCCCCGACTCATCCCAAATATATTCTCATTTCACGAAGAAACAAGTAAAAGAAAGGTTGAGCACAACTAGCCCAAAGAAGAAATATTATGACTAAGATAATGCGAATAAATTATCATTAGCCTTAAATAGTGTTAAATCGATACAATATAATAAACATCAAGTTTAACTGCAAATTTGAACAAGTAATCCATTAAAAAGAGTCAAGTAGAGAATAAAATCTACTATCTTTTATGATTTAAAAGGTTTTTCATCACTTTTATCATCGACTGGATTGACAATAAATAATCCACATCATCGAATCACCCCCCTACTCATACGGCCAAGGATATTCTTTAGTATCACGACCACAATTATCCATGCACTATGGGCCAAGAATATTTGTGTATTCATTAATGGTCATGATCATACCAACAATCGCCCATCAATGCACTACGGGCCAATGAGGACTTTTACCACATCATTTGTAACATTATGATCATGATTACAATCAATAATCCTCGGTCATAATCATACCAAGTCCATCTATACACTACAATACGATGACTTTCAAAAAAATATAAACATGAGGATGATGACAATGATATAAGAATTCAATAAAACAAGTTCAAGAATTAATCTATACAGGAACTAATAATGTCCAAATTGTCAACATGATACTGCTTTGTAGAGTAAAATTCAAGAATGCTCAGAAGAATATTTTCATGAAAAGATATTGGATGAAGCGCAAATATCAAGGATATTCCACTAATTTCATGGAGTATAGAAGTCAAAACTTTAACCAACTGAGTATAATAAAGAATGGAATAACAAAAGAAATCACCATGCATGCGGTACTTCGCATAGACAGGTTATTCCAATAGAATACTAAATAATCGGAACGAATGTCGAGGCGAAATTGCACCGATGGATGTTCCATCGAATAATAAAGAATGGAATAACAATGTAAATCACCATGCATACGGTATTGCAGATGTATTGTGGTTATTCCAATGAATACTAATAAGGACGAAATCAGTCCGACGTAAAATGCACAGAACGGGATATTCCAACGTAATAATAATAAAGCGGAACCGGATCGGGCGTAAAGCGCATGCACACAAAGATATTCCAATGTAATAATAAAGACGAAATCAGTCCCAAAAATGCATGAATGTGATATTCTAATGTAATAATAAAGACCTAATAATAGAAGAATGTCACCAAGTATAAGGTAGCCCACGATATCAAAAGTTATTCCAATGTAATAATAAAGAATGGAATAACATAAGTTCTCTTCATGAATACAAAAGAATAACACCCATTACGAGTATAACAAATAATATTTCCTACCTTAAGAAGAAGAATCTCGGATATATAGCAATCAAGTAAAGCAGTATACTTTCTTCTTTCTCTCTATAGTTTATCTCTCTAGAGTTTCAAAGAATTCGTAAGAAAATAATGAAGGAATGAGCTTCTATTTATAAAAAAATGGATGCGTATAAGAATAACTCATGAATGGTCCAGATTGATTTACTTTAATCTAACAAATTCATATTTAAAGCAAAATCTTTTAAATAAAATATAATATATTCTATTTATAATCTAATAAAACGAATAACTTTATAAAAGATTTTACTATGCAAACACTATGCAGCGCTTATAGAAAACACTATGCATAATAAAATATAATATATTCTAATTATTGTCTAATAAAAACGAGATAACTTTATAAAAGTATTTTTGTTTTATATAAAAAGATTTTACTATACAAAACACTATGCGAGACACTATAAACACTATGCATAATAGAATATAATATATTCTATTTATGTAATAACTTTATAAAAGTATTCGCTTTATATAAAAAAGATTTTTTGTATTATTACATTAATAATACCAACAAAACTAAGTGACTAATCACGTAAGCATCAATAATTAATATCGTAATATACTATGCATCCACGCCAGATTCTCGTACTTTTAACAATCGGTGTTTCAACAGCTAATTAACGAAAAAACTTCCGCCGTTATTTTCATAAAGTATTTTTGTCGCTTTCAATCCGACAATAATTTTGTTGTGGGGGTCCACTAATGATTGTGCTGTTATATTAATATTCCCCAAACCAGAATCTAATATTATATAACAACTTGCAAGTATTTTGCAAAATTTATAAATATTACCCACAACTATAACATTATATCAATTTCACTCCATAATATTCAAAAATAATATTTATAGAAAATTCATCTTTATTCAAAAAGTTGGGGTTTTACAGTCAACATGATACTACTTTGTGGAGTAAAATTTAAGAATGATAATGTATCAAAAATGATTTGAACCTAAAAGAAATCAATTTTGTTATGAATAGTACTCAAGAATTGAATAGTACCAGAGTGAATAGTACCACGTGAATAGTATTTCGGGAATAATACTCCGTGAATAGTACTCGTGAATAGTACTTTGTGAATAGAACCCGTGAATAGTACTTTTGTGAATAGTACCGTATAAATGGATAGTACTCATGGACGATTACTTAAGGCATGAAAAACTTAAAATTTAACAAGAATGCGCGTAAAATATCCTTGTGAAGCGATACTAGATGAAAGCCTTGAATTTTAAGGATATTCTACTAATTTTACGGAATATAAAAGCAATACTTTAACCGAATGATGGTATAATCGAGAATACGAGACGAAATAATACTACTCACATACTACGTGAGTATGGAAGAAAATATTATTCCTATGAATCTTTGAACAAAATAATATCCCTTACCTCGGGAAGAAGATTTGGATCTTTGGAATAGTGAGGTAGCGGAGACTTCTCTTCTACTTTCTCTCTAAAGCTTCTCTCTCCGTAAATGCTCTTGTGAGTCTTAGTGAATTGGTGAGAATGAAAGAAGAATGAGCTTCATTTATAGGAAAATATAGTTTCGATAATTGCACGTTTTGGGGCTTGAAATATTACAGTATAATACATTCATCTTTTTGTTCATTTTTAATTTAGTCATGCAAGTATTATCAATCTTACACCACCTCCCCTAATAGTACATGCATGTGAATCAATAGTACACACATGTGAACACATAGTTATAAGCATGTGAATTAATAGCAATTAATTGCTCATTTATCCGATTAATTACCCGATTGGTCAATATAACCTCCAGACATCAATTATGATTGAAATAGATGTCCATTTCCATTAACACTAATAATCCCAACACAATGAAAATATCAATTTCATCATTAATCAACATGAACTTATTCATCATTAATATTATAACTCACAATATTTAACAACCAGATCATTCCCAGGAAAGAGGGGGCTTTCCGATAAGGATTTCTCCCTATTGGCGTGCAATTAGGTGACCAAACCTCCCCTTGACAGAACTTTCTAGACATTGTCAATATTGCAAATAATAATATGAATAACTTTATCGTCTCAATTATTGATTTAAGGGTTAAGTTCAGATGACCACCTGGGGTTTGAGCGATTTCCCACTTAACCACCTATAGTCAGTAAAGCTACATTTAAACACCCGACTTTTTGAGTTGAAGTGAAAAACTGCTTTCTGTCATAACTCTGTTACTTAAGTTGGATAAAGACTTAATTACCCTCGTTCACACTTAGAAACTAAGCAATTTGACTATGTTACTGCAAGAAGACATGAAATCACCAGAGCTTCTACTTGTAATATCACAAACCTTAAGATTTTCCCAATGCACGTAGTGAACCAGAAATAGCATGCCAAAATATGTACAGTTATAATACCACAGAGACAAAAACTTTCCTATCACCGATGACCCAAACAGTTTCTTCTGAACCTCATCCCTAGCTCTTAAAATTGCCTTCCAAATTGAAACATTGGTGGAATTAGAAGTAGCTTCCCAAATGGAATTAATGATGAGGAAAATAATACTTGGATTTAAAAACACAAACCCACCACACCAAATTCATAGTGAAGCAGACTTACTTTTCCCCATCTGCTTGATTCTTAAAGCACTAGAGCTTAAGCAATTCTATCAAAACTCTCTTCACACTTAGAAACTAAGCAATTCTATAAAATCTAATACCAATTGAATAGCTCTATGGTATAGTCAATTACCCTTATGATAAGAAATTATATCCCAAATATGTCTCTATTTATTAGCAGTGATGAACATTAGAGATAGGTAAAAGAGAAGAAGATGGATCAATTTAGGTGGCGAGATATATCTAGAGACAAAAGTTACCAAAAGTGAAGAAAGAAAAAGCTAATTAGTCCTTTTTTTCGTGAGAATCAGGTTCTTCACAAAATAAAGCACTTGTTACTACGTGTGTATTAGAGAGAAAAAAAGCAGGGGCATCAAGAAATTCATAACAAAGAAATAAAAATTTGAAGAAAAAAGGTTTGAGATCAAACATACAGTTGATCCTTTTAATAAAATTACTTGCTAAATAAAAATACCCAATTTCTCATGAAATTTCTAGAACAAACCCCATATTTTAGAAACCAATTTTTATATAATACCCACACAAATGTCTTATAATATTACCATATCAGATAGAACTTAGAAGAACTGTTCATTCTTCAGATCTTAGAAGAGCCAAACGAGTGGATTCGAGTAGTTAGGGCTTGGATCCAAGCCGAAATCCATAAAACGCAGGCTGTCAACAGTGAAAGAAACGTGGATTCGAGTATATGTCGTCGAAATCGTAGTCGTCGTCGAGAGAGGATTCGGATCGTTGAATCTTCATCGTCGATGCTGAATGTATCGAACGATGACGACATTCTCTCTCTTCTTGCTTTGTGTTACCTGGGCAGCGACTCAATCAGCTTTGAATCAGCCACAATCTTAGTGTTTACAACTACCACACGGATCTCCATTTTCTTCCAAGAAATCTCTGTGAATCTTTTGCTTGAAATGAGAGAGAAATGAGAGAGAGAGAGAAAGCACGATTTGAGGAGTGAGAAATAATTGAGAAGATTGTGGTTTGAGGAAGAAGAAGGGTATCTGTTACACTCTCTTTTCACGCGTTTTTGGCATCTGACATGCATGCACCATTAATTTGTATGGAAAAGGTAACGTTTTCACTTCAACTCAAAAAGTCGGGTGTTTAAATGTAGCTTTACTTACTATAGGTGGTTAAGTGGGAAACCGCTCAAACCCCAGGTGGTCATCTGAACTTAACCCTTGATTTAATAATATAAAATATTATGCAGATGATACTGTGACAATTATTGAATCAATAATATGAAAGATATTATGCAGCAATTACTATAGCAATAATTGAGTATAACTGAGTGACTTCTCACGTAAACATCAATAATCAATACCGTGTGCTACTATGCAACTAATGCAGACATTCATTTCTTTATCAATGGGTAGTTCAACGGTTTAACAGTAAAACTTTCGTCGTTATTTTTATAAAAAGATTATTCTATAGTTTTCTAACTACGATAATACTTTCGTTGTAGGGGTCCACTAATGATTGTCTTTGTCGTATTTAATATTCCCCTGTTAAAACAGAATATTCCCAGAACCAATCTAATATTATATAACCACTTGCTTACCTTGTAAAATTTGTAAATAATACCCACAACTATAACATTATATCAAATTCACACCATAATATTCAAAAATATATTTTGAGAAAAAATTAATCTTTATTCATAAAAGTTGGGGTCTTACACTTAGTATTCAATTCTAAATAACCTTGGCTTAATATTGTTCAAGCAAAGTATGTGATAGTTATTCAGTATTTATGTTATTAGATTATTTGTAATAACCCGAGATTTTCTATATAAAATAAACAAGAAATTTTGCGTATAAATTTTTTTTTTAATGACGAGACTAAGTGTCAAGTAAAGTGAACGATAAATGCGAATACATTTATTACTTGAAAAATTAGAAATAATTTTGGAATTATTAATTACCACAAATTATATGGTAATAAATTTCTGTAAGCCGAAATATTTTTTATTAATTATTTTCCATGAAAACATGATTGGAAATAATATATGAAGTGATAATTAGGTTTATATAATAAATATTTTATTATATGAATTGTTCAGAATATTTAAGTTAATTATTGATGTTGTGTACGAAGAATAAGTCAGACATGAGATCCAAACCCTGGATTGGGATTGTGATCAAGAGATGAGAATAATAATATTATATTATTTTACGCACCATAATTATGTAATTTGGGTATGTGCGAACGAGATAATATTGAGCAATGACGACTCAATTAGGTCATAACAATTACCGTCTTTGTGAAACCCTAATTATTAAACTCCGCTTATGGGGTATTTCCGAGTAGTGACTATGTATATGAAGTTACCGTGAATAAAAATATCGGTAATTAGAAGAAACCCTAATTATCGTGTTGACATCGATAATTAGGACAAACCCTAATTATTATAACCCTAACCAGATTGAAATTAGAAACTATGTAACGACTGTGTTAAGAACATACACGTATAATTAAAGAACCACTAATGGTCAATTAGAAACCCTAATTTTAATTAATGGGTTTAATTTCGATGTTATTGTATAAGTGTTTTAATTTACCAAAGGATAGAAGTTAATTGGTAAATTATAAGAATTAAATCTAGTGATGAAATATTACATTTAATTGCCTTGTACAAGATTGCCCATACACTCTTAAACAAAGCCCAACCATCACCCATAACAAATCGTAAGCGAAGAATCAAGAATTTTTGGCAAAAGGGTATAAGAACATTAAACCTAGAAATCCTTTGATTCGATGTTATTTGATACAATTGATTGTTTAAAGTTGTGTAATAGAATGTTAATTGATGATATGGGTTGATAAATCAAAGACCCATAACATCAAAGTGCACGAATTTGAAGATTTAAGTAAGTTGGAAAAAACCGAATTCTGTTATTTTTTCACCAAATGTCAGAGGCCATAACTCTTTGCTCGATCATGAGTTTTGTTCTTCAAAAGTTGTTATGTGTAGCCTGATATGTGGTCTTTAATCTGCAAAAGAATCAAGTCCATATCATGTATAGATTAGAAGTTATAGATGGTCAAACATGGTTGACCGATCATGATAAACCTGCTTTTTGGGCACCAGAATGGGGGCATTCTCGTCCACTTTTTGTGCTTTAAAAGGTCTGGACTTTTGATATGTTGTAGTGCACTGAGTTAGGAAGCCATAGGCTTTGGAATGACCTCATTCCACCTCGGATGAGGGAATTACTTGATTGGAAGGAAATGTGTCAAACCGAAAGTCGTGACGGGATGTGCTATTCGGGACCTTTGTTTGATCAGTTAATGTTTTCAAAACCTTCTGGACTTTTGGTATGTTATAGTGCACCAATAAGATTTACATAGACTCAAACGGACTAAATCCGATCGGAGGAGAGAGTTATGACATTTCAAAGTAGTAGTGTCAAAACTTCCCAACAAGTGCGGTGCATCCATTTGAACGAATTTCGGGGCTGATGTGTTCGGAATTTGGAAATGGTCAAAGAATAAAAGTTGTAGCCCCAGTTAGTTAGCTTCAAGTGGGCTCAAGAATCGCTCAAAATGTTTTAAAATGAAAGAGTTATGACTGTTTTAGAGGAAGAGGTAAAGCTGAAACGAGATTGAAAACTGTTATGAACGTCCACTTTTGACGCACTGTTTGGGCTACCTAATGAACCCGAATTGGGTAATTCGTATTTTTTAAAAATAGTCTTACATACCATGTATAACATATCCAAAAATCAGATTAATCGGAGTTATGAGCAATGCGTTAGAAAATCGCAAAGTGAGCTATTGAAAAATTAGTATAAACCAAGTCCCACATCGACTAAGTTGAGAACTTCACCATTTTCTAAACCTATAAATAGAAATGCTTGGCCTTTGTTTCATTCACCAACAATAAGGCCTCCAATTGTTTTGAGAAAGGCTTTGTTGTGGGAGAACTTTTTATAAAGATCTCCTTAGTTAAATTTTAAGTGGAAGTGCGTATTCATTACATGGAATTAATGATTTCCTGGTATGTTTATTTAATTTTGTAATGTTATTATTTTTAATTGTTAGTTAAAGTTTGAATATTTGAAGTTTAATTAGTGTTGTTAATAAACTAGTTAGTTTACTATGTTTATTTTGGCTTAGCATTGGTTATGTAAATGAGTTATTTGTGATGACTTTTAATATTTTGTGATGAATTTCATTAATTAATTATTATTAATGATATTAAAGTTATTTAATGATTATATTAAATAATTTAGTTTAAAATGATTTTAATATTATAAAAATCATTTTAAATGAAAATAAGTATTTAAAATATTTTAAGTTATAAAATATAACTTTTAATATTTAAATGATAATTTCATTAATAATTAAATATTAATGATATTAAGATAATATTAATGATATTTAGTTTATTTAATAATTATTATTAAATAAATAGTTTAAAAATGGTTTTACTTATTTAAAACCATTTAAAGAGGATATTAAGGATTTAAAAATATTTTAAGTTATAATTAATGACTTTTAATATTTGATAAATAGTACATTAATATTTAAATATTAATGGTAATTATTTAAAATGATTTTATTGTCTTAAAAATCATTTAAGGGTAATATAAATGTTTTAAAAATAGTTTGAGTTATTATAAATAACTTTTATATTTTGTGATGATTTCATTAATAGTTTAGTATTAATTAAACTATTAATGATAATGGAATTGTTTAATGTTTAAATCATTTAATTATGATTCCGATAATTGAAAGTTATAAATTTACCAAACTAAATTGACTTTGAGAACCGATTATGAAGTTCTAAATTTGAAGAAGAATACATATAATGTGATTATATCACTATAGGCCCTTTAGTAGATGATTTGAATTATTTTAAATTTTTCAATTTACTCGAAATTTCAAAATGATTAAAATTAAGATGTCTCGATATTTACGAGATGTTGAGGTATAAAATAAGAGTCTTAGACTTCAAGATTTACCCGATAAAAATTGTTCGACGTAGCAAAATGTCGTAATCCTATAATAGAAAGAAAAGGCTCTCAGTAAGAGCATGGATGAGATATTTGAAAAATGTATAAAAATATTTCAAGTATAGAATAGGAACTAAAAGTATGATCACCGTGATTATGTGATTAGACTATGTCTTGTAATGTAATAGAATGATGCATATGTGTTAAGATATATTGTTCTAATCGAATCAGAATGATCCGATTATTGATAGGTTGTGATAAAGAGATAAAACCTAAGTTGAGATTTGTAATCATTGGAATCGTGCAAGTATCCTACCTTTGCATTTTCTTTATGCAATGGACATGAGTAAGAAGTTTGAAATTATTCTATTCTCGCATGATTATATACGCTTTGATTATCAACATGTTAACTTTCGAGATATATATATTCGTTAAGTTGATTTCTAAATGGTTATACAAGTGTCCCCACTTGATAACCATAGCATTTATTCACATGTTGATATACCTCTTATCAATTACCCGTATACATATATGTTGAATTACATATTATTGTTGAGTAAGATTAAAACCTTCTGGTTTGGAACCGAGGCATGTATGAACATCCCTATATAGGAAGATTTTTGCCAAGGCGGATAGAGTGAGCGATGAATTTCGTTCAAGTTATGTAGTATTGATCAATACAGGTACAACGGGTTTGATCACCCTCAGTGCCTGTGTAAGCTAGAAAATGGTTTGCGGATGGATTTCTGCCAAACCTTTTCGAAATGAAAAGAATGTTCATAGTATGATTCTTAAACCCTATTCATGGGTAGAGCTGCAGCCAAATTTAAATAATTTGGAAGAGATTTGTTATGTGAATTTTTATCAAGATGATTACTTCACAACTTCGATTCGTTTGTAGAAGTGTTATGTAAAGAGAATACTTATATTCTTTCAAATTATATATATAATTGCTATTACTTACTTTGGCACTCAAATGCTCATCCTTGCTTAAATTAAATGTTTTCGAGTTATGTATGAGAAACCCAAGGCTCGAGCACGAACAAAGGAAAAGGAAAGTCGATCGAATAAGTGTGTATCATGAGTTAATGGTTATAGTTGTATTGGTATCTATTCAAGTATTATAAGGAATGTATTTGAAGGTCACGTACCTGGGGAAGTAAACTTTGATGTATGTAAATTAAGTTCGAATGTATTATTATTTTAGTATTATTCAGCTTAAAGAAATGGTATCGTGGAGAACCGAGTTCGGGTTTCAAGTACCTGGATTTGGGGTCGTCACATTATTCCTAAAGCATAACGTTAATATACATTGTTAATTCACTTATGATTTATTCCATAGCATAATGTGATTTCATTTATATTCAACTAATCCTTAGTTGATGTTCGTTGAATTCCAAATTACCTTGAAATGTATCCAAACCAGACTTACATTGGTGCGGACTTGTAATCTAAATACTGAGATGAACAACCCTATTGTTAGGGGTTTACGCTTAGCGTTGAAATGGTTGTGCACAATACATTGTACGAAGGGCTGATCCCCCTAAGTACGTGGAGTCCTTATAGTCTTATGACTGTTAAAGTTAAAGTTGAAAGATTACTTATAACTGTGGACATGGTTCATGGTCATTAGACCCTCAGTAGTATATATCAGAATGTTAATAGAAAACATATCATTCAGTTCTATTGAGCCTATTATTTGGCAAACATGGTAAAGTTTATTCATTCTTATTTCAAGTGAGCTTTGTTTGCTCACTCTTGCTTATATATCTATTACAGCTAAGGATGAGAAGGTAGATGTACCTAGCACCAGTAAAGGAAAAGGGAAGATGAACAAGTATTGAAGACTTGTAATATGTTGACAGTTATTTATCAGACTTTAATTTAATTGATGTAATGAAGTATTTACTTAATTTCTGCATTTGAATGATTGTATTTAAAGATTAGATAACCTAGGAGATTTTATTTATTAATGTAATCCTGTATGGGCAGGTTTTATTATTCAATTTTATTGTGTTTGGGTAGTTAGATATGAATGTTTTCATAATACTAGTTAATTATAACACAACTCGTGTCATAATTTCATTCTCTTTTGTCTAAACTCTGATTATAATTATACTAATCAAATTACAACACTTGTTTGCACATAATATTAGACTTCACGAACGACAAGCTAATTACGCGTTTGACAAATCAATTAACACGCAAGAACATCATTGACATGTAAAGAATCTGTTTTAACATCACATTATGTGTTTAATACATTTTTATGTTCATTAGATTAGGTTACAATTACATTTCCTGGACTTGAACAATTAAAAATCTCATTTCTCGGCAAAACTGCCAAGTGACGCTGCAGCTCTACCATTTGAACTAAATCTGGCGCTGCAGCTCCACCAATTAAGCTAAGACTGGTGTTGCAGCGCGGCAGGCGCTGCAGCTCGGACTATAGGCTTAAGTCTAGCACTGCAGCTCGGCTAGTGTTTCATCTCGGATTTTAAGCTTGGATCTGGCGCTGCAGCGCGATCGACACGCCAGTTCTAGAATCTGAAGTTCGCAAAAAAATACAGAACATGGCCAAAACTTCATTCAAACAATGAATTCAAACGCACCCATGAGTTCTAAACTTAACATAAGCATTTAATGATACTTCTAGCATGTTTTTAACACCTTAAATCATACAATTACTTAAATCAAATCACATAATTTCACTGTTCTTGGTGTTTTTATGAAAGTTTTGAAAGAAAACAGGAAATTTGACGTCACGGGTTCGTTATAACTCTTAATCTGTCCGTTCAAAGTTTTTGTTTTTGTTTTAACATGTATTATCATAATCTACTGTCAAATTTAAGTTAAACAAATAGTTTATGGCATACAATTGTTCGTAAGGGTCATATATACCTTATTTATACTCTATAACTTCAAAAAATCTAATTATGACATATTTATATGAAATTGATGGTTTGAAAACCTACATAGATGGTAGAAAACATGTTATGATTATATATTATCATGTATATACACATAAATCATCAATTCATGCATTGATCATACAATAGTTATTTTACAGAGAACTCAAAACACCCGTTAATGGAAAAACTCTGATTCTAGCATGTTTTTAATGAAATCAATTACTCTAATCACATGAATATATGATATAAACATATTGTAAACATATACTAACATATATAACATCATATATTCATCAATTAAAAATCTCTTCAATCACATAGGACTTTGAAATAGTTTTTCACAAAATATAAGAACGTAAATTAAAGTTTGGGTTGAAGAGATTACCCTGCTAGTTTGTGTAGATTAGTATGAGATGATAGCAACTCCTTTGATCCCTCAATTTATTCTTCAATCTCAAAATTTCTATCAATTTTCTCTCTAAACACTCTCTGAGCTTGTTTTCCAGACTTGTAAAATAATGAACTAAATAAAAGACGTATAATATAACTAACGTTGTTGTGGTCAGTTAATCCCTTAGTGGGTTAATTGGCCAACTCCTCTTAGGGCCATTTTTGGCTTGTTTTAAAATCCTTATTCTAAATTATTTTAATTAAATTATTTGTTATATAGTTTATTTGTCACACTTTTAATTAATCAAATAATATTATTTATTTTTAATTAAATAAAAGATAATATTACTCATTAAATCACATCATCACATAATTAAAATTCTCATTTATTAAATATAATATATAATTTATATTCTCAATAAATCTTCAATTAATAAATCAATTAATTAGAACAACATTAAAATTATTTAACAACCCATTTAATTTAATTATCTCAATTAAATTCTCACTTTGATCAATAAAATTATTCTACATTAATTTAATCAATGTGGCACGGTTAATTAAATTAATCTACCACACTTCCATCAAATAATTATTTAAATCAATAAATAGATAAACAAAATATTTATTTAATTTAATAAATATTTTTAAAAAATTAATTACAAAATTCTTGTTCGTCACAGTCGCAATCCTAATCAAGTTATGAAACGGTGTGACATAATAATTGTACTGAGAACTTAAAATGTGTGTGACATATTTTATACATTATTTAATATTTTATTTTGGTGAACAACAATAGGGTGAGGCTAACTCGAATATGGAAGCGTCAAAAATGCACTCCATTAGAATGAGGAGGACTTCTCATATTCCTTTGAGGACTTAAAATATTTGTTGTTGTATTTTATATGGCATTGTAATAATTTGAGTATGAATACTGCCGTATTATATACGCTACAAAATTTGTATTGAAACTCAGAGTGTAAGACCCCGAATTTTATGAAATGAAAGTATTCAATTTCCTTATAATTATTATTTTATTTCGTAAATGGTTAAATTGATAAAAGTTTAAAGTTACGGGTGATATGTGAAAATTTTTACAAAATAAGCAAGTGGTTATAAAATATTCGTTTGGTCGGGGACTATTCTTTTTGTCGGGGAATATCCGTACGACGGCACAATCATTGGTGGACCCCACAACGGAACTATTGTCGTAGTAAGAAAATGACAGAATTATCTTTTTATGAAGATAACGGCGGAAGTTTTACCGCTAATCGCTGAAATACCCGTGTTAAAGTACAAGAATACGCCATGGTTTGCATAGTAGCACACCAGGTATTGATTATTGATGCTTACGTGAGAAGTCACTCGCTTTTGTTCAATTATTGCTACAAAGAATTGCCGCATACAAGATCTCACATTATTTAATTCAATTATTGTCAATATTTTATATATTATTAAATCAATAATTGAGACGACAAAGTTATTAATATTATTATTTGTAATATTAAAGATGTCTAGAAGTTCTGTCAATGAGAGGTTTGGTCACCTAATTGCGCGCCAATAGGGATAAATCCTTATTGGAAAGCCCCGTCTTTCCTGGGAACGAGCTGGTTGTTAATATTGTGAGTTCTAATAATATTAATAAATGTTGTTAAAAATATTGAGGTGATTTTGATGAGGTATTTGTTGTATTTTTGGACCCCTCATTTATCTATTTTCAAAATAATTTGTAGAAAATTTTTCAGTATTTTAGTAGGGCCCACGTGTGACTTTGGAAATGATCATTTAGGGGGAGTCACGAGAGAGTTTATATATATATATATATATATATATATATATATATATATATATATAAATTTTGTTTTATTATTATTATAAATGTGAGACCCTTGATTTTATGAATAAATATTTAATTTTCTCGAAATAATTTTTTGAATATTATGGTGTGGATTTGATATAGTGTTATAGTTGTGGGTAGTATTTATAAATTTTGAAAAGTATGCAAGTTGTTGTATAATATTCGATTGGTCAGGGAATATTCTTTTTGTCGGGAAAATATTCGTGACGACGATTACAATCATCATCGTGGACCAAGACAACGGAAATATTATCCGATTGAGAAAAACGACAAAAATATTTTATAAAAATAACGGCGGAAGTTTTACTTGTAATAATGTTGAACTACTTTGCAGTAGTAAAAGTACAATGTCTGGCGTGATTGTATAGTAACAATACTACGTATTGATTATTGATGCTTACGTGATAAGTCACTCGCTTTTGTTTTATTACTATTATTAATGTAATAAAATGAAAAAGCATTTTATATAAAATGTAATACTTTTATAAATTTATTCATTTTATTAGACTATAAATAGAATATATTATATTCTATTATGCATAGTATTTTGCATAGTAAAATCTTTTATATAAAATGTAATACTTTTATAAAGTTATTTGTTTTATTAGACTATGAATAGAATATATTATATTTTATTATGCATAGTGTTACATAATGTCTGTAGATAAGGTTGTATAATGCTGCAGTGATAGTGTTTTATATAGTAAAATCTTTTATATAAAAAATGTAATACTTTTATAAAGTTATTCGTTTTATTTGATTTTAAATAGAATATATTATATTTTATTTAAAAGATTTTGCTTTAAATATGGACCGTCCGATTAAAAGTAAATCAATCTGGACCGTTCATGAAATAGTTACTATGCAGTCCATTCTTCTATAAATAGAAGTTCATTCCTTCATTATTTCTTACAAATTCACTGAAACTCTAGAGAGAGAAACTATAGAAAGAGTTCTTCTTCTATAATCTTGAGCATATATCTTTAGAGTTTAACAAAGCTTTGAGCGTAGTACAAGTTTTCTTCGAGTATATCCTCGCCTACCAAATAATACTCTTATTTTACTTGTAGGGATATTATTTGTTATACTCGTAAAGGAGTATTCTTTTTTCTTATTAAGTGAAGAGAACTTCATTATTCCATTCTTTATTATTTTGTTGGAATAACTTTGTATAATGCGGATACCTTATACTTGGTGAAATTCTTCCATTATTCCATTCTTTATCATTATGTTGAATAACTTTGCTTATGCAAGTACCGCATACATGGTGAAATTCTTTTGTTATTCCATTCTTTATTATTCTGTTGGAATATCCTGTCGGTGCATTTACGCATGACCTGGTTCCGTTCTTTATCATTCTGTTGGAACATCTTGTCTGTGCTTTACGCATGACCTGGTTCCGTTATTTATTATTCGATTGGAATAACCTGTCTGTGCGGTCTATCGCATGCCTGGTGATTTCTTTTGTAATTCCATTCTTTATTATACTCAGTTGGTTAAAGTTTTGACTTCTATACTCCATCAAATTAGTAGAATATCCTTGATATTTACGCTTCATCCAGTATCTTTTCATGGAAATATTCTTCTAAGCATTCTTGAATTTTACTCTACAAAGAAGTATCATGTTGACAATTTGGACATTATTGGTTCCTAGATAAATTAATACTTGAACTTGTTTTATTGAATTATTATGTCATTGTCATCATCCTCATGTTTATATTATGTTGAAACTCATCTATTCCCTGTAGTGCAAAGATGGACCTGGTATGATTATGACCAGGGATTATGCGGTGTAATCATGACCGTAATGTTACAAATGATGTGGAAAAAGGTCTTCATTGGCCCGTAGTGCATTGATGGACAGTTTTTGGTATGATTATGGCTGTGGATTATCTTCGGCCAAGGGTGCAAAGATGAATTGTTTTATGGCATGATCAGGACCATTGATGAAAACATGATTATCTTTGGCTCAGAGTATGGATAATTCGTGGTCGTGATACTTAAAGAATATCCTCGGCCCAGTAGAAGTGCGTAGAGATGATTTGATGATGTGGATTATTTATTGTCGGTAGTCTCAAATGATAAAAGTGATGAAAATATTTTAAATCATAGAAGATAGTAGATTTTATTCTTTACTTGACTCTTCTAATGGATTGCTTGTTCCAATCGCAGTTAAACTTGATGTTTATTATATTTTATCGCTTTAAACACCATCAAGGCTAACGATAATTTATTCGCATTATCTTAGTCATAATATTTCTTCTTGGCTAGTTGAGCTCACCCTTTTGCTTTCATTGTTCTCATCAGGAAATGAGAACGTAGCAGGGACTAGTCGGGGAACAGAGTGATGGTCCTAGATGGTGCATTAGTAGTCCTCACTATTCTGTGAAATAGTGTGATAATAAATGTAATAAGGACCCCATTGAGTTTGTATATTGTCTAGATGACAATATTTGTATTAAAACTCACAGCATATGTTTAGTCGTATTTTACACGACTGTAGTATAATTAAGTTGTATTTGAATTTTGTACCATGTATCTGGCGACTCAAGATGGGTGATGTGTACCTGTTTTGGGGGTGTCACGGTTGGTATCAAAGCTTAGGGATATGATCCCTGCCTAAGATGTGAGACAAGAACTAGGAGGGGAGAGACGGGGAATTCCTTCGCTAGTATGACATACCTAAGTTTATTTGATATTTAATTGGTCGGTCAGAGTATATGGATAATATATTACATGTTAATTAACCTTTGTTTTGTGGCAGTATTTGCAAATGGCATCCGAAAATGTTGAGATAAGCAATGAAGCATATGAGACCGTTGAGACACCTTTAATCACTAACCAGGTTAATGTGATGTCAGACGAAGAAGAAATTAGAGATATCTACGTGGTGCATAAAGAACTAATAGTTGCACCCGAGCTAGTTCTTGTAAGTAGCGACTAAGAGTGAGGAAGAAGAGAAGAAGAAAAAACTTTGAGGAGAATTTATTAGAAGAATTTTATGATCAAAATTTAGCATTACAAAATCGTATTCATGAGTTAGAAGAGCAGAAATTTGAGAACGGCGATAAAGTCAGAGAGCAAAGAGATGCAACCATTCAAAATTGTGTTTACCCGATGTAATGCGATGCTTGAATGAAGCACTATTTGGCGTGAGTATAAGATATTAGAGCCGGAACTGGAATGCTATGATCAAAGTTCGATGAAAGCGAAACAATCGAACGAAGGAGAATAGATGACGATGGGTAAAAGCCGCATTTACGATGTAGATATTGTAGAAAAGATGTCCGATCCAATAAAGCCAAAATATATGAAATGGATATTTCTTTTGGACAACAATTGGGAGAATCCAACATCGAATTCGAATTCACCTGCGTGCATGAGGTCAACCCCAATTCGATATGGATCGAGAATAATGATTCAAATCATGGATCGTGGAATGTGATGAAGCACTTAAGGGTGGAATGTACCTATAGCAAAGTTAAATCCAATGAGTTTAAGTGAGAGCGTTTGTCGAGGAACCCGAACGGGTTATTACGGGTAAGTTAATGATAAACTCTTGCGAAGTTTATAACTTATTAGATACCGCCTTCTACCCACTCTTTATTTCACCTAGTTGTGTTCAATGTTTGAATTTAACTCGGAGAAGTTAGATTTTGATTTATCTGTTGAAACTCAGGTTGGGAGAAACCTTCGTTACATCCACTATTTATAAATCTTGTTTAATTCAAATTGACACTTTCACGTTACTGTCAATCTTATCTCTTTGAAAATACTTGCCTTTGATGCGATTTTAGGAATCGATTGGTTAACTACTCATCATGCTTTTCGTAAGGTTGTTAGCTTTCATATTCCTAATTAACCTGTTATGCGAGTTCAAGCAACCAACCCAATAAAGTCAATCATTATCATATCAATTCATAAGTAAAGAGCCCCGATCCTTTCGTTGTTGACTTCCTTGTGTGGAATGCACCGAAGCCAGACTTTCCGTATGAAACGTTGTGAATGACGATGGCAAGTTTATAGGTATCAATGTGACATAACTTATTATAAATAAAATCAAATTTCCTCTAATTATTATTGTGAATAATAAGGTATTAATTTGATATAATATTTTGGTTATGGGTGAAATGTGCAAATTTTGCAAAATAAGCAAGTGGTTATAAAATAATCATTGTTGTGATAAAGGAATATTAGTTTGGTGGTGGAATATTCTTGTTGTCGGGAAATATTAAATGCGGCGGCCGTTGCGATCATTTATGGGCCCCATATGAGAATAATAAGGTCGGATGAAAAGAAAATGACAAGTTTGAGTTTTTATAAATAACGGCGTAGTTATTATTCAATTAACATTTGTTGGAATACACGGTGGTTAAAATCTACGATGTCTGGCGTGGATGCACGGTATTATTTTTGAATTATTGATTCTTACGTGAAGGCCTTTACTCGATAATTATTACGATAATTCTTGTTCAATATTTTATTTTATTGATTCAATAATTGTTGCGTTGATATTTTATATTATTGTTGTTTGATAATTATCAACTTTGCTGATATTTCCCATTATCGGATCGATAATTCATATTATTTGAATAATATTATTAGATAGCATTATTGGCAATGTCTAGAAAGTTACATCGAGGAGAGTTTGGTCACCTAATTGCTTGCGATGATGAGAGAAATTCTTATTGGAAAGCCCCTCTTTCTGAGGAGCGGCTTTTGGTTGTCATAATTGTGATTACGTAATATTATTTGTGAATAATTAATTATTGATTTATATGATAAGAAAATATTTATTTTATGTGGATATAAATGATGGATATATTTATTTTTATGTGGATAAAAATGAAGGAATTAATCTTGAGGTGTTTTATCGATATTTTTGTCGGTGTAGAGGTATTAAAATCATCCGTTTGTGGATTTGGATATTTTATGTTTTGGAATTTGGAAAAACTTCAAAAGCTACAAAGTTGTAGAAAATTAAATTTAGGCGGTAGAATGGACATAAAATTAATATTTTTTTACGATAAGCGGGCTATTTTCTATGAATTGTTGAAGTTTGAAAAATAAAATAATTTTTATTAAATTATATGGGTGGGACCCACTTTGGTTGGTGTTAATAACATGTGAAATTTCTTTGAAATTTTTCAAAAATTGGTGGCTGGAAATTTTCAAAGCATGCATGCGTAGAAAAAAAAAAAAATAATATTATTTTATTATTTTAGTCTCTATGGCGTTACAGCATTTTCCTATAAATAGGCGCTTAGGTTAGAATTGAAAATCACACGAAAACAAGTTTTCTTTCTCTCTATATTATCGGCGTATTTTTGTGAGTATTTTGATACTTTGAGAGTTGTTTATTAGGTTTGAAGTTTACTTGACTTTATATCAAATATTCGATCGAAATCTGTTATTTTGAGGTAAGGGATGTTATTTTCTTCTTAAATGATATTATTTTCTTCAATATCATTATGCGAAAATATTGGTGAAACTTTTTATCAAATTTGGAACTTTTTGTGTAGGGTTACTATTCACGTATCGACCTTTATTCACGTATCTGACCTTATTCACGAATCAAATTCATCATAAAAATAAAATTTTCTTCTTTTTTTGTCCAAGATGTCTATTATGGTTACTATCTTTGATTGTATCCATGTTTTGATCTTTATTTTTGAATTACCTTCAAAATTGGTATTTATGAAGTATTATTGATCTTGGATAAAGCTATTATCTGAATCCTACTATTTGTCCTTACATCTCCTTTGGATTCGTTTTCTTTAAAATATTTTTCATCATCCTCGGTCCTAAATGATGATATTCTTGAATATCTTTGGCACATAGTGCAAAGATGAATGATTAAGCGATGAATATCTTTGGCCGTAGTGCAAAGATGAGCAGTGTTGAGATGAACATGACCATTTGGTGATACTGAATGAATATCTTTGGCACATGTAGTGCAAAGATGAATATTTGATTAAAGATGTATATTGATTGTTATTCTGAGGATAAAATATTGATGATGGACTTTTAAATCTTAGAAGATAGTAGAACTCATTTCTCTACTTGACTCTTACAATGGATTGTTGTTTTAAATTGCGATTGTTGATCTAAAACTTGTTGTCTATTATATTTTATCAGATTTTTCCTGTTGAAAACTAATGATAATTTGTTGTATATTATCTTAGTCATAATATTCTTTCTTTGGGCTAGTTGAGCTCACCCTTTTCCTTTTGTTCCATTTTTCTTCTCGGGAGGTGAGAACATAGCGAGGATCTGAGTCGGGGTATGGAGTGATGGTTCTAGAAAGATGTTTTAGCGATCCTCACTATTTACGTAAAATAGTGTTTGAATAATTATAATGAGGACTTATTTGAGTGTGGATATTGTCTAGAAGACAATATTTGTATTTAAACTCACGGTATGTGTTGTAAGTATTTTTTGCCGACAATTGTATTATTGAAGTTGTAGTTTGCTTTTTGTACCATGTATTTGGCGACTTCGAGAATGGGTGTTGTATACCTATTTTGGGGGCGTCATCAGATTTAGTATCAAAGCTTAGGGATATGGTCTCTGGCGGAGATCGGGGAATAGAACTAGGAGGAGAGATGAGTAAATCCTTATAGTAGTGTGTCTATCTAAAGCTTATTTGTTGGTCGGTCATAATATAGGGATATTATGTGATATGTTAATTTGTTTAATTAACCCTTGTTTTATGGCGATATTTAAGAATGGGCTGCTGAGAGAAGCGTTAACAATGGAGTGTATGAGGCGTGGAACAACCTTTAATTCACAAACCGGGAGAGCGTGCTGGCGGGAAGGCAATATTCCTCCATAAACAACAACTTTCTGAGCAAGCGATGAATGATGGAATGTTTAGGAGCTTTTTGCGGTTCATGCAAAAATCGAACGAGGAGACTTCGTGTACAAAATCTGGGTGGAAGTGATAGCAATGCAGCGATGCATCCTCACCCAAGCGATTCGAGGAGTTGGGACCACGAATTTATTGGAAAGCGGGATCCGATCAAAGGCGGAAACATGGGTCAAACAAATTACCAAGATATTCGATGTCTTGGGATGCGGAGAAGAACGAAGGTTCCATTCGCCACCTTTATGTTCAGTGGTGAAATGAACTCTTGGTGGGAGTCGTGAAGCGTACCCGACCTGCTTGCACTCAACGCATGTCTTGGGAAACGTTTGAAAACTATTCAATGACAAGTACTTTCACAGAAAGTATTCGTCATATGAAGAGGTAGAGTTTATCGGTGGAACAAAACAACATGGCGGTGTCCCGATGCGAGTGAAGTTATTTGAGTTATCGAGTTTTACCCTCATTTGGTAGAGAATGAGGAGCGAATGACAAGGATGTTTTACGAGAGGTCTAAAACCGAGATTAAATCGATACCTTATCTCTCATAAATTTTCTACGTATTAGGATGTTGTCAACGGGGGCTCAATTATTAGGCGAGATAGTGAGTATGTTCAATGAGGGACCCTGACGAGGTCATCTGGGTGGCGGCGATCATCGAGCGATGATAACCAGCGAGGAGGAAAAATCTGAACAAAGCGGTAACCACTCGGGTGGTCATCGTGGCCATGATAATAGGAGAGGTGAGTCAGTGGAAATTTGAAAAGAGGAGATTCAACAATGATGGGAAGACATCGGCACACGACACAACGACCAACACACAAATTCTAGGGAGGAGAAACGACCTTGAGTTAGATGTTACAAATCACGGGAAGAGGACATATCATTAAACTGTCCCACAACAATCCAAGGTATGTTACAAGCTTGTGGAAAGGAAGGCCACATAGCTTCGGGATTGTTACATAGCAAAACCAAGTTCAGCGGGGATGGTGACTCAAAAGCTATCCGGATAAGTCGAAATCGGCCGGTTCTGGAAGAAGCGTTTGTCGTGGTAGCCAAAACGTGAGGAACGAGCGAGGTGATCACGGGTAAGCTAATCTTGAACTCTTGCGAAGTTTATACCTTACTGAATCTGGTTCTACCCATTCTTTTATCTCTCTGCTTGTGCTCAGCGTTTAAACTTGACTCAGGAGAAATTAGACTTTGATTTATCGGTTGAAACTCAGTTGGGTGAAACTTTCGTTACATCTACGGTTTATAAATCTTGCTTAATCCAAGTTGGCACTATCACATTACTGTTGATCTTATCTCTTTAAAGATACTTGCTTTTGATGTGATTTTAGGAATTGATTGGTTAACCACTCATCATGCCAAAATTGATTGTTTTAAATAAGGTTGTTAGTTTTCATATTCTAACCAACTTTGTCATGCAATTCAAACAACTAAACCACTAAAATCGATCATTTGTCATATCAAGCCATAAAAAATTATTAGTTTATTGAAAAAAAATGGATGTCAAGCTTTCTTAGCCCATGTTATGGATTTGAACAAAGACAAATCGATTTGAATAATATTTACATTGTTAGAGAATTTCTGATGTATTTCTGAAGAACTTCGGTCTACCCCGAGCGTGATGTTGAATTCTTTATTGACCTTGAGCAAGGGTACAAAACCCATTTCTAAAACCCCATATCGAATGGCTCTATTGAACTTGAGGTTAAAAGTCCAACTACTGAGGAATTATTAGACATCGGTTTCATTAGTCTAGTACATCTCCTTGGGGTGCTCTGTTTTATTAAGTAAAGAAGAAAGAGCGGGGAGTATCGACTTTGTATTGACTACTGAGGAATTAAACCATGTCACCATCAAGAATAGGTATCAGTTACCTCGCATTGATGACTGTTAGACCCGATTACAAGGAGCACAATTCTTTTCAAAGATCGATCTTAGTTACGGATATCATCGGTGAAGATTAAAAGCGAGGATATTCAAAGGCGCCTTGAGAACTTCGATGCGGGCATTATGAATTCTTAGTCATGTCTTTTGGATTGACTAATGCTCCTGCTTTGCTTTCATGGATATGATGAGCCAGTGTATTCAAGGAATATTTGGATCGGTTCGTTGTTGTCTTTATTGATGACATCCTCATCTATTCCAAAAGTAGTGAAGATCATGAGCACCATTTGAAGGCGATACTTGAAAGGCTTCGTGAAAACAAACTTTATGCCAAAATTGAAGAAATCTGAGTTACGGCTTGAGGAAGTAGCATTCCTTGGGCGCGTGGTGTCAAAACATGGAGTATCTGACCCGACGAAGATTGAAGCGATCTGAAAGTTAGGAACAACCAAAATCGGTGGCCAAAATCGTAGCTTTACGGGCTTAATTGGTTATTATCGGAGATTAATGGAAGGATTTTCTCGAATCGCTACTCAGATTAACTTCGGTTGACTCGGAAAGATACAAAATTTGTATGGGCGGCGAGAATGCGAGAAGAGTTTCCAAGAGCTCGAGGAGACTCATTTATTTTGTTACAGCAATACCATCTGGTTGGATGGATTTGTTATCTCTGATGATGCTTGAGCAAAGGGTTAGGATGTGTTCTCATGCAACATGGGAAAGTCATAGCCTATGCCTCACGACAACTCAAAAGAATATGAGAGGAATTATCCTACTCATGATCTAGAGTTAGCGGCGATCGTTTTCGCGTTGAAAATCTGGAACACTACTACATGTATGGGGAGAAAGTGGAGATCTATCTGGGATCATAAAAAGCCTCAAATATTTCTTCACCCAAAAGAACTCAACATGCGGCAACAGCGACGTTGGCTCGAACTATTGAAGATTACGATCACACCATTCATATCATCACGGAAAAGCGAGCGTAGTAGTAGTGCGCATTGAGTAGAAGATCATATCTGATCTGAGTGCGATATTGTCAATCTGAAAGGCCCATTTTGTATGACTTGCAAAGGATGGAGGTAGAATTAAAGACTCGAGGGACCCACATGATGATGGCGAATATCTGAGTAGAACCGACTTTAATCGATAAAGTTAAAAGGCTGCTCAAGAGCTACGGACACAGGGGGCGTCGTATGAAGAAGAAAGTGCAAGAAGGAGCTATTCGAAGCGAGAATCGATGAAGAAGGAATACTTAGATTCAACTCCGACTTTTTGTGTTCTAGCGATTACGACTTTGAAGCATAGAATCATGATGGAGCACACAACACACCATTTTGCAATCCATCACAGGAGTACCAAAATGTATCATGATATTGACATACATTTTGGTGGAACAATATGAAGAGAGAGATCGCGGAGTTTATCTCGAGGTGTTTAACTTGTCGGCGTGTAAAGGCGGAGCATCAAGTGCCAAAGGGTCCATTACAACCACTTGAGATTCCGAAATGGAAGTGGGAACACATTACTATGGATTTAGTTACGGGTCTTCCCAAAGTTTCTCAAGGCATAGATGCGATTTGGGTTATTGTTGATAGATTAACCAAATCTGCCCATTTCTTACCGTCGTGAGACTTATTCCTTGAGCGTCTTGCTCGTATGTACGTGAATGAGATTGTGAGATTGCATGGCATGCCGATATCCATAGTTTGGGATCGTGACCCAAGATTCACTTCAAGATTTTGGGTTAGCTTGCGAAAAGCTATGAGCGCAGTTCTGATTGATTGACATACCATCCTCAAGCGGACGGACAATCGAGAGAGGACTATTCAAACCCTTGAAGATCTATTAAGACTTTGTGTCCTAGATTTTAAAGGAAGTTGGGATAAGTACTTGCCCTTTGGTGGAATTCTCCTACAACAACGATTATCAAAGCAAGTATAGGCATGGCTCCATTTGAGGCGTTGTATGGATGAAAGTGTCGTTCTCGATATCTTTGGGGCGAGGTGGGAGAAAGCAACGTTGTTGGGACGAAAATTAAATCGCATATGACTACTGAAAAAGATCCAAATGATTAAACAACGTATTCAAACCTCACAAGATCGACAAAAGAGTTATCTTGATCTTCATAGAAAGGGCGTGGAATTTAATATTGGAGATCATGTATTATTACGTGTTGCTCCATGGAAGGGAGTTACAAGATTTGGAAAGAGAAAGCTCGATCCACGATTTGTTGGTCCATTTGAGATTCTTGACCGAAATAGGAAATGTGGCCTATAGACTCGCATTACCTCCAAGTATGTCTCGTGTTCATAATGTTTTTCACATATCTATGCTTCGTAAATATGTGAAAGACCGAACCATATTATTGCGTTAGAACCGAGACGAGATAGCGAAGATTTAACGTCTGAAGAAGTACTGTTAAGATCTTGGATAGGAAAGAGCATGTCCTACGCACGAAGGTTATACCACAAGTTAAGGTTTTGTGGAGAAACCATGCTATTGAAGAAATGACACAGGAGTTGGAATCGAAATGAAAGCGAGGTATCCTCACCTTTTGAAACACAGAATCGTATGTCGATTTAGAGGATGAAATTTCATAAGGAGGGAGGTTGTAAGACCCCAACTTATTATAAATAAAATCAAATTTCCTCTAATTATTATTGTGAATAATAAGGTATTAATTTGATATAATTCTTTGGTTATGGGTGAAATGTGCAAATTTTGCAAAATAAGCAAGTGGTTATAAAATAATCATTGTTGTCGGGGAATATTAGTTTGGTGGTGGAATATTCTTGTTGTCGGGGAATATTAAATGCGGCCAGTATGATCATTTATGGGCCCCATAACGCAGAATAAGCTGTCGGATGAAGAAAAGCGACAAGTTTGAGTTTTTATAAATAACGGCGTAGTTATTCACAGTTAACCTTTGTTGGAATACCGGTGGTTAAAATACGATGTCTGGCGTGGATGCATGATATTTTTTGAATTATTGATTCTTACGTGAAGGCCTTTTTCGATAATTATTACGATAATTCTTTATTCAATATTTTATTTTATTGATTCAATAATTGATTGCGTTGATATTTTATATTATTGTTGTTTGATAATTATCAACTTTGCTGATATTTCCCATTATCGGATCAATAATTCATATTATTTGAATAATATTATTAGATAGCATTATTGGCAATGTCTAGAAAGTTACATCGAGGAGAGGTTTGGTCACTAATTGCTTGGCGCCCGATGAGGAGAAATTCTTATTGGAAAGCCCCTCTTTCTGGGGAGCGGCTGGTTGTCATAATTGTGATTACATGTAATATTATTTGTGAATAATTAATTATTGATTTATATGATAAGGAAATATTTATTTTATGTGGATATAAATGATGGATATATTTATTTTATGTGGATAAAAATGAAGGAATTAATCTTTGAGGTGTTTTATCGATTATTTTGTCGATTGTGTGGAGGTATTAAAAATCATCAGTTTGTGGATTTGGATATTTTATGTTTGGAATTTGGAAAAACTTTCTTCTACAAAAGTTGTAGAAATTAGATTTCCTGGAATGAGAATGGACATAAAATTTCATTATTTTTTTTCGATAAGCGGGCTATTTTCTATGAATTGTTGAAGTTTGAAAAAATAAAATAATTTTTATTAAATTATATGGGTGGGACCCACTTTGGTTGGTGTTAATAACATGTGAAATTTCTTTGAAAAAATTTTCGAAATTGGGTGGAAAATTTTGGTCTTGGCATGTGCGTAGAAGAAAAAAAAAAATAATATATTTTATTATTTTAGTCTCTATAAGTTACAGCATTTTCCTATAAATAGGCGCTTAGGTTAGAATTGAAAATCACACGAAAACAAGTTTTTTCTTTCTCTATATTTATCGGCGTATTTTTAGTGAGTATTTTGATACTTTGAGAGTTGTTTATTAGGTCAAGTTTTCCTTGACTTTATATCAGAAATTCGATCGAAATCGGTTATTTTGAGGTAAGGGATGTTATTTTCTTCTTAAATGATATTATTTTCTTCAATATCATTATGCCAAAATATTGGTGAAACGTTTTTATCAAATTTGGAACTTTTTGTGTAGGGGTTACTATTCACGTATCGACACTTATTCACGTATCGACCTTTATTCACGAATCTGACACTATTCATAAAAATAAAATTTTCTTCTTTTTGTCCAAGATGTCTATTATGGTTACTATCTTTGATTGTATCCATGTTTTGATCTTTATTTTTGAATTACGCTTCAAAATTGGTATTTATGAAGTATTATTGATCTTGGATAAAGCTGTTATCTGAATCCTACTATTTGTCCTTACATCTCATTTGGATTCGTTTTCTTTAAAATATTTTTCATCATCCTCGGTCCTAAATGATGATATTCTTGAATATCTTTGGCTTTTGTAGTGCAAAGATGAATGATTAATGATGAATATCTTTGGCCGTAGTGCAAAAGATGAGCAGTGTTGAGATGAACATGACCAATTGGTGATACAAATGAATATCTTTGGCTGTAGTGCAAAGATGAATATTTGATTAAAGATGTATATTGATTGTTATTACGAGGGATAAAATATTGATGATGGACTTTTAAATCTTAGAAGATAGTAGAACTCATTCTCTCTTGACTCTTCAATGGATTGTTGTTTCATTGCGATTTGTTGATCTAAAACTTGTTGTCTATTATATTTTTATCAGATTTTTCCTGTTGAAAACTAATGATAATTTGTTGTATATTATCTTAGTCATAATATTCTTTCTTTGGGCTAGTTGAGCTCACCCTTTTCCTTTTTTGTTCCATTTTTCTTCTCGGGAGGTGAGAACATAGCGAGGATCTAGTCGGGGTATGGGTGATGGTTCTAGAAAGATGTTTTAGCGATCCTCACTATTTACGTAAAATAGTGTTTGAATAATTATAATGAGGACTTATTTGAGTGTGGATATTGTCTAGAAGACAATATTTGTATTTAAACTCACGGTATGTGTTATTGTAATATTTTGCCACGACAATTGTATTATTGAAGTTGTAGTTTGCTTTATGTACCATGTATTTGGCGACTTCGAAATGGGTGTTGTATACCTATTTTTGTTTTATTAGATTATAAATAGAATATATTATATTTTATTTAAAAGATTTTGCTTTAAATATGGATCGTCCGATTAAAATTAAATCAATCTGGACCATTCATAAATTAGTTACTATGCAGTCCATTCTTCTATAAATAGAAGCTCATTCCTTCATTATTTCTTACGAATTCACTGAAACTCTAGAGAGAGAAACTATAGAGAGAGTTCTTCTTCTATAATCTTGAGCGTATTTCTTTAGAGTTTAAGAAAGCTTTGAGCGTAGTACAAGTTTTCTTTGAGTATATCCTCGCCCTACCAGTCGAAATACTCTTCTTTTACGGTAAGGGATATTATTTGTTATACTCGTAAGGAGTATTCTTTCTTTCTTATTCGTGAAGAGAACTTCTGTTATTCCATTCTTTATTATTCTGTTGGAATAACCTGTATACGCGGAATACCCTATACTTGGTGAAATTCTTCTGTTATTCCATTCTTTATCATTATGTTGGAATAACTTGTTTATGTGAAGTACCGCATACATGGTGAAATTCTTACATTATTCCATTCTTTATTATTACATTGGAATATCCTCGTCTTCAAGGCGTTTACTCATGACCGGTTCCGTTTCTTTTATCATTCTGTTGGAACATCCTCGTCTGTGCTTTACGCATGACTCGGTTCCGTTATTTATTATTCGTTGGAATAACTCGTTCGTAAGCAGATATCGCATGCCTGGTGATTTCTTTTGTTATTCCATTCTTTATTATACTCAGTTGGTTAAAGTTTTGACTTTTATACTCCATGAAATTAGTAGAATATCCTTGATATTTGCGCTTCATCCAGTATCTTTTCATGGAAATATTCTTCTGAGCATTCTTGAATTTTACTCTACAAAGAAGTATCATGTTGACAATTTGGATGTTATTGGTTCCTAGATAAAGTAATTCTTGAACTTGTTTTATTGAATTATTATGTCATTGTCATCATCCTCATGTTTATATTATGTTGAAAGTCATCTATGGCCTGTAGTGCATTGATGGACTTGGTATTATTATGACCAGGGATTATGCGGTGTAATCATGACTGTAATGTTACAAATGATGTGGAAAAAAGTCTTCATTGGCCCGTAGTGCATTGATAGACAGTTTTTGGTATGATTATGGCTATGGATTCTCTTCGGCTAAGGGTGCAAAGATGAATTGTTTTATGGCATGATCAGGACCGTTAATGAAAACATGATTATCTTTGGCCCGTAGTGCATGGATAATTCGTGGTCGTGATACTAAAGAATATCCTTGGCCTGTAGTGTAGGGATGATTTGATGATGTGGATTATTTATTAAGCTGAGTCTCAGCGATAAAAGTGATGAAAAACATTTTAAATCATAGAAGATAGTAGATTTTATTCTCTACTTGACTCTTCTAATGGATTGCTTGTTCCACTGCAGTTAAACTTGATGTTTATTATATTTTATCTGTTTAACATCGTTGAAGGCTAACGATAATTTATTCTGCATTATCTTAGTCATAATATTTCTTACTGGGCTAGTTGAGCTCACCCTTTTGCTTTCATTGTTCTCTTCGAAATGAGAACGTAGCGAGAACTAGTCGGGGAACAGAAGTGATGGTCCTAGATGGTGCATTAGTAGTCCTCACTATTCTCGTGAAATAGTGTGATAATAAATGTAATAAGGACCCCATTGAGTTTTGTATATTGTCTAGATGACAATAATTGTATTAAAACTCCCAAAGATATGTTTAGTCGTATTTTACACGATCGCTGTATAATTAAGTTGTATTTGAATTTTGTACCATGTATCCGCAACTCAAGATGGGTGATGTGTACTGCTTTGGGGCGCCACGGTTGGTATCAAAGCTTGAGGATATGATCCCATTTGAGATGTGAGACAAGAACTAGGAGGGGAGAGACGGGGAATTCCTTCGCTAAGATGACCTACCTAAGTTTATTTGATATTTAATTGGTCGGTCAGAGTATATGGATAATATGTTACATGTCAATTAACCTTTGTTTTGTGGCAGTATTTGCAAATGGCATCCAAAAATGTTGAGATAAGCAATGAAGCATATGAGACCGTTGAGGCACCTTTAATCACTAACCAGGTTAATGTGATGTCATATGAAGAAGAAATTAGAGATATCTACGTGGTGCGTGAAGAACTAATAGTTGCACCCGAGCTAGTTGCAGAGGTAGCAGCAGAGAGTGAGGAAGAAGAGGAACCTGAGGTGTGACGCCCCCAAAATTAGGTATACATCACCCATCTTGAGTCGCCAGATACATGGTACAGAATTCAAATACAACTTAATAATACAACTGTTGTGTACAATACGACAAAACATAAACTGTGAGTTTGAATACAAATATTGTCTATTAGAGAGTATACAAACTCAAAAGGATTCCTCATTACAATTATTATCACACTATTTCACGTAATAGTGAGGACTACTAATGCACCATCTAGACCATCACTGTTTCTCCGATTAGTCCCAAATACGCTTCTCATTTCCTAAAGAGAACAAAGGAAAGCAAAAGGGTGAGCTCAACTAGCCTAGTAAGAAATATTATGACTAAGATAGTGCAAAATAAATTATCATTAGCCTTCAACAATGTTAAACTGATAAAATATAACAAACATCAAGTTTAATCATAATGAAAAGCAATCCATTAAAAGAGTCAAGTAGAGAATAAAATCTACTATCTTTTATGATTTAAAAGGTTTTTCATCACTTTTATCACTGGGACTCAACCTTAATAAATAATCCACATCATCGAATCACCCCCAAGACTACTACTACGCCAAGGATATTCTTTAAGATCACGCACCATGAATTATCCATGCACTACTACTAAAAGATAATCATGTTCTCATCAACTATCCTAATCATGCCATAAAACAATTCATCTTCAGACTACGTACCAAAGAGATCCATAGCCATAATCATACCAAAAATCGCTCATCAATGCACTACGGCCAATGAGGACTTTTTTTTCCACATCATTTGTAACATTACTACTATGATTATACCGAATAATCCTCGGTCATAATCATACCAAGTCCATCTATGCACTTACGTGCCACGTATAACTTTCAACATAATATAAAATACATGAGGATGATGACAATGATATAAGAATTCAATAAAACAAGTTCAAGAATTAATTTATCTAGGAACCGATAACGCCCAAATTGTCAACATGATACCGCTTTTGTAGAGTAAAATTCAAGAATGCTCGTAAGAATATTTCCATAAAGATATCGATGAAGCGCAAATATCAAGATATTCCACTAATTGCATAGAGTATAAAGTCAAAATTTTAACCAACCGAGTATAATAAAGAATAATAATAAAGAAATCAACATGCATAAAAAAGAAATCAATAATGCATAATAGAACCAGTCTCAGATAGAGTATAGGATATTCCAATGTAATAATAAAGAATGGAAAAGTCCCAGAAAATGCACAGAAGATATTTCACCGTAATAAAGAATGGAACTGTGTCCCACAGAAACGCACCGCATGTGATATTCCAATGTAATAATAAAAATAGAACTGTGTCCCACAGAAAACGCATGCATGTGATATTCCAACAAATGTAATAATAAATAATCTTAACTAGGAATAACGCAAGATAAGATATTCCAATGTAATAATAAAGAATGGAAAATTAGAAGAATTTCACCATGTATGTAGTATTTTGATAGACAAAAGTTATTCCAACATAATAATAAAGAATGGAATAATGTAAGAATTTCACCAAGTATAGGGTAGCTCACAGATACAACTTTTATTCCAATGTATAATAAAGAATGGAATAATGTAAGTTCTCTTCATAAATAAGAAAGAAAGAGTACCCCTTACGAAAGTACAACAAATAATATTCCTACCTTAAAAAAAAACTGGATAATTGGAATAGTGAGGTAGCAGAACTTCTTCTTCTTTCTCTCTATAATAATTGCTCTAAAGCTTTTGTGAATTGGTGAGAAATGAAGGAAGAATGAGCTTCTATTTATAGAAAAATATAGTTTCGATAATTGCACATTTTGGGGCTCGAGATATTACAGTATAATACCTTCCTCTTTTCTTCATTTTTAATTTAGTCCCGCAAGTATTATCAAACTTACACCAACTCCCCTAATAGTAAATAATGTGAATCAATAGTAAATCATGTGACTCAATAGTTCTAATCATGTGATAAAAATAATTACAAAGATAAGACTCTCCACCTTTACCTCCATTTTTAACTTAGTCATGCAAGTATTATCAATTTTGCACCAACTCCCCTAATAGTACAAGAATGTGATTCAATAGTACACACATGTGAACAAATAGTTATAATCATGTGAATTAATAGCAATCAATTGCTCATTTATCCTAAGCAATAATTCGATTTATCAATATAACCCCCAGACATCAATTATCATCGGAATAGATGTCAATTTTCACTAACACAAATAATTCCAACATAATGAAACTATTTTTATCAACAATATAAATTTTAAAATTTCGAAGTTTGACTTTTCCTGAAAAAGTCAACTGTTGACTTTTTGACCAAATAGTGAATCCCGAAAAATTTTATGTTTATAGACTATTTTTACTAATTTCATCGTTCCGGACTCAAATAACATGTCCGCGTCTCCAAATTCAACTCCGAACACAACTTCAATTTTAATAACATTCATCATTAATATTATAACTCACAATATTTAACAACCAGGTTGTTCCCAAGAAAGTGGGGGCTTTCCGATAAGGATTTTCCTTTATTGGCGCGCAATTAGGTGACCAAATCTCTCCTTGACAAAACTTCTAGACATTGTCAATATTGCAAATAATAATATGAATAACTTTGCCGTCTCAATCATTGAATTAATAATATATCATATTATGCAGATGATACTGTAACAATAATTGAATCAATAATATGAAAGATATGATGCAGCAATTACTTTAGCAATAATTGAGTATAACTGAGTGACTTCTCATGTAAGCATCAATAATCAATACCGTGTGCTACTATGCAACCACGCCAGATATCAGACTTTTAACACAAGGATGTTTTCAACAGTTAACATAAAAACTTCCGCCGCTATTTTCATAAAGTATTTTTGTCGTTTTCTCAATCCGATAATAATTCCGTTCTGGGGTCCACTAATGATTGTACTTGTCGTCATGGATATTCCACAACACAAAGAATATTCCCCACCAATCGAATATTATATAACAACTCATGTACTTTGCAAAATTTATAAATATAACCCACAACTATAACATTATATCAAATCCACACCATAATATTTAAAAAATTATTTTGAGAAAATTAAATATTTATTCATAAAATCTGGGGTCTCACAATCTCCCCTCCTTGTGGAATTTCGCCCTCGAAATTTACGTACGTACTTGGTATGCTGAACAGGTGAGGATACCTCGACTTCATTTCAAATTCTAACTCTTGAGGTATAACCTTTGAGTGTTGAATACAATTCTTCTTATCCAAGATTTTAACATGTATCTCCTCAAACGTTAAATCAGCCGTTATCTCGTCTGGTTCTAAATTATAAATGTGGTTCGGGTCATCCACATATTTACGTAACATCGATACGTTAAAAACGTTATGAACACGCAACATACTTGGCGGTAAAACGAGTCTATAGGCCACAGTTCCTACTTTATCGAGGATTTCAAATGGACCAATTAAATCGAGGGTTGAGATTTCCTCTCTTCGTTGATTCTTGCTTCTAGAATAACGCCCTCTTGAACCTTCTTCTTCACATTTATCAGCTCCGGGTGTGTAGCTTGAGCGGCTTTAACTTTATCAATTAAAGTATATTCTACTCATATATTCGTTATCTTCACTTGGGTTCCTAGAGTCTTTAACTCTATCTTCATCATTTGTAAGTCATACGAAATGGGCTTTTGTGTTAACAACATCGCACTCGTAAACGCATACGATCTTCTACTCAACGCGTCAGCTACCACGTTCGCTTTCCCATGATGGTATTGAATGGTACGATCGTAATCTTCAACAGCTCGAGCCAACGTCTTTACCGCATATTACGTTCATTTTAAGTAAAGAAATATTTGAGGGTTTAAGAAATGGGTTTTGTACTGAGGTCAATACAAAATTCGATTTCACGCTCTAGGGGTAGGCTAAGAAGACTTCAAGAATACGTCCGAAATTTATTAACAATAGAAATATCATTCAAAATCGTGACTCTCATCCAAGACTTGGATAACACGTCACATTGATACCTATCAACTTGCCATCGCTATTCACGACGTTGCCCTCTGAAAAGTCCGGCTTTGTGCATTTCCACACAAGAAAGTCAACAACGAAAAGGACCGGGGCTCTTTACTTATGGCTTTATATGACAATGATTGACTTTAGTGGTTTGGTTGCTTGAATTCGCATAACAGGTTGGTTAGGAATATGAAAGCTAACAACCTTACGAAAAGCATGATGAGTAGTTAACTAATCAATTTCTAAAAATTGCATCAAAGGCAAGTATTTTTAAAGAGATAAGATTGACAGGTAACGTGAAAGTGTCGATTTGAATCAACAAGATTTATAAATAGTGGAGGTAACGAAGGTTTCTACTAATGAAGTTTCAACCAATAAGTCAAAGTCTAACTTCTCCAGAGTTAAATTTAAACGTTGAGCACAAGCAAGAGAGATAAAAGAATAGGTAGAACCGGTATCGAATAAGGTATAGACTTCACAAGAATTTATAATTAACTAACACGTGATAACTTCGTTCGATTTGTCGTCACAAAAAACACTCTCCCTTAAACTACCGAAATTTACTTGTTCGTATCCGCCTTTGGTGCCACCGTTCCAGCTGGACTTGACTTCACTATACGACAAAATCGAGCTAAATGACCTTCTCTTCTTGAAATTTCCACTTTTATTATCTTGGTCATGATTACCACCGAAGTGGTTACCATTCTTGGCATGATAATTTTCCCCACGATGGTTATCATTGTTCCGATAGCCTTTGCCACCGGTATGATTTTTATCGTGTTGTTGCTCGTTACCTTTTGGTTGAGCTAACTCAATGGTCTCATGTGCTTCATTACTTATCTCAGCATTTTCAGATGCCATTTTCAAACACTATCACAAAACAAGGGTTAATTAACATATCACATATTATCCCTATACTCTGACTGACCAATTAAATACCAAATAAACTTAGGTAGGTCATACTAGCGAAAGAATTCTCCATCTCTCCCCTCCTAGTTCTTGTCTCACATCTTAGCCAGGGATCATATTCCTAAGCTTTGATACCAACTGTGACGCCCCCAAAATTAGGTATACATCACTCATCTTGAGTCGCGAGATACATGGTACAGAATTCAAATACAACTTAATAATACAACTGTCGTGTACAATACGACAAAACATAAACTGTGAGTTTGAATACAAATATTGTCTACTAGAGAGTATACAAACTCAAAAGGAGTCCTCATTACAATTATTATCACACTATTTCATAGAATAGTGAGGACTACTAATGCACCATCTAGGACCATCACTCTGTTTCTCGATTAGTCCCAAATTTACGTTCTCATTTCACGAAGAAAATGAATGAAAGAAAGGGTGAGCTCAACTAGCCCAAAGAAGAAATATCATGACTAAGATAATGCGAGAATAAATTATCATTAGCCTTCAACAATGTTAAAACGATAAAATATAACAAACATCAAGTTTAATCAGTAGCGAACAAGCAATCCATTAAAAGAGTCAAGTAGAGAATAAAATCTACTATCTTTTATGATTTAAAAGGTTTTTCATCACTTTTATCATTTGGGACTCACTTAATAAATAATCCACATCATCGAATCACCCACGCACTACTACCGAGGATATTCTTTAGTATCACGACCATGAATTATCTATGCACTACTGACTAAAGATAATCATGTTTTCATCAACGGTCCCGATCATGCCATAAAACAATTCATCTTTGCACTACTACCAAAGAGAATCCATAGCCATAATCATACCAAAAAGCGTCCATCAATGCACTCACGGGCCAATGAGGACTTTTTTCACATCATTTGTAACATTACGGTTATGATTATACCAAATAATCCTCAGTCATAATCATACCAAGTCAATCTATGCACTACAGAACCACGAGATGACTTTCAACATAATATAAACATGAGGATGATGACAATGATATAAGAATTCAATAAAACAAGTTCAAGAATTAATTTATCTAGGAAATGATAACGTCCAAATTGTCAACATGATCTTTGCTTTATAGAGTAAAATTCAAGAATGCTCGGAAGAATATTTCCATGAAAAGATTTGGATGAAGCGCAAATATCAAGGATATTCCACTAATTTCATGGAGTATAGAAGTCAAAATTTTAACCAACTGAGTATAATAAAGAATGGAATAACAAAAGAAATAAACATGCATGCGATAGACCAAGATGAGCGTGTTATTCCAATGAATAATAAATAATGTAACCGGTCCGGCGTGAAACGTATGCAGACGGGATATTTCAATAGAATAATAAAAAGAATGGAACAAGGTCCGGCGTAAAATGCACCGGCAAGCGGGATATTCCAATGAATAATAAATAACGGAACCAGGTCCCCCGTAAAATGCATGCATTCAGCAGATATTCCAAATGTAATAATAAAGAATGGAATATTAGAAGAATTTCACCATGTATGCAAAGATTTCTTGCATGTATGATGATTATTCCAACATAATAATAAAGAATGGAATAATGAAGAATTTCACCAAGTATAGGGTAGCTCACAGTATCTGAGTTATTCCAATGTAATAATAAAGAATGGAATAACAGAAGTTCTCTTCATAAATAAGAAAGAAAGAATACCCCTTACGAGTACAACAAATAATATTCCCTACCTTAAAAAAAACTGGATACTAGACTAGTGAGGTAGCAGACTTCTCTTCTTCTTTTTCTCTATAGTTTCTCTCTATAATAATTGCCCTAAAGCTTTTGTGAATTGGTGAGAAATGAAGGAAGAATGAGCTTCTATTTATAGGAAAATATAGTTTCGATAATTGCACATTTTGGGGCTCGAGATATTACAGTATAATACCTTCCTCTTTTTCTTCATTTTTAATTTAGTCCTGCAAGTATTATCAAACTTACACCAACTCCCCTAATAGTAAATAATATGAATCAATAGTAAATCATGTGACTCAATAGTTCTAATCATGTGATAAAAATAATTACAGTATAGTACCTCCATCTATACCTCCATTTTTAACTTAATCATGCAAGTATTATCAATTTTGCACCAACTCCCCTAATAGTACAAGAATGTGATTCAATAGTACACACATGTGAACAAATAGTTATAATCATGTGAATTAATAGCAATCAATTGCTCATTTATCCGGTTAATTACCCGATTTATCAATATAACCCCCAGACATCAATTATCATCGGAATAGATGTCAATTTTCACTAACACAAATAATTCCAACATAATGAAACTATTTTTATCAACAATATAAATTTTAAAATTTCGAAGTTTGACTTTTCCTGAAAAAGTCAACTGTTGACTTTTTGACCAAATAGTGAATCCCGAAAAATTTTATGTTTATAGACTATTTTTACTAATTTCATCGTTCCGGACTCAAATAACATGTCCGCGTCTCCAAATTTAACTCTGAACACAACTTCAATTTTAATAACATTCATCATTAATATTATAACTCACAATATTTAACAACTGTGTTGTTCCCAAGAAAGTGGGGCTTTTCCGATAAGGATTTTCCTTTATCATGCGCCAATTAGGTGACCAAACCTCTCCTTGACAAAACTTCTAGACATTGTCAATATTGCAAATAATAATATGAATAACTTTGTCGTCTCAATCATTGATTTAATAATATATCATATTATGTAGATGATAATGTAACAATAATTGAATCAATAATATGAAAGATATGATCAAAGAATTATTGTAAATAATTGAGTATAACCGAGTGACTTCTCACGTAAGCATCAATAATCAATCTTGGTGCTACTATATAACCATCGCACAGACATCGTACTTTTAACACCGGGTGTTTCAAAAGTTAATTAAGGTAAAACTTCCGCCGTTATTTTCATAAAAAGTATTTTGTCGCTTTCTCGATCCGACAATAATTCCGTTCTTGGGTCTACTAATGATTGTACTGTCGTCACTGGATATTCTCCGACAAAAAGAATATTCCCACCAATCGAATATTATATAACAACTTGCATTTTTTGCAAAATTAATAAATACAACCCACAACTATAACATTATATCAAATCCACACCATAATATTTAAAAATTATTTTGAGAAAATTAAATATTTATTCATAAAATCTGGGGTCTCACATGAGGAGAATTTATTAGAAGAATTTTATGATCAAAATTTAGCATTACAAAATCGTATTCATGAGTTAGAAGAAGCAGTCAAGAAGAACAGAGCGACGGTCAAAGGGAGCAAAAGAGATGCAACCATTCAAAATTTTTGTTACCGATGTGCGATGCTTGAATGTAAGCACTCTTTCGCGTAGTATAAGATATTAGAGTCGAATCGGGAATGCTATGATCAAAGTTCTCGATGAAAGCGTAAACAATCTGAATGAAGGAGAATAGATGACGATAGGTAAAAGCCACACGACGTGTAGATATTGTAAAAAGATGTCGATCCAATAAAGCCAAAATAGATGAAATGGATTTTTCTTTTGGACAACACTTGGAGGATCCAATATCGAATTCAAATTACCTCATGCATAGCACAACCCCAATTCGATATGGATCGGAGAATAATGATTCAAATCATGGATCAGGAATGTGATGAAGCACTTAAGGGTGGAATGTACCCTATAGCAAAGTTAAATCCAGTAGTTTAAGTGAGAGCGTTTGTCGAGGAACCCGAACGAAGTTATTACTGGTAAGTTAATGATAAACTCTTGCGAAGTTTATAACTTATTAGATACCAGTTCTACCCACTCTTTTATTTCACCTAGTTATGTTCAATGTTTGAATTTAACTCTGGAGAAGTTAGATTTTGATTTATCTGTTAAAACTCAGTTGGGAGAAACCTTCATTACATCCACTATTTATAAATCTTGTTTAATTCAAATTGACACTTTCACGTTACCTGTCAATCTTATCTCTTTGAAAATACTTGCCTTTGATGCGATTTTAGGAATCGATTGGTTAACTACTCATCATGCTTTTCGTAATGTTGTTAGCTTTCATATTCCTAATCAACCTGTTATGCAAATTCAAGCAACCAAACCAATAAAGTCAATCATTATCATATCAATTCATAAGTAAAGAGCCCCGATCCTTTCGTTGTTGACTTCCTTGTGTGGAATGCACCGAAGCCAGACTTTCCGTATGAAATGTTGTGAATGACGATGGCAAGTTTATAGGTATCAATGTGACATGTTATCCAAGTCTTGGATGAGAGTCACAGTTTTGAATGATATTTCTATTTTTAATAAATTTCTTGACGTATTCTTGAAGAACTTCTTAGCCTACCCCTAGAGCGTGAAATCGAATTTTGTATTGACCCCAGTACAAAACCCATTTCTAAAACCCTTAAATATTTCTTCAACTAAAGCGAACGTAATACGCGCCAAAAGACGTTGGCTCGAAATACATTGAAGATTACGATCGTACCATTCACTACCATCGTGGGAAAGCGAACGTGGTAGCTGACGCGTTGAGTAGAAGATCGTATGCATTTACGAGTGCGATGTTGTTAACACAAAGACCCATTTCGTACGACTTACAAATGATGAAGATAGAGTTAAAGACTCTAGGAACCCACGTGAAGATAACAAATATACGATTATAATCGATTTTAATCGATAAAGTTAAACCTGCTCAAGCTACATACTCAGAGCTGATGAATGTGAAGAAGATGTTTCAAGAGGGCGTTATTCTAGAGGCAAGAATCGACGAAGAGAGGAAATCTCAACCCTCGATTTAATTGGCCCATATAAAAGCCTCGATCGAGTAGGAACTATGGCTTATAGACTCGTTTTACCGCTAAGTATGTCGTATGTTCATAACATTTTTAATGTATCGATGTTACGTAAATATGTGGACGACTCGAACCACATTATTAAATTAGAACTAAACGATATAGCAGAAGATTTAACGTATGAGGAGATACGTGTTAAAATCTTGGATAGTATTCAACACCCAAAGGCTATACCTCAAAAATTAGAATCTGAAATGAAGAAGGTATCCTCACCTCTTCGGCATACCAGATACGTACGTAAATTTCGAAGGCGAAATTCCATAAGGAGGGGAAATTGTGAGACCCCAGATTTTATGAATAAATATTTAATTTTCTCAAAATAATTTTTTGAATATTATGGTGTGGATTTGATATAGTGTTATAGTTGTGGGTAGTATTTATAAATTTTGTAAAGTATGCAAGTTGTTGTATAATATTCGATTGGTCGGGGAATATTCTTTTTGTCGGGAAAATATCTGTATGACGGTACAATCATTGGTGGACCGCACAACGGAATTATTGTCTGATTGAGAAAACGACAAAAATATTTTATGAAAATAACGGCGGATGTTTTACCGTTAATACTATTGAACTACTCGGTAGTAAAAGTACAGTAATACGTGTGGTTGTATAGTAGCACACGGTATTGATTATTGATGCTTACGTGATAAGTCACTCAATTTTGTTTTATTAGTATTATTAATGTAATAAAACAGAAAAGCTTTTTATATAAAACAGAATACTTTTATAAAGTTATTCGTTTTATTAGACTATAAATAGAATATATTATATTCTATTATGCATAGTGTTTTGCATAGTAAAATCTTTTTTATATAAAATGTAATACTTTTATAAAGTTATTTATTTTATTACACTATAAATAGAATATATTATATTTTATTATGCATAGTGTTGCATAGTGTCTGTATAGTGTTGCATAGTGCCTGCATAGTATTTTGCATAGTAAAATCTTTTTATATAAAACAGAATAAGTTTATAAAGTTATTCGTTTTATTAGATTATAAATAGAATATATTTTATTTTATTTAAAAGATTTTGCTTTAAATATGGACCGTCCGATTAAAAGTAAATCAATCTGGACCGCTCATGAATTAGTTACTATCGTACCCATTCTTCTATAAATAAAGCTCATTCCTTCATTATTTCTTACTTTAATTCAATTTGAACTCTAGAGAGAAACTATAGAGAGAGTTCTTCTTCTATAATCTTGAGCGTATTTCTTTAGAGTTTAAGAAAGCTTTGAGCGTAGAAAATAGTGTAAGTTTTCTTCAAGTATATCCCCGTCCTACCGTCGGAATACTCATCTTTTTAAGGTAAAGGATATTATTATTATAGTAAGGGGTATTATTTCTTTCATATTCATGAAGAGAACTATTGTTATTCCATTCCTTATTATTCTGTTGGAATAACCTGTATACGCGGACTACCGTATACATGGTGAAATTCTTCTATTATTTCATTCTTTATTATTCTGTTGGAATAACCTGTCTGTGCGATCTATCGCATGCCTGATGAATTCTGTTGTTATTCCATTCTTTATTATTCTGTTGGAACATCCTGTATGTGCGGATTACGCATGACCTAGTTCCATTCTTTATTATTCTGTTGGAACATCCTGTCTGTGCGGATTACGCATGACCTAGTTTCATTCTTTATTATTCTGTTGGAATATCCTGTCTGTGCGAATTACGCATGACCTGATTCCATTCTTTATTACTCTGTTGAAATAACATGTCTATGTGGATTACCGCATGCATGGTGAATGATCCTTTGTATTCATTCCTTAGTAACTTGTGGAAATGATCTATCTACGTGATTACTCATTTGGCGAAGCAAAAAATCCATTTGCAGTTTCATATATTCTATTATACTCAGTTGGTTAAAGTTTTGGCTTCTATACTCCATCAAATTAGTAGAATATCCTGGATATTTGCGCTTCATCTAATATCTTTTCATGGAAATATTCTTCTGAGCATTCTTGAATTTTACTCCACAAAACAGTATCATGTTGACAATTTGGACGTTATTGATTTCTGGATAAATTAAATTATAAATCTTTACAATTTATTCTTGAACTTGTTTTATTGAATTGTCATCATCCTCATGCTTATATTATGTTGAAAGTCATATGTGGCCTGTAGTGCATAGATGGACTTGGTATGATTATGACCAGGGATTATTCGGTATAATCATGACCGTAATGTTACAAATGATGTGGTAAAAGTCCTTATTGGCCCGTAGTGCATTGATAGACAGTTTTTGGTATGATTATGGCTATGGATTCTCTTCGGCCAAGGGTGCAAAGATGAAATGTTTTATGGCATGATCAGAACCGTTGATGAAAACACGATTATCTTTGGCCTGTAGTGCATGGATAATTCGTGGTCGTGATACTAATGAATATCCTTGGCCTGTAGTGTAGGGATGATTAGATGATGTGGATTAATTATTGAGCTGAGTCTCAGCGATGAAATATTAATTCATGGATGTGATAATAATGAATATCCTTGGTCGTAGTGCATGGATAATTCATGGATGTTGTAAGACTCCAACTTATTATGAATAAAATCGAATTTCCTCTATTTATTATCTTGAAATAATAAGGAATTAATTTGATATAATGCTCTGGTTATGGGTGAAATGTGCAAATTTTGTAAAATAAGCAAGTGGTTATAAAATAATCATTGTTGTCGGGGAATATTCGTTTGGTCGTGGAATATTCTTTTTATGTCGGAATATCCAATGCATTTACAAGACGATCATTTATGGGCCCCATAACTAATAACTGCCGGATGAAGAAAAAATAATAAAGTTTGAGTTTTTATAAATAACTGCGTAATTGTTATCATTAACAATCATTGGAATACCGGTGGTTAAAATTGAGAATACGGCGTGGTTGCGACAAGAAGATGATACAAGATTGATGTTACTGTGATTGTTGAATTATTGATTCTTACGTAAGAAGGCACTACTCAATAATTGTTACAGTAATTACTGTTCAATATTTTATTTTATTGATTCAATAAATGATGTGTTTATATTTTATATTATTGTTGTTTCAGTAATTGTCACTACACAGTATTTCCCATTATCAGATCAATAATTCATATTATTTGAATAATATTATTAGATAGCATTATTGGCAATGTCTAGAAAGTTCTGTCAAGGAGAGGTTTGGTTACCTAATTATGCCGCTAGTAAGGAGAAATCCTTATTGAAAGCCCCTCTTCCTGGAACTACCGTTGTCATAATTGTAATTACAGTAATATTATTTGTGAATAATTAATTATTTATTTATATGATAAGGAAATATTTATTTGATGTGGATATAAATGATGAATTTATTTATTTTATGTGGTTATAAATAAAGGAATTAATGTTGAGGTGTTTTATCAGTAATTTGTCGGAATGGAGGTATTAAAAATCATCCGTTGGTGGATTTCGGATATTTTTTGTTTGGAATTTGGAAAAACTCAAAGCTACAAAGTTGTAGAGAATTCGATTTCGTGTGGAATAGACATAAAATTCGTATTTTTCTAATAAACGGGCTATTTTCTATGAATTACTGAAGTTTCGGAAAATAAAATAATTTTTATTAAATTATGGGTGGGACCCACTTTTGTTTTAACATATGGGCTGTTGGGATTTTTTTAAGAATGACATGCTAGATGGTCTGATATTGCATGCGTAGAAGAAATGTAAATAAATAATATTATTTTATTATTTTAGTCTCCTATGGCGTTCTAGCATTTTTCTATAAATAGACGCTTAGGTTAGAATTGAAAATCACACCAGAAAAAAGTTTTCTTTCTCTCTAGATTATCGAACGTATTTTTGTGAATATTTTGATACTTTGAGAGTTGTTATTCAAAGATCTGCAAGTTTCACAAGACTATATCCAAATTCTATTAAGTAAGATGCAGTTATTTTGAGGTAAGGGATGTTATTTTCTTCAGTAAATGATATTATTTCTTTCAATATCATTATGCCAAATATTGGTCCGAACTTTTATCAAATTTGGAACTTTTGTGTAGGGTACTATTCACGATACGACACTTATTCACGATATCTAAGACTATTCAATCGAAAAAATAAAATTTTTTCTTTTTGTCCAAGATGTCTATTATGGTTACTATCTTTGATTGTATCCATGTTTTGATCTTTATTTTTGAATTCTGCTTCACAATTGGTTATTATGGAGTATTATTGAATTTGGATAAACTGTAATACGAATCTCTAATATTTGTTCTTTTATCTCACTGAATTCGTTTTCTTTAAGATATTTTTCATCATCCTCAGTCCTAAATGATGATATTACTGAATATCTTTGGCCTGTAGTGCAAAGATGAATGATTAACTGATGAATATATTTGGCCCGTAGTGCAAAGATGAACATATGTTGATATGAACATGACCAACTGGTGATACAAATGAATATCTTTGTCCTGTAGTGCAAAGATGAACATTTGATTAAAGATGTATATTGATTGATGTTGCAGGGATAAAATATTGATGATGGACTTTTAAATCTTACAAGATAGTAGAATTCTTTCTCCACTTGACTCTTCTAATGGATTGTTGTTTCCGCTGCAATTGTTGATCTAAAACTTGTTGTCTATTATATTTTATCATATTTTTCCCTGTTGAAGACTAATGATAATTTGTTGTATATTATCTTAGTCATAATATTCTTTACTGAGCTAGTTGAGCTCACCCTTTTCATTTTTGTTCCATTTTTCTTCTCAGGAGGTTAGAACATAGCAGGATCTAGTCGGGATATGGAGTGATGGTTCTAGAAAGATGTTTTAGCAGTCCTCACTATTTCTGTAAAATAGTGTATAAATAATTGTAATGAGGACTTATTTGAGTGTGGATATTGTCTAGAAGACAATATTTGTATTTAAACTCACAGTATGTGTTGTCGTATTTTGCACGACAGTTGTATTATTGAAGTTGTAGTTTTATTTATGTACCATGTATTTGGCAACTCAGAATGGGTGTTGTATACCTATTTTGGGGGCGTCACAGTTGGTATCAAATCTTAGGGATATGGTCTTTGGCGGAGATCGGGGAATAGAACTAGGAGGGGAGAGATGAGTAAATCTTTCGCTAGTATGTCCTACATAAGCTTATTTGTTGGTCGGTCATAATATAGGGATATTATATGATATGTTAATTTGTTTAATTAACCCTTGTTTTATGGCAAGATTAAGAATGGTTTGTTGAGAACGTTAACAATGGAGTGTATGAGATCGTGGAACAACCTTTAGTCACAAACCAGAGAACGTATAACAGAAGGCAATATTCCTCTTATAAACAACACTACCGAGCAAACGATGAATGATGGAATGTTTAGGAGTTTTTGCGCTTCATGCAAAATCGACGAGGAGACTCGTGTACAAAATACTGGTGGAAGTGATAAAGACCGCTGGTTTTGTCACAAAACTAAGTAGTTCAAGGAGTTGGGACCACCAGAATTTATTGGAAAGCCGGATCCGATTAAGGCGGAAATGTGGGTCAAGCAAATTACCAAGATATTCGATGTCTTGGGATGCACGGACGAACAGAAGGTTCCATTCGCCACCTTTATGTTCCGCGGTGAGGCAGACTACTGGTGGGAAGCGTACCCAGCCTGCCGCACTCAACATGTCTTGGGAAACATTTCAGAAACTATTCAATGACAAGTACTTTCCTTGAAAGTATTCTTCATATGAAGGAGGTAGAGTTTATCGATTGAACAAAACAACATGATTTGGTGTCCCAAGATGAGGCGAAGTTCATTTGAGTTATCTAGGTTTCATGACTCATTTGGTAGAGAATGAGGAACGAATGACAAGGATGTTTCTGAGAGGTCTAAAATCCGAGATTCGGCAATATCTTATCTCTCATAAATTTTCTTTATATTCAAATTTTGTAAATAGGGTTCAATTATTAGAGCGAGATAATGAGTATGTTCAACCAGGAACACAACCAGTGGTCACCAAAGATGGCGGTGATCATCATCGAGCAATGAAAACCAAAGAGGAGGAAAACATTCTTGACAAAAGCGGTAATTACTCGGTGGTAATCGTGGTATTGATAATAGAAGGAGCGAGTCGGGAGGAGATTTCAAAAAAAGAAGGTACAACAATGATAACGTGAAGATGTCAACACAAACATCAACTGTTTCTAGGGGAAGAGAACGAGCACCGATCATTTGTTACAAATGCAGGAAAGAGGGACACATTAGCCCAAACTGCCCACAACAATCCAAGGTATGTTATAAGCGTGGAAAGGAGGGCCATATAGCTCGAGACCTGCTACATAGCAAAACCAAGTTCAATGAGGATGGTAACTCCAAAGGCTATCCGGATAAGTCAAAATCGGGGTTCTGGAAGAGCGTTTGTCGTGATCGCCAAAAAAGCGAGAAACCCTAACGAGGTGATCACGGTAAGCTTATCATAAACTCTTGCAAAGTTTATACCTTACTAGATACAGGTTCTACACATTCTTTTATCTCCTCTGCTTGTGTTCAACGTTTAAACTTGACTCCGGAGAAATTAGACTTTGATTTATCAGTGGAGACTCCGTTAGGAGAAACTTTCGTTACGTCCACTGTTTATAAATCTTGCTTAATCCAAATTGGCACCATCACATTACCTGTGGATCTTATCCCTTTAAAGATACTTTATTTTGATGTGATTTTAGGGATTGATTGGTTAACCACTCATCATGCCAAAATTGATTGTTTTCGTAAGGTTGTTAGTTTTCATATTCCTAACCAACCTGTTATGCGAATTCAAGCAACTAAACCACTAAAATCAGTCACTGTCATATCAAGCCATAAAGCTATTCGTTTATTAAAAAACGGATGTCAAGCTTTCTTAGCCCATGTTATGGATTTGAACAAAGACAAGTCAGATTTGAATAATATTTCTGTTGTTAGTGAATTTCCTGAAGAACTTCCCGATCTACCCCCAGAATGTGATGTTGAATTATTTATTGACCTCGAACCGGGTACAAAACCCATTTCTAAAACCCATATCGAATGGCTCCTATTGAACTTCATGAGTTAAAAGTCCAACTACAGGAATTGTTAGACATCAGTTTCATTCGTCCTAGTACATCTCCTTGGGGTGCTCCTATTTTATTCGTAAAGAAGAAATACGGGAGTATGCGACTTTGTATTGACTACCGAGAATTGAACCATGTCACCATCAAGAATAGGTACCCATACCTCGCATTATGGGTGGGACCCACTTTTGTTTTAACATGTGGGCTGCTGGGATTTTTTCAAGAATGGCATGCTAGATGGTCTGATATTGCATGCGTAGAAGAAATGTATATAAATAATATTATTTTATTATTTTAGTCTCTTATGGCGTTCTAGCATTTTCCTATAAATAGACGCTTAGGTTAGAATTGAAAATCACACCAGAAACAAGTTTTCTTTCTCTCTAGATTATCGAGCGTATTTTTGTGAGTATTTTGATACTTAGAGAGTTGCTATTCAGTGCAAGTTTCTGTCAGCACTATATCTGAAATTCAGTCAGAAGTACAGTTATTTTGAGGTAAGGGATGTTATTTTCTTCGTAAATGATATTATTTCTTTCAATATCATTATGCCGAAATATTGGTCTGAACTTTGTATCAAATTTGGAACTTTTTGTGTCGGAGTTACTATTCACGTGTACGACACTATTCACGTATACGACACTATTCACCAAAAAATGAAATTTTTTCTTTTTGTCCAAGATGTCTATTATGGTTACTATCTTTGATTGTATCCATGTTTTGATCTTTATTTTTGAATTCTGCTTCACAATTGGTTATTATGGAGTATTATTGAACTTGGATAAACCGTAATACTAATCCCTAATATTTGTTATTTTATCTCACCGGATTCGTTTTCTTTAAGATATTTTTCATCATCCTCACCCTAAATGATGATATTAGTGAATATCTTTGGCCCATGAGTGCAAAGATGAATGATTAATCGATGAATATCTTTGGCCCGTAGTGCAAAAGATGAACATGTGTTGATATGAACATGACCCAACCGGTGATACAAATTAATATCTTTGGCTTTTTTATGGTGCAAAGATGAATATTTGATTAAAGATGTATATTGATTGATGTTGCGAGGATAAAATATTGATGATGGACTTTTAAATCTTAGAAGATAGTAGAATTCCTTCTCTACTTAACTCTTCTAATGGATTGTTGTTTCCGCTGCAGTTGTTGATCTAAAACTTGTTGTCTATTATATTTTATCATATTTTTTCCTGTTGAAGACTAATGATAATTTGTTGTATATTATGTTAGTCATAATATTCTTTACTGGGCTAGTTGAGCTCACCATTTTCCTTTTTGTTCCATTTTTCTTCTCAGGAGGTGAGAACATAGCAGGATCTAGTCGGGGTATGGAGTGATGATTCTAGAAAGATGTTTTAGCAGTCCTCACTATTTCTATAAAATAGTGTATGAATAATTGTAATGAGGACTTATTTGAGTGTGGATATTGTCTAGAAGAAAATATTTGTATTTAAACTCACAGTATATGTTGTCGTATTTTGCACGATAATTGTATTATTGAAGTTATAGTTTGCTTTCTGTACCATGTATTTGGCGACTCAGAATAGGTGTTGTATACCTATTTTGGGGGCGTCACAGATGTGATACTAACGAATATCCTTGGCCGTAGTGCATGGATAATTCGGTGATGTGGATTATTTATTGAGCTGAGTCTCTGCGATAAAATATTGTTATAGACTTTTAATTCGTAGAAGATAGTAGATATCATGCTCCACTTGACTCTTCTAAAATACAGTTGCATGTCTTTGGCCTGTAGTGCAAGGATGAACTGTTAATGAATATCTTTGGCCCATAATGGAAATATGAATTTATTAGTATGATTATGGACAGGAATTGTGATTTGGTATAACCATGGTCTTTGATATTTTAGTTAAAGACAGGTGATAAAAATTATCTTCGTCCTAGGTGCGAAGAGGAATTTAGAACCACAATTATGATTATGAGTTATTCACCTGATTGTGGGCGAAATTATTGGTCGATGTTACTGGATATAAAACATTTTTGGTGGATTTTTAACGTGGTGAAGATAATAGACTTTTTGGTCTATTTGACTCTTCTAATGGATTGCTCGTTCCGCTGCAACTATGGTTGAAAAGTTTTATCATCTGCCATATGTTCTAAATCTCTGATTCATTACTAATAAAGGCTATTGATAATTTAATTATCTTTAGTCATGATATTCTTTCTTTGGGTAGTAGTTGTGCTCACTTATACGCTTCACAATTTCTTTCGTAATAAGAGTGTAGTAATTTGGTCGAGGCGGGGATAACAGGGGAATAGAACGATGGTCTATAGTTGTTGAGGTTATCCCTAAATAGTATGGAAATAATTTTGTTGAGAACTTTAGATAAGTTTGTCGTATTGTATACGTCATTTGATATTTAATTTTGGTGAACCGAATAGGGTGAGGTGAACCCAACTTTGGAAGGGTGTTTTGCCACTATTATACAAGATGTCTAATGATATACAACCTCGTGTTATCATAAGACATGGTTGTGCACATCCACTTGCTGAGTATATCTACGAGCACTACTTATATTGTAAAACCCCGACTTTTATAAAATAAAAGTCTAATTTAATTTATGATTATTATTTTAAAATTAAAAAATATTAAATTAATAAATGGTCAAATGAGCAATTAATCGGATAACTGAGCAAATAAAGAGAGAAAGTGGGATAATTATTGGGCGGCTAACATGTGGGAGACAAAGGAATAATGGAAGGAAGAAAAAAGGAAAAGAAAGATAGAAAAACAAAAAGAGGAATTAAAGGGGAGGGCCTGGGTTGGCAGTATATAGCCAAATTTTCAACACTCTCATAGTCTTCCCGTAGCCAACTTCAGTAAAATGAAAAGAGAGAAAAGAGAAAAAAGAGAAAAGAGAGAAAGGAAAGAGAAAGATGAAGAAGAAGAAGAAGAAGAAGAAGAAGAAGATGATGATGATGATGATGATGATGAACCAAGATAAGAAGAATGAAGGATGAAGCAAACTATGAAGCAATAAGAACTAAAAAGGTAAAACCAAAACTTTTCATCTCTTTAATTTTTCTAAGAGTTTGATTTGTTGAAAGTTGAGTTATAGGGGATCATGATGGATCCAAAGTAATAAGGAAGTATATGATAAAGATTTTATGTTTAATCCATGTCATAATAGAATTTAAGATCAAAAAGTTGGGCATATGTTTGAGGATGAACAAAAGTTATGTTGAGGACTTAAATCAAACTTGTAAATATTCTAATTTGAAAGAACAAAAAAATGATTTAAATTGAAGTTGTGATGAAAGTTTTCGTAAAACATGTTAAACGATGAAAAACTTAGTCTTGGGGGACTTTGGAGCCAAATTTTGGAATAATTAATGAATCTGAAAAATTATAAAATCATGGGGGTTTTGTAGAGCATGTTATAAGCTTTCCATAGCCTCGAAAACGGACTAATTCCAATAACGGATGAAGAAGTTATGAAGATTTGAAGTATGTGTGTCAAAAGTTGCAAAATCTGGAAAATTGAAGTTAAGTGCCAAAGGTCAAGCACCTAGGCACTAGGCTCGGCGCTTAGAATCTGTTCTTGGGCGCCTAGGCGCTGGTCAAGTGTTAAGCCAAAATCCGTCCAGACGTCCTTCAGTAAATTGGACATAACTTTTTCATACGAACCCCAATTAAGATGATTCAGGATGATTCAGAAAGATAACGAGTAGACCTAAACCTTTTATTCTTTATGTTTTGAGATTTGAGGTCAGGATCAAGTCCTAAAATGGCTAGTTTAGGGACTGATGTGCATTCAGAGGCAATCAGAGGACGTCGGGCATGCACATATGCAACGTGTAATGTTGTAGACGATAAAGGATGTTATTCTAAGTTGTAAAACATGAACATTATTAAATATAATGATATTATGCGATAAATAAAGACAAATTAAATGAATAATGAATTATTAGTTGGTTTATATGTTATTCGAGATAAATATGATTTGATGTTGATCCGTTTATAAGTAAGATATTGATTTGATTCTCACGTAAGAAGTCACTCGGTATTTATTTCAATAATTGTCACAGTAGTTATTACACAGTGACTCATATTATTTTATATGATATAATTAAACCAAATTAAGCGTGATTGAGAGTCTATGTTAATAATTGTGAATAATGGTTCAAAGATTGAAAGGTTGTTGATTAAAGATAAGTATGATATACAGATGTTTGTTCAATTATTTTCTTTTTACAAAAGTAAGTTTGGCAGGACTTGCCGACACTCTACTTTTTCTAAAGTAGTATGGATCACAACTCTATTATTGAACAAATTTTGTTAAAATGTGTACAAGTTGATTTAATTTTCTCTGTGGGACCATAAATTCTACTACCATTATTATATACCCCATTTGGTTATTTTGTCAAAGCAGGTGTGCTAGTTGTTTACTAAATTTTTAGTATAAATAGGTTGCTTGGTTGAGTAACTAAACACACACGATCACTACACTAAAAATATAGAATTCTTTTACTTCAATATTGTGAGTATAATATTGTGAGTATTTCTATTGAGTGTAATATTACTCCAAGTGTAGATAAGGAATGCAAGTATTGTTTAAGATGGTCAATTTCACAGAAAGCATAATCAAGTCACATGCTAAGGTAAGGGATATCATTATTGTGGTAAGGGGTATAATTTTTATGGTAAAGTGATATCATTTTCTTTCACACTCCATATTATGGTAAGATGTTATTATTCGTTTCTTCAGCTTGTCATTAAATCATGAAAGGTCCTGAAAGGATTAGAATATCCTTAATAGTTTGTGCTTCATCTAGTATTATGTTATCAATTTGGACTCTGGATAATTAAGTTGACAATCACTAAGATCTATGTTATCTTATTATTATGATGATTTATGTTTATTCATTATATATATCATTGTCATCATTCTCATGCTTATATTGTGTTGAAAGTCATCTATGGCCAGTAGTGCATAGATGGACTTGGTATGATTATGACCAGGGATTATTCGGTATAATCATGACCGTAATGTTACAAACGATGTGGTAAAAGTCATCTTTGGCCGTAGTGCATAGATGGACTTGGTATGATTATGACCAGGGATTATTCGGTATAATCATGACTGTAATTGAAAACACGAATATCCTTGGCCCGTAGTGCATGGATAATTCGTGGTCGTGATACTATTAATGGTGAGTCTCAAAGATTATTGGTTTTATGATTGTATATCTTTGGCCTCAGAGTGCAAAGATGGACTGTTGGTTATTAGTTTTACTGAGTTGTATATCTTTGGCATGTAGTGCAAAGTTGGATTTGTTGATTTACTTGATTATACATATGAATTGTGATTTAATTATAATCATGGTGGTTCGTGAAGACAATTGATGAGAGTTCTCTTTGTCTTGGGTATAACCAAGTCTTTATTGATGATTATTACAGAATGAAATATTAACGATGGACTTTTAATCTAGAGGAGATAATAGACATTATGTTCTACTTGACTCTTCTAATGGATTGTTGATTCCGCTGCTATTATGGTTGGAAACTTTTATCTTCTACCATATGTTCTAAATATCTGAATTATTATTGATGAAGACTATTGATAATTTAATTATCTTAAGTCATGATATTCTTTACTGGGCTATTTATGCTCACCCTTTTACTTCACCACCCCTTTCAGGTAATAAAAGTGTAGCTGGGACTAGCAGAGAGAACATGGGTATAAAGTGGTGATACGAATTAGTCACAAGCCTAATCAAATTATGAAACGGTGTGGCATAATAATTGTACTGAGAACTTAAAATGTGTGTGACATGTTTTATACATCATTTGATATTTAATTTTGGTGAACAACAATAGGGTGAGGCGAATCAGAATATGGAAGCGTCAAAGGTGCACTCCATTAGAATGAGGAGAATGAAATCTTCTCGTGTTCCTTCTAGGACTTGATATAATTTCACATTTTATATATGGCATTGTAATAATTTAAATATGAATATTATCGTATTATATACATAACAATATTTGTATTGAAACTCACAGTATATGAGTCGTCGTATTTTTCACGACAGTTGTATAAATGGAGTTGTCAGTAGTGTATTTTCTGGCAACCCAAGATGGGTGATGTGTATTTTGGGGGCGTCACATATATGATCTTGGAGTATATTTGAAATATAATTTTTACTTGGAGACAACGGAGATAATTATATGTCAAGAGAATACTCACCATTGGAAAGAAGACGATAGTAATCTTCTTGTTTTTCTTTGGGGACTTTTGGGTCAACCAAGGATAATTCTGTGGACATATGATATCTATCATAACCTAGACGCATGGCCTCCCATGTACGAAGGTTTCCTTGAGCACTTCCCAAAGATTTAATTTCTAAAACAGTTTTTGACTGTACTTTTATGTAAAGTATCATTGTAAGGTTGTGGTCGAGGCACCATGAGAGTTACATACATTTGTATTAAAACTCACAGCTTATCTGTTGTCGTACTCTGCACGACAGTTCAACAGTTGTATAAATGAAGTTTGTATTTGATTTTTATAGTGCGATATCCGACGACTCAAGATGGGTGATGTATACCTATTTTGGGGGCGTCACACAGAGTATATGTGTCGTCGTATTTTGCACTGCTAGAAAAGTCTGTGTCAGTAGTGTTATTTTTAGCGACCCAAGATGGGTTGTGTGGACCTATTTTGGAGGCGTCACACATATATCTAGGTATTTTATTGATAATCTTGGGTAATTATGCGTAATTAAAATGTAAAGAATATTTTTGTTTAAAAAAACCTAAAGATGCCAATATGTGATAAGCTCATATTATTACCTTATTTTTGGGCCATTTATATTTACCCATTATAGGTGAAACTCTTAACATGAATTAATGATACTTCTAGATCATACAATTACTTAAATCAAATCACATAATTTCACTATACTTGGTGTTTTTTTGAAAGTTTTAATGAAAATAGGAAATTTGACGTCACGGGTTCGTTATAACTTCGAATCTGTCCGTTCAAAGTTTTTTTTCTTCGTTTTAACATGTATTATCATAATCTACTGTCAAATTAAAGTTAAACAAACAATTTATGGCATACAATTGCTCGTAATGGTCATAAATACAACTTTTATACTTTGTAACTTCAAAAAATCCAATTATAACATATTTATATGAAATTGATGGTTTAAAAACCTACATAGATGGTAGAAAACATGTTATGATTATATATTATCATGTATATACACATAAATCATCAATTCATGCATTGATCATACAATAGTTATTTTATAAAGAACTCAAAACACCCGTTAATGGAAAAACTCTGATTCTAGCATATTTTTAATGAAATCAATTACTCTAATCACATGAATGTATGATATAAACATATTGTAAATATATACTAACATATATAACATCAAATACTCATCAATTAAAAATCTCTTCAATCACAGAGGACTTTGAAATAGTTTTTCACAAAATATAAGAACAAAAATTAAAGTTTGAATTGAAGAGATTACCCTGCTAGTTTATGTAGATTAGTAGGAGATAATAACAACTCCTTTGGTCGTTCAATTTCTTCTTCAATCTCATAATTTCTCTCAATTTTCTCTCTAAACTCTCTCTGAACTTGTTTTCCAGATTTGCAAAATAATGAACTAAATAAAAGACGTATAATATAACTGACGTTGTTGTGGTCAGTTAATCCCTTAGTGGGTTAACTGGCCAACTCCTCTTAGGGTCATGTTTGGCTTGTTTTAAAATTCTCACTCTAACTTATTTTAATTAACTTATTTATTATATAGTTTATTTGTCACACTTTTAATTAATCAAATAATATTATTTAATTTCAATTAAATAAAAAAATAATATTACTCATTAAATCACATCATCACATAATTAAAATTCTCATTTATTAAATATAACATATAATTTATATTCTCAATAAATCTTCAATTAATTAGAACAACATTAAAATTATTAAACAACCCATTTAATTTAATTATCTCAATTAAATTCTCACTTTGATCAATAAAATTATTCTACATTAATTTAATCAATGTGGCACAGTTAATTAAATTAATTTACCATAATTCCATCAAATAATTATTTAACTCAATAAATAGATAAACAAAATATTTATTTAATTCAGTAAATATTTTTAAAAAAATTAATTACAAAATTCTCATTCGTCAAATCTTTCCCCTCTTAAAATGATTTTGTCCCCAGTATCACAATTCACTTGATTCGTCCCGTTACATTCTCCCCCTGACAAAGATTTTGTCCCCAGAATCGCTACACACAGATTAAGCAAATAAATGAGGATAATTTTTCATCATTTGTTCTTCGAGTTCCCACGTAGCTTCTTCAGCATTGTGGTTCCTCCAGATTACCTTAACAGAAGGTATTACTTTATTTCTGAGTACTTGCTCTTTCCTGTCGACTATCTGAATAGGAACTTCTTCATAAGATAAATCATTCTCAAATTGTAAGGGTTCATATTCGATAACGTGTTTGGAATTGGGCTTATACAGTCGTAAGACAAAAACAAGGAAGACATTATAGACATGTTCTAAGGCCGGAGGTAAGGCTACCTCATATGTGACTTCACCAATTCTCCTCAAAACTTCGAAGGGTCCAATGAACCTCGGGCTCAATTTTCCCTTCTTACCAAATCTTATATTTCCCTTCTAGGGAGAGACTTTCAAGAAAACGTAGCTACCAGATTCAAATTCTCGATTATGTCGGTGTTGATCAGCATATTTCTTCTGTCTGTCTTAAGCAGCTATCAATCTTATCTTGATCACCTTTACAATCTCAGCGGTCTGTTGTACCAATTCTGGTCCTAGTAGTTAATGTTCCCCTACTTCATCCCAACATAATGTAGTGCTACATTTTCTGCCGTACAACGCTTCGTAAGGCGGCATGCCAATACTTGCGTGGTAACTGTTATTGTAAGTGAATTCCACCAGCGGTAGATGATCATCCCAATTTCCTTTAAAGTCCATTATACAAGCTCTTAACATATCCTACAATGTCTGAATCGTTCTTTCACTCTGCCCGTCTGTCTGAGGGTGATATGTCGTACTCATTCTCAACTGCGTACCCATGCATTCCTGTAGTCATTTCTAGAAGTTTGATGTAAAGCGCGAATCCCTATCGAAAATAATTGACACTAGAACTCCGTTCCTCGAAACAATCTCGTTTACATATAACCTTGCCAACTGGTATAAGTTGAATCTAATTATGATCAGAAGGAAGTGTGCGAATTTCGTCAATCGGTTAACAATAAACCATACTGCATCATAGTCTTTTTGAGTTTTTGGAAGGCCAACTAAGAAATCCATCGTGATATGTTCCCACTTCTATTCTGGGATTTCTAATGGTTGTAACAACCCACTCGGCCTCTGATGTTCTGCTTTCACTTTCTGACATGTCAGACACTTGGCAACACACTCTGCAACATCTCATTTCAAATTTGGCCACCAGAAATGTTATCGAAGATCTTAGTACTACCAGGGTGAATCGAATATCGTGAGCTGTGAGCTTCGCTCAAAATTTCTTCATTAATCTCTGGCTACTGGTGGTACCCAAACTCTGCTCTCAAATCTCAATAGTCCATCACTGTCTACCTTGAATCTCGATTCGGTTCCTTCAGATATCTTCTTTTTTGCCTTCTCACATTCTTCATCCTGAAGTTGAGCCCCCTAATTTTATCCAGTAGAGTTGTACCAGCTTACTTCTGGAACATCTTCTCGTCAATCTCCATAGGATACTTCACTTCCAATTCCAGCTTCTTCATCGCTGAAATTATCTCTTCCTGAGCGGTCAACATCATCAATTTCTCTTGACCCTTTCTACTTAAGGCATCGGCAACCACATTTTCCTTACCCAGATGGTATAAAATCTCGCAATCATAGTCCTTAATTAACTCCAGCTGTGAGACCCCAGATTTTATGAATAAATATTTAATTTTCTCGAAATAATTTTTTTAAATATTATGGTGTGGATTTGAGATAATGTTATAGTTGTGGGTAATATTTATAAATTTTGCAAAAGTACGCAAGTTGTTATATAATATTCGATTGGTGGGAATATTCTTTTTGTCGGGGAATATCCAGGTACTACGGTAAAATCATTAGTGGACCCCATATGGCGGAATTATTGTTTGATTGAGAAAACTTGATAAAATACTTTATGAAAATAACGGCAAAAGTTTTACTGTTAATTTATTGAAACACCCGTGTTAAAAAAATACGATGTCTGGCGTGGTTGCATAGTAGCACACGATATTGATTATTGATGCTTACGTGAGAAGTCACTCGGTTATACTCAATTATTGCTACAATGATATTGTTGCATCATATCTCTCTCGTATTATTGATTCAATTATTGTCACAAAGATTATCATACGCATAATATTTATTATTATTAAATCAATAATTGAGACAACAAAGTTATTCATATTATTATTTGCAATATTGATGATGTCTAGAAGTTACATCGAGGAGAGGTTTGGTAACCTAATTGCGCGCGCCAATAAGGAGAAAATCTTATCGAAAAGCCCCTCTTTCCTAGAAACGACACCCGTTGTTAAATATTGTGAGTTATAATATTAATGATGAATAAGTTGTGTTGATTAAAGATGAAATTGATTGCTCCATTGTATTGAGATTATTAGTATTAGTAGAAATTGACATTTATTTCGATGATAATTGATGTCTCGGAGGTTATATTGTTCACTCAATATTCGAGCACTTTTAGTGGTTTGAGTACTATTCACGATTCTTACTATTCACGAGTTATTATTCACGGGTACTATTGATTCACATTCTTATACTATTAGGGGTGGTGGTGCAAGATTGATAATACTTGCATGACTAAGTTAAAAATGGAGGTATAGTTGAAGGTACTATACTGTAATTAATTTATTCACATGATTATACTATTTATTCACATGATTATACTATTTATTCACATGATTGTACTATTGATTCACATGATTTACTATTAGGGGAGTTGGTGCAAGATTGATAATACTTGCAGGACTAAATTAAAAATGAAAGAAAAGTTGGAGGTATTGTACTGTAATATTTCGAGCCTCAAAACGTGCAATTATCGAAACTATATTTTTCTATAAATAGAAGCTCATTCTTCCTTCATTTCTCACCAATTCACTAAAGCTGTAGAGCAATTATTATAGAGAGAAATTATAGAGAGAAAGAAGAAAAGTATTCTGCTACTTCACTACTTCTATATCCAGTTTCTTCTAAGGTAGGGAATATTATTTCTTTCTTTCGTCTTCATGAAGAGAACTTCTGTTATTCCATTCTTTGTTATTATGTTGAATAACTTTGTCTATCTAAGCACCGCATACTTGGTGAAATTCTTCTTTTATTCCATTCTTTATTATTCTGCTTGGAATATCCTGCTACATGCATTCTACTGGGACTGGTTCCGCTCTTTATTATTCTCGCTGGAATATCACGTGCATGCGTTCTATCGGACTGGTTCCGTCTTTATTATTACATTGGAATATTCTGCATGCAGACGTTTCTACGCCGGGACTGGTTCCGTCTTTATTATTACCGTTGGAATATCACATGCATGTATTTTACGTCGGACCTGATTCCGTTATTTATTATTCTGTTGGAATAACCTGCCTGTGCAGTCTATCGCATGCCTGGTGATTTCTTTTGTTATTCCATTCTTTATTATACTCAGTTGGTTAAAGTTTTGACTTCTATAATATATGAAATTAGTGGAATATCCTTGATATTTGCGCTTCATCCAGTATCTTTTCATGTAAATATTCTTCTGAGCATTCTTGAATTTTACTCCACAAAACAGTATCATGTTGACAATTCGGACGTTATTGGTTCCTGGATAAATTAATTATTGAACTTGTTTTATTGAATATTATGTCATTGTCATCATCCTCATGTTTATATTATGTTGAAAGTCATTTGTGGCCTGTAGTGCATAGATGGACTTGGTATGATTATGACCAAGGATTATTCGGTTTAATCATGACCGTAATGTTACAAATGATGTGGATAAAGTCATCTGTGGCCTTTGTGCATAGATGGACTTGGTATGATTATGACCGAGGATTTTTTGGTTGTAATCATGACCGTAATGTAACGAATGATGTGGTAAAAATCCTCATTTGCCGTAGTGCATTGATGGACAGTTTTTGGTATGATTATGGCTATGGATTCTCTTAAGCCAAGAGTGCAAAGATGAATTATTTTATGGCATGATGAGGACCGTTGATGAAAACACGATTATCTTTGGCCCGTAGTACATGGATAATTCATGGTCGTGATACTAAATAATATCCTTGGCCTGTAGTGCAGGGATTATTTGATGATGTGGATTATTTATTAAGCTGAGTCTCAGCAATAAAAGTGATGAAAAACCTTTTTAAATCATAAAAGATAGTAGATTTTATTCTCTACTTGACTCTTTTAATGGATTGTTTGTTCATTATGAGCTTAAACTTGTTGTACTATTGTATTCTATCGGTTTAACATCATTGAAGGCTAATGATAATTTATTCTACATTATCCTAGTCATAATATTTCTTCTTTGGGCTAGTTGAGCTCACCCTTTCTTTCACTATTCTCTTGAAATGAGAGCGTGGGCGGGACTAGTCGGAGAACAGAGTTATGGTCCTAGATGGAGCATTAGTAGTCCTCACTATTCTGTGAAATAGTGTGACAATAAATGTAATGAGGACTCCATTGAGTGTGGATATTGTCTAGATGACAATATTCTTATTAAAATTCATAGATTATGTTTTGTCGTATTGTACACGACTATTGTATTATTAAGTTGTATTTGGATTTATGTACCATGTAAGTGGCGACCCAAGATGGGTGATTTATACCTAATTTTGGGGGCGTCACACCAGCCACCTTCTTTGCCACATATTCAAGTCCTTTTATGTAAAAATATATTTCAGACTCTTGTGGTCTGTATATATTTCACACTTTTCCCCAAAGAGATAGTGTCTCCAGATCTTCAAAGCAAATACCATTGCAGCTAGCTCCAAGTTATGGGTCGAATACCCCTTTTCATAGTCCTTCAATTATCGTGATGCATACGCAATGACCCTGCCATTTTGCACAAACATATAGCCCAGTCCTTTATGCGACACATCACTTTAAACCATAAAATTCCCTGTGTCATCCGGAAGAGATAAAACAGGTGTTGTACTCAACCTCTTCTTAAGCTCTTGAAAGCTTTCCTCACACTTCTCCGTCCAAAAGAATTTCACAACTTTCCTAGTCAAATTCGTCAGCGGAGTTGCGATCTTGGAAAAGTCTTGAATGAATCTTCTGTAATAACCTGCCAATACAAGTAAACTTTTCACTTCCGACGACGTTTTCGGCTGATCCCAGTTCATCACAGCTTTGACTTTGGAGGGATCTATCGAAATTTCGTCCTTATCAATCACGTGTTCGAGAAATTGTACCCGCTCAATCCAAAATTCTCATTTCGAAAACTTGGCATACAACTTCTCCCTTCTCAACGCTTCTAACGCTACCTTCAAATGCTTTACATGTTCTAATTAGAATGAGGAGGACAGAAATCTTCTCATATTCGTTGTATTTTATATGGCATTATAATAATTTGAGGACTTGAAATATTTGTTGTATTTTATATGGCATTGTAATAATTTGAGTATGAATATTGTCGTATTATATACGCTACAATATTTTTATTGAAACTCAGAGTATATGTGTCGTCGTATTTTGCACTGCTAGAAAAGTTTGTGTCAGTAGTGTTATTTTTAGCGACCCAAGATGAGTTGTGTGGGCCTATTTTGGAGGTGTCACACATATAGCTAGGTATTTTATTGATAATCTTGGGTAATTATGCGTAATTAAAATGTAAAGAATATTTTTGTTTAAAAAAACCTAAAGATGCCAATATGTGATAAGCTCATATTATTACCTTATTTTTCGGCAATTTATATTTACCCATTATAGGTTAAACTCTTAACATGAATATGTGAATTATAAAAAAAAATCAGTGCACTAAAATATAATTTACATTGATGATCAATTCATATTACTGAATATCATAGGTAAGTTACTTGTAATTAGATTTGACAATATAGTTGGTTAATTATTGGGTCAATTCATATTAATTGAAACAAAATGGGTTGGTTAACTATTTTTATTTATTTAAGTTGATTAAGGTTTGAAACCATATTTTTAAAAAGAAATATAAGTTCAAACTGGTTAACCAATTTTCGACCAAAATTTTATTCCAAATTCAAATCAAAAGTTTTTTTCCACCTCAAATTTATAATTTTTTTATTCAAAAAAATAATATTTAGTGATAGTGTATATCTGTGACATCTCCAAAATAGGTATACATCACCCATTCTTAGTCGCCAAATACATGGTACAGAACTTAACTACAAACTTCATTTATACAATGCAACAGAACGTAGCTGAGAGTTTTAACACGAATATTGTCTTTTAAACAACATCCAAACTCAAATGAAGTCCTAATTACATTTATTATCACACTATTTTATAAAATAGTGAGGACTACTATAGCCACCATATCGGACCATAACTCCATTCTCCGACTAGTCCCAGATATATTCTCATTTCCTGACGAGAACAATGAAAGCAAAGGGTGAGCTCAACTAGCCCAGTAAAGAATATTATGACTAAGATAACATAGACCAAACTATCCTTAGTCCTCAACAGGAAAAAATCTGATAGAATACAATAGACAATAAGTTTTAGATCAACAACTGTAACGAAAATAACGATCCATTATAAGAGTCAAGTAGAGCATGATATCTACTATCTTCTATGATTTAAAAGTTTATCATCAATTTTATCGCTGAGACTCAGCTAAATAATCCGCATCACTGAATTATTCATGCACTACGGGCCAAGGATATTCATTATTATCACATCCACGAATCATCCATGCATTACGGGCCAAGGATATTCATTATTATCACCAATGGTCATGATCATAACATACACCTGTCCATCTTTGCACTACGAGCCAAAGTTATCAATCAACAGTTCATCTTTGCATTACGACCAAAGATATCAATCAAAAGTTCTTCTTTACATTACGACCAAAGATATACAACTGTAAAACTAATAATCAACAGTTTATCTTTGCACTACGGGCCAAAGATGACTTTCAATATAATATAAGCATTAGAATGATGACAATGATATAAAGAATTAATCAAGTGAAATCAAAGATAAATATTAGAGATTTATAATTCAATTATCCAGAGTTCAAGAATATCCAAATTGTCAACATGATAATTTATTTGTGGAGTAAAATTCAAAAATGATATTCAAGTATCAAAATAATTTGGATAAAAAAGAAATCACTTTTATCGTGAATAGTACCCCGTGAATAGTACCCGAGTGAATAGTATCCCGTGAATAGTACCCCGAGTGAATAGTAACCCATGAATAGTACCCTAAGTGATTAGTACTAAATGTATAGTACCCCGTCATGCAAAGTAGCCCAAATAAATAATACCCCCGAGTGAATAACACCCGACTGAATATACCCCATAAATAGTACTTCGTTAATAGTATCCCGACATGAAAAGTGCCCTGAATCCCCGAGTGAATAATACCTGAGTGAATAGTAACCAGTTAATAATACCCCGACATGAAAAGTACCCCGAATCTCGGAGTGAATACTACTCGAGTGAATAGTACCCAAGTGAATAGTAACCCGTGAATAGTATCCCGAGTAAAAATATTGAATTTTAATAATAAAGTTCAGACCAATATTCCAATGAAATGATACTAGATGAAGTGCAAAACTCAAAGATATTCTACTAATTTCAGGAATTATAGAAGCAATACTTACCATAGTAAGTTTAGATTTAAGAATATGAAAATAAATAATACCCCTTACCATACGAAAATAACATCCCTTACCTTAGTAGAAGACTGGATACTACAATAGTGAAGTAGCAGAATACTCTTCTTCTTGCTCTCTATAGTTTCTCTCTCTACCGATACTCTTGTGAGTCTTAGTAAATTGGTTAGAATGTAAAAAGAATTAAGCTTCTATTTATAGAAGAATGGACTAAATAGTAACTGTTTCACGGACGGTCCAGATTGATTTACTATTAAAACGGACGGTCCATATTGATTTACTCTTAAAACCACCACCTGCGGTCCAGATTGATTTACTTATTACACTTTGGTACCCCTAAAGTTTTCCAAGTTTGCATTATTCCCCTATAACTTTTGAAATTCACTTATCTTCAATAAACACATTTTTAATATTTCAACATTTATTCATCATTAATATTATAACTTACAATATTGACAACCAGATCATTCCTAAGAAAGAGGGGGATTTTTGATAAAGATTTCTCCTTATTGGCGCGCAATTAGATGACCTAACCCCTTTTTCTCGACAGAACTTTCTAGACATTATCAATAATATAAATAATCATATGAATAAATATGTTGTCTCAATTATTGATTTAATAATATAAAATATTGTGCATATGATACTGTGACAATAATTGATCAATCAATAATATGAGATATTATACAGCAACTACTGTTGCAATAATTGAATAAACTGAGTGGCTTCTTACGTAAGCATCAATAATCGAAATCTTGTATGTCTGATACCGTGTCTTTCAATGCAACCACGCCATTCTTCGCATTTCTTCTACCACCCGTTATTTCAACAGTTAACAGTAAAACTTTTGTCGTTATTTTTATAAAAAGTTATTTATGTCGTTTTCTAACTCCGACAGTTATTTCGTTATGGGGTCCACCAATGATGGTGTCGTAATATGGATATTCCCCGATAAAAAGAATATTCCCCGACCAAACGAAAATTCCCTGACACAACGAATATTTTATATCAACTTGTATACTTTGAAAAAATTTCACATATCACCCTTAACTTTAACATTTTATCAATTTAACCATTTACTAAATAGAATAACAATTATAAGAAATGAATACTTTCATTTTATAAAATTCGGGGTCTTACAATCTCCCCTCCTTATGAAATTTCGTCCCCGAAATTGATGTACGTACCTAGTATGACGAAAAGGTGAGGATACCTTGATTTCATTTCAGATTCTAACTCCCAGGTCATTTCCTCAATATCGTGGTTTCTCCACAAAACTTTGACTTCAAGTATAACCTTTGAGCTTAGAATATGTTCCTTTTTATCCAAGATCTTGACAGGTACCTCCTCATACGTTAAATCTTTGGCTATCTCGTCTGGTTCTAATTCAATAATGTGATTCGGGTCTTCCACATATTTACGTAACATATATATGTGAAAAACGTTATGAACACGAGACATACTTGGTGGTAAAGCGAGTCTATAGGCCATAGTTTCTACTCGGTCGAGGATTTCAAATGGGCCAATAAATCAAGGGTTTGAGATTTCCTTTCTTCGTCAATTCTTGATTCTAGAATAATAACTTTTTGCACCCTATTCTTCATATTCATCAGCTCTGGGTCTGTAGCTTGAGCAACTGTAACTTATTCGATTAAAGTCAGTTCTACTAGTATATTTGACATCATCACATGGGTCCCTAGAGTCTTTCACTATATCTCCATCATTTATAAGTTATACGAAATGGGTCTTTGTGTTAACAATATCGCACTCATAAACGCATACGATCTTCTACTCAACGCGTCAGCCACCATGTTTGCTTTTCCAAGATAGTATTGAATGGTATGATCATAATCTTTTAACAGCTCGAGCCAACATCTTTGGCGAATTTTATGTTCATTTTGGGTGAAGAAATATTTGAGGGTTTTGTACCGTGTTCAAGGTCGATACAAAATTCAATTTCACGCTCTGGGGTAGGTTAGGAAGTTCTTTTGGGAATACGTCAAGAAATTTATTAACAATAGAAGTATTTTTCAAAACTGTGACTTGATAAGTAGGTTTTATACCTACTTATCCAATATCTATTACTTGAATTAGTTGCTTAAACCTATGTTTAATAGTTACTTTGCATGCATTGTGTGTTCATTTCATACATGTTATGTTATTTTGTAGGCTATGACACAACATTGGCATGAGGAAGCAAGGAAAAGCAATTCAAACATCTTTTGGACAAAAATATGCAAGCAAATGCAAGAAGTGAAGATTGTTGGGATTTTAACACCAAGTTGGATGCATGTTCTTGGCTTGGAACTCGGATTATATTATAGATCTACTTCTTAGCTTTCTGGAACATCTTGAATCGTCCCAATCGGAGTTCGGATGCGAGAGTTATGGCCTTTTTATCAACAAAGATCAAAGTTAAGAGTTGTCATGCTTGCCATTTACATATCATCTACTTCAAGCTCGATTTCTGCCTTGATCCGGATAGAATATGTCAATCCTCAAAGAATGAAAGTTATAGATCTCGTCGATATCTTTAATTTGATAGGTGGCAGGCCCTGTAAATCCTAGCGGATCAAAATTTATGCATGTTTTACCAAATAACGTTGCAACAAAAAAGAGAGAAGCGAGCCGCTTATAAAACCAAGTATCTTGGGCGCCAGCCACTAGAATCTCTCTGTGAAGATGCTGGGGGGGGCCCAAATGGCCTAGGAACAACGTGGAAGCACTGACTCCAACGGGGGAGACTTAAATTGGGTTATTTGATGTCCAAATTGAGCTAGAATAGGATTCTTAGTTGCCTAACTTGCTAGGATATCCATTAGAACTATAAATACTTGATTCTAACTTAGATTGGGAAGCTAGTTTGGAGGATTCCATTAGATTAAATTAGAGTAGATTAGGAGCAAAATCCTAGTTCTTATGAGATTTGGAGATTGAAGCAACTTGGAGTCCATTGAAGATCAAGAGCAGAAGCTTGAGGAAGATGGAGATTTGCTGACAACAGATTTATTCTTTACTCTACTCTTATTTTTATCTTTTAATGTGTATTCAAGTGTGGATTCTTAGTTTTAATTCAATGAACTAATTCTTTGTTTGAGATTATAATGGATCTTATTGTGTAGTTTATTTTAATATGCTTCGTTATCAATTATTATGTTCTATCGTGAGGATTGTCTATTGTGATTTGGACTTAATTGTTTAATTGATTGGCCATCAATTACCGTGATAATCTATATGAACTCGAGAGATAAAGTATAGGTTTAGATCTGATCATGATAGCATGTGTTTGTGATTTCTGCATAGATGGAATTCATGGTTCGTGTTTAGGATAGAGATATGCCTTTACGCCATATGCAATTTTATAGAGAACTTGTGCTTTAAATCCTTTTTAATTGTAATTCACATAGAGATATAGTGGATTAGTTAATTAGGGTGTCTTGCTTAATTCTATCATCTGTGGATTTAAGTGAGTATGGGTATTATGCATCGAGAGGTGGTTTTATCTGCTTTAGTGTTCTTGATTAACAATTTAGGTTAGAGAATAATTGATGAGAAGTGTGTTAACTTAAATGAAGCAATAAGTGAAGTTGTGATCTTAAATCTCCGTAATCTTAATTTAACTAGTGGTAATTATAATTAGTTTACTTATAAATTGAAATTTATTCATTTAAATAAGATTGAGTTGGTTACGGGTTAGTACTTGGTGATTTTTATTAACAATTCCTCGTGAGAACGATACTCTACTTTCACTTTATTACTTGTTGACCACGTATACTTGTGTGTTGTGCGTAATTCGATTTTACCCAACATGACTCTCATCCAAGACTTGGATAGCACCTCACGTTGATACCTATCAACCTACCACCGTTATTTACGGCGTCCCCTACGGAAAGTCTGGCTTCGGTGCATCCAACACAAGGAAGTCACCAGCGAAAGGTTCGGAGCTCTTTATTGATGGCTTGATATGACATTGATTGACTTTATTGGTTTGGTTGCTTGAATTTGCATAACAGGTTGGTTAGAAATATGAAAGCTAACAACCTTACGAAAACAATCAATTTTAGCATGATAAGTAGTTAACCAGTCGATACCTAAAATCACATCAAATGCAAGTATTTTCAAAGAGATGAGATCAACAGGTAATGTGAGGGTGCCGATTTGAATCAAACAAGATTTATAAACAGTGGATGTAATGAAGGTTTCTCCCAATGGAGTTTCAACAGATAAGTCAAAGTCTAATTTCTCCTGAGTCAAATTTAAACGCGTTGCAAAGTAGGTGAAATAAAAGAGTGGGTAGAACCCAGATCGGTAAGGTATAGACTTCGCAAGAGTTTATGATTAACTTACTCGTGATAACTTCGTTCGGGTTCCTTGACAAACGCTCTCCCTTAAACTACCGGCTTTGAATTGTCTGGGAAATCCTTTGGTGTCGCCATCCCAGTTGGACTTGACTTCACTATACGACAAAATCGGGCTAGGTGACCTTCTCTTTCGCAATTGAAACATGCTTTAGGTTACTGCGTACAGTTTGGACGGATGTGTCCCTCCTCTCTGCATCTATAGCATACGACCGGTGGTCATTATCCTTCCTTCGAAACGGGTGCTGGTGCTGTTGCCGACGTCTTTCCATCATTGTTGAATCTTCTCTTCTTAAAGTTGTTCTCACTTAGTTCACCTTTCCTATTATCTTGGCAATGATTACTACCAAAGTGATTAACATTTCTGGCATGATAATTTCCTCCATGATGGTTATCATTGTTCCGATGGCCGTTGCCATCGGTATGATTATTATCGTGTTATTGGTTGTTTCCTTTTGGTTGAGCTAACTCATAATTGCGTTCTAATAACTGAGCCCTATTCATAACATCTGAATATAAACAAAGTTTGTGAGAAATGAGGTATTGACGTATTTTGGGTTTCAAACCTCGCAGAAACATTAGTGTTTTTCGCTCCTAATTATCAACCAAATGGGATGTAAACCGGGATAACTCCGCAAATTTAGCCTCGTATTGCGACACGGTCATATTGTTTTGTTCCAGCTTGATGAATTCCACCTCCTTCATATGACGAATACGTTCGGGAAAGTACTTGTCATTGAACAATTCTTGGAACTTCTCCCAAGACAACTTTAGTGCGGCAGGCTGAGTACGTTTTGCAGATTCCCACCAATGATCTACCTCTCCTCGCAACATGAAGGTGGCAAAGGGAACCTTTTGCTCCTCGGAGCATCTCAAGACATCAAATATCTTGGTGATCTACTTAAACCACGACTCTGCCTTAAGTGGTTCTGGCTTTCCCAAAAACTCTGGTGGTCCCAGCTCCTTGAATTGCTTAGCGGTGACCATTCAAAAGTTGCCAGTGTTTCCACCTGTATTTTGAACATGAGTCTATCTCGTTTGGTGTTGCATGAATTCTAAAAAGCTCCTAAACATACCATCGTTCGTCATTTGGTCGGTGTTGTTGTTTACATGAGGATTATTGCCTTCCTGATGCACATTATCCTTGTTATTGATCGGCGGTGACTCAACGGTCCCATGTGCTTCATTGCTTATCTCAACATTTTCAGATGTTATTTTCAAACACTGCCATAAAACAAGGGTTAATTGACAAGCCACATATTATCCCTATATTCTGACTGACCCATAAATAACAATTAGGCTTAGGTAGGTCATACTAGCGAAGGATTTACCCGTCTCTCCCCTCCTAGTTCTAGCCTCAAACCTCAGCTAGGGATCATATCCCTAAGCTTTGATACCAACTGTGATGCCCCCAAAATAGGTATAAATCACCCATTCTGAGTCGCCAAATACATGGTACATAACTTAAATACAAACTTCATTTATACAATGCGACATAATGTAGCTGAGAGTTTTAACATGAATATTGTCTCGTAGACAATATCCAAACTCAAATAGAGTCCTCATTATATTTATTATCACACTATTTTATAAAATAGTGAAGACTACTATAGCCACCATACCGGACCATCACTCCGTTCCCCGACTAGTCCTAGTTATATTCTCATTTCCTGAAGAGAACAATGAAAGCAAATGGTGAGCTCAACTAGCCCAGTAAAGAATATTATGATTAAGATAATATAGAACAAATTATCCTTAGTCCTCAATAGGGAAAAATCTGATAGAATACAATAGACAACAAGTTTTAAATCAACAACTGCATCGAAAATAACAATCCATTAGAAGAGTCAGGTAGAGCATGATATCTACTATTTTTTATGATTTAAAAGTTTATCATCGATTTTATCGTTAAGACTCAGCTAAATAATCCACATCACTGAATTATCCATGCATTACGGGCCAATGATATTCATTATTATTACATCCACGAATCATCCATACACTACGGGCCAAGAATATTCATTATTATCACCAATGGTCATGATCATATCATACACATGTCCATCTTTGCACTATGGGCCAAAGTTATCAATCAACAGTTCATCTTTGCATGACGACCAAAGATATCAATTAACAGTTCTTCTTTGCATTACGACCAAAGATATCAATCAACAGTTCTTCTTTGCATTACGACCAAAGATATACAACTATAAAACCAATAATCAACAGTCCATCTTTGCACTACGGGCCAAAGATGACTTTCAATATAATATAAGCATGAGAATGATGACAATGATATAAAGAATCAATCAAATGAGATTAAGGATAAATATTAGAGATTTATAATTCAATTATCCAGAGTTCAAGAGTATCCAAATTGTCAACATGATAATTTATTTGTGGAGTAAAATTCAAGAATGATATTCATGTATCAAAATAATTTTGACAGAAAATAAATCACTTTTGTCATGAATAGTATCACGTGAATAGTACCCGAGTGAATAGTACTCTGTGAATAGTACCCCGAGTGAATAGTACCAAATGTATAGTACCCCGTCATGCAAAGTAGCCCGAATAAATAGTACCCCCAAGTGAATAATACCTGAGTGAATAGTAACCCATAAATAGTACTTCGTGAATAGTACCCCGGCATGAAAAGTTCCCTGAATCCCCGAGTGAATAGTAACCCGTGAATAGTGCCCCGACATGAAAAGTAGCCCGAATCCCCGAGTGAATAATACTTGAGTGAATAGTACCCCGTGAATAGTATCCCGAGTAAAAATATTGAATTTTAATAATAAAGTTCAGACCAATATTCCAATGAAATGATACTAGATGAAGTGCAAAACTCAAGGATATTCTACTAATTTCAGGAATTATAGAAGCAATACTTACCATAGTAAGTTTAGATTTAAGAATATGAAAATAAATAATAACCCTTAACATACGAAAATAACATCCCTTACCTTAGTAGAAGACCGGATACTACAATAGTGAAGTAGCAGAATACTCTTCTTCTTGCTCTCTATAGTTTCTCTCTCTACCGATACTCTTGTGAGTCTTAGTAAATTGGTTAGAATGTAAAAAGAATTAAGCTTCTATTTATAGGAGAATGGACTAAATAGTAACTGTTTCACGGACGGTCCAGATTGATTTACTATTAAAACGGACTGTCCATATTGATTTACTATTAAAACCACCACCTGCGGTCCAGATTGATTTACTTATTACACTTTGGTACCCCTAAAGTTTTCCAAGTTTGCATTATTCCCCTATAACTTTTGAAATTCACTTATCTTCAATAAACACATTTTTAATATTTCAACATTTATTCATCATTAATATTATAACTTACAATATTGACAACCAGATCATTCCTAAGAAAGAGGGGGATTTTTGATAAATATTTCTCCTTATTGGCGCGCAATTAGATGACCTAACCCCTTTCCTCGACAGAACTTTCTAGACATTATCAATAATGTAAATAATCATATGAATAAATGTGTTGTCTCAATTATTGATTTAATAATATAAAATATTGTGCAGATAATACTGTGATAATAATTGATCAATCAATAATATGAGATACTATGCAGCAACTACTGTTGCAATAATTGAATAAACTGAGTGGCTTCTTATGTAAGCATCAATAATCGAAATAATTGTGTAATACCGTGCTATCTTTAACCACGCCAGACATCGCATTTCTACCACCCGGTATTTCAACAAATAACGAAAAAAACTTTTGCCGTTATTTTTATAAAAGTTATTTACATTGCTTTTCTAACTCAAGCCAGTTATTTCATTTATGGGGTCCACCAATGATGGTGTCATCGTATGGATATTCCCCGACAAAAAGAATACTCCCCGACCAAACAAATATTCTCTGACACAACGAATATTGTATATCAACTTGCTTACTTTGAAAAAATTTCACATATCACTATTAACTTTAACCTTTTATCAATTTAACCATTTACTAAATAGAATAACAATTATAAGAAAATTGAATACTTTCATTTCATAAAATTTGGGGTCTTACACCCTCTCACCCCACCCCCAACCCCAACCCCCAACACCCAACACCCCACACACCGCACCCCACCTCTAACACCCCCACCCCAAAAAATTAATATTCAGTAATTATGTATGCACCCACCCCGACCACCGCACCCCCTCATTCCCACCCCCTACCCCTACCCCTCCCACCCCACCTCCCAAAAAAATAATATTTACTGATTATGTATATATTCTCACCCCGCCCATCCCTGACCCCCCACCCCCCCTAAAAAAATAATATTTACTGATTATGTATATACCCCCACCTCGCTCACACCCCCACCCAAAAAAACCATTTACTAATTATGTATGCACGGCCACCCCGTCCATGACCCACCCTAAAAAAATAATAATATTTATTGATTATGTATACATCCCCACACCCACCCTAACCCAAAAATAATAATAATATTTAGTGATTATTATACTCTCACCCGCCAAAAAATTAATATTCAGTGATTATGTATACACCCACACAATCACCTCCACCTCACTCCCACTCCCACTCCCAAAAATTTTTTTAGTGATTGTGTATACAACCCCGTTTCTATTCAAAATAATAATAATATTCAGTGATTTACCCCCACCCTAGTGGTACACAAATAGGCTGTCTTGGCCTGATCAAGGCATGCCATGCTTTGACTATTGACCAGGTCGGGCCAGGCCCAGGCTCAAATAATAAAAAGGCGAGCTAGGCCAGATATTTGAGTAAAATTCATGGTCTGAGAAGGTCTGTTTGTCAGGCCCAGGCCAGGCCAGGTCAAGGCCGGGCTAAGCAAGTTCAGGCCTCCTTTATAAAACTTTTAGGACAATTATTCTTGAAGGCTTGAAGTCTCCTTTAATTTATAGAACAGAGGTAAGGACAAAAGAAGCTTTTTTAAACGATGTGGGACTTTCTTACATCTAGCTAATGTTTCAGCCTTCTATCAAAAGATGTTGTGTGGAGAAGATGCTGGGAAATTCATCTGCCTTCCTTGCCATCAATCTTTAATTTTTGATGAACTAGTATTGGGGACTAAAATAAATAGTTCAATACAAAAGAATCTCTATCACAATAATTTGCAAATTTTTTCAGCAAGTATGATAATTCTGCATCTACATACATCCAAAACATAAAGAACAACTCACAAGCTGTAGAAGATAATATAGTCATAAACCCGCTTGAATTCCTCTGGGAATTCACCGATGAAATACCCGCGACTAGCATTCAACAAATCAAGAAATTACTCTCAATTTCTTTAAAACATTTAAAAACACATTACCCTCAAAATTAAAACCAGTAAATCCCGAATCAGTTCAATCCTATATGCATTAAGAAACAACAGAGCATTCGATAAGGGCCCATATAATTCTCATACACAAATTCATTTAAAATCCAAGCATCAGGTATTTACAGTGGAAAATGATGAAAAAGTAACGTAGAAAGATTCCACAAGTGACGCCCCCAAAATAGGTATACATCACCCATTCTGAGTCGCCAAATACATGGTACAAAATTCAAATACAACTTAATTATACAATTGTCATGTAAAATACGACAAAACATAAGCTGAGAGTTTTAATACGAATATTGTCTTCTAGACAATATTCAAACTCAAATGGAGTCCTTATTACATTTATTATCACACTATTTCACCGAATAGTGAGGACTACTAATGCAAACATCCGGACTATCACCCCGCTTCCCTACTAGTCCCAAATATATTCTCATTTCAAGAGAGAACAATGAAAACAAAGGGTGAGCTCAACTAGCCCAAGAAGAAATATTATGACTAAGATAATGCGTAATAAATTATCGTTAGCCTTCAACATGTTGTTAAACTAATAAAATATAATAAACATCAAGTTTAATCATAATGAACAAGCAATCCATTAGAAGAGTCAAGTAGAGCATGATATCTACTATCTTCTATGATTTAAAAAGTTTATCATCAATTTTATCGATGAGACTCAGCTTAATAAATAAACCACATCATCGAATCATCCATGCACTACGGGACAAGGATATTCATGTAATCATCAATGGTCATGATTATACCGAATAATCCCTGGTCATAATAATACCAACAACTGTCCACCAATGCATTATAGGCCAATGAGGATTTTTACCACATCATTTGTAACATTACGGTCATGATTATACCGAATAATCCCTAGTCATAATCATACCAATCAATAGAACATCTATGCGTGTAAGCCACATATGACTTTTATCACAATATAAACATGAAAATGATGACAATGATATAAGAATTCAATTAAAAGAAAGCAAATGATAAATTTTTAAAGGTTTATAACTTAATTTATCTATAATTCAATAATGTCAAAATTGTCAACATGATACTGCTTTGTGGAGTAAAATTCAAGAATAATATTGTATCAATCAAAAATGATTTGGACAAAGAAAGAAATCAATTTTTGTCATGAATAATTCCCTGAATTGAATAGTACCCGAGTGAATAAAATTTTGAAAATAAAGATCCTGTGAATAGTATTTTGTGAATAGTACTAAATGAATAGTACTTTGTAAACAATGCCGTGAATAGTACTTTATGAATAGTACCCATGAATAGTGCTTTGAATAGTACCGTAAAATGAATACTACCTATGTGACGATTCTAAGCATGAAAAGCTTAAAATTTAACAAGAATGTACATAAAATATCCTTGTGAAATGATACTAGATGAAGCGCAAATTTCAAGGATATTTTACTAATTTCACAGAGTATAGAAGCAATACTTTAACAAAATGAGGATATAATCAGGAATACGATATAAAATAATATTACTCACATACTACAGAATATGGAAGAAAATATTATTCCTATGAATACTGAACAAAATAATATCCCTTACCTCAGAAGAAGACTGGATACTGGAATAGTGAGGTAGCAGACTTCTCTTCTACTTTCTGTCTGAAGCTTCTCTCTCTATAGCTTCTCTTTCTATAATTGCTCTTGTGAGTCTTAGTGAATTGGTGAGAATGAAAGAAGAATGAGCTTCTATTTATAGAAAAATATAGTTTTGATAATTGCACGTTTTGGGGCTCGAAATATTACAGTATAATACCTTCATTTTTAATTTAGTCATGCAAGTATTATCAAACTTGCACCACCTCCCCTAATAGTACATCGTGTGAATTAATAGTACATTCATGTGAATCAATAGTTCTATACATGTGAAAAAAATAATTACAGTATAGTACCTTCATCTATACCTCCATTTTTAATTTAGTCATGCAATATTATCAATCTTGCAACACCTCTCCTAATAGTACATACATGTGAATTAACAGTACACACATGTGAACAAACAGTTATAAGCATGCGAATTAATAGCAATTAATTGCTCATTTATCCGATTAATTATGCGATTGGTCAATATAACCTCCAGACATCAATTATTATCGGAATAGAAGTCAATTTCCATTAACACTAATAATTCCAATACAATGGAAATATCAATTTCATCTTTAATCAACACGAACTTATTCATTATTAATATTACAACTCACAATATTTAACAACCAGATCATTCCCAGGAAAGAGGGGGCTATCCGATAAGAATTTCTCCCTATTGACGCGCAATTAGGTGACCAAACCTCTCATTGACAGAACTTTCTAGACATTGTCAATATTGCCAATAATAATATGAATAACTTTGTCTTCTCAATTATTGATTTAATAATATAAAATATCATGCAGATGATACTGTGACAATAATTGAATCAATAATATGAGAGATATTATGCAGCAATTATTGTAGGAATAATTAGGTATAACTGAGTAACTTCTCACGTAAGCATCAATAATCAATACCGTGTGCTACTATGCAACCACGCGTATTACTGTACTTTTACCACCGGGTAGTTCAACAGTTTAACGATAAAAATTTCGGCGTTATTTTTATAAAAAGATAATTCTGTCGTTTTCTAACTACAACAATACTTCTGTTGTGGGGTCCACCAATGATTGTGTCGTCGTACAAATATTCCCTGTTAAAACGAATATTCCCCGACTAATCGAATATTATATAACCACTTGCTTACTTTGCACAATTTATAAATAATATCCACAACTATAACATTATATCAAATCCACACTGTGACGCCCCCAAAATAGGTCCATTCCATCCAACCCATTCTGAGTCGCCAAATACATGGTACAGAAAACAACTACAACTTTATTACAACAATTGTCGTGCAAAATACAACAACACATATGTTGTGAGTTTAAATACAAATATATACCAATTGTGACTCATGTCCCAACCGTGGACAGCACCTCATAATGACACCTTAAATAAAGGTATAGTCGAAAACTGTTTTAGAAATTAGAATATTTGGAAAGTGCTCAAGGAAACCTTCGTACATGGGAGACCATGCGTCTAGGTTATTATAGATATCATATGCCCACAAAATTATCCTTGTCAATTCCAATAGACCCCGAAAAAAAAATGAGAAGATTACTATCATATTCTTCCCAATGGTGTGTCTTCTCTTGACATATCATTATCTCCACCGCCTCTAATTGAGAATTATACTTCAACCAAAACTCCAAGATTATATAGTAGTGCTCAGATATATACTCGAAGTGGATGAGCACATCCATGTCTTATGATGATACGAGGTTGTATGTCATTAGACATCTTGTATGATAGTGGCAAAACACCTTCCAACGTTGGGTTCGCCTCACCTAGTTGATTCACCAAATATAACTACTAAATGATGACCACCGCTCTATTCCCCATTACCGCTCCGATCCAATCCAAATACACTCAGACACACGAAAGGAATTGTGAAGCAAAGGGTGAGCACAACTAGCTCAAGAAAGAATATTATGACTAAAGATAAATAAATTATCAATAGTCTTCATTAGTAATAAATCGTAGATTTAGAACATATGGTAGATGATAAAACTTTTCAACCATAGTTGCAATGAACGAAGCAATTCATTAGAAGAGTCAAATAGACCATAAAGTCTATTATCTTCTCCATGTTAAAAGTCCACCAACAATGTTTTAACCTCAGAACATCAATCAATGGTTCACATCCACAATCATGTGAATAACTTATAATCATAATTGTAGTTCTAAATTCCTTTTCTCATCCGTGGCGAAGATAATTTTCATCACCTATCTTTATCCGAAACATCAAATATCATGGTTATACCAAATCACAGCTTCATGTTCATAATCATACTAATAAATCCATCTTTGCACTACGCCAAAAGATATTCATTAACATGTCATCTTTGCACTACTAGCCAAAGATATTCAACAACAGTCATCTTTGCACTACAATGCGAAGATATTCAACAACAAATCATCTTTTACTATGTGCCAAAGATATTAATATCTCAAGAAATATATAATCATTTCGAATTTATATAAACAATAATTATAACCATATTGATCAATTCACCTTTGCACTTAAGTTAAAGATATTCAATTATAAATTCAATGGTCAAGCGATCATACCAATCAACAATTCAACTTTGCACTTTTCTTTTGGCCAAAAGAGAACCCATAGTCACAATCATACCAATAATCTACCCATCTTTACACTCAAGTCAAAGAGAAATATCATCACCATGGTTATAAAATGTTATATATAATAGTAAAATCAATATAATCAAAATATAGATTTAATCTCGAGAGTAATATTCATAACTCAACTATAATTTGGTTATAAAAAGAAACCAATTTTGTAGTGAATAGTACCCGTGAATAGTAACTCGTGAATAGTAACTCATGAATAGTAAGCTGTCGTGAATAGTAACTCATGAATAGTAACTCGTGAATAAGAACTCATGAATAGTAACTCATGAATAGTAACTCGTGAATAGTAACTCATGAATAGTAACCCCAACATGAAAAAGTTCCAAATTTGATAAAAATTTCAAACCAATATTTCAACATAATGATATTGAAGAAAATATCATTTTAAGAAGAATATAACACCCCTTACTATCCCTTACAATCCCTTACTATCTCTTTACCTCAAAAGAGCAATACTTCGATCGGAATAACGAATGACGAACTTGCACCAGATATAGCAACACTCAAGATATCAAAATACTCACAAGAATACACTCGATAATATAGAGAGAGAAATAGAGAAAACTTGAGTTTACGGTGTGATTTTCAATTCTAACCTAAGCACCTATTTATAGAAATTGCTTAGAACACCAAATCGTAAAAATTTAATAAAATATTAATATATATATATATATATATATATTAAATTCCTACGCATTACTTAACTTCAATTTCAAATCTAACAACACATGGGCCAACAATAAAAACGTTTTTTAACAAAAATATTTAAAACTTTCAAAAAAATGATAATCAATTAATCCGGAACTTCAATAATTCATAATAAATAGTCTTTTATCGAAAATTGAATCTAAGCTACTTTTATAGGAAATTCAATTCTCTACAACTTTGCGAAGAAAGTTTTTCCAAATTCCAAACAGAAATTGACCGAAATCCACAAACGGACGATTTTACAAGCCATAATCAAATTTCAGTCAAGAAATGGGCCCACAGACATGTTTAACATGTTTTAAACAACTTTTGCAATAAAATACTCTTCCTCCTCATATACTCATATATCCCACATTCATTGTAAAATATCATCATTATTATATTATAATAATATAATAAAATATTATTTTATCGAAAAAGATAAAATATCGATTTTCAACAATTGTCACTTTAAAAATTTTCTCCATCTATATACACATAAAATGAATATTTTTCTTATCATATAAATCAATAATTAATTATTCACAAATAATATTACAGAATCACAATAATGACAACCAAAGGCGGTTCCGGAAAGAGGGGCTTTCAAATAAGAATTTCTCCTTATTTGCATAGCAATTAGGTGACCAAACCTCTCCTTAGACAGAACTTTCTAGACATTGCCAATAATGTTATCTAATAATATTATTCGGATAATATGAATTATTGCTTCGATAATGGAAAATATTTGTAGTAGTGATAATTATCAAAACAACAAGAATATAAAATATCAACGCAAAGAATTATTGAATCAATAAAATAAAATAATTGAATAAAGTAATTATCGTAACAATTATTGAGTAGTGCCTTCTTTACGTAAAAATCAATAATTCAAAAATAACGTGCAATCTGGTATGCTCTTTATGCAAACAAAGCGTATTACTTTACTTTACCCACCGGGTATTCCAACAATGTTAATCGGTAACCACTACTACCAGATTATTTATAAAAACTTTAATTTGTCTTTTTTCTTCATCCGGCAGTTATTACTGCATTATGGGGCCCATAAATGGCGCGCAAGGTCAGCATTTAATATTCCCCAACAGAAAGAATATTCCACGACCAAACGAATATTCCCCGACAACAATGAATATTTTATAACCACTTGCGTATTTTTGAAAAATTTCATATATCACCCTTAACTTTAACTTTTTATCAATTTAACCATTTACTGAATTGTAATTATAAGAAAAATTGAATACTTTTATTTCATAAAATTTGGGGTCTTACAATCTCCACTCCTTATGAAATTTTGTCCCCGAAATTTACGTACCTGGTATTTCGAAAAGTTAAGAATACATTGCTTTCATTTCAGATTCTATCTCCTGGGTCATCATGATTTCTCCATTGCTCATCTCCCGTGATAACTTCATTTGGGTTCCTCACTTGTTGGGAAGTCATGACAATCGCTATCCCTCGAACTACTCGGCTTTGACTTGTCTGGGGCAGCATTTGGTGTCATCACTACCGTTAGAATATACTTTTCTATAGGGCATATTCCTCCTCAATCGCCTTCATCGTACTCTCGATTCATGATCTCGAATCATCAATCTTCGATCCATATCGAATTCAGGTTGACCGCTCTGTACAGGGTAATTCAAAACTCGATGTTGGGTTCTCCCAATTGCTTTCCAAAAAGAGAAATTCATATCATCTATTTTAGCCTTCTTAGATCGGACATCTCTTTCCACAATATCCACGTGTCGTGCGGCTTTTGCCCATGCATCACTTATTCTCACTCGTTCAGTTTTTTCTTCTTTCAGCTCACATTCCATCTTTATCATCTTATACTCTGCCAAAGAATGCTTTTGTTCAAGCATCACATATCGGGTAACACAAGATTGAATTGTTGCATCCTTTTGTTCCACGGACACCGCTTAGATTCTTCACTCGCTTCTTCTAACTCATGAATACGATTTTGAAATTCTACATTTTGATTATATAATACCTCTAATAAACTCTCCTCGTGTACCTCTTCTTCCTCTTCTTCCTCACTCTCAAATTTACCTACTCTGCATGACTATCTAAAAGTCTTATAAATTCTTCACTCACCACATGGATATCTCTAATTCCTTCTTCGTCTGACATCACATTATCATGGTTAGTGATTAGAGGTATCCCCACAGTCTCATTCACTCCATTGTTAGCATCCTCAGCTGTCATTCTCAAATACTGCCATAAAACAAGAGTTAATTAAGCAAATTAATATATCACATAATATCCAGATATTACACTAATGAGACCAACAATTAAGCTTTCAGTAGGACACACTAAATAATAATTTACTCATCTCTCCTCCTAGTTCTAATCCCGATCTCCGCCAGAGATCATATCCCTAAGCTCGATACAAAACCGTAACGCCCCAAAATAGGTTCATTCCATCCAACCCATTCTGAGTCGCCAAATACATGGTACGTAAAACAACTACAACTTTATTACAACAATTGTCGTGCAAAATACAACAACATATATGTTGTGAGTTTAAATACAAATATATACCAATTGTGACTCATGTCCCAACCGTGGACAACACCTCATAATGACACCTTACATAAAGGTATAGTCGAAAACTGTTTTAGAAATTAGAATATTTGGGAAGTGCTCATGAAACCTTCGTATACTGGAGACCATGCGCCTAGGTTATTATAGATATCATATGCCCACAAAATTATCCTTGGTTGACCCAATAGACCCCCCAGAAAAACGAGAAGATTACTATCATATTCTTCCCAATGGTGTGTCTTCTCTTGACATATCATTATCTCCACCGTCTCTAATTGAGAATTATACTTCAACCAAACTCCAAGATTATATAGGTAGTACTCAGATATATACTCGGCAAGTGGATGAGCACATCCATGTCTTATGATGATACGAGGTTGTATGTCATTAGACATCTTCTTGTATGATAGTGGCAAAACACCCTTCCAACGTTGGGTTCGCTTTCACCCTAGTTGATTCACCAAATATAACTACTAAATGATGACCACCGCTCTATTCCCCTCTGTTACTTCAGCCGATCCAAATTTACACTCATTACATTCAAAGGAATTGTGAAGCAAAAGGGTGAGCACAACTAGCTCAGTAAAGAATATTATGACTAAAGATAAATAAATTATCAATAGTCTTCATTAGTAATAAATCAGAGATTTAGAACATATGGTAGATGATAAAACTTTTCAACCATAGTTGCAGCGGAACGAGCAATTCATTAGAAGAGTCAAATAGACCATAAAGTCTATTATCTTCTCCATGTTAAAAGTCCACCAACAATGTTTTAACCCTGTAACATCAATCAACAGTTCCTGTCCACAATCATGTGAATAACTTATAATCATAATTGTAGTTCTAAATTCCTTTTCTCATCCATGACGAAGATAATTTTCATCACCTATCTTTATCTGAAACATCAAATATCATGGTTATACCAAATCACAGTTCATGTTCATAATCATACTAATAAATCCATCTTTGCACTACGGGCCAAAGATATTCATTAACATGTCATCTTTGCACTACGGGCCAAAGATATTCAACAACAGGTCATCTTTGCACTACAAGCCAAAGATATTCAACAACAAATCATCTTTGCACTACAGGCCAAAGATATTAATATCTCGAAGAAATATATAATCATTTCAGAATTTATATAAACAATAATTATAACCATATTGATCAATTCACCTTTGCACTTAAGTTAAAGATATTCAATTATAAATTCAATGGTCATGATCATACCAGTCAACAATTCAACTTTGCACTACTGGCCAAAGAGAACCCATAGTCACAATCATACCAATAATCTACCCATCTTTACACTCAAGTCAAAGAGAAATATCATCACCATGGTTATAAAAATGTTATATATAATAGTAAAATCAATATAATCAAAATATAGATTTAATCTCGAGAGTAATATTCATAACTCAACTATAATTTGGTTATAAAAAGAAACCAATTTTGTAGTGAATAGTACCCGTGAATAGTAACTCGTGAATAGTAACTCATGAATAGTAAGCTGTCGTGAATAGTAACTCATGAATAGTAACTCGTGAATAGTAACTCATGAATAGTAACTCATGAATAGTAACTCGTGAATAGTAACTCATGAATAGTAACCCCAACATGAAAAAGTTCCAAATTTGATAAAAATTTCAAACCAATATTTCAACATAATGATATTGAAGAAAATATCATTTTAAGAAGAATATAACACCCCTTACTATCCCTTACAATCCCTTACTATCTCTTACCTCAAAAGAGCAATACTTCTGACTGGAATAACGCTGAACGAACTTGCACCGTATAGCAACACTCAAGATATCAAAATACTCACAAGAATACACTCGATAATATAGAGAGAGAAATAGAGAGAAAACTTCAGTTTCTGGTGTGATTTTCAATTCTAACCTAAGCACCTATTTATAGGAAATTGCTTAGAACACCAAATCAGAAAATTTAATAAAATATTAATATATATATATATATATATTAAATTCCACGCATTACTTAACTTCTGAATTTCACAGATCTAACAACACATGGGCCAACAATAAAAACGTTTTTTAACAAAAAATATTTAAAACTTTCAAAAAAATGATAATCAATTAATCCTAACTTCAATAATTCATAATAAATAGCCTTTTATCGAAAATTCAATCTCGCTACTTTTTATAGGAAATTCAATTTCTACAACTTTGCGTAAGAAAGTTTTTCCAAATTCCAAATGTAAATTGACCAAATCCACAAACGGACGATTTTACAAGCCATAATCAAATTTCAGTCAAGAAATGGGCCCACAGACATGTTTAACATGTTTTAAACAACTTTTGCAATAAAAATACTCTTCCTCCTCATATACTCATATATCCCACATTCATTGTAAAAATATCATCATTATTATATTATAATAATATAATAAAATATTATTTTATCAGAAAAGATAAAATATCGATTTTCAACAATTGTCACTTTAAAAATTTTCTCCATCTATATACACATAAAATGAATATTTTTCTTATCATATAAATCAATAATTAATTATTCACAAATAATATTACAGAATCACAATAATGACAACCAGTGCCTCCTCAGAAAGAGGGGCTTTCCAATAAGAATTTCTCCTTCTCAAGCGCAAGCAATTAGGTGACCAAACCTCTCCTTAGATGTAACTTTCTAGACATTGCCAATAATGTTATCTAATAATATTATTCAGATAATATGAATTATTGCTTCGATAATGGAAAATACCGTAGTGATAATTATTGAAACAACAAAGAATATAAAATATCAACGCAGCAAAATTATTGAATCAATAAAATAAAATACCGAACAAAGAATTACTCAGTAATAATTATTGAGTAGTGCCTTCTTACGTAAAAATCAATAATTCAAAATACATGCAATACCGCAGTGCCATCGTGCAACAAAGCGTATTACTTTACTTTACCCACCGTATTCCAATGAAAGTTAATTGTAGAACCACTACTGCCTGCTATTTATAAAAACTTTAATTTGTCTTTTTCTTCATCCGACGGCTTATTCTCATTATGGGGCCCATAAATGGTCAAAGCACCATCAGCATTTAATATTCCCCAACGTAAAGAATATTCCACGACCAAACGAATATTCCCCATAACAATGAATATTTTATAACCACTCATGTATTTTTGAAAAAAATTTCATATATCACCCTTAACTTTAACTTTTTTATCAATTTAACCATTTACCGAATTGTAATTATAAGAAAAATTGAATACTTTTATTTCATAAAATTTGGGGTCTTACAATCTCCACTCCTTATGAAATTTTGTCCCGAAATTTACGCACTGGTATTTCAAAAAGTTAGAGAATACATTGCTTTCATTTCGTATTCTATCTCCCGGTCATCATGATTTCTCCATTGCTCATCTCCGTGATAACTTCATTTGGGTTCCTCACTTGTTGGGAAGTCATGACAATCGCTATCCTCGAACTACTCATGGCTTTTGACTTATTCTGGGCAAGATTTGGTGTCATCACTACACAGTAGAATATACTTTTCTATAGGCATATTCCTCCCTCAATCGCCTCATCGCACTCTCGATTCATGATCTCAATCATCAATCTTCGATCCATATCGAATTCAAAGTTGACCGCCTCTGCATGGGTAATTCAAAACTCATGTTGGGTTCTCCCAATTGCTTTCCAAAAGAGAAATTCATATCATCTATTTTAGCCTTCTTAGATCGGACATCTCTTTCCACAATATCCACGTGTCGTATGCGGCTTTTGCCCATGCATCACTTATTCTCACTGCTCGCTTTTTTTCTTCTTTCAAATTTCACATTCCATCTTTATCATCTTATACTCGCTAAAGAATGCTTTTGTTCAAGCATCACATATCGGGTAACACAAGATTGAATTGTTGCATCCTTTTGTTCCACGCATCACCGCTTTCTTCACCGCTTCTTCTAACTCATGAATACGATTTTGAAATTCTACATTTTGATTATATAATACCTCTAATAAACTCTCCTCGTGTACCTCTTCTTCCTCTTCTTCCCTCACTCTCACCACATTCTCGACTATCTCTAAAAGTAACTATAAATTCTTCACTCACCACATGGATATCTCTAATTCCTTCTTCGTCTGACATCACATTATCATGGTTAGTGATTAGAGGTATCCCCACAGTCTCATTCACTCCATTGTTAGCATCCTCAGCTGTCATTCTCAAATACTGCCATAAAACAAGAGTTAATTAAGCAAATTAATATATCACATAATATCCGTATATTATGACCGACCAACAATTAAGCTTAGGTAGGACACACTAGCGAATAATTTACTCATCTCTCCCCTCCTAGTTCTAATCCCGATCTCCGCCAGAGATCATATCCCTAAGCTCTGATACCAACTGTAACGCCCCCAAAATAGGTTCATTCCATCCAACCCATTCTGAGTCGCCAAATACATGGTACAGAAAACAACTACAACTTTATTACAACAATTGTCGTGCAAAATACAACAACATATATGTTGTGAGTTTAAATACAAATATATACCAACTGTGACTCATGTCCCAACCGTGGACAACACCTCATAATGACACCTTACATAAAGGTATAGTCGAAAACTGTTTTAGAAATTAGAATATTTGGGAAGTGCTCAAGGAAACCTTCGTATATACGGGGGACCATGCTACAGGTTATTATAGATATCATATGCCCACAAAATTATCCTTGGTTGACCTAATAGACCCCAAAGAAAAACGAGAAGATTACTATCATATTCTTCCCAATGGTGTGTCTTCTCTCGACATATCATTATCTCCACCGCCTCTAATTGAGAATTATACTTCAACCAAACTCCAAGATTATATAGTAGTGCTCAGATATATACTCGTGAAGTGGATGAAACACATCCATGTCTTATGATGATACGAGGTCAGTATGTCATTAGACATCTTGTATGATAAAGGCAAAACACCCTTCCAACGTTGGGTTCGCCTCACCCTAGTTGATTCACCAAATATAACTACTAAATGATGACCACCGCTTCTATTCCCTCATTACTCCCCGGCCGATCCAAATTACACTCAGATTACACGAAAGGAATTGTGAAGAAGCAAAAGGGTGAGCACAACTAGCTCAAGAAAGAATATTATGACTAAAGATAAATAAATTATCAATAGTCTTCATTAGTAATAAATCGTAGATTTAGAACATATGGTAGATGATAAAACTTTTCAACCATAGTCATAATGAACGAGCAATTCATTAGAAGAGTCAAATAGACCATAAAGTCTATTATCTTCTCCATGTTAAAAGTCCACCAACAATGTTTTAACCTCAGAACATCAATCAATCAGCCTCGGCCCACAATCATGTGAATAACTTATAATCATAATTGTAGTTCTAAATTCCTTTTCTCATCCATGATTTAAGATAATTTTCATCACCTATCTTTATCTCAAACATCAAATATCATGGTTATACCAAATCACGCTCATGTTCATAATCATACTAATAAATCCATCTTTTTACACTACGGGCCAAAGATATTCATTAACATGTCATCTTTGCACTACGGCCAAAGATATTCAACAACAGTCATCTTTGCACTACAAGCCAAAGATATTCAACAACAAATCATCTTCAGACTATAAAGCCAAAGATATTAATATCTCAAGAAATATATAATCATTTCGTAATTTATATAAACAATAATTATAACCATATTGATCAATTCACCTTTGCACTTAAGTTAAAGATATTCAATTATAAATTCAATGGTCATGATCATACCAATCAACAATTCAACTTTGCACTACTGGCCAAAGAGAACCCATAGTCACAATCATACCAATAATCTACCCATCTTTACACTCAAGTCAAAGAGAAATATCATCACCATGGTTATAAAAATGTTATATATAATAGTAAAATCAATATAATCAAAATATAGATTTAATCTCGAGAGTAATATTCATAACTCAACTATAATTTGGTTATAAAAAGAAACCAATTTTGTAGTGAATAGTACCCGTGAATAGTAACTCGTGAATAGTAACTCATGAATAGTAAGTCGTCGTGTGAATAGTAACTCATGAATAGTAACTCGTGAATAAGAAACTCATGAATAAGAACTCATGAATAAGTAACTCGTGAATAAGTAACTCGTGAATAAGAACTCCAACATGAAAAAGTTCCAAATTTGATAAAAATTTCAAACCAATATTTCAACATAATGATATTGAAGAAAATATCATTTTAAGAAGAATATAACACCCCTTACTATCCCTTACAATCCCTTACTATCTCTTACCTCAAAAGAGCAATACTTGATCGAATAATAATGAAATCTAACTTGCAGACGTAGATAAAGAACACTCAAGATATCAAAATACTCACAAGAATACACTCGATAATATAGAGAGAAAATAGAGAAAACTTCAGCTTACGGTGTGATTTTCAATTCTAACCTAAGCACCTATTTATAGAAATTGCTTGAAACACCAAATCGTAAAATTTAATAAAATATTAATATATATATATATATATATATATATATATATTAAATTCCTACGCATTACTTGACTTCAATTTCAAAGATCTAACAACACATGGGCTAACAATAAAAACGTTTTTTAACAAAAATATTTAAAACTTTCAAAAAAAATGATAATCAATTAACGCGAACTTCAATAATTCATAATAAATAGCCTTTTATCGTAAAATTCAATCTCGCTACTTTTTATAGGAAATTCAATTCTCTACAACTTTGCGTAAGAAAGTTTTTCCAAATTCCAAATGTAAATCGACCAAATCCACAAACGGACGATTTTACAAGTTATAATCAAATTTCAGTCAAGAAATGGGCCCACAGACATGTTTAATATGTTTTAAACAACTTTTGCAATAAAAATACTCTTCCTCCTCATATACTCATATATCCCACATTCATTGTAAAAATATCATCATTATTATATTATAATAATATAATAAAATATTATTTTATCGTAAAAGATAAAATATCGATTTTCAACAATTGTCACTTTAAAAATTTTCTCCATCTATATACACATAAAATGAATATTTTTCTTATCATATAAATTAATAATTAATTATTCACAAATAATATTACGTAATCACAATAATGACAACCGTGACGCCCCAGAGAAGGGGCTTTTCAATAAGAATTTCTCTCTTCGGCCTGCCAAGCAATTAGGTGACTAAACCTCTCCTTGTATGTAACTTTCTAGACATTGCCAATAATGTTATCTAATAATATTATTCGATAATATGAATTATTGCTTCGATAATGGAAAATACATCGCATGTAGTGACAATTATTGAAACAACAAAGAATATAAAATATCAACGCAGCAATTATTGAATCAATAAAATAAAATATTTGAATAAAGAATTATCGTAATAATTATTGAGTAGTGCCTTTCACGTAAAAATCAATAATTCAAAAATATTAATAATCTGGCCATCATTTCTTTATGCAAAGCGTATTACTTTACTTTTACCCAACGGTATTCCAATGATGTTAACTTCGTAACCACTACTGCCGCTATTTATAAAAACTTTAATTTGTCTTTTTCTTCATCCGATGCTATTTCTCATTATGGGGCCCCAAATGGTCAAGCGCTACCGTCGTATTTAATATTCCCCAATGAAAAGAATATTCCACGACCAAACGAATATTCCCCGACAACAATGAATATTTTATAACCACTTGCGTATTTTTGAAAAATTTCATATATCACCCTTAACTTTAACTTTTTATCAATTTAACCATTTACTGAATTGTAATTATAAGAAAAATTGAATACTTTTATTTCATAAAATTCGGGGTCTTACACACACCATAATATTCAAAAATATATTTCGAAAAAAATTAATCTTTATTTATAAAAGTTGGGATCTTACACCACCCATGTGTGCTATATATTAAAAAAATATATATGAGCAAACCCGTAGCAATTAAACCCTTATCTTTTGTGGTGTACATGAGCAGCTTACGAGGCTTTGATGTGTTCTTCAATGAGTTCGATGAATGATAACTTTTGTGTACAGTAGCATTACTTGATGAATGATAGTTTTTTTTCTAAGTCCCACATTCTCTACCCACCAACTTATGATAGGAAATTGGCAGCATAAATAAAACAAGCATGGGCCCTTCACCTATACAAATTAAAAGTGTTTCAAGTTGGGGGTTTAATTTTGGACTAATTTTCATGGACCGCACCAGGTCTTTGGGCGATTCGAGTATGAAGGCCGCACAAATTGAGCTTTTAAAAAGGCCAGGCGAGATCGGGATATTAGTTAAAATATGATCGGCCACCTGATCCGCACTCTTGACCAAACCTAACTTTTTAAAAAAATATTTTACTTCTTAAATAGAACAATAACCATATTTTATAAATCAAAATTAACGTATAACCCAATAAGTTCGGGTGTAAATTGCCATTCCTACTCAGAGGGGTATTTCTGTCATTTAAGAATCTCCAACTTGCTTGAGTTGCTTCAGCAAAACGAGAGGGAATTCCACTGCAAAGCTCCCACCAGAACACCACAATCTTTCTGTATCTCAATATATATGTATATACATATATATCGTTATTTTCCCTTTTCTTGGTCAAATATACCAGATATCCACATGGATGTAGCAGCCGAAGCCTCCATTTTCAATCGCCCAACATTTCTCACTGGCTCGAAGCATTCGTTCTTCGTTTCGCCTAATCGTCAGATTTTGAAATTACACACAAAATTACCTACAACGATTCTGCGATGTAATTCTCGAACTTCAATCAGCTGTGGATTATTCAAATCGAGGTTTGTAGGTAAGGAGGTTTTTGTTAATGGAGGTCATTTGAGCTCTGTAATAGTTAAATGTAGCGGTGCTAAAGCCCCAAATGGGGGTTTAAAATTAGGGATTTTGGAAGTTTTGGTTAAGAAGGGATTAGTTTTGGCGGCGATTGTTTGCGGGCTTGTAGTGTTTAGGTGTCAGAGAGTTGTTGCGGTGGAAGGGTTTTTGAGTGCTGGTGGGGTTGGGGTTTTGGAGCAGAGTGGGTTGTTGTTGAGGAGTTGGTGGCCTAAGGTTTTGCAAGTTCTTAGGGTTTTTAAAGATCAGGGTTTACTTTTGGTTGTGCTTTTTGGTCTCTCAGCATTTTTCTCCATGGCTGAGACTGCAATTACCACTCTGTGGCCTTGGAAGGTATATGCTATTATTAATGGTTTTTAAACTTTTCAAGTTAATTTATTTTTTAATCTTTTGAAAAGATAGTTGACTTGTGCATATAAAACGTAATTAATTCTGGTTCTGCCACATTTAGAAGTTCAATGGTTCTTTGGCAATTTTTTCAAAAGACCGGACATCAAAATTAGAATGCAAACCCACTCGTGATTAACTAATCAAGGGCAGTTTCTTATCCCCTGTTAAGTTGTAATGGCATTTTGGTATTTTGGTTTGGTCATCTCTTCACCAATGGTGGTACGCCACTAAGATGTATGGAATAATCAAGTTTGTAATGCATACTCGGGATCTTCTTTGATCCCTGAATTCTGTTAATGATTGATGTATAATCTAGAATCTAAATTTAGCCATTTTAGTAGTTTCAACTCAGCGTCTATTAACTCTCTAAAATATCTCACGATATAAGAAAAGCTAATAATAATTCTATATCCAGAATAATTTTCCAAGGAGCATTAATCGGTATTTATAAACAAAACAACCCTAAATTGAACTTGGAGACCAAAAGACAAAAATAACCCAACTAACTAAAACAAGTGATTAAAATATAACTAATAAAACAAGTCCATAATAATGAAATAAACAAAATAAATAAATAAATGGGATACCCGATCTTTTTTACATTATTGAGTGGAGGTGACTCAGATATGGACTATCCTAACGTCTTGATCGGTGCCTCTATTGAAAATAAAAGTAAAAAATCTTGATAATAAAGTTTGATTTATATATTGGAACTTCATGAACTTAAGTGGTTTTGTTTATAAGGAACTTGAGGTAGTACGTTCTTGAGCATGTTCCTCTTTCCCTCGTTTCATACGCCAATTGAAAAGCAACGGGGTGTTCCTAACCTTGCATAATGTTTGGAGCAAGGGGAATGCCTTGCCAACCTTCTCTCTTCTCTTTTGCACTTCCAACACTAATTCAGGAATGTTGCTAAATCACTTCCATTGCTGTAGCCCATACACGTAAGAAGACCTTACTCTTAATCAACCAGATGCCTTTCAGAGGAATTATGCAGCATCTGCCTTATGCAGTCCCTTGAGAAAGATCTCAGCCCAAACTTGGCGTTCGTTCAAGTGTTCTATATTGACGTATTCTCCATGTCCTTGCAAACATTTTCACTAAAGCCTTCTAAACGAGGCATAATTTTCTAGGCAGCGAATGCCTTCCTATCTTTTTGATTACTTTATATAAAGGGCCTGTTCGGGAACGACTTATTTTAGAGGACTTATAAATTAAAATATAAGTTGACTTATAAGTTGTTTTAAGTTGGGACTTGTAAGTAAAAGTGTTCGTCATCAATTTGACTTATAAGTCAAAAATCAAGTTAAAACAAGTTATGAAGGTATTTGGCTCATAAGGATTTATAAGTTAAAATAATGTAAAGATTACTAACAAGGACATTAATAAAAAAATGGGCAAAATAGAAGAGGGGCAAAATAGACATTACATTTAGTCAAACTAAGTCATTTTAAAATAGACATTATAAGTCATTTTAAAATAAGTCATAAATAGTTATTTATTTTTTTGACTTAAAAACCAACTTATAAGTTAAAAATAAGTAGCTTCCAAACACTCAAACAGTGGCAAACCTTGAAGTTGGAGAAACATTCTCCCTTTTGAATCTGGTCAGATATGAAAGACCTTTCTTCTAAACCTTGAAGTTTGAGAAACATTCTCCCTTTTGAATATTTACACTACTCTTTGGTGTAAGGTAGTTTGAGATAGTCCCATGAGGTGTGGTTGGACCAATATAAGAGTCTTTGGAAACATATGCCAAAAAGTCAAACTAGTAGATTTTTTCTGGAATTTAATTATACTTGGTTTGTTTGTGTTACTTTTGTAGATATAATATTAGCATTCTATTTGGTTTAGGAATGTTAAATAAGTTGTTTGTACTTTGCTCTTTTAAAGACCATGGATTAATATATAGTATTTTGATTGTATTGATCTGTGTGTTCTTTCCTTCCTCGTCCTTAAATTCTTCTTGGAACCTTTCCCAATTCTAACCTAAAATCGGTCTCCAACAATATTGGTATGAGAGACATAAATCCTTGATCTAGGCCTGTTTTCCTAAAATTTTCGTCCCTAAAGTAGTGGTAAAATAGTCCAAAAAACAATTATCACCATCACCAAGAAACCCAACCACCGACACAGAAGGATGTCTTTGCCCCGCTTAGGCCAGCTATTCAGCGATATCTAACTTATTCAGAAGCATACAAATACCTTCAATCATCCACCCATTGGAATTACCACCACCTAGCTCTAATCTTCCAATGCGACACTGGAACTGCCCCAAATCCACCTACCGTCATCTTCGATTAACTGAAAATCCTATCTGTAAGAAAAAACTCTTAACTATTCCAACCCACAATAACAACCGATCAAAACTCTAGCCACTACCTTCCCCAACCACTGCCGGCCAAAACCGTAACCCTCCGAAGCCATCCAAGCATACACACCAGATAACCCCGAAAAAAGAAAAGAAAAGAAGGATTAAAGAATTTCTCTTACCGGTATGAACTGACTGATTAGAGGAAACAATGTTTTACTGATACAATATTGAAGAAAATTTGAATTTGGTGACTCAACATCAGAAGAATCGATATACAGTAGTGATTAGATGTGAAGTTATTAAAGCTACTACAATTCATTGTTCATCACTTGGTGCTTTCAAATTATAAGCAGTGAACATATTTCAACACACGGAGTTGGTGCAAGGAAGTAAATCTTTGGTAGAGTTGCGACACTATTCTGCAGTTTGGCCACAGGCTCCGAATTTGCTTGGATTGAAGATGTGATAATATCTATGTACCGGAGGGCTGAATCCTTATTTCATGTGATCCTATTATGTTGGCCCAAATTAATGACCAACCATGAGCGGGGGGGTATCAAAGTTTGAAATTAATATTAATTCACTCCCTCACAGTTTGTTAAAAGTGTTTATATGTATGTGAATCTCAGAATGAGTATGAGTGGGACTGTGTACTTATGAACTTTGACCGACTCACAGTCTAACTTAAATATATCAACATATTACAAACACAATTAAAACAAAATACCAATCATAGAACACAGAAGATTTATGTTTAATGAAGCTTATTCTGATCACGGAGCCCTTAGCATTGTTTTTATCACTTTTATGAAGCTTATTCTGTTGTATTACTTAAAACCCAACAACCCTCTCTGATATTTTTTGCACTTAAACAAAAGAACAAGAAATGAAATCTGTGTGTTTATAAAATGTGCTAAGAATGACGTCATAAATCGTTGACCTTTTGGAGTCCTGCAACCTTCTACTTATAATATTCTCCTTTCTGGAGTACCTTTCAATTGTATTCTCTTGTGACAAAATTTCTAATTAATTTCTGATGTATCAGGTGCGTGAGTTGGCTGAGAAAGAGTCTGAAAATGGTGTCTTCAAAATGCTTCGTAGTGATATTACTCGGTTCCTAACAACTATACTCATTGGCACAACGTATTGCTCTTTTATACTTGCAATCAGGCTATTGATTTTTGTTTCTCAGCTTGAATATGAACATTGTCTCTTATTGTAGATTTCATTTATGTCCTCAGCGTTGCCAATATTGCAGCAACAGCACTAGTTACTGATGCAGCAACAGCAATATTTGGTGAAGCTGGTGTAAGCGCAGCAACTGGAGTTATGACTGTATGTTTTCAAATCTTTGTTTAATTGATACAGAAGTTTAGTTTATTATCCACGTAGGATTATTAGAATTTCAAATTCTTTGTTTTTATGGAATTTGCTAAACTAACATTGAGAACCACCTTTATATTCATCGTCTTTTTGAATGCTTTTGTTAGAGGTTGCCAAACTGCTGAGAATAATTTAAGTACAAATGTAATACTCCCTTTGTTCAAAAATATAGGATCAATACTGATTTTTTGAAGACACTTTGAGATATTTTTAAATTTAAATTGATATGAATTAATTTAACTTTAAAACAATACAATTATTAAAATTGTAAACTGTTGAAATAGTACAATTAATTACAAGATTTATTTTCTTCAAAAGTTAAATGAATCACATCAATTTTGAATTTTAAAATTTCTCAAAGTGACCTTTAAAAGTCAAACTTATCCTATATTTTAGAACGGAGGGAGTATGTTTTTCTGGTACACTAGCACGTGGTACATGCATACTATTGTGCTACTTGTCAATCTGGTTGGTCAAATTTATGAAGTCAATTTGGTCTTCAAAATTATGTACGAAACTGGATGTAAGCTAAGTTCCTCAGAATTCTTTAATGGTGCATAGATATATAGGAAATTTGTAAAGCTTTTTACGAGTATCATTTGTACTACAAAGGCAATTGGAGATACTTTATCGGGTTATTTTTTTCCATTTTCAGTGCTTCATTCCAACTGCTCATATTTTGTTATCAGGTTGCAGTGTTGCTTCTCACTGAGATTACTCCAAAAAGTATTGCCGTACATAATCCCACAGAGGTTGCTAGGTTTGTGGTAAGTTAGATGTGGATCTTTCTTATAAAATTAACCAAAATCACATAAAAATTTATAGTAACTGTATCATCATACAAAAAACTCTCTGCTGCTTAGCTTACTATTTATGCTTTCAAATCATTTGAATAGTCTTACTTGTATTGCCTTCAGGTCAGACCAGTGGCGTGGCTTTCCTTGATATTATATCCTGTGGGTAGAGTTGTCACATATCTATCAATGGGTATACTAAAATTGCTTAGTTTGAAAGGAAGGAGGTGCGCTTATCATTAATGCATATTGTCCTTGCTGCTTCTGGTAGTTCATTGACTTTTAAGATTACTTGGGCAATGGCTGATGATGTTTCCAACTTTGTTCAGTTTTTTCCCATAAGAATTTTCATGAATGTTTTGATTATTTGAGAAATCTCCTATGAAATTATTTATTACTTTAATACCAGGCAAGAAAAAGAAGTCTGACTGTCTGAGACAAAAGGATTAGAAGAAAATATTTATGATGGTATACCTCAATATTTCACAATTCCCCTTCCCCTCGGTATCTAGTTCTGTCTCTTTGAAGGCTGCCTAACGTGAAGATATTTAGTTTTATCCTTTATTTTGTTATATACATATTTTCTGTGCTACAGAATATTATTACATGTGTTTGTGTTTGTACAGAAGTAGGTGTAAATACTTCTGCTTTACAGTAACAAATAAATCATTTGCCACGTAGTTGCTAGTCATGAAGCTTATTTGAATTATTTTGGAAGAGTGATCATGAATTGGTTAAGAATCATTTGCTTTTATTGAGTCAAATATTATATGCGATAAACATAGGTTGTTGGGTATCAATGACATATTGAATGAATGAAATTTGTGTTTAGAACCTGTTCTTGAGTTTGCAGAATACTCTGTTGAAGTTTGGCCCAAAAACAAATTGTCTTATCAAATTGAATAATATACTTACCGTTGTTTCTGTCTGCAGACTTCTTGTCCACCTTGGCATTGTATCCTCTTTCTTCAATCTGATAAATTTTCTTCTTTTATCTGATAAGAACCTTATCATTTATATTTCACGGCATGTTTGTTCTGTTGTCAGTTGCAGCATATGCAACTTCAATTTTGCGCTTTATAACTGAACTATAATTAGCTGAAGCCAGTGTTTTAAGTATTTATCTTCAAATTATGGCTCCAATATTACATTATTCCTTACCTCGTCCCCATTTGATTTCAGCGAACTATATGTTACTGAAGATGAATTGAAGTTGATGTTGCGAGGAGCAGAGTTGAGTGGAGCAATTGAGGAGGAAGAACAGGTAACAGAATGGGAATGTGATCCTTTTTTTGTTATTTTCTAAAGTTCATATTATCGCCGTCCTTGAATTTGCGCAAACAAATTTTCTTTAAGCGAATAATATGTATTGGTAATATCATGAATAATTTCTAGGTCATCTGCAATAAGTTTTTCGACTGTTGAATTAAACTCGAAGTGTCTTTATAATTTATAAGGAGATCAGAGTCATTGCTTGATGTTTTTATCCAATTAAGTTCCTTGGGATGATGGCTACTGATGAGATAAAGGAAATATATTGCATGCACATTGTCAAGAACTCGAGAACCAAGATCATTCGAGAAAATAAGATCATTCTCCCTTGGTGAAACCATATAAGTGAAAGCCAAGTTGTTCCCATGTCCAGGCACTAAAAAGATGGGAAAAAAAGTAAAAAATACTAATCCCAAAATAAAAAAAGATTTTGAAAATAATAAATAGAAATTAAAAAAATCGAAAAAAAAACTAATAGTAAAAAATTATGCAAAGATAAGAAAGAGAGAACAAAAGGGAAAAAACCAAGCCCCTCTTGGCTCAATGGTAAAACAACTACTCAAGGCTTTGAGTGCAAGAGTTCTTGGGATCCATTCCTGCCCAAGGTAGCAAAAAAAAGAAAAAAAGGGCAAAACAAGCATACACTAAAGATATCACAAGTTTTTTTAGACTTCTAATGGCAGGCATATTGTTTTTTGAAGGAAAGAGGATGTTCCAAGGTTTTAATTTCTCTTTCTACGAAACATTGCCCGCAAAATTGGAAAATTGTAGTGGTAAGTTTATTTATCTGAAAAAAGAGGGATCATAATGAAATCATTGATTAATTGTGAAAGTGGTTTCAGCTAGTGATTTATGCATTTCCCAACAGATTCAGAAGGGAAGATAAAAAAGCAAAAAAAAATTAAAATCCTGAGTGAAAATATTCAATAATCATGCTAAAGTATAGATCACTCCACTCAAATGAAGTCCTTAAATCCCGACTCCAGCTTATTAGTTGTTATGAATTTGCTAATAGACAATAATAAGTATTGTGAACTAACACTGTCATGTTTTCTCCTGGTATAGGTTGTTAAATTTGCTTTTTGACTGATGATATGAAAAGCATTTTGGCCTTCCTTGAATGCTATCCTAGTGGTCTTATAGATGGTGGGATATAACTACCTGCATTTATTATATAACTTTAGCCTTCTGTATAACTTTTGAAAATGCTTTGAGAGACAATAATACGGCTTAACTTTGCTGGTCCTGAAAAATTATGCAAACTTCTTTGTGTTTATCTTTGATTATTAGTTGAATTTGAGAGATAAATGCCATGCAGAACATTTTTTGGTGAATTATATTATCTCAAAATTGTAAATTGAGAATGTAATTCTAGTATGAGGGCATCCCTTTCCCCTTTATCTCTTTTTTATCTTTTTAGGATTTTAGGCATATGTATGTAGGGGTGCTCATCGGTAAAATACCGAACCGGTACCGATCCGAAAGTATCGGAAAAGCAAGAACCGGCATCGGTACCGAATTACCAGGTTCGGTACAAAATCGGTAGCGATTTTTTCGGTCCGGTTTTCGGTTATACCACATGGTAATATATATAATTATTAATAATAATTAAATAATTTTTTTTAATATATTAACAATTTTTTTTTAAAACTAAGAAATCATCTATCTAATTTATTAATTGTAGCTGGGCTGCCTGGGCATCATAATTTTCAAGTCAATTGAAGCTGAAGCTACTGTGTAAATTTCATCCCCTTATGCCTTGTGGCCTTGTCTAGTTTTTTTTTGGTGGTTGATTTGTTGGCTTGTTGCTATATTAGTTGTTTATTTATGTCCATTAGTTGTTCTACTTGTGAGTTGTGACATGAATCATGATCCCAACCTTCTGCAGCTTCCACATTCACAGATGAAACCAACTCCGACTGTCCCATCTCAAGTTCCTGTTATGCAAACGTCGGAATGAACCAAGCAAATACAGAGCCCAAACTTTACAAAATAAATCCATAGTTTATATCACCTGGGGAAGAAAACTAGGATTATGACATGTTATAAAATTGGCAGCCGTACAGTACAGACTACAGTCAATCAAGGAGGTTAAAAACTTAAAATAAGCTAGGGTTCATTTGACCAGTTCAGTTTTACGGCTCATATAATATGCTCCACATCACTTGTCTGCTGCAATGAAACAGAAAGAAACTCCATACAAGGAAAAAAGTTTACTAATTTATTTCAACTCAGTAAGATATATAGAGCATCCTGAGCCCTGAGGTATCCAAACATTAATGTAAATCAAATAAACTAAAAATTCCAAAGCATTTGAATGAATTAACAGATTCACATATATTAGCAAGCACTAGAGTTTGAGTCAATAGGGAAGAAATAACTTCGACCCCTTTGGAGAATAACTGCTACAAATTAAATATCACAACAACATATTCGTTACAGAAATTTTTATAGCAGTTAAGCAGGTCAATTCCCCTCCGATAATCAAAAGCTGAAACAAGCAGTAGGTACAAAGTTCAATCCAAATTGACATAAATTAAAAACAAACAATGCACAAGGCACAATTCTCTCGACTATCAAGTCTCCAGTCTCCAACAAATCAACCATATTACATATCCAAGATTGATGCATCTAAATTGCCTGTTGAAAATTCTGCAATTTTTAAAAGACAAATGTGAACAAATCATAATTTATTAAGAAGAATTTAAACTACATTACAAAAAAATATATAAACAATACAACGTGTTACAGTGTTACTGTGCTATACCTTTTTCAATTTCTTCAAGGGATTCCAACTTTTCTTCGATATCAATTGGTTCATTGCTTCGACGAAGCTAATCTTGGGCACAAATATTTCCTTGCACCATCCTAGGAGTTAAAGAGCTCCTAAAGAAATCAAGGATGCGTTCTCCTGTGCTAAATGCCGATTCGAAAGCCACGGTAGAAATGAGAATCGCTAAGACATCTCTAGCCATTAATGAAAGAACGGGAAATCTATGAGTGTTGGATCTCCACCAAGCTAAAAGGTTAAATTTTTCATCATTTCTTTCAACTCGATCCTCTAAATACATTTCTAACTCAGTTTGAACTTCCCCACCTTGAACATCCTCAACATGTTCAAACAAGCTGTCAATTTTTCTTTTTTTTTTCTTGACATACTTTCTACTAATGATGAGCCACCAGGCCCATCACTTTGAGTTAAGCTTCCACTCCCACTTGGAGTTTGAGATGAATGACCTTGGGACGATAAATGATTCAGATTATAATAATTGAACAACTCAAATAATACATCTTTAGCCCCTCTAGTCATTTTGATTGCCAAATCACTTTCTTTACCATACATGTGATTAAATACAAACTCAATGAAAGTGAATTTGTGTCTTGGATCAAGAACCACGGCAATGTATAACAACTTGTTCATTTTATCAACATCCTCCCAATATTTCATCAACTTTGATCTCATCCTCGTAGCCATTTCTCTCATTTGAAAATCATCATCATCTTCCATTTCTTTCAAAAGACCATCAACTTCCACAAACTCGTGAACAAATCCATTGGATGTAACATATAATGAGCCGGAGATTCTAAGTGTTAGTTCATAAAAGTGTTTCAAAAACAAAACAATTCTTCTTACATTACCCCAATCCTCCACCGTTGGCCACCCTTCACCTAAGATCATTTCTTGTTTAAACAAAGGATCCCTACTCCCAAGCCTATTAAAATCACGTTCAAAATGTTGAGCAACCTTCAACGTTGAAGAGTTCCATCTAGTAGCAACATCTAGGATTAATGAAGATTTATTTTCAATTTTTTCAAAGTCAACACACTCCTTGAACTTTCTAATCCTAGATGGAGATTGCCTCACCCACCTAATCAATGCCTGAACACAAGCTACCGAAATATTATCGTCTTTCAACCCATCAACTACGACCAAATTTAAAATATGAGCAACACATCGAACATGAATGAATTTATTCTCACAAACACTATCTCCCCATACTTGCAATTGGTTTTTTAGATAAGATACCGCAACATCATTTGAACTGACATTATCAATAGTTATGGTAAAAACTCTCTTAATCCCCCATTCTATCAAACAATTCTCAATTGCCATTCCAAGGGCCTTACCCTTGTGACTCAAAATTGGAACAAAGTTTATAATTCTTTTTCTCAATCTCCATTTCTCATCAATGTAATGAGTTGTCACAACCATATAATTAAGTCTATGCATTGATGTCCATGTGTCAGTTGTAATACATATCCTTTGAGAAGATGAGTTAAAAATAGATTTTAACTTCTTTTTCTCTTCCATATATATTTTAAAACAATCTCTTGTAATTGTGTGACGTGAAGGAACATTGAACCTAGGACATGCAATGGACACAAAATGTCGAAATTCCTCATTTTCCACAAATTTAGAAGGAACTTCATCAACTAGAATCATATATGCTAAAGCAGCCCGAGTTAGATCCACATCAAACTTCCAAAGATAATTATTTGTTGATTCCCCTTCCATGGTCTCATCATCATTATTAGCACTTGCAGATTTAAAGTTTAAGATTGCTTGATTTCTTAACTCCACATTTGGGGGTAACTTTTACATCTCCTACTGTGAGCATTAAGACCACTAGTCCCATTATTTTTTGGATCAACACTTAAAATAGCTCCACAATATTTGTATTTAGCTTTAATTTGACCATTTTGTTTAAATCTTGTATAATGAACCCAAATTTTAGCACGAGTCTTACCGGCATCAAGTTACTCAATTTCACCTTCATTCAACTCCTCTTCATCAATATGAATTGGATTTTCAGCATTCGAGTCCACGCTGATGGGTGCCTCAGACGTTAGCCATTATAACCTACACATGCTCAAAACAATGAGCCTTACTTTTTAATGAACTATAATAACAAAAGATTATATTAACAGAAAGCTTCCAAAGCAGTTGTGTTCAAATATGCAATGAACTTTTGTCTGTAAAAATGGGTTCCAATCCAAATCTTCTAATATTCCCCAAATATCAAGTTGTTGGTGATGAAACAAAATTACACTGTGCCTCTGCAAAACTAATATATTACTACGTCTAGATTTACTCTAAAAACTAATATATTATGACGTAATATATTACTCTAAAAACTAATATATTAAACTAATTTTACTCTATTTAAACTAATATATTAGTTTTCTTACATTTTCACAGAAACTAGACAAATATCAGTTCTATCCCCAAATATCAAGTTGTTAGAGTAAATTTGTGTTCATAATACTAATGAACTTTTGTATGTAAAAATGGGTTCTACTATTAATTGGCTGCTCACAGTTTCAAAAGACTAATAATGTTTTGTTTTTTCAACTCCTTAAATAACAGAGGTAACTGGTAAGTGCCTAAGTGGTAAAGGGTGAATGTGTATTAGTGTATACATATATATATATATATATGTATATATAAATATATGTATGTATATATATATATATATATGTATCAGTATATGATGTGTACAGATCTCAGATCTGGGTGCAGTCATGCAGAAGATGTGCTCAGAGATGGAGGATTCGGTGGACAGTGGTCGGTGGGTGGGTGCAGACTGCAGATGGGTGACTCAAGGTTTTGCTTTGGAGACGAGTTGGAGATCTGGGTGCAGAATGTGTTGTTGTTGTCTTGTTGACTTGCTGTAGAGACTAAAGAGTAGTAGACTAGTAGGCTCCCCGCTCCTGTCCCGTGCTCTGCTATTCAGAAAATTCCTTACCGCTACCGGTACTGAAAAGTGTTAAAATACCGAAAAACCGGTACCGAAAAAAACCGGTACCGCCGGTACCGGTATCAACCGGTTCGGTAAAAAGCCGAAAAAACCGATTTTTTTGAGCACCCCTATATGTATGTATTTGCTATATGCGGATGTGTTTTTACTTTATTTATTTATTCATTCATTTATATTCTTGTTATTTTAAATTATCTTTTATTCATTTCTTATTTTGGTTGTCTTATGATTTTACCTTTTAGTTTGTCATTACCTTTCTATTTTTATACCTATTACATATGGTATTCATCTTTCAGCCTATCCAACTAGTTCGGGATGAAAGGTGTTTTGTTGAGTTGAGTTATGTTGTTTAGAAAATCTTAATGGAGTTTACATAGTGTTATGCATCTATAGGAAGAGCTAATGTATTGTGAAATCTTTTTGCAGGATATGATTGAAAACGTGTTAGAGATAAAAGATACTTATGTTAGAGAAATGATGACACCTCTTGTTGATGTTGTTGCCATTGATGCCAGTGCTACACTTGTCGATTTCCACAGCTTGTGGGTGACTCATCAGTATTCCAGGTGTGTTGAACTTGTTATATTATCAAGTAGTAAAATATTTTCCTATTTGACGAAGCCTTTTTCTCTAAGAAATATTTTAGCATGCCCACAGGGTTCCCGTCTTTGAGCAACGTGTTGACAATATAGTGGGTGTCGCATATGCAATGGATCTTCTAGATTATGTTCAGAAGGTAAGCTTATGTTGCAAACAGCCAAACATTCTAGTTCTTTAAATTCTTTGTTTCTATATCTTCTCTAACTGTAAAAAAAATCTCATAGTTTGCAGAAATATATTCTTTTTGATTTTGAAGGGGGAACTACTAGAAAGTTCTGCTGTGGGTGATATGGCACATAAACCTTCGTACTTCGTCCCTGGTAATTTAAGTTCATTTTTATTTCCTTTTTTAAACTTTGTCTCTTTTACTTCTTTTAATTGAATAAAATGAATCCAGTTCCTAATTCTCGATTTTTAAATTTTTTTTTTATCGTTCCTTTAGTAAGAACTAAGAAACTAATATGTGCTTAGGTTTTATGCAAGATTTAAGATTCAAGGGTAGAACCCATTCTATGTTAATTAAAGACTTTGGCAGCCTTGCGCTAGATGCCTAGATGGAGTTGATATAATATGATGAGGTGGCGGTCTTTTTGGCATCACTTTAGTAAGAAGTAAATATGTGTTTTGGTTACATGTGAGATTTCACATGCATGGATAGAACCTATTTCTATATTAGTGAACTTAGAATTACTTATAAAAAAATCATATGATTAGTAGAGTTATTCAGAATAGATATGATAAGAATTCTATTTGCAGATAAAAAAATATTTTGTGCAACACACATAATTATATATGTCACACATTGATATCCACTCTCTTGTATATGTCAAACCATTTCATCTCCAACCAAGTATTTTGCCAATGAAGTGTTAATGTAATCAAGACATAATTTGGGAGATGTGTGTTTAAATGCGTTTTGTGCTGCCATATCAGATAGGTTTGTGGAAGAATAATAGAAAGGATAAGAGGAGCTGTGTTAAAATTTTGGCTACATGATGGCTACCTACAAAAGCGGGCGATTTTCCAGCGGGTTTGACCGACCCAATTAAAAAACCTAAATCGATCTGCTTTTTTCCTTCTTCGACAATCGATCGACAAAGAAATCGTAGAAGGGACTGCGCAGAATTGCGAGAGAGAGCGCTAATCGAACCTTTTCCTTCGAGCTCGGCGGTTCCTTCTTGACAAAGAATCGACTTGATTTTGACGAGAAAGCGATAAAAATCTTATGCGATACATTCTATGTGGAAAAAAAATGATTCATGGAGGAATCGAGATTTAAACAACATCTTAGCGGTGGGTATGGGGATGTGTCCAAGTGTCCTCGAACAACAGTGAAATTTCAAATGAGATGCATCAAGCAATAATGGGTAACAAAAGGAATAAGCCAATTCAATTTGATGACCATGACCAAGTAGAAGAAATTCATCATCTAATATTCCAAACAATGCTTCGATGCTTCTAATGCTTCCTCTACAATTTGTTCCAAGTTACGGGACCTTGCATCTAAAAGGATGAAGAGTGTATTTCAATTCCCTCGACCACAATCACAAACAAGGACCATTGAAACTCATTTTAGGAAATCTCTGAAGAAGTTGTGGATGAAAGGCATCAAAAGGTCCTAGCCAAACTACTTTGGAGAATGCGTCAGGACACTTTGGAAGAAGAGAAAGTTGATATGCATGTTGCCAACTTTTTTATGAGTGTGGCATCCCTTTTAATGCAGACAAATCGAAGAGAGTTATGAGGTGATGGCAGAGGCTATTAGGCAATATGGGCCGGTTACAAGCCTCCTTCATATCACGAGTTGTCGTATGTTGATGGAGCCGACTTTATTACGGACACCATGTCTTTGCCCGTTGCTGAGACTTGATGTTAGGGACATGCCATATCAGATAGGTTTGTGGAAGAATAATAGAAAGGATAAGTGGAGCTGTGTTAATATTTTGGCTACATTGATGGTATTTAGTCAGGGTTCCCCGGAGCCAAGTCTTGTATTGACATGATTGACAGTGCTAATAGGATCAAAACACGTTCATGATGGAGATGATCTTACGTGGGAGGATTCTCTAAGCCGTCTTTGTTTCGGTGATGATGCCATTCTTTGGGAGAGATGATGATGATTTGATCTTTGATGATTTTGTTTGATAGCAATTGTTATTGTTTTTAGTATATTTGTATATAATTATATAAAGAATATATGAGATGTAAAGTTTCTAAATTGTACATGAAAAAAAATACATTAAAAGAAATCAATCTTAAAAATATATAGCAATAAATTCATTTCAATTATAACTTTGCTTTAATTCTTTTAATAATCAATGAGAAAAATAAATTGAATATATGAATAGACCAGCCTAGACCACCTGGGCAATAAATTCATTTCAATTATAACTTTGCTTTTATTCTTTTAATAATCAATGAGACTTCCTAGGTGTGCCTGGAACGATTCATGTAGCGATTAGGGCCAAATCTAGGCGGCTGAAGGCCAACACTGTTTCAATATGTTGGAGTCGCAATTCTCTATGTTGGGGACCAACAGAATTTATGCTAATAATGCAGTAATATGTTAGTACTTGCTGCAGAAAATTTGATGGGCCAGATAATTATATTTTAGACAAGTTGTTGGGTGTATGCATTAACCTATATATCTTAATTTTCTATTTTGGACCATTAAGAAATACTCAAATTTAAATAAGGCCTTGGTCGAGAGATCAAGAAGTTCTCATCCCAATCATCAGTCAACTAGTGTAAGGGAGCATTAGCTGGTTAAGAATCTGTAAAAGCTTCTACTTTTTCGACCTTCTTTTCATTGAATAATTGTACAAATGAATGAAAATCACATCAACTTTGCAGATTCTATGTCAGTATGGAATCTACTTCGAGAGTTTCGCATCAGGAAGGTACACATGGCTGTTGTTCTGAATGAATATGGTGGAACAATTGGAGTATGTATGCGTCCTCATTTCGTATACAATTTAAGGGTCAAAAGTGTATAGATGTGTGTGTATATACATTGTTCGAAAAAGCTCTCGAGGCGTGCGCCTTGAGGCGCGCCTCGTACCGAAGTGGAAGGGAGCTATTGCGAGGCTTGCGCATTAATAGAAAATAAAGAGGCCTGTGCTTTATGTTGTTGAGGCTTACGCTTTCGGGGCGTTGCGCCTCAAGGCGTTCGAGGCGTGGGCCTTGATGTGGATTAAAAAAAAGTCCCAAGTATGAAACGCGATAGATCGAAGTGAAGAGAGGCTTCGTTCGTGAGAGTTGTGACTTCGTGCGAACTCAGTTCTTCTTCGTCTTCGACTTCACCAGGTACAGATCTTCTTCTTCTTTTTCTTACTCTGTGTATCTGTCTTCTTCTTCTTACTCCGTCTCTTCTTCTTCTTCTTGCCCTGTGTCTTTGTCTTTTCTATTTTCTTCTTCTTCTTACTCTGTGTTTGTCTTCTTTTGGATAGAAGCTCCATTTGTTCTTTTGTAGGCGTGAAAATTTATTGGTGCAATAGCAATTTTTGGGTATATTATAATCTCATCTTTGAAGTTCCAGTTGGTTCCTACTTTTCGAACGGATGAAATTCATTTTTAGTATTCTTCTTTTAGTTGCCTCTGATGATGATTCAAATTAATAAATTTCCAGTCTGTTGATTGTTCTTTAAAAAAAAATTTGAAAATACAAAAATATATATATATGCTATCTTAATTTACAAATTACAAATACATAAATTTTAACTAAATTTGTATATTATGATGTGCAGCAAGAAAAGGGCTGGCTGGGTAATTAGATGTTTTGGTGCAGCATTATATGGTCTTAATAACACTCCAAAATGGTATTGGAAATAGTTAAATAAAACAAAGCTTTAATTCTTTGATGAAGTAGATCAGAAATTTACATAGAATTAATGGAGGAAGAAGCTTATTGAGACAAAAGCCTTTTTACAGAGACACTGACTTCAGTTCAGTTATTGGTAAACATTTCATTAAGAAACATTGACTTCTTAGCTTCATCAATTCCTCTCTAATCCTCCATTATCATGTTTCTTGGCCACAGTCTGATTTCTCTTCATTCCCCCCAACTTGTCTAATTTCCACCAGCCTTAAGCATTGATCAGCAGTCATTATCAATTCCAAACATATGTCCTTAATTAATGGATCAGCAGTGCACGAACTCTTGTTTTGTTTTGGGTGAACTCTTGTTTTGGTTGGAAGATATCAATGATATTGCTATTGAAGCAATAAATTCCAAACATATGTCCTTAAGCATTTTTATTCCCCTGCATACAAAAACTTGATCAGTATTAAATTCTATAATGATACATTAACGTGACGTTGGTTATTTATGTCTTTTATGACCTTGATTATAATGATGGATTATTTTATGATTTTATTAGTATTTTTTATAATTTTTTGGGGACATTTAGGTCTTCAAATCGAGGCTTCCGCCTCGCTCCGCCTTGAAGCTTACGCCTCGCCTCGCCTCGTTTGAAAAAAACGCCTCGTACCGCTTTTAGCTTTTTCGAACATGGTGTATATATATGTGTTTGGAGCATTTATGTTTTATGCTTTGTCGATGAAGCAGATAGTAACATTGGAAGATGTGGTTGAGGAAATTGTTGGTGAAATTTTTGATGAAAACGATTCAAAAGTAAGGCTCACTTTATATAGTTCTTTTTTGCATTAATTCTATTATATAGAATTCCTCTCTCATTTTTGTGGTCATCCTTTAATTTACTGTTAGTTCATCAACTTAACCCAGTGATGCCAGATGCTGATGGTACTTGCTAATAAAATCTAATATGTTTAATTATTTTATTTTGATGTCTAAAAAGTTTATTTTAATACGCTTCAAGAGATTACAAATTAGGTGGTGCTATCATGAGAGCTTTACTCTCAAGAGAATCCATATTACAAATTACACACTGCCACTGTTTCTTAAAATTTTAATTTTCACAATTTTCTGGTGAAGCCATGTCACAAATGTACTTTATTTATTTATTTGTTTTGGTAAGTACCAAAATATAAATAATTAATACCAGCAGTTCATTATTTAACTGTTTTCTAGGCTTACTGAATGCGCCAATGTTAAACAACTTGGTTTTGCTTCTTTATGGACAAAAATGCATGTTTCAAAAACATTATATTTTGGTAAGCTGGAGCTTATAAAGTTGTACTATCATTAAATCAACGATATTAACACCTCTAAGTGACCAAAATTTCTCTTTGCAAAAGTCAAATATGGTGATACTAGGAAAGACTAAATCATAAACTGCAAATTATTTAGGTTTGGAACAGAGGGTACCTTATCATATTTTGATGACCTTAAATAGCATTTTAAATCTTTTATGGTGATTTTGTTCATATATTGTGTCTTGATCTCTAACAGGAGGAGATAGAAAAGAAAACTGGCTATATTGTTATGCGGGCGGAGGGAGTATATGATGTTGACGCGAATACATCAATAGACCACCTTTCTGAAGATCTCAATATTAAAATGCCAGAGGTATTTCTATATATGTCCTGTTCTAATCAGTTGATTGTTGGTACATGAACAATCATGTATTCTGTATGCACGCTTAACTTATTTCTATGTTGTTTTTACTAATTACAAGCCCACAAATCACGTGCAAAACACATGCTACAAACGTGGACGTTCCTTCAGTTGATAGATATATTCTGTTTGGTGTTTGAGAAAATAATTATTGAATTATTAGGTTTTATTAGGGAAAATCATTGAATAATATATTGTAGGACAGTTATATTAAGAAATTTAAATGTAGTGTAAATTTACTTGATTAGGACTCGGAAGATAATTATTAAATTATTAAGAATTTTGTTACGGTAACTATTGTATTTCCGATCTAAATATTGCTTTGGTTATTAATCTAAATAGAATTTTGGAATTAAATTTTTAATGAATTTTAATTTAGTTATGAAACTAATTTATTTATTAAGGAACCCGCAGTATTATGTACTGCCAATCTAAAGTTGGTTGAAATGCTTGTCTTAGTAGAATTATTGGATTCAAGTTTTAATAAATTTGTATTTAGTTCTGACCAGGGGCGGATCCAAATTTTTTGCCCAACAAGGGCGGATTTTAATCAATTTTTTTGTTGAAGTTAAATAATTTTTTTTTGAACTAATCATAATATTAAGTAATTATAATAATGTTTACAAATTGTAATAAATATTCATAATCCAAACTAAAAAAAGAATTTCAAATAAAAAACATTTAGATACAATTTAGAAACTTATTTCGGTTACTTGTCATAGTTCAATTTAAATGATTCTCCAAATGCTCAAAGTCTCAAACCAAATTTTCTTTCTATATTCAAACAAAACCATGAATTAATTTCAAAGCATAAACTAATTTTGATATCTTTTTATAGGTTTCAAATAAGTTTTACTTGTATTTAGAATTAGTTTATGAATTTTTTTTGCCCCTCCAAATTTAACTCTTCCATTAATCTGCCTCTTAAATTTATTAATTTACATATTTACTCTACCCCTATACCTATATAAAAATATTCCAGCAGGGGCAGCTGCCTATACTGCCCCTTGCTAGATCCGCCACTGGTTCTGACACAAATTTATTAAGGATTAATATTGATATAATTAAACCACGTGACATATCTCAAGTTTTAAGGAATTTTAATTTAGTTAGGAGTTAGGACACTATTTTAGTAAGGAATGGGACCAACCAAGAGGAAGGGGACCAACCAAGTTTTTCTCTTTAATTGTATATATATATACTTTACCTACCATTTAAAAAATTAGAGATACATTTTTTGGCTACAAAGTGATATGAAGTTCGTACCACGACATTATTTTTCTTCTTGGTTGATTGAGTACTAACATACCATCAATACTACATTTTTAACTAATGTTAGAGATATGTTTGGAGAAACAAAGTTCTCCTTAAAAGTCGTCGTTTTACTAATTTATCTCTAATTTTGGAATAAGTTAGTAGTTTGATAGATTATAAAGTTCTTTTATTATTTTTATTTTACAATTATATAGAGTTTTTAATTATTTGGGAAGTACCAGCCAAGTTTGGGTAGGAACAACCAAACTAACCGAGTTTCTCTCTTTAATTTTATAGTTGATAGTTGATTGATGAATGCTTCACAAGTTAATACCGGTTAAACAGACCCAATTTATGTATTGTTGTCTGTGTGTGGGGGAGGCGGGGGATCATTAGGTCTCTTTAAGTTGAATAGTGTGATTGCTTCACTGTTCTGCAGTGGGATAATGTGCAGTAGGCAAATGCAAAACTTGACAAATGAAAACCTCTTCAAGTTATCAAGTTCCTTTTGAGTGAGCCCCTAACCAAAGAACTAGAAAATAGTTGATGGCTTTTCTGCCTCTTTCATTCATGATCTCTTTCCCCAATGACAACCTAATTCTACCTCTGTCCAAAACAACCCCCTGGGGCCATCTTCCACAAATCTTGTCTAGGTTAAATGTACTTTCTAAGAGAAGATGTTTGGGAAGACCATTTGTTACCTCTATCCCAAAAAAAGAGTCCACCTTTGAAATTTGAATGTGGATTTTTAAAGAGACTTGACTTTGGTATAGTCGTTAGCTCTGACCACTTCTGATCTTTCCAGGGGCATATTTGGCACTACTTCTTTGATCACAGCAACAATAACGTCACCGATATGAGCATATCGACAACTCCTATGATTCAAATACACATAAATTCTCGAGCCCCATTGTTATCCGCTACATTCAGCCAAGATCAATCATAGTAGATATAATAAGATTTGATTAAACGATTGACGTAGCGGAAGCACACAGAAAACGTTATCACTGTTGAATCGCGCACGATTAGCCAACGATAACCTTCTACAACCTGTTGATTCTACGAATACCAGGAAATAGGCAACAAAATTCTAATTTAGAGAATTTTGGAAAATAAGAAAAGTCTATTATTCATCAAAAACTGCTTAATCTCATCATAACAAACGTTTAAATAGCAAAACCCTAAAAGCGGAATCCAAAACGGAAAAGGAAAACTAATAAAGAAAATTACAAAAATAATCCGAAAACAATAAAATATAATTTTGAAAGCCTAAACGATGGAATTTGACCAAAAAACCCTGCAGTTCATGAGCGAAGCTGGTGACTTTTGATCGTTGACCCGTTTCCAATGAAATTAGGCTCCCAAAACGCTAAAATCTGACACTCCAAACTTGACAGAAATTACTAAATTGTCACTGGACCAAATCTTTCAAATCTTTCCATAAACTGGATCAAGTCTTCTTTCAAATCTTTTCATATACTGACATGCTTGCTCTTCAACAACATCATTCTCCCCAGGGTGGACATAATTCGCCCTCGAATTGTCATCATCAGAAGAATTGCCTGTATAAGGAATCAAATGCTTGACATTAAAAACATCCGTACGAATATGACTCGGTAGTCGCAAGCGATATGCATTAGGATTGATCATCTCAATGATTTCCACTGGCCCAATTTTCTTAGCAGACAACTTATTATAGTCACATGCAGAAAATCTATCCTTAGTAAGAACAACCCACACATAATCTCCTATTTCGAACTCAACATGACGCCGTTTCTTATCAGCAACTTGCTTATACTTGCTTGCAGCCTGCAACAGATTTTCACGGACAACCCAGTGAACCTCCTGCAATCCAGTCACAAAAGTCTCTGCCGTCCCATGAACTCGCGTCTTTGCTGGTAATGGCAGCAAATCAAGTAATCCCCTAGGAGTAACATAATACACTCTATCAAAAAACGGCTAAATCCAACTCTCACATCGCATGATTATGGGCAAACTCTGCCTGACATAACTTCAGATCCCGACTCTTCACATGTTCGCCAACCAAACACCTTAGCAAATTGCCTAGAGACCGACTCACCACTTAAGTCTGCCCATCCGTCTGCGGGTGGTAGACACTACTAAAATTCAACTGTGTTCACCATCTTCCACAAACTACGCCAAAAATGGCTAAGAAACCGAGTATCACGGTCAGACACAATAGACACCGGTAAACCATGCAATCTATAAATCTCCCTAAAGAACAATTGAGCAACACGAACATCTGTGGTCTTCTTACATGGAATAAAGTGCACCATCTTGGAAAAACGATCAATTACCACATAAATAGAATCATTACCTCGCTGTGTAAGCAATAATCCAAGCACAAAATCCATACTGATGTCCACCCATGGCTGTGATGGAACTGGTAGAGGCATATATAAGCCTGCATTAGTTCTTTGTTCCTTAAGCGACTTTCAAGAAACCGACAATGTTGCACCCGTTTTTCAACCTCCTTCCGAATAGTATGCCAGGAGTAATTAGACTGTACTAACTGCAAGGTCATGTCTCTCCCTACATATCCCTCGCCATGCAACTCCTTAAGGATCTTCAACCGCAAACTACAATCTCGAACACATAGTTGGTTGTCTTTAAACAAAAATCCATCATGCAAATGATAATCTGTCCTCTCCCCTGCCCGAACCTTTGCCAAAATACCAGAAAAATACTGATCAATTTCAAGTATTTCAACAAATGAATCAAAATCAGGTACCTCCACAGAAAGTCGAGTTAACATCCCCTTTCGCCTGCTCAAAGCATCAGCCACTCTATTGGCTACACCGGACTTGTGTTTCACCAAGAAAGTGAACCTTTGGAGGTAGGCAACCCAGCTCGCATGTCTAGCAGAAACTTTATCTTGACTGTGCAAATGTTTTAAAGTCTCATGATCAGTATACAAGATAAACTCCCGCTGAAACAAATAATGGCGCCAATGCTTAATAGCCTGAACCACAACATAAAACTAAACATCATAAGTGCTATAACGCAATTTGGCACCTGACAATTTCTCATTAAAATACGCCACTGGCCTGCTGTTTTGACTCAAAACAACCCCAATTCCCACCTTAGAAGCATCAGAATGCAACTCAAAAGGTTAATGAAAATCTGGTAATACTAGAATAGGAGCTGTGGTAAGGCGAATTTAATCACCAAACGCCTCTTTTGCTTCACCTGTCCAAGCAAATTTCCCATCCTGCTTCATGCAATCAGTAATAGGAGCCATAATGCTGCTAAAGTGAGGAATAAAATGCCGATAAAAGGAGGCCAACCCATGGAAGCTCCTAACTTCAGTAATGGTACTAGGTCTTGGCCAATGCTTCACAACCTCTATTTTGGACTCATCTACCTGCAACCCCATATCAGACACAATATAACCAAGAAACAACACCACCAGGTGTCGAAATACACTTTTTAGCTGCAAAGATATACAATTTCTCCTACGCAAAGACATGAAGAACTTCTCGCAGCTGACTAAGATGCTCACTCGGGTTAGCACTGTATATTAGAATGTCATAGAAATACATGACAACACACTTACCAATGAAAGGCTTCAAAACCTGATTCATAACACGCATAAAAGTGCTAGGTGCATTAGACAACCCAAACGGCATGGCCATCCACTCGTACAATCCCTCCCTCGTCTTAAAAGCCGTCTTCCATTCATCGCCAACCCGAATACAGAGTTGATGGTACCACTCTTCAAATCTAATTTAGTAAAGACAGTAGCCCCACTAAGCTGATCCAGTAGGTCATCCAGTCTAGGAATAGGAAAACAATACCTGACCGTTATTTTGTTGATGGCTCTACTGTCGATACACATCCGCCAAGTACCATCTTTCTTTGAAATCAGGAGGGCTGGTACCGCACAAGGACTCAAACTCTCCCGAATGTACCCTTTGGCCATTAACTCTTCCACCTGTCTCCTTAATTCTTCATGCTCTCCGGGATTCATCCTGTAATGAGGGCGATTGGGTAAGGCTGCCCTGGGCTCCAGATCGATCTGATGTTGGATATCATGCATTGGGGGTAATCCGTCGGGCAGTTCTTCTGGAAATACATCACTGAACTCTTCTAGAAGTGGTTTGACTGCATCAAGAACCTCTACTTCCTTGTCTACCATCCTCCCGATTAAGGCATACACTATTTTCGTCTCCTCCACCACCTCCTCAAACTTTGCTAAAGTCATCAAACTAGCACTGCCTTTATTTTCTTCCCGCTTGGGCACTAACACAATCTTTACCCCCTCAAACACAAAGCTGTAAGTATTCGTTTTACCGTTGTAAACCACTTCTCTATCAAATTGCCAAGGTCGTCCCAACAGTAGATGGCTTGCATCCATAACTACTACATCACACCAAACCTCGTCCTTGTATTTTGTCCCCACAAAGAAGGATATCGGTGCACGTTTTGAGACAGTCACTTTGTCCCCTTGTTTCAACCAGGCTAACTTGTAGGGCTTTGGGTGTTTTTCAGTTGTTAGTTCCAACTTACGGATTGCCTCCGCTGAAATTATATTATCGCAACTGCCCGCGTCAATCATAAACTTACACACCTTCCCTTTAGCCGTACAGGTTGACTGAAAAATGTTGTTTTGCAGCCAATCATCATCAACAGCCCTAGGTGTAAGGCAGGACCTCCTCACCACCAACGCAGTCCCAACATCACCAGTCACCACCTCCTCATCCACGCCTTCTGAATCAAAGATCGGTTCACAAGTCAGCAAGGCTTCATCCTCTATAGCATCACCCTCATCTATTTCAGCAAACATCACCCTTTTTTCGGTCTTCTTGCAATCAGCCTTCCTGTGCCCTACTTCACCACAAGCAAAACACTTGATGCCACTTACTGGACCCATCCTCTTGTTATTATTTGTTACTGCTCCGGTTTTGGCTATTGCCCCCGCGGCTTCAACCTCGCCTGAACGGCCGATATTGACACCTCCTGAATATCCAAAGCTAGAAGATTGTCCAAGACCACCAGGACGCCTCTTCTCAATCTGCACATCCCGCTGATGCGCTGCAGAAACAGACATCGGATCAAACATGTTGACTGTCTCTTTAATTTGTTCTCGTAAACCCCCAATATATCGGGCTACCAACTGATCTTCTGTCTCATGCACCTCGTTCCGAGCAATCATCTGATAAAATGTATCGGAAGCACACAGAAAACGTTATCACTGTTGAATTGCACACGATTAGCCAACGATAACCTTCTACAACCTGTTGATTCTACGAATACCAGGAAATAGGCAACAAGATTCTAATTCAGAGAATTTTGAAAAATAAGAAAAGTCTATTATTCATCAAAAACTGCTTAATCCCATCATAACAAACTTTTAAATAGCAAAACCCTAAAATCGGAATCCAAAACGGAAAAGGAAAACTAATAAAGAAAATTACAAAAATAACCCAAAAATAATAAAATATAATTTTGAAGGCCTAAACGATGGAATTTGACCAAAAAACCCTGCAGTTCACGAGCGAAGCTGGTGACTTTTGATCGTTGACCCGTTTCCAATGAAATTAGGCTCCCAAAACGCCAAAATCTGACACTCAAAATTTGACAGAAATTACCAAATTGTCACTGGACCAAATCTTTCCATAAACTGGATCAAATCTTCTTTCAAATCTTTCTATAAACTGACATGCTTGCTCTTCAACCGCATCAACGATTTTGCAAGTAGATTCTCATTTTGGGGTATCATGAAAAGAAAGATGGGCTCACTTTGGGATGGAAGGAGTATTTATGAAGGAATTTAAATAGAAAATTTGAAGGCATCATAATTTGACCAGCGAAGGCATATATTTCTGACCACCTATGAAGTGTGAAAAGGCCCTTCCCATTATCAGTGGCTTAATCATATTTATGTAAATTTGCGAACCAGTTCTATTCATTAGACGCTATTTTGATGAAAATATTTACAATAACTGTTCCTATTCTGGGAGAAGATGAAGAAACAGTTGCAGGTGACGTTCCTACCACCAGGCCATCGCCCTATCTCTGAGTCGGGTAGCAACCAAGGGTACTCGTTTATCATCAGGGACACCCTTAAATTCCAGGATCTCTTCTACCGTGACTAGCTAGTCAATAAATTCTTCTGGTTGGAGGGTACCACGAAATTTAGGAATATCAGTCCTTATACCAGTCTCCCAACGTCTCCTATCTTCCTCCACTGCATATGGTCGACGACGCCCACGAGGTGCCTCCTCATAGTCATCATCAAAGTCATCTCCGTCATCATCCTCTACTGCGAAAGGATTCCTCCGATCATCATAAGTAGGGTTCCTCCCAGAATTAGGATTTGCCCTATTTTGGTTCGCCAACAACTCGCCCATCCGTAGTTTCAGTCGATCCAAGTGTTCATCCCCTGTTCCATCAGTTGTTCGATTCGCTGCTCGAACCGTTGCTCAAGGCGTTGCAGATCTTCACGCCCATAAACATCGTCCATACGTCGCTCTCTACGGGGTGGCATGGTAAATATGGCTTAGGCTCTGATACCAACTGACGTAGCGGAAGCACACAGAAAACGTTATCACTGTTGAATTGCACACGATTAGCCAACGATAACCTTCTACAACCTGTTGATTCTACGAATACCAGGAAATAGGCAACAAAATTCTAATTCAGAGAATTTTGAAAAATAAGAAAAGTCTATTATTCATCAAAAACTGTTTAATCCCATCATAACAAACTTTTAAATAGAAAAACCCTAAAATCGGAATCCAAAACGGAAAAGGAAAACTAATAAAGAAAATTACAAAAATAACCCAAAAATAATAAAATATAATTTTGAAGGCCTAAACGATGGGATTTGACCAAAAAACCCTGCAGTTCACGAGCGAAGCTGGTGACTTTTGATCGTTGACCCGTTTTCAATGAAATTAGGCTCCCAAAACGCCAAAATCTGACACTCAAAATTTGACAGAAATTACCAAATTGCCACTGGACCAAATCTTTCCATAAACTGGATCAAATCTTCTTTCAAATCTTTTCATAAACTGACATGCTTGCTCTTCAACCGCATCAACGATTTTGCAAGTGGATTCTCATTTTGGGGTATCATGAAAAGAAAGATGGGCTCACTTTGGGATGGAAGGAGTATTTATGAAGGAATTTAAATAGAAAATTTGAAGACATCATAATTTGACCAGCGAAGGCATATATTTCTGTCCACCTATGAAGTGTGAAAAGGCCCTTCCCATTATCAGTGGCTTAATCATATTTATGTAAATTTGCGAACCAGTTCTATTCATTAGACGCTATTTTGATGAAAATATTTACAATAACTGTGCCTATTCTGGTATAACATTACCCCCCCCCCCCTTGCCCCCTTGCCCTTGCCCCCCCTTCTCTTCCTCTCGATTAGAATTGCTTGGGATAAAATTTGTACCTTTTCTATTTGTAGTTTATCCTTTATCTTTGATATTTTTTTTATATTTTATTTTAACAAAAAGAAATTTGGGTGTTGACCAGAACATGAAATGCTTCATCTGGGTTTAAGCCCAAAGTATTGCTTGCTTTTCCCACATGCTTTTGCAGCACTGTCAACACGACCATTATATGGATTTTTTCCTTGATGATGCTGCTTGAAATATTAATCCTTTTCTAGATAAGCTCATTACTGTGTTGCTTCATAGTAACACACAACAATGCACATACTTAGTTGATTATTCTAATCATGTCATGTATGCTTGAGAGCCTAGGGTGTGTATATCTGGGTAGTTATATATATTTTCATTTGAAATAGTTTCTAATATACATTATAAGGTTTTGATCCTTTTTCTGGCAGGGTCATCAGTATGAAACAGTGTCCGGGTTTATATGTGAGGCTTTTGGATATATTCCACGAACAGGTGAGACAATAAAGGTGGTGCTTGAGAAGGCAAATCAAGAAGAACATGATGAATACACTGAAGGAGAATCTGATCGCCAAGATCAACTTGAAAGAAATCAGATTTTTAAACTAGAGGTTTGAGCTCATTTATGATGAAATTAAATTTTTGTAGATAGTTTAAGTTTCGTCACACTATTTAATCAGGGCTACTAGTTTATATGCTTAATTTAAAGGATTAATTCATCGGGTGTCGTAAAACCTACTACTAGCAAGAGAAATTTGTAGGTGCTCTTGAAAGATGAAGTTCTTGTTTGTCTTTAGTTTGAGAAGTGGACCAAAGTTCAACTAGGATAATGCCACCAAGTGGTAATCCACCTCTAGTTCAATGATTTCCAGTAGTTGAAAAATATGTAACGGTAATCCATAGCCGATAAACATTCGGTGTTTTTTTTAACAGTAGTATGAGTCAATCCCGACTAGATAGTATCCATTTCCTTATATGTTTAACAGTAACCTAATTGATATTTTTGGTCATATCGTGCCTGCAGATTTTGGCCGGAAATGCTAGAAAAGTCGGTGCCATCCGATTTGAACGTGTAAACAATGATGATGAAACATCAGAGACTGAGGTAACGTGTATAGTTCCCAAAATCATGAAAAGGAAATGGAGCAGGGATGACAGTCCGGAGAGGGGCGACTACGATGAGGTCTCACCGGAGAAGATAGCAGAAAATGGCCTCTCTGATGGTTATGTAATTTCTGAACATGAAGACAAGCATGAGCATCTCAATAAACAATAATCACTTTATTCTTTTCATTCTTTGTAATCAAAAGGAGACCTAGGATCTGAATCAAATGAGACTGCAAATAACATATAAAATGTTTTTCATGATAATTCGAGTGCTCAAGGTTGTTCGATCCATATATGACCAGGGGTAGAGTTGCGTTGAGACTGGTTTTGGGTTTTAAAATGGACGGAAAAGAAAAGAAAAAAAACGGGAAAAAAATGTGGACGAAAAAATAAATATTGTTAACAAATCTTTTATCATTCTTAACAAAATTTTGTAAAAGGGTAAAATAGTAATAAAAAGGTAAAATTTAAAAGCCACCCCCCCTCCTTATAAACTCAGAAACAAGATCAATTTAACCTTGAGCTTTATATTCTTTTCTTTTCTTAATATTTTGATATTTTGATTCTTTTTCCTTTCATTCAAAACCCAGAAACACGTTAGAGAGAGAATAAAGAGGAAATAGCTGCTCTTTCTAATTTGGTAAAGAATCATTTTATAACCCTCCATCCAAAATATAAACTTAATCGGCTTTTCAAAAGTCATTATTCATATAAGCTCTGGAAATAATAATTATTAGTATATTTTAGATTGTTTATAATATTTGTAATTGTATTGACAAAAATTAAATAAATTTATATTAATTTTTTGAATTTGAAAAAAAAAGCTCAAAATGATTTTAAAAAAAGTAATATTATTATAAAATTTTAGTACAAAGGGAGAATTAAATTTTAAATACAAAAAATTAAGAATTTAAAGGCTTATTATTCAAATATTAATTGACCTTTCATACAAACTTTTTCGTGTTTTGTTTTTAGAGTTATAGTCTCTTCTCACAAACGAAAAGTTTTGTCATGTCATGACATAGGATTAGTTATAATCCTGAGAGCACAGGATTAGTTGTTCAAGATGACAAAGGATAAAAGTGTAATTTAAATAGAAAATTAGATTAGCTGTTAGTGATTAGTTTTAGCTCACGTGCTAATTAGTTTGTTAATATACAATTAGAAGTATACTGTATATGTTGTAACCCGGTTTCTAGTATTATATAGAATAACAATATTATCGCCTGAATCGAATGGTGACCATTCTTTCCTTAAGACTATATTGGCACCTTATTTTTCCTACACAGGGTTACTGCGAATTAATCTCCTAAGATAAGACAGGTCCAGATTTTATTCTGTACTAGAATTTGTTGTGTAGAAACAAAACTAGTGCAAACTATAACTGAGAGAGAAGAAAATATAACAAGAAAATTATTTAGAATAATTTTCAATGAACTTGAAAATAATTTAGAATGATTTAAAATTTTAAGAACTTGAGAAAGATTGAAGTTGTTGATGTAAGTTTGGGTTAGATTGACAACCTATTTATAGGTTTCTAAACACCCATTTGAAGAGTTATGTTGATATCCAAACATGGCATCCCAATTCTTGTTGCCGTTCTGTACGTAATTTTGGTTGCAACCCTATTATTTGGTCGTACCCAATTTCGATGTCGACATCCTAATTGAGAGTTGTCGTTGAATATTACCGTTGGTCTTTTCCTTAATATATATATATATATATATATATATATAATTAATTAATTTATTAAGAAAAAAAATATTATAAGAATGTTGTTGCCATGACTTGAACCCAAGTTCTTAATATCAACGCCTCTCTCTTATTCAACTGAACCAATATTAATTGCTGGTTACATGGATAATGTAGACACTCAAAATTTTACATTTCTGTTACTAACCATCCAGGAGGGTAGATTCGTCTTTTACCTTCCAGAGACAACCTTGGAAGTCAAATAATCAACTTCAAGCCCCGACGACAACCACGGGAGATCAAATCCAGCCCCGACGACTACCCCATAGATCAAATCCAGCCCTGATGACAACCCCAGGATATCAAATCCAGCCCCGGAGACAACCCTGATAGATCAAATCCAAACCTCAGCAACAATCCCAGGAGATCAAATCCAACCCCGGAGAAAACCCCGAGAGATCAAACCAACCTCAGAGACAACCCTGAGGACCGTCAGAATCAACTGTTGTGACAAATGAGATTTTGTAATCTAATTTGAATATTTATTGAATTAAGTAAAAGTTTTCGATGATTTACTTATTGGATTAAATAATCATAATTAGAGTTTAGATAAAAAGAATGAACTTGTGATACTAGTTACGTTATAATTAACTGGTATTGTGAATGTAAATGGTATGTAAGATTAAATCGAGGAACATGTATAGTTAACGTGTAACCTACGTACGAGGCAAGTTTCTTAACCCTACTTGTTATCGTTATGCAAGTTTATAAACCTTACCTCTTTACATTGAGTAAATTCTAGACTCATATTCTATATCGAGCAAGTTCTTGTTATTTATTGATCAAGCTCAATATGTTATATTAAAGGTTATTTATCTTTTCAAAGTATGATTTCTGTTATACAATACTTATTTCATTGTATACCTCTTGAGTTTATTATTCAATTTGAATATCAGTTATTGTCGAACCTTGTAAGACTAGCGAACCCTTATTGATTTGACTAGTCCATAGTTGATGAACGTTCTAAATTTTAGAACCCTTGTTGAATTTATCCAAACCAAACTTCCTTTGGTGCGGACTCTAATGTTAAATTGAGATGAACAACCCTGTATAGGGGATTACTTATGCTTTAACGTTAAGATATTGTGCATAGTATGGTACTAAGGACTGACCCCCCTAAGTACGAGTAGAAGAGTCCATAGTCTTATGATTGTTAAAGGTTTCAAATTTAAACACTTGACAACCTAGGACATAGTTCAAGGTCTTATGACCCTTAGAAGTTCTTTTGATTCTTGTTATTCATTCTTGATTCAAAAATTGAGTTTCTTATTCCAGAAGTCTTTGATTCACTCGCATGTTATTATATTGTTGTTACATTATTATACTTGTGGGCAATCATGCTCACCCTTGCATAATAATAACATTGCAGTTAAGAACGAAAGGTCCGACAAGCCTTCTACTAGCAAAGGCAAGGGAAATATTAACAAGTGATGAAGACTTGTTGTTTGTGATTATGTATTTATGTTTCAGACTTATGTCAATGTTATGTAAGACTATTATTTGTTTATGTTTCTGCATTTGAGATTTAAGGTTACTATGACCTGGGATGGATGTATCTTTCAGATGATTGTAATTCCTTAAGAAGAGGATTTATTTCTATCTATTTTATAGTTTCATTTATTATGGGTAGATAAACATATGATGTTTGTATAGTGAACACCAAATCATATGGGAATTGAAGTATCCGAATTTGGGGGTGTCACAGGTTGATGTGACGAATGAGATTTTGTAATCTAATTTGAATATTTATTGAATTAAATAAATATTTTCGATGATTTAATTATTGGATTAAATAATCATAATCAGAGTTTAGACAAAGAGAATGAAATTGTGATGCTAGTTACGTTATAATTAACTGGTATTGTGAATGTAAATGGTATGTAGGATTAAAGGATGAGGATTTTTGAAATTTTTTCTCTAGTCTCTCTCTAAAAGCGGCTAGGGTTTTTTTAGTTAATGATGTTTTTCCTAAAATGGTGCTATATATCATATATATAGCGATTAAAAGGAATTAATCAAAACCTAATTTAATTAAAATCCGAATTTATATATATATATATATATATATATTATATTAAGTTAATAACTTAATTAATATACCTATATATATAAATTATCCTATTAATTTAAATTAAGTAATTTAAATACTATCAATCATATTGACATATTTAAATCTTTACAATTTAAATTAATTCCCTTTTAATTACGTTACATGTGTGTGACCTATATAGGTTATTATTACGTTGGCAATAATTTTAAAATCATATTATAAAATTATAAGCGGTGAAGCGACATCTAGTAATGCATCACTTTGCTACCCAAGTAATAATAAGATCGATGATTCGATCTGACCTTTTAAATGACCAATGTTTCAATGTAATTTAATCCTTTTAACCTTGATATCTAGATTAAACTCGAGTCATGGAATGTGTCATACTCTTCATAATTTAATCTGAGTTTTTCTTGATCAATGAGTAGACTATATGAAACAAATCACTATTTGAGCATGGCCATGCATTTCATAGTCTACTCGATCAAGAGGCTATGGATATCACCCTAATATATAGGATGGTTAAATTCCATCTAGATCACTCATATTCCTCACACGATTCATGATGTACCCAATAATCACCTTTATAGTCCACCACAATTAAAGGTGACATTTGATGATATCAAAGTACATAAATTCTCGTGTAGTAATATAGTGATTTGGTCGGGAGGACCATTACATCATTGTCACTATGAGAATTGCTAATGACACTTTGCATAATGCTCCACATAGAATTCTCATGGTGGAGTGCATCCGATTACATCGTTCTCTAACATGTACCTATGCATTGACTTAATATCTCATATATTTATGACCAATGAGATTTGGTCATCGATCGATCCACATACTAGTCTCGATGCATCATTGTTGTCCCATCAACAATGATACTCGACTAAGGGACATTTAAGAACAATGATACTAATTGTAATTATATAATCTCATGTTCAAGTCACATACTTGAAACTATATAATTTGTATCACTATTCTAAGGAATTTTATTATGTTAACATTTATATAATGATAAATAAAACCATAATAAAATCATTCATTTATTCAATCAAATATAATATCAAAATGTTAAGCAATTATATCAAATAATTGGCCTCTAGGGCATAAACTCTAACAGTCTCCCACTTGCACTAGAGCCATCACTCACTCATGTATCTAATACCCATGGAACTAGTGTGACCTTAGTGCTTAGCCTGCTGCGACAAAGCCTTGAGTCGGTGGATCTGCAACATTATCATCTGTTGGCACTCTTCCTATATGTACATCTCCTCTATCAATGATTTCACGGATGAGATGGTACCGCTTTAAGTATATGCTTGGATCGTTGGTGAGATCTGGGTTCCTTAGCACATCTGATGGCTCCATTATTATCACAGTATAAGCTTAATAGGATCAACAATGGTTGGAACAACACCAAGTTCGATGATGAACTTTTTAATCCATACAGCTTCCTTGGCTGCACTAGAAGCAGCAATATACTCAGCCTCTGTTGTAGAATCGACTACTGTCTCTTGCTTCGAACTCTTCCATCTAACAGCACCACCATTAAGGCAAAACACAAAACTGGTAGAGACTTATAGTCATCATTGTCGGTCTGAAACTAACATCTGTGTAACCCTTTCTTTGCGGTTCGTCTTCACCTCCATATACCAAGAATGAATCCTTAGTCCTTTTTAGGTGCTTGAGGATATTCTTGGCTGTTGTCGATGACCTTCACAGATTCGATTGGTATCTGCTTTCGTCATGCTCAAAGCATCTGAGACATCCGAGACAGTACATATCATTGCATACATGATAGATCCAATTCTTGAAGCATAAGGGATCTTTCTCATCGCTCCTCATCATCTTGTGATTTAGGACATTGGGCCTTAGAGATCTTTACACCATGAGTCACGGGTAAGTTTCCTCTTTTAGCCTCTTGCATCTTTGAACCAGTTTCAACACTTTATCAATATATGTACTTTGACTTAAGTAGAGCATTTTCTCGATCTATCTCTATAGATCCACGATACCTAAAATGTAAGGTTTGCATCGCCCCAAATCTTTCATGGAGAAACATTTTCCTAACCATGTTTTTTCTGACTGTAAGTAAGGAAGAATGTCATTCCCAATAATTAATATGTCATCAACATATAATACTAGGAATACAATGTGACTCCCACTAACCTTCTTATATACACAGGTTCATCTTCATTTTTATAAAGCCAAACTCTTTGTTGCTTCATCAAATCGAAGATTCCAACTCAGAGAGGCTTGCTTTAATCCATAAATGGATCGTTGCGGTTTACATACCTTTCCGACATCCTTTGGGTGACAAAACCCTCGGGTTGTGTCATGTACACATCCTCGAGGAGATTTCCATTAAGGAAAGCGGTTTTGACATCCATCTGCGATTTAAGTAATCATAAAAAGGCTGCGATATAGCAAGTAAGATCTGATGGATTTAACCATTGCCCTTTGGAGAGAAGGTTTCATCATAGTCGACACCTTGAACTTGTTTGAAACCTTTTTGCTACCGATCGACCTTTATAGGTTTGTACATTACCATCCATATCGGTTTTCTTCTTGAAAACCCACTTTTGCACCGATTGGTTTTACCCCTTGGTGGATCAACCAAAGTCCATACTTGGTTAGTATACATGGAGTCCATCTCGATTTCATGGCTTCAAGCCATTTCTCGAGAATCTGGTCCATTCATAGCTTCTTGGTAGGAAGCGGGCTCATCTTGATCTATGAGCATCACATCGCCATTTTGAGTCACAAGATATCCATAATATCTCTCGGGCTCTTGGCGTGTCCTACCGGATCTCTGAATGCCTTGTGTAATTTGAGCGTTCACTTTCCACAATATCTTGTGGTTCTGCTCACGTTCAACTTCGGGTTCAATGATATTTTGTGGTTCTCGAATTTCTTGAGTTCTACTTTCCTCCTTTGTTTCCTTTAGAGACAAATTCTCTTTCTAGAAAAATACCGGTTCGAAGCAACAAACACTTTGTTCTCGGAAGGTTTGTAGAAATAATACCCTTTTGTTTCCTTTTGGGTATCCCACAAAATTACATTTATCGATTTGGGTCAAGCTTGTCGAGAATCAGGGCGTTTTACAAATGCCTCATGACCCCAAATCTTCATGAGCGACATACTTGGGGCGTTTCCCGGTCCACATCTCATATGGTGTCTTACGAACCGTCTTTGTAGGAACACGGTTAAGTGTGAATCTGGTTGTCTCTAGGGCATGACCCGAAGCTTATTGGAAGATCTGCATGACTCATCATTGATCGTACCATGTCCAACAAGGTGCGATTCCTCCTCTCGAGATACACCATTCCATTGTGGTGTTCGGTGGAGTGAGTTGTGATATAATACCACACTCCTTTAGAAGGTCATCAAAGTCTTGGCTTAAGTATTCACCTCCTCGATCGGATCGAAGGGCTTTTATGCTTTTGCCAAATTGGTTTTGAACTTCATTCTTGAATTCCTTGAACTTTTCAAAGGATTGGTTTGTGTCTCATAAGATACACATATCCATATCTCTCTGAAGTCGTCGATAAATGTAATGAAGTAATAAAACCTACCTCTTGCTAACGAACTCATGGGTCCACATACATCACTATGTATAAGTCCCAATACATCATTAGCTAGCCGTTCAACATGTCCGATGAAAGGGGCTTTAGTCATCTTGCCTAATAAACAAGACTCGCATTTCTCATATGATTCAAAATCAAATGAATCCAAAAACCCATCTTTATGGAGTTTGGATATCGTTTCTCATTTATATGGCCTAAGCAGACAATGCCGAGAGATATGTCGGTTTGAATCATTTGATTTAAATCATTTTGTATTTATGTTATAGATAGGCATTTCTAAATCAAGAATATAAAGACCATTAAACAATTGTGCAACACCATAGCATATATCATTTAAGTAAAACAAACAACGATTGTTCTTTATTATAAATGAAAAACCTTTCTTGTCCAAACAAAAAAAAATAATGTTTTTTGCTTATAGCGGGCACATAATAACAATCTCTAATTCTAATACTAGCCCGGTGGGCAAAGATAAATGATAAGTTCCTACGGCCGGTCTGACAACTTTTGCTCCATTCCCAACTCGTAGGTCAACCTCTCCTTTTGCCAAAGTCCTACTCCTTGAAGTTCACGCACATTAACACAAATGTGAGAACCACATCCGATATCAATACCCATGATGTAGAAGTAGACAAGTTGACTTCTATAACATATATACACGAATCGAAGTCACACTTCCTTTCCTTTTCTTCACATCTTCCAAATAAGCATGACAATTCCTCTTCCGGTGTCGGGTTTTTCCACGAGTGACACTCACCTTCTTTAGCCACCCCACCTTTAGGTTTTAAAGCTGTTTGGTTTTGGAATTGGGTTTGGCAAAAGATTTAGATCTATCTTCTTCTTGCCTTTCCAATTTCCCTTAGCATTCCCCTTTTGCACCATCATTATGGGAAGCGGGTCACTGCCTTTTTTTCATGTTGTTCTCGGCGGTTCTTAACATGCTCAACAACTTTCGATGAGGGGTTTCTCAATTTCATTCATAAGATAATTCATAACAAATTGAGAGTAGTTGTTGTTCAAGGATTGCAAAACAAGATCGGTTTGGGCTTAGGAGTGATTGGAAAACCCAACCTATCAAGGTACTCAATATACCCAATCATTTTTAGCACACATGTGGACCAAGCTGGATCACGTTCACCCATCTTGCGGTGATACTGACGCTTTGCTTGTATCATACCTCTCTGTCGAGCATGCCCTTGAACAATTTCTTGAGATGCTCGATCATCTCATAAGCATCCATCAACTCATGTTTACTTACGAAGCTCGGCGTTCATGGTTGCTAGCATGAGACAACTCACGTCGAGCATCATCTTGATGCTTCTTGTAACATTATGCTCTCCGCGTGGTGCGATGTCGGTTTGGTCTTTGCGAGGAATGGGCCCATCAATGACATATAGCTTGCGCTCTTGTTTGAGGACAATCCTCAAGTTCTATGCCGATCGAGAAATTAATTCCACTCGACTTGTCCTTCTCGAGGGTGATCGTGATGAAAGACTACTTGTGTTGTTGTTGTTTGCCATTGATATCTACAATTTATAAGTGCAAAAATAATAAGTCAAATTGCGAGTTGATATTATGTAATTGATAATAGTACATTCAAAATATACCTCCCACTATTTTATTCAAATTAATAGCCCTCACCATTAATTAGGAAAGCATTTTCTATTAAATCTTTCTAGTGAGCCAAGATCCATATTTCATTATGCCTTAAGTTAGCTTTGGCTAATCTCTTAAAACAACAATTATTTAGGTAGACAACCCTTTGTCAATTATATCATATATAACTCTTGGATAGTTTGGTAAACAACATTTGTTTTCTAGTCCATCTAATGGTACCTACCAAACTCCATGCCTCTAAGTCCACAATCTATTGAGATAACTTAGTTAAGTCGGGCCCCAATGATTTTAACAGGTTTGGATATCACAATTATCCTATCGCATCTTACCTAGATAAATAGGGTACTTTGCTTTGGCAAACCTACATCCATTGATCAAGGTCTTGATGAGTGTTATTCATTGGAAGGCATCGATTTAGACTTAATAATTTAATGAGGATTTTATAAATTAATTTAGATCTCACCAATTTTAATCTTATTAAGCATGCACATTATTTATCATATCATATATCATATACAAGCATAAATAAAGTGCAAAATAAAAAATGTGTCATAGATTATGGCCCAATCCACTGTCGATCTTTTCAAGCTAATGAAAGATTGAAGGTCAATCTAAGGTGGTAAAAGATCTTCAAAATAGTAGCTTCCTTGGATCTTCCTCATGCATGTGCCTCCTCTCCATCATCATCTTTCCATCGTGTTCTCCATCTTGTCATCTTCATCGATTATAGATTATTACATGACATAAAGAAACCTCGAGTTACATTCGAGGGATTTAGATGAGAAGAGAATATTACATTAGAATTTATAGAAAGGCCGCGACATGCAAGCCGTATTTCAAAACCAAAACCACTAACCTATGGGTTGAAAAGGCCATAAGCGTGCACCATGCATATCACAATAAGCACATAACAATTTATATATAATTAAAAAAAAAATATATAAAATATTGGGGTCCACGACCATCGTGCGCTATATTGACGGGGGGGGTCGAGGGGTCTCCCCACTGCGGTGGTGATCAAAATCGGTGATCTGATGTCTCATTGTAAATTTTTCCATGAATCTACAAAACAATCTATTTGAGAATTTTTCCATCTGAATCTACAAAAGTTTGAAATCATATATTTTAATCACCCAAACACCATAATAACTATACACCCGATACATATCATATATGTCGGTTTCAATTAATCATATTAAATCGAATCTTCATGTTTCTAATCCAATTAGAGCGAAGTTGTATATTGTTATTACACCATTTAAGATATGATTAACGAAACATAATATACATGTATATATATTCTTGATATTCATTCATATACGAGAATATGCATACATCACGAATATCATATATTCAATTTTAGATCGGTAAAATTGTATCATCATATATCATATATATAAAAAACAATATAAACACGTTTGAATCGGTAAAATTAATCATTTTATATATAGAACAATAATACCATTATGTTAATGTTTTACAAGTAGCTCAACCTTTGTGGGGTTTTGAAAGCGCAAAATATAAAAAATAATCAAAAGCAATTTTGAAACCCTAAATAGGATCCATGCGAAAACAAAAATTAATTCGATGGTTTTAGATATTATCTCGAGATTATGAAAAAGTTAAAAGCGATGCGCTTGAATCTCTTACGCAATCCAATGAAACTGCGTCTCTACGGTATCCACACGAATGCTCCGCATGAATCGTCCTACGATCTGCGAGAAGAAGGGAACATGATACTAGCCACCAAGGATGAGGATTTTTTGAAATTTTTCTCTCTAGTCTCTCTCTGAAGAAGCGGCTAGGGTTTTTAGTTTATGATTAGTAATCCCTAAAATGGTACGATATATATCATATATATATATATATAGTTTAAAGAATTAATCAAAACCTAATATTATTAAAATCCAATTTATTTATATATATATATATATATATATATTATATATATATCTTAATTAATTAATAATATACTATATATATAAAATTATCCTATTAATTTAAATTAAGTAATTTAAATACTATCAATCATATTGACATATTTAAATCTTTACAATTTAAATTAATTCCCTTTTAATTACGTTCTTTGTGTGTGACCTATAGGTTATTATTACGTTGGCAATAATTTTAAAATCATATTATAAAATTATAAATAGTGGCGGCATCTAGTAATGCATCACTTGCTACCCAAGTAATAATAAGATCGATGATTCGATGCAACCTTTTACGTGACCAATGTTTCAATGTAATTTAATCCTTTTAACCTTAATATCCTAGATTAAACTCGAGTCATGGAATGTGTCATACTCTTTCATAATTTAATCTGAGTTTTTCTTGATCGAATGAGTAGACTATATGAAACAAATCACTATTTGAGCATGGCCATGCATTTCATAGTCTACTCTCAATCAAGAGGCTATGGATATCACCCCTAATATATAGGATGGTTAAATTCCATCTAGATCACTCATATTCCTCACACGATTCATGATGTACCCAATAATCACCTTTATAGTCCACCTATTAAAGGTGACATTTGATGATATCAAAGTACATAAATTCTCGTGTAGTAATATAGTGATTTCGAATTCGGAGGACCATTACATCATTGTCACTATGAGAATTGCTAATGACACTTTGCATAATGCTCCACATAGAATTCTCATGGTGGAGTGCATCCGATACATCGTTCTCTAACATGTACCTATGCATTGACTTAATATCTCATATATTTTATGACCAATGAGATTTGGTCATCGATCGATCCATATACTAGTCTTAATGCATCATTGTTGTCCCATCAACAATGATACTTGACTAGGGACATTTAAAACAATGATACTAATTGTAATTATATAATCTCATGTTCAAGTCACATACTTGAAACTATATAATTTGTATCACTATTCTAAGGATTTTTATTATGTTAACATTTATATAACGCGATAAATAAAACCATAATAAAATCATTCATTTATTCAATCAAATATAATATCAAAATGTTAAGCAATTATATCAAATAATTGGCCTCTAGGGCATAAACTCTAACAGATAATAAAAGACTTTATGTATTTATGTGCTCGCTAGTACAGATTAGTAACTAAAACTTAAAACTGTGTTGTCAGGATGTCGGAGGAGCTAGTCAAGCTGGGGAGGAGGAACCCCGAGTACCTACGGAGGAGAAGCCCCGATACATTCATGTCGTCAGGGAGCAGTTGGTACAGAGAGAGCCATCTCCGTTGATCACTGTTGTTGGTCAGGAGCATGAGCCTGAGACTGATCCAGAGGAGGATCCTGAGGAAGAAGATGAGTTCCCACAGAACTCTATCAGTGCTGAGATGTACGACGAGCTATATGATCATAACATAGAGTTACATGATACTATTCAGGAGCTGAATGAGCGGACGGTTATTCAACAGCTTACCATCGAGCAGAGGGATAGGGAGGTTGTGATTCTGCACACACGATTAGGAAACGTAGAGTGGGATTTGGTTCACGAGAAGGGTCAAACCGAGGAGAAGTCTGAGGAAATAGAGAAGTTGAAGAATGAACTGAAAGAGAACTCAGCAAGGCTGACCATAGCAGAGGAGGCCTGGGTAAGGGAATCACGTCGTGCTGATCTTGCAGAAGAGAATTGTCGGGCGAAGAAGGCTAAGCTTGAGGAGACGTAATCAATGCTTCATAATGCAATAGATGAGGCCCAAGATCGAGTTATGAGATACCCAATTTAGTTCGAAGGACTACCATCGTACATGCTAGATCGCAGGACGATGTCCCGTATTATGCAAGAAGAGCGTATCAAGGCTATTCAATGCCTTAGAAGGCAGTGATAGGAATAATTTAGTTATGTGAAAACCTATCTGGTAGTTAAAAATGTAAATTCTGATGTGTTTATAAACAAAGAAATATTTTAATGTTTTAAATCTTGTAGATTCTTTATCTCGGGATAGTTGATGTAAATAGCAGTGATGCTATCGTAGTTTGTTAAAACTTTTGATTAAATAAATATATCAAGTTGTTTGAGAAAATGTGTTAAGTGATTATGTTAAATTGTTTGAGTTAAGCCTTAAATATTTAGAGAATTGAATAAAGATCTAATAAGCATATATTTTAACAGAAATATGCCACCGAGAAGAAGACCAAACCGTCAACCAGCTCAAGAAGAATCGACGAACAACAACAACAACGCCAATGCTAACCCCGTTCAGCAATTGGTGAACTTATTAGCTGGAGCAATTAATAATCAACCTCAAGCTCCACACAATAGGACGTTCAAGGACTTCAAGGCGGTAGGACCGCCAGAGTTTAAAGGCTCCATGAGCCCAATTGAAGCTCAAACTTGAGTTATGGAGATGGAGAAAGTTTTTGATGTCGCCAGAGTTAGAGAGGACCAGAAAACCGCCTATGCAACGTTCATGTTGAAGTCAGAGGCCAGTTATTGGTGAAAAGCAAATAAGGTCCGTGGAGGAGAAGGTATGATCACTTGGGAGAGGTTTAAGGAGTTGTTCTTCGAGATGTACTTTTCGACAAGGTCGCAGAACCAAATGGAGGTAAAATTCCTGGAGTTGAAGCAAGGAAATATGTCTGTGCCAGATTATGCAGCAAGATTCAATGCGTTGTCTAGGTTCGCCACATATCAAGTGCACACAGATGAGAGAAAAACAAGAAGGTTTGAACAAGGACTGAAGCCCTGGTTGTATAGTAAAGTGTCGATATTTCAGTTGAAGACGTTTGCTGGAGTACTGGAGAAGGCCATACTCGCTGAAGATGTGAGCGATGCGGTGACTAAGTATAATCAGGATCAGAAGAAGAATAAAAGTGAAAATGAGTGAATTAATAAGGCCAGTAGAAGTAACACGGGAGAAAGTAACAATCAGAAGAGAAGGTGGTCCGACAACTCATCAACTGGAAATCAGCAAGGAGGTCAGAAGAAAAGGATTGAGGCATGCCCGACCTGCGGAAAAGCTCATCTGGGAGTTTGTATGAAAGGAAAACGAGTGTGCTACAATTATGGTCAGGAATGCCACATAGCACCTAACTGTCCTAACCCAAAGAAGGGCGCCTGCTTCACTTGGCAAAAGAAAATTCAGACATAATTGTCATGTACATGAATTTTGGGACAATATTTGCCATCTTGGAAATGGGAAGGTACATTTGCAAAATTGTTGAAAAGTTTGTGGTATTGCAACTAACTCTCAATATTTCAGCATTTACCATAAACTTTCTCATCGTTATGTCTGCAAGTGTAGAGCCACTAACTCCATTTGATCTCTTGTGGGTAAACCTAATTATGGACATTTTTGGTTCCTTGGCCTTGGCCGTGTCCATGGTGCGGTCGGAGAGCAACCTAGTACTTTATGAAGAAGGTGCAATTGTAAGCAAGAGCATGTGGCGAAAAATTGCTGTTCAATATTTATATCAGGTGACAGTCATTTTGGTGTTAAATCTGAAGGGAAAAGTTATTTTAGACGTGAATGAAAACATTTTACGTGCTATGATCTTCAACTGTTTTGTAATATGTCAATTGTTTTTGTTGATCGCGACGAGAGGAATGGGGGAAACATTTGTTTTTGAGGGCAGGTTTAGATTTGGAAACTTTTGCTGGTTTGTTGGGATTGTGGGGGGCATTGTTGTTATTCAGGTTGCGGTTATTCAGATTTCCATGGTAATTGCTGGTACAGGAAGGTTAGATATCAATCAATGGAGTATTTGCGATGGGGTTGCTGCAGGTTCTGTGCTTATAGATGGGGTTGCAAAATGGGTAGATTATGTTCTTAACAATTAAAAGTAACTACGCTTATGATTTGTATGTATTTTCCTTCCGAAGTATGTAAAAATAAAGGCTCTTGTATTACATAAAGGCCTCTAATCTTATGTTGTCTTATTTGCTAGGCTCTTAATTATTATTTTTAGGTTTTGACATAATTTTCCCTTAAACGTTTGTTGTTTTTTTTATATTAGTCACTAAACTATAGCAGATTTGTAGATTAGTGTTGGATAAAACTGAGTAATTAAGATTTGAATGGTTAATACATCTTAAGTGGTGTTTGATTATATCTTAAAACATCTTAACAGTCCACATCTTAATTCATCTTAAGAGCCTATATATTTGTATTAAGAAGTCCTCTTAATAGTTTAGACTCATATTTCTATCTTAACTATTCAGAGAACCTCTTAATACAAAGATGTGTTGTAAGACCCTAACTTTTATGAATAAAGATTGAATTTTCTCTAAATACTATTGTGAATAATAAGGTGTGATTTGATATAATGTTATAGTTATGGGTAATATTTACAAATTTTGTAAAGTAAACAAGTTGTCATAAAATATTCGTTTGGTCGGGGAATATTCATTTTATCAGGGAATATTCGTACGACGGCACATCATTGGTGGACCCCACAACGAAATTATTGTCGGAGTTAGAAAACGACAAAAATAACTTTTTATAAAAATAACGGTAAAACTTTTACCGTTAAATGTTAAAATACCCGGTGATAGAAGTACAGTAATATGCGTGGTTGTACAGTAGCACACGGTATTGCATAGTATCTTTGATTATTGATGCTTACGTGAGAAGTCACTCAATTTTATTCAATTATTACCATAGTAATTGCTGCATAGTATCTCACATTATTGATTCAATTATTGTCACAATATTTTATATTATCAAATCAATAATTGAGACGACAAAGTTATTCATAATATTATTTGCATTATTGAGAATGTCTAAAAAGTTCTGTCGAGAAAAGGGGTTTGGTCACCTAATTGCGCGCCAATAAAGAGAAATCCTTATCAGAAAGCATCTTTTTTTCTGGGAATGATCTGATTGTTAATATTGTGAGTTATAATATTAATGATGAATAAATATTATTAAAAATGTGTTTAGTGAAGCCAAGTGAATTGAGATAAATAAAGAGGTTTTTTTATGAAGTATTTATTATAAATTTGGCTTATTACATGGATCCCCACTTACTCATTTTTCAAAATTATGGGTAGAAAGTTATCTCAGTTTTATTTTATTACTTATATATATATATATATTATAAGTTTTATTTTATTAGATTATAAAATAGAATATATTATATTTTATTTTATTGCATAGTGCTGCATAGTGTTGCATAATCTTTATAGGCGACGCTTATATATTGTATGTTGTCGTCGCTAAAAGTATAGACGGACGGTTGTATAATATCGAACCGTCACGTCCTGTCACATCGCTAAGAGGGGTGAGCTTTCGGGTGAGTTGGATAAGGGTGGGCTTAAGATCCGGACTATATATATATATTATAATTTTATTTTATTAGATTATAAAATAGAATATATTATATTTTATTTTATTACATAATACTGCATAGTGTTGCATAGTACTACAAAGTGTTTGTATAGTGATGCATCGTGCAACATAGTAAAATCAAAAATTTTAAAAGTTTCAGTCGATTGCGTCTGTGATTTTCTTCAACTGTTCACTCGTGATTTTTCTTAAATAGTACCCTGCCATTATCCTATAAATAGGATGCTTAGTTTAAAAATGAAAATCACACCAGAATCAGAGAATTCTTCTTCTATAATATTGAACGTATTTCTTTTGAGTTTAAGGATACTTTGAGTATAGAAAATAGTGAAAGTTTTCTTCAAGAATATTTCCGCTACCATTCATAAGTACTCTCCTTTTTAAGGTAAGAGATATTATTTTTGTTCAATATTCGAAAGAAATAATATTTTCTTCCATACTCTATAGTATGTAAGTAATATTATTTCGTTTCATATTCCTAATTATACACTTATTTTGTTAAGTATTGCTTCTATACTCCTTGAAATTACTAGAATATCCTTGAAATTTGCGTTTCATCAAGTATATCTTTTCACGAAAATATTTTTTTGAACATTCTTGTTAAATTTTAATCTTTTCATGCTAGGATACTATTCACGGGGAACTATTCATGAAGTAATATACACGGGATACTATTCACCCAGGGTACTATTCATGACAAAAATTGATTTCTTTTTTGTCCAAATTATTTTTGATACATGAATATTATTCTTGAATTTTACTCCACAAAGCAGTTATCATGTTGACAATTTGGACATTCTTGAACTCTGGATAAATTGAATTATAAATCTTTAAAATTTATCATTGCTCTCACTTAATTGAATTCTTATATCATTGTCATTATCCGCATGCTTAAATTGTGATGAAAGTCATCTTTGTCCCGTAGTGCATAGATGGACTGTTGATTGGTATGATTATGACCAGGAATTATGTATCGGTATAATCATGACATGTAACGTTACAAATGATGCGGTAATAGTCCTCATTGTCTATAGTGCATTGATGGACAGTTGTTGACATGATCATGACAATTGGTGATAATAACGAATATCCTTGGCCCGTAGTGCACGAATAATTCGATGATGTGGATTATTTATTGAGCTATGTTACAACGATAAAATATTAATGATGAACTTTTAAATCATAGAAGATAGTAGACATCATGCTCTACTTGACTCTTCTAATGGATTGCTTGTTCCACTGCAGTTAAACTTGTTGCTTATTGTATTCTATAAGTTTTACATTGTTGAAGGCTAACGATAATTTATTCTGCATTATCTTTGTCATAATATTCTTTATTGGTCAAGTTGAGCTCTCCTTTTTTTTCATTATTCTCTTCAGAAAATGAGAACATAGCTGGGACTAGTCAGGGAATGGAGTGACGGTCCGAGATGGTGGTTGTAGTAGTCCTCACTATTTTATAAAATAGTATGATAATAATTGTAATAAGAACTTCATTTGAGTTTGGATATTGTCTTCAAGACAATATTCGTGTTAAAACTCTCAGCTTATGTTTTGTCGTATTTTTCATGACAGTTGTATAATTAAGTTTGTATTTGAATTATGTACCATGTATTTGGCGACTCAGAAAGGGGTTGTGTATACCTATTTTAGGGGCGTCACAGTTGGTATCAAATCTTAGGGATATGATCCCTGGCTGAGACTTGAGGCTAGAACTAGGAAGGGAGAGACGGGTGAATCCTTCGTTAGTATCACCTACCTAAGCTTATTTGTTATTTAATTGTTCGGTCAGAATATATGAATAATATGTGGCATGTGACGCCCCCAAAATAGGTATACAACACCCATTCTGAGTCGCCAAAATACATGGTATAGAAAGCAAACTAGAACTTTAACAATACAGATGTCGTGTAGAATACGACAATACAACTGTGAGTTTGAATACAAATATTGTCTTCTGGACAATATACACACCCAAATAAGTCCTCATTAATTATTCATACATTATTTTACGAAAATAGTGAGGATGCCTAAAACATCTTCCTAGAACCATCACTCCATACCCAGACTCGATCCTGCTATGTTTCTCACCTCCTAAGAAGAAAAATGGAACAAAAGGAAAGGGGTGAGCTCAACTAGCCCAAGAAAGAATATTATGACTAAGATAATATACAACAAATTATCGTTAGTCTTCAATAGGAAAAAATCCAACGAGATCACAATAGACAACAAGTTTTAGATCAACAAATGCGTGAAGCGACAATCCATTAGAAGAGTCACGTAGAGAAAGAATTCTCTTTGTCTTCTAAGGTTTAAAAGTCCATCATCAATAGTTTATCCCCAATAATAACAATTAGTATACATCTTTAATCATCTTTGCACTCACAGCCAAAGATATTCATTTGTATCACCAGGTTGGTCATGTTCATCTCAACACTGTTCATCTTTGCACTGACAAAGATATTCATCGATTAATCGTTCATCTTTTGCACTACTGAATAAATATATTCATTTATATCACCATTTAGGGTCGAGGATGATGAAAACATTTTTAAAAAACGAATCCGGTGAAACAAAATGACAAGGATTAAGGATTAAGGATTAGTACTTTGTTTTACCCATGTCCAAAAATACTTGAAAATAATCATATTGGTGTAAAATTCAAGAATGATCAAAACATGGATACAATCAAAGCTAGTATCCGAATAGATATTTTGACAAAAAAAGAAAATTTTTATTTTTTAATTGAATAAATGTCAAGTATTAAGTGAATAATGTCGTATATCGTGAATAGTCTTAGTATACGTGAATAAGAACCCCAAACACAACAAGTTCCAAATTTGATAAAAAATTCACCAATACTTGACATAATGATATTGAAGGAAAAATATCATTTAAGAAGAAAATAATACCCTTACCTCAAAATAACCGTACTTACGATCGAATTTCTAGTATAGTCTTTGAAAACCCGCATAGATATAGCAACACTCAAAGTATACTCACAAGAATACGCTCGATAATTTAGAGAGAAGAGAGAAACTTAGATTACGGTGTGATTTTCAATTCTAACTTAGCCCTCTATTTATAGGAAAACGTTAGAGCATGAAGGAGACTAAAATAATAAATTATTATTATTTATTTTTATTCTCCTACGCCTCCTCCACCAACTGATCAGCCACCAACTTGGAACAAGAAAACTCAGCAGCCCACATGTGTTAAAACACAAGTGGGTCCCACCCCATAAATTTAATAAAAATTATTTTATTTTCCGAAACTTCAACAATTCATAGAAAATAGCCCGGTTATCAGAAAAATTCGAAACTCGCGACTTTTTATAGGAAATTCAATTATCTACAACTTTGCAGAAGGAAGTTTTTCCAAATTCCAGACAGAAATTGACCAAAATCCATAAACGGACGATTTTACAGTCTATAATCAATTTTCGGTCAAGAATTGTGTCCACCGACACACAAAACATATGTTAAACATTTAATGCCATAAAAATACTCTTCCTCCTCATATACTCATATATCCCACATTCATTATAAAAATATCATCGTTAATATATTATTAAAATAATATATTTAAATGAATTATTTTATCGAGAAAAGATAAAATATTAATTTTCAACAATTGTCACATTAAAAATTTTCTCCATCTATATCCACATAAAATAAATATTTTCTTTATCATAATAATCAATAATTAATTATTCAAAAATAATATTACAGAATCACAAAGATCTTGTGACGGTAGTTCCCAGACAGAGGGGAACTTTCCATAAGGATTTCTCCTTACAAGTGCAATTAGGTGACCAAACCTCTCCTTAGACAGAACTTTCTAGACATTGCCAATAATGTTATCTGATAATATTATTCAAATAATATGAATTATTGATTTGATAATGGAAAATACTGTGTAATGACAATTATTGAAACAATAATAATATAAATATCAACGCAGCAATTATTGAATCAATAAGATAAAATAATGAACAGTAATTACTGTAACAATTATTGAGTAGTGCCTTCTTACGTAAGGATCAATAATTCAACAATACTGTGCAATACCGCAGCTATCTTCAACTAACGCCAGACATCAGATTTTAACCACCGGTAACCCAACAAAGTGTTAATTTGGTAACAATTTACGTCGTTATTTATAAAACTCAATCTTTATCGTTTCCTTTCATCCAACCGCTTTTCCGTTATGGGGCCCACCAATGATCGCTATACCATTCATTTGGAGATTCCCGACAAAAAGAATATTCCACGACCAAACGAATATTCCCAACAATAATGAATATTTTATAACCACTTGCTTATTTTGTAAACTTTGCACATTTCACCCATAACAAAAAGAATTATATCAAATTAACCCTTATTAATTTAGAATAATGAATAAAGAAAATTCAATTTTATTTATAATAAGTTGGGGTCTTACAACCTCCTCCTTATGAAATTTAGATCCTCGAAATTGACGTATCGATTACACAGTATATCGAAAAGGTGAGGGTACCTACGCTTTCATTTCCGATTCCAACTCCCATGTCATTTCCTCAATTGCATGGTTTCTCCACAAAACCTTAACTTGTGGTATAACCTTCGTAAGTAAGACATGCTCTTCCTATCCAAAATCTCAACAGTATCTCCTCGTAGGTTAAATCTTCACTATCTCAAATGGTTCTAACGCAATAATGTGGTTGGGTCTTTCACATATTTACGAAGCATAGATATGTGGAATACATTGTGAACACGAGACATACTTGGAGGTAACGCGAGTCTATAGGCTCGTTTCCTATTCGGTCAAGAATCTCAAATGGACCAACAAACCTTGGATTGAGCTTTCCTCTTTCCAAAATCTTGGAACTCCTTTCCATGGAGCAATATGTAACAATACATGATCTCCAATATTAAACTCCACGTCCTTTCTATGAAGATCAACATAACTCTTTTTGTCGATCTTGTGAAGTTTGAATCATCGTTGTCGAATCATTTGGATCTTTTACAGTAGTCATGCGTGCATTAATTACGGTCCCAACAATGTTGCTTCTCCCACCTCGTCCCCAAAGATACCGAGAACGACATTTTCGTCCATACAACGCCTCAAATGGAGCCATGCCTATACTTGCTTGATAACTTGTTGTTGTAGGAGAATTCCACCAAAGGTACTTATCCCAACTTCCTTTGAAATCTAGGACACGAGTCTTAATAGATCTTCAAGGGTTTGAATAGTCCTCTCCGATTGTCCGTCCGCTTTGAGGATGGTATCTTTGAATCAATCAGAAATCCGCGCCCATAGCTTTCTCGCAAGCTAACCCAAAATCTTGAAGTGAATCTCGGTCACGATCCGAAACTATGGATACTGGCATGCCATGCAATCGTATAATCTCATTCACGTACATACGAAAGCAAGACGCTCAAGGGATAAGTCTCACGATCGGTAAGAAATGGGCGACTTGGTTAATCTATCAACAATAACCCAAATTGCATCTACGCCTTGAGAAACTTTGGGAAGACACAGTAACAAAATCCATAGTAATGTGTTCCCATTTCCATTCCGTAATCTCAAGTGGTTGCAATGGACCTTTTGGCACTTGATGCTCCGCCTTTACACGCTGACAAAGTTAAACATCTTGAGATAAACTCCGCAATCTCTCTTCATATTGTTCCACCAAAATGTATGTCGAATATCATGATACATTTTGGTACTCCCGGTGATGGATTGCAAACGGGGTGTTGTGTGCCTCCATCATGATTTTATGCTTCAGTCGTCGTAATCGTTAGAACGCTTAAAGTCTAGAATTGACTCAAGTATTCCTTCTTCATCAATTTCTTATACGAATAGCACCTTCTTGCACTTTCTTCTTCATTTGTATCGGCCTGTGTCCGTAGCTTGAGCGCTTTTAACTTTATCGATTAAAGCCTGTTACTACTCGTATATTCGCCATCATCATGCTGGGACCTCGAGTCTTTAATTCTACCTTCATCCTTTGTAAAGTCGTATAAATGGGCCTTTGCGTTGACAATATTGCACTCGTGATTGCGTATGATCTTCACTCAATGCGTTAGCTACTACGCTCGCTTTTCGAGATGATATTGAATAGTGTGATCGTAATCTTTTAACAGCTCCAGCCAACGTCGTTGTCGCATGTTGAGTTCTTTTTGGGTGAAGAAATATTTGAGGCTTTTATGGTCCGTATAAATCTCCACTTTCTCTCCATACAAGTAGTGTCTCCATATCTTCAACGCTGAATACGATCATTGCGCCAACTCTAGATCATGAGTAGGATAATTCCTCTCATATTCTTTGAGTTGTCATGAGGGCTATAAACTTTCCATGTTGCATGAGAACACATCCTAACCCCTTGCCAGAAGCATCGCTGTAGATAACAAATCCATCCGAACCGGATGGTATTGTCGTAACAGTCTTAAAATGAGTCTCCTCTTGAGCTCTTGGAAGCTCTTCTCGCATTCCTCGCTCCATAAGAATTTTGCATCCTTCCGAGTCACCGAGTTATCGGAGTAGAGATTCGTGAAAATCCTTCCACAAATCTCCGATAATAACCAATAAGCCCGAAAAGTCACAGACTTCATTACCCACTTGGTTGCTCTAACTTTGTATTGCTTCAATCTTCGCCGTCAACAGATACTCCTTGTTTTGACACCACGTGCCCAAGAATGCTACTTCCTCGCCGAACTCGCATTTCTTCACTTGGCATAAAGCTTGTGTTCACGAAGTCTTTGTAGTACCGAATTCAAATGGTGCTCATGATCTTCACGGCTTTTGGAATAGATGAGGATGTCATCAATAAAGACAACAACGAATCCGATCCAAATATTCCTTAAATACACGGTTCATCATATCCATGAAAGCGGCGGAGCATTAGTCAATCCAAAAGACATGACCAAGAATTCATAATGCCCGTATCGAGTCCTCGAATGCCGCCTTTGGAATATCCTCGCTTTTAATCTTCAAATTGATGATATCCGTAATCGAAGATCGATCTTTGAAAAGAATTGCGCCCTTGTGGCTGTCGGGTAACAACATCATCAATGCGAGGTAGCGGATACCTATTCTTGATGGTGACATGGTTCAATTCTCGGTAGTCAATACAAAGTCGCATACTCCGCTTTCTTCTTTCACGAATAAAAACAGAGCACCCCAAGGAGACGATTAGGACGAATGAAACCGGATGTCTAATAATTCCTCAGTAGTTGGAATTTTAACTCCACGAAGTTCAATAGAGCCATTCGATATGGGGTTTTAGAAATGGGTTTTGTACCCTTGTTCAAGGTCAATAAAGAATTCAACATCACGCTCTTGGGGTAAACCAGAAGCTCTTCAGAAATACATCGTGAATTCTCTAACCACGTAAATATTATTCAAATCGACTTGTCTTTATTCAAATCCATAACATGGGCTAAGAAAGCTTGACATCCATTTTTCAATAAACGAATAGCTTTGTGGCTTGATATGACAAAGGATCGATTTTAGTGGTTTAGTGGTTTGAATTGCATGATGACAGTTGGTTAGAATATGAAAACTAACAACCTTACGAAAACAATCAATTTTGGCATGATGAGTGGTTAACCAATCAATTCCTAAAATCATATCAAAAGCAAGTATCTTTAAAGAGATAAGATCAACAGTAATGTGATAGTGCCAACTTGGATCATGCAAGATTTATAAACCGTAGATGTAACGAAGGTTTCACCCAACGGAGTTTCAACAGATAAATCAAAATCTAATTTCTCCTGAGTCAAGTTTAAACGCTGAGCACAAGCAGAGAGATAAAAGAATGGGTAGAACCCAGATTCTAGTAAGGTATAAACTTCGCAAGAATTCAAGATTAGCTTACCCGTGATCACCTCGTTTGGGTTCCTCACGTTTTGTCCAACCGACAAACGCTTCTTCCGAGAACCGCCGATTTCGACTTATCCGGAATGACCCTTGGAATCACCACTCTCTGCTGAACTTGGCTTCGCGATAGTACAATCTCGAAGCGATGTGTCCTTCCTTTCCACAGTTGTAACATACCTTGGATTGTTGTGGACGGTTTGATATGTCCCTCCTTCCTTCATTGGTAACATCTAATCGGCGGTCGTTCTCCTCCCCTAGCATTTGTTGTTGATCTTGGTCTTTAGCTGCTGATGATATCTTCCGTCATTGTTGAATCTTCTCTTTCAAATTTCCACTTGAGTCACCTCTCCTATTATCATGTCCACGATTACCACCGAGTGGTTACCGCTTTTGTCCGTATTCTTTCCTCCTCGTTGGTTATCATCGCTCGACGACTACCACGATTGTGGTCCCTCGGTTGAGTATACTCACTATCTCGCTCTAATAATCGAGCCCTGATTGACAACATCTCAATACGTGAGAAAATTTATGAGAGATAAGGTATTGATTTAATCTCCGGTTTTAGACCTCTCGAAAACATATCGCGTCATTCGCTCCTCATTCTCCACCAAATGAGGTGCAAACTTTGGATAATTCTCGCGAACCTTGCCTTCGCATCGAGACACCGGCCATGTTGTTCGCTCGAAAGTCTAATAAACTCTACCTCCTTCATATGACGAATACTTTCTCGGAAAGTACTTGTCATTGAACAGCTTCAAATCTTTCCCAAGACATGTTAAGTGCATCTCGGTCAGTACGCTTCACGATTCCCACCAAGAATCTGCTTTCACCACGAAACATAAAGGTGGCGAATGGAACCTTCATTCTCCGCAGTACCCCAAGACATCAAATATCTTGGTAATTTGCTTGACCCACGTTTACTTTGATGGGATCCGCTTTCCATGGAAATCTGTGGTCCCAACTTTTTGAATTGTTCGCCGTGACAAACCGCACATTACTATCATTTCCTCCCGAGTATTTTGTACACGAGTCTCCTCGTCCGATTTTGCATGAACGCAAAAAGCTTCTAAACATCCCGCTGCTCATCATTTGCTCAATTGGCGTTGTTCACGGAGGAACATTGCCACTGCTGTTACGTTCTCCTCGTTGGTGAAGTACGGCTCTCCACTGTCTCATAAACTCCATTGTTAACGTTCTCGCAGCCCATTCTTAATATCGCCATAAAACAAGGGTTAATTAAACAATTTAACATATCACATAATATCCTATATTATTACGACCCAACAAATAAGCTTAGGTAGGACACACTAGCGAAGGATTTACTCGCCTCTCCTCCTAGTTCTATTCCCCGATCTCCGCCAGAGATCATATCCCTAAGCTCTGATACCAATTGTGACGCCCCCAAAATAGGTATACAACACCCATTCCGAAATCGCCAAAATACATGGTATAGAAAGCAAACTAGAACTTTGACAATACAGATGTCGTGTAGAATACGACAATACAACTGTGAGTTTGAATACAAATATTGTCTTCTGCACAATATACACACCCAAATAAGTCCTCATTAATTATTCATACATTATTTTACGTAAATAGTGAGGATGGCTAAAAACATCTTCCTAGAACCATCACTCCATACCCCGACTCGATCCTCGCTATGTTCTCACCTCCCGAGAAGAAAAATGGAACAAAAGGAAAAGGGTGAGCTCAACTAGCCCAAGAAGAATATTATGACTAAGATAATATACAACAAATTATCGTTAGTCTTCAACAGGAAAAAAATCCAATGAGAATACAATAGACAACAAGTTTTAGATCAACAAATGCAAATGAAACAAAGAATCCATTAGAAGAGTCACGTAGAAAAGAATTCTACCGTCTTCTAAGGTTTAAAAGTCCATCATCAATAGTTTATCCCTCGTAATAACAATTAGTATACATCTTTAATCATCTTTTTGCACTACTGAGCCAAAGATATTCATTTGTATCACCACTTGGTCATGTTCATCTCAACACTTGTTCATCTTTTACTTTGTGCCAAAGATATTCATCGATTAATCGCTCATCTTTTGCACTACAGTGCCAAAGATATTCATTTATATCACCATTTAGGACCGAGGATGATGAAAACATTTTTAAAGAAACGAATCCAAAGAAACAAAATGACAAGGATTAAGGATTAAGGATTCGTTTTTGTTTTACCCATGTCCAAAAAATACTTGAAAATAATCATATTGGTGTAAAATTCAAGAATGATCAAAACATGGATACAATCAAAGCTAGTATCCGAATAGATATTTTGGACAAAAAGAAAATTTTTTATTTTTTGAAATAGTCTTGATTATTCGTGAATAAAGGTCGATACGTGAATAATAGTCCGAGATACGTGAATAAAGTAACTCCCACACAACAAGTTCCAAATTTGATAAAAATTCACCAATACTTGAGATAATGATATTGAAGGAAAAATATCATTTAAGAAGAAAATAATACCCTTTACCTCAAAATAACCGTATTTCGATTGAATTTCTAGATAAAGTTGATGAAACCCGCAGACCAGATAGCAACACTCAAAGTATACTCACAAGAATACGCCGATAATTTAGAGAGAGAAAGAGAGAAAACTTAGTTTCGTGTGTAATTTTCAATTCTAACTTAGCCTCTATTTATAGAAAAAGCGTTAGAGCCAAAAGGAGACTAAAATAATAAATTATTATTATTTATTTTTATTCTCCCACGCCTCCTCCACCAACCGATCACCACCAACTTGGAACAAGAAAAAAAGCACCCATGTGTGTTAAAACACAAGTGGGTCCCAATTTCATAAATTTAATAAAAATTATTTTATTTTCTCTAAACTTCAACAATTCATAGAAAATAGCCCGCTTATCAGAAAAATTGAAACTCATGACTTTTTATAGGAAATTCAATTATCTACAACTTTGCTGTAAGGAAGTTTTTCCAAATTCTAGACAAAAATTGACCAAAATCCATAAACTAGACGATTTTACGATTATATAATCAATTTTCTATCAAGAATTGTGTCCACCGACACACAAAACATATGTTAAACATTTAATGCCATAAAATACTCTTCCTCCTCATATACTCATATATCCCACATTCATTATAAAAATATCATCGTTAATATATTATTAAAATAATATATTTAAATGAATTATTTTATCGTAAAAGATAAAATATTAATTTTCAACAATTGTCACATTAAAATTTTCTCCATCTATATCCACATAAAATAAATATTTTCTTTATCATAATAATCAATAATTAATTATTCAAAATAATATTACGTAATCACAAGATCGACAACCGTGTAGCTCCTCAGAAAGAGGGGCTTTCCAATAAGGATTTCTCCTTACCTGCCGCAATTAGGTGACCAAACCTCTCCTTAGATGTAACTTTCTAGACATTGCCAATAATGTTATCCGATAATATTATTCAAATAATATGAATTATTGATTCGATAATGAAAAATATCAGTAATGACAATTATTGAAACAATAATAATATAAATATCAACGCAACAATTATTGAATCAATAAGATAAAATAATGAACAAGAATTATCAGTAACAATTATTGAGTAGTGCCTTCTTACGTAAGGATCAATAATTCAACAATACTGCAATACTGTGCAGGTGCTACTTTATGCAACCACGCCAGACATCAGTATTTTAACCACCGTGTAACCCAACAAAATGTTAATTCAGAATAATTTACGTCGTTATTTATAAAACTCAATCTTTGTCGCTTTTCCTTCATCCAACCGCTTTTCCGTTATGGGGCCCACCAATGATCTGCTACTTGCCGTCATTTGGAGATTCCTCACAAAAGAATATTCCACGACCAAACGAATATTCCCAATTAATAATGAATATTTTATAACCACTTGCTTATTTTGTAAACTTTGCACATTTCACCCATAACAAAAGAATTATATCAAATTAACCCTTATTAATTTAGAATAATGAATAAAGAAAAATTCAATTTTATTTATAATAAGTTGGGGTCTTACATGGCATGTCAATTAACCCTTGTTTTGTGATAATGTTTGAAAATGGCATCTGAAAATGCTGAGATAAGCAATGAAACACATGAAACCGTTGAGTCATTGCAGATCAATAACCAGGATAATGTGCATCAAGAAGACAATAATCCTCATGTAAACAACAACACCGACCAAATGATGAACGACGGGATGTTTAGGAGCTTTCTGCAATTCATACAACACCAAACAAGAAAAACTCTTGTTCAAAATGCAGGTGGAAACAATGGCAACTCACGGATGGTCACTGCTAAGCAATTCAAGAAGTTGGGACCACCAGAGTTTTTGGGAAAGCCAGAACCACTTAAGGTAGAGACGTGGATTAAGCAGATCACCAAGATATTTGATGTATTGGGATGATCTGAGGAGCAAAAGGTTCCCTTTGCCACCATCATGTTGCGAGGAGAGGCAGATTATTGGTGGGAATCTGTAAAATGTACTCAGCCCTCCGCACTAAAGATGTCTTGGGAGGAGTTCCAAGAATTGTTCAACGACAAGTACTTTCCTGAAAGCATTTGTCACATGAAGGAGGTAGAATTTATCAAACTGGAGCAAAACAATATGACCGTATCGCAATACGAGGCTAAATTTACGGAGTTATCCTGGTTTGCATTCCATTTGGTTGATAATGAGGAGCGAATGACGCAAATGTTTCTACGAGGTTTGAAACCCGAAATACGTCAATACCTCATTTCTCACAAACTTTGTTTGTATTCAGATGTTGTGAACAGGGCTCAGTTATTGGAGCGCGATAACGAGTCAACCCAACCAAGAGATAGCAGTCGATAAAACGACAATACCAGTGGTAGCAGTCATCGAAGCGGTGACAATAAACGTGGAGGAAATCATCATGCCAGATATGGTAATCACTTCGGTGGTAATCCTGGCCAAGATAATAGAAGTGGAAATTTCAGAAAGAGGAGATTCAAAAATGATGGAAAGACAGTAGCACCAACACTTGTTTTCAAGGAAGGAGAACGACCACCGGTCGTATGCTACAAATACGGAGGGGAGGGACACATCATTCCAAAGTGTGTTTCAATTACAGAAGAGAAGGTCACCTAGCCCAATTTTGTCGTGTAGTGAAGTCAAGTCCAGCTGGGATGGAGACACGAAAGGCCGTCCCAGACAAGTCAAAGCCGGTAGTTCAAGGGAGAGCGTTTGTCGTGACCTCCCAAAAAGTGAGGAACCTGAATGAAGTTATCATGGGTAAGCTAATCATAAACTCTTACGAAGTCTATACCTTATTTGATACCGGTTTAACCCATTCTTTTATTTCACTTACTTGCGCTCAACGTTTAAATTTGACTCCAGAGAAATTAGACTTTGACTTATCTGTTGAAACTCCGTTGGGAGAAACCGTCATTACATCCAATGTTTATAAATCTTGTTTGATTCAAATCGGCACCCTCACGTTACCTGTCGATCTTATCTCTTTGAAAATACTTGTATTTAATGTGATTTTAGGGATTGATTGGTTAACTACTCATCATGCTAAAATTGATTATTTTTGTAAAGTTTTTAGCTTTCATATTTCTAGCCAACCTATTATGCGAATTCAAGCAACCAAACCACTAAAGTCAATCACTGTCATATCAAGCCATAAAGCCATTCGTTTATTAAATGATATGTCAAATTTGAATGATATAAACAAAAATACGTCAAATTTGAATGATATTTTTATTGTTAATAAATTTCCTGACGTATTCCCTGAAGAACTTACTGGCCTACCCCCAGAACGTGAAATCAAATTTGGTATTGATCTTGAACTCGGTACAAACCCCATTTCCAAAACCCCATATCGAATGGCTCCTATTGAACATCATGAGTTAAAAACCAAACTACAAGAATTATTAGACATCGGGTTCATTCGTCCTAGTACGTCTCCTTGGGGTGCTCCTGTTCTATTCGTAAAGAAGAAAGATGGGAGTATGCAACTTTGCATTAATTATCGGGAGTTAAATTATGTCACCGTCAAAAATAGGTGCCTGTTGCCTTGCATTGATGACCTGTTTGACTAGTTTCAAGGTGCCAAATTCTTTTCAAAGATCAATCTTCGTTCCAGATATCATCAGTTAAAACTGATGACATTCCAAAGACTGCTTTCAGAACTTGGTACGGGCATTAAGAATACCTAGTCATGTCTTTTGGATTGACTAATACTCCTGCTGCCTTCATGGATATGATGAATCGAGTATTCAAGGAATATTTGGATCATTTTGTGGTTGTCTTTATTGATGACATCCTTATATACTCCAAAAGCCGTGAAGATCATGAGTAACGCTTAAGGCTGATACTTCAATAGCTTCGTAAAAACAAGTTATACGCCAAGTTAAAGAAATTAGAGTTCTGGTTTGAGGAAGTAACATTCCTTGGGCACGTGATATCGAATCATGGAATATCTGTTGACCCGACGAAGATTGAAGCAATTCAGAGCTGGGAGCAACCCAAGTCAGTGACCAAAGTACGTAGCTTTCTGGGCTTAACTGGTTATTATCATAGATTCGTGGAGGGATTTTCTCGAATCGCTACTCCATTAACTTAGCTGACTTGAAAAGATACAAAATTTGGTTGGAGCGAGGAATGTGAGAAGAACTTTCAAGAACTCAAGAGGAGACTCATTTCAGCACCTATTCTGATAATACCATCTGGTTCGGAGGGATTTGTCATCTACAACGATGCTTCAGGCAGAGGGTTAGGATGTGTTCTCATGCTGTGAGAGTCCCGAATTTGGGTCCCAAATCACCGCGGATCCGGTACAATCATTCTATCACTATTACTATTTGCGGAAGATATAAACATAAATTATTTTTACAATAAACTTTATACACTATCCCCAAGGTCGAGTAACCTTCAAATAAACACAATTCATTATCCTATCTAGCATACAACATTATTATCTTACTATACTATTACAATTAAGCTGTACATAAAATCCCAAGCTGAACTTGACTTTATCCTTTCCTGTATCCGACGTATGCTTCTTAATCTGCAATGTTAAATCATGATATAGCAAGGGTGAGCATAAGATTGCCCAATAAGTTTAAGTTCAATAATTTAACAATATATCATGATTGAAAGAATCTGAATAATAAGCTGGCTATAATTCAACAATACAATTGTGAACTAGCATGAACAAACTGTTGACTGAACAAGTATTGAACATGAATAAATATATCTGAACCGAATGGTAATGAAGGTGATCAGCCTTTCATATCTGACTTATACATGCAATATGTACATAGTACAATTCTACAATGGCAATCAGTAATGATTATCTATAAGCATATCTGAATGAAACAACTCTAAGTAGAGTTAAGTAAAACTTGCCTGAATCGTTGATTACCGTTACGCAAATTATCTAGCTTTGTCTGAAAACCTAATATAAATAATACCGATCTACACATTAGAATAATATCATCACAGTATTTAAAATAACCTAAACACATAACACATAACCCTATCAGTTTATAACACACATAAGACTCAGTATTAAATCAAACTATTTCATTCTAACTTGAATCCGACACAATTATGACATCCCGACGGTCTAATCGGACTTTTATCGAGTCTAAGTTAAATTAAACTCTGTATAAACACTTAACAATTAACTTAAATAATTTTATTATCATTTAAAATAATTTTCATAAGCTCGTAATAATTTTTAAATAATTATTACTATTTATCATGAATTTTTCATTATTAATATCGTATTTAAATGAATTAAATACCACTTAATTCTTTTATAATTAATATTTATTTATTATCAAATATTAATGAAATACATAACATAATATTATAATATATTTATAATATCACAAAATATTTTAATATTTTAAGACCCCAACTTTTATGAATAAAGAATAATTTTCTCAAAATATATTTTTGAATATTATGGTGTGGATTTGATATAATGTTATAGTTGTGGGTATTTACAAATTTTGCAAAAGTAAGTGGGTTATATAATATTCGATTGGCCTGGGAATATTCGCTTTTAACAGGAATATTCAGTACGACACAATCATTGGTGGACCCCACAACGGAGTATTGTCGTAGTTAGAAAACGACAAAATTATCTTTTATAAAAATAACTACGAAAGTGTTACCGTTAAAACCGCTGAACTACCCTAGTAGTAAAAGTACAAGAATACGCTGTGGTCGCATAAGAGCAACACACTGTATTGATTATCGATGCTTACGTGAGAAGTCACTCGCTTATACTCAATTATTGCTACAAAAATTGTCGCATCATATCTCTCATATTATCGATTCAATTATTGTCACAAAGATCATCTCGTATTATATTTATTATTATTAAATCAATAATTGAGACGACAAAGTTATTCATATTATTATTTGCAATATTGACAATGTCTAGAAGTTCTCAAAGGAGAGGTTTGTCACCTAATCATGCCACCAATAAGGAGAAATCCTTATCTAAAAGCCCCTTTCCTCGGAACGACCTTCGTTGTTAAATATTGTGAGTTATAATATTAATGATGAATAAGTTGTGTTGATTAAAGATGAATTTGATAGTTCCATTGTGTCGGGATTATTAGTGTTAGGGAAATCGACATCTATTCCGATGATAATTGATGTCTGGGGTTATATTGATAAATCGGTAATTTATCTGATAAATGAGCAATTAATTGCTACTAATTCACATGCTTATATAACTATTTGTTCACATGTGTACTATTGAATCACATTCTTGTACTATTAGGGGAGTTGGTGCAAGATTGATAATACTTGCATGACTAAGTTAAAAATGGAGGTATAGTTGAAGGTACTATACTCGTAATTAGTTTTTTCACATGATTATACTATCGAGTCACATGAATGAACTATTAATTCACATTATTTACTATTAGGGGAGGTGGTGCAAGTTTGTTAATACTTGCAGACTAAATTAAAAATGAAGAAAAAGAGGAAGGTATTATAATCGTAATATTTCGAGCCCCAAAACGTGTAATTATCGAAACTATATTTTCCTATAAATAAAGCTCATTCTTCCTTCATTTCTCACCAATTCACAAAAGCTTTAGAGCAATTATTATAGAGAGAAATTATAGAGAGAAAGAAGAAGAGAAGTCTCTACCTCACTATTCCAAAGATCCAGCTTTTTCTAAGGTAAGGGGTATTATTTCTTTCGTGTTCTCAAGAAGAGAGCTATTGTTATTCCATCCCTTATTATTCTTCGTTGAACATCCTCGTCTGTGCGTAATTACGCATGACCGGTTCCGTTATTTATTATTCTCGTTGAATAACTCGCCTATGCGCGGCAGTACCGCATACATGGTGAAATTCTTCTCGTTATTCCATTCTTTATTATTCTCTTGAACATCCTCGTCTCGTGCGTATTACATGCATTTACCGGTTCCATTATTTATTATTCTGTTGAATAACTCGTCTGTGCTGGGCCTATCGCATGCATGGTGAATTCTTCCGTTATTCCATTCTTTATTATTCAATTGAATATCCTGTCTCAGGCATGCTTACGCATGACCGTTCCATTATTTATTATTCTCGTTGAATAACCTATTCTGCGCGGCCTATCGCATGCCCGGTGAATTCTTTTGTTATTCCATTCTTTATTATACTCAAATTGGTTAAAGTTTTGCTTTTATACTCCATGAAATTAGTGGAATATCCTCGATATTTGCGCTTCATCCAAAGATCTTTTCATGGAAATATTCTTCCGAGCATTCTTGAATTTTACTCCACAAAGCAAAGATTATGTCGACAATTTGACGCTATTTCGTTCCTTAAATAAATTAATTCTTGAACTTGTTTTATTGAATTCTTATATCATTGTCATCATCCTCATGTTTATATTATGTTGAAAGTCATCTGTGGGCCTCAGTAGTGCATATGATGGACTTGGTATGATTATGACCAGTGATTATTCTTGTATAATCATGACCGTAATGTTACAAATGATGTGGTAAAAGTCCTCATCGGCCCGTAGAGTATCGATGGACAGCTGTTGGCATGATCATGACCATCGATGAATACACGAATATCCTCGCCCGTAGTGCATGGATAATTTGTGGTCGTGATACTAATGAATATCCTCGGTCAGAAAGTGTGGATGATGTGGTTTATTTATTGTCGAGTCTCAAATGATAAAAGTGATGAAAAACCTTTAAATCATAGAAGATAGTAGATTTTATTCTCTACTTGACTCTTCTAATGGATTGCTTGTTCCACCGCAGCTTAAACTTGATGTTTGTTATATTTTATCGCTTAACACCGTCAAGGCTAACGATAAATTATTCTCGCATTATCTTAGTCATAATATTTCATCGGGCTAGTTGAGCTCACCCTTTCTTTCACCGCTTCTCTTCAGAAATGAGAACGAGTCGGACTAGCTCGGGAACCGAGTGACTATCCAGATGATAAGATTAGTAGTCCTCACTATTCTCGTTAAATAGTGTGACAATAAATGTAATGAGGACTCCATTGAGTTTGATATATTGTCTAGATGACAATATTCTTATTAAAACTCTTAGATTATATTTTGTCGTATTTTACACGATCGTTGTATAATTAAGTTGTATTTGAATTTTGTACCATGTATTTGGCGCACCCAAGATGGGTGATGTATACCTATTTTGGGGGCGCCACAACTTGGTATCAAAGCTTAGGATATGATCCCCGGCCGAGATGTGAGACAAGAACTAGGAGGGAGAGACGGGAATTCTTCGCTAGTATGACCTACCTAAGTTTATTTGGTATTTATTTGGTCACGTCAGTATATAGATAATATGTGACATGTCAATTAACCCTTGTTTTGTGGCAAGATTTGAAAATGACATCCGAGAATGTTGAGAATAGAATGGAGGAGCATGAGACCGCTGAGTCTCCACAGATCAATAATCGTGATAATGTGCATCGTGAGGCGATAATCCTCATGCAAACAACAACACCGACCAAATGATGAACGATGGAATGTTCAGAGGCTTTATGCAATTCATGCAACATCAAAGAGAGCGGCTCCCGCCCAAAATGTAGGTGGAAACACCGAAACTCTTGACGGCCACCGCTAAATAGCTCAAGGAGCCGACCACCGAGTTTATCGAGAGCCAAAACCACTTAAGGCGGAAGCGTGATAAAGCAGATCACCAAGATATTTGATGTTTTGGGATGCTCCGAGGAGCAAAAGGTTCCATTTGCCACCTTTATGTTGCGAGGAGAGAGAGCAGATTACCGGTGGGAATCCAGAAGCGACTCAACCTCGCCAGACCAAGATGTCTTGGGAGAAGTTCCAAGAACTATTCAACGACAAGTACTTTCCCCGAAAGTATTCATCACATGAAAGAGGTAGAGTTCATCAAGTTGAGCAGTAATAATACGACCGTGTCGCAAAGACGGGCTAAGTTTGCCGAAGTTGTCCTGGCTTATGCCTCACTCACTTGGTCGATAATGAGGAGAGAATGACGCGATGTTTCTAAGAGGTTTGAAACCCGAGATACGCCAATATCTAATTTCTCATAAACCGTGGTTTGTATTCGATGTTGTTAATAGGGCTCAATTATTGAGCGCCGATAACGAGTCAACTCAACCAAGAGAAAGCAAACAAAAATGATAATACCAAAGGTAGCAAATATCGGCTTGACAACAAACGTGGAGGGAATCAACATGCCGTAAATGGTAACCACTTCTGGTGGTAATCATGGCCAAGACAAGAAAATGGACATTTCAAGAAAAGGAGATTCAACAATGATGGAAAGACGCCAAAGACCAAAGACCCGCTTGTTAAGGAAGGAGAACGACCACCTATCATATGCTTCAAATGCGAGGGAGGGACATATCACCCAAACCACGATGCGATGCACCCAAAGCGCGTTATAATTATGGAAGAGAAGGTCACCTAGCCCGATTTTGTCGTGGCACCAAAGACAAGTCCAAATTGGGATGGAGGCACCAAAGGTCATTCCCAAAAAAGTCAAAGCCGGTAGTTCAAGGGAGAGCGCTTTGTCGAACTCCTCCCGTAAAGCAAGGAACCCGAACGAGGTCATCACGTAAGCTTATCATAAACTCTAGCTAAGTCTATACCTTATTTGATACCGGTTCTACCCATTCTTTTATTTCTCCTACTTGCGCCAACGCTTAAATTTGACTCGAGAAATTAGACTTTGACTTATCTATTGAAACTCCGCTGGAGAAACCTTCATTACATCCACTCGCTTATAAGTCTTGTTTGATTCAAATTCCAGAATCGCATCGCTACTTCGTCGATCTTATTTCTTTAAAAATACTTGCATTTGACGTGATTCTAGGGATTGATCGTTAACTACTCATCATGCTAAAATTGATTATTTTCGTAAGGTTGTTAGCTTTCATATTCCTAATCAACCTATTATGCTAATTCAAGCCACCAAACCATTAAAATCAATCACTACCATCTCAAGCCATAAAGCTATTCGCTTATTGAAAAACTGATGTCAAGCTTTCTTAGCTCATGTCACGATTTAAACAAAAATACGCCGATTTGAAAGATATTTCTATTGTTAATAAATTTCCGACGATTCCCCTCAAGAACTTCCCCGCCTACCCCTCAGAGCGCGTGAAATTGAATTTTTTATCGACCTTGAACCCTAGAGAAAAAACCCATTTCCAAAGCCCCATATCGAATGGGCTCCTATTGAACTTCGTGAGTTAAAGACCCAATTGCAGTGAATTGTTAGACATCGGCTTTCATTCTGGCCCCAAGACGCCTCCTCGGGGTGCTCCTGCTTCTATTCGTGAAGAAGAAGAAAGATGGAAGTATGCGATTTTGTATTGATTATCGGAGTCAAATCATGTCACCATCAAAAATAGGTACCCATTGCCTCGCATTGATGACCTGTTTGACCAAATAAAAGGCGCCAAATTCTTTTCAAAGATCGATTTCGTTCGATATCATCATCAATGAAGATTAAAACCGATGACATTCCAAAGACTCGCTTTCGTAACTCCAGACGGGCATTATGAATTCTAGTCATGTCTTTTGATCGACTAATGCCCCGCCGCCTTCATGGATATGATGAACCGAGTATTCAAGGAATATTTGATCACTTTGTGGTCGCTTTTATTGATGACATCCTCATATACTCCAAAACCCGTGAAGACCATGAGCAACACTTGAGGTCGATACTCCAAAAGCTTCGTGAAAACAAGCTATATGCCAAGTTGAAGAAATGCGAAGTTCGCTTGAGGAAGTTGCATTCCTTGGGCACGTGATATCAAATCATGGGATATCTGCTGACCCGACAAAGATCAAGCAATTCAAAGTCGAGCAACCTAAATCAAGACCAAGTACGAGCTTTCTTTAGCTTAGTTAAGGTTATTATCTGAGATTCAGAGAAGGGTTTTCTCAATCGCTACTCCATTAACTCAAATTGACTCAAAAAGATACAAAATTCTATTGAGCGAGGAATGTGAGAAGAGTTTTCAAGAACTCAAGAGGAGACTCATTTCAAAGACTGCTCGACAATACCATCCGCCTCGAGGGATTTGTCATCTACAAAGTGATGCTTCGTGCAAAGGGTTAGATGTGTTCTCATGCAACATGGGAAAGTCATAGCCTATGCCTCACGAAAACTCAAAGAATATGAGAGGAATTATCTTACTCATGATCTAGAGTCAAGGCAAAGCTAAATGCTTTTTGCGCTTAAGATTTGGAGGCATTACCTGTATGGAGAGAAGGTGGAGATTTATACAGATCATAAAAGCCTCAAATATTTCTTCACTTAAAAGGAACTCAACATGCGGCAACAACGATGGCTTGAGTTGTTGAAAGATTACGATCATACCATTCAATACCATCCTCGAAAAAGCTTTAACGTAGTAGTCGATGCATCGAGTAGTAGATCATACGCGCACACGAGTGCATTATTGTCAACGCAAAGGCCCATTTTATATGACTTACAAAGGATGGAGATAGAGTTAAAGACTCTGTGACCCATGTGATGATGGCGAATATACGAGTAGAACCGACTTTTAATCGATAAAGTTAAAGTCGCTTCAGCTACTACACTCGAGCCGATGCGCATGAGGAAGAAAGTGCAAGAAGGTGCTATGCCGAAGCAAGAATCGATGAAGAAGGAATACTTCGAGTCAACTCCAGCACTTTGTGTTCCTAACAACCCCGATTTAAAGTATAAAATCATGATGGAGGCGCACAACACACCGCTTGTAATCCATCTCGGGAGTACCAAAATGTATCGTGATCTTCGACATACATTTTGGTGGAGCAATATGAAGAGAGAGATAATGAGTTTATCTCAAGGTGTTTAACTTGTCAACGAGTCAAGGCGAGCATCAAGTACCAAAAGGTCCATCAGAACCACTTGAAATTCCGTAATGGAAGTGGGAGCACATTACCATGGATTTCACATCGGTCTTCCCAAGGTTTCTCAAGGCATAGATGCAATTTGGGTCATTGTTGATAGATCGACCAAGTCCGCTTTTTTCCTACCTATACGAGAAAACTTATACACTTGAACGCCTTGCTCAGATATGTATATAAACGAGATTGTAAGATCGCATGGTATGCCAAGATCCATAGTTTCGATCGAGACCCAAGATTCACTTCAAGATTTTGGGTTAGTTTGCAAAAAAGCTATGGGCACGGATTTACGATTTAGTTTCAAGATATCATCCTCGCATTTGACGGGCAAATGAGAGGACTATTCAAACTCTTGAAGATTTATTAAGACTCGTGTCCTCGACTTCAAAGGAAGTCGGGACAAGTTCTTACCATCGTGGAGTTTTCCTACAACAACAGCTTATCAAGCAAGTATCGGTATGGCTCCATTTGAGGCGCTAGATGGAAGAAAAAGTGTCGCTCTCCAAAGATGTCGGGATGAGGTGGGTGAAGCAACGTTGTTGGGACCGAGTTGGTACGTATGACTACGGAAAAGATTCAAACGATCCGACAACGATAAAAACCTCACAAGATCGATAAAAGAGTTATGCCGATCTTCATCGAAAGGACGGGAATTCGATATCGAGATCATGTGTTGTTACGTGTTGCTCCATGGAAGGGAGTTACGAGATTTGGAAAGAGAGGAAAGCTCAACCCTCGATTCATCGGCCCATTTTTAATCCTCGATCGAGTAGAACTCGGGCCTATAGACTCGCTTTTTACCGCCAAGTATGTCTCGTGTTCATAACGCTTTTCACATATCTATGTTACGTAAATATGTGAAAGACCCAAACCACATTATTGAATTAGAACCAGATTTAGATAGAGGAAGATTTAACGTATGAAGAGTTACCTATTAAAATCTTGATAAGAAGGATCATATTCTACGCCTAAAGTTATACCTCAAGTCAAAGTTTTGTGGAGAAACCACGATGTCGAGGAAATGACCGAGTTAGAATCAAATGAAATCAAGGTATCCTCACCTCTTCGATATACCGTGTACGCACTTCTAATTTCGAGGACAAAATTTCATAAGAAGGGGAGGTCAGTAAGACCCCAACTTTTATGAATAAAGAATAATTTTCTCAAAATATATTTTTGAATATTATGGTGTGGATTTGATATAATGTTATAGTTGTGGTAATATTTACAAATTTTGCAAAGTAAGCAAGTGGTTATATAATATTCGATTGGCTCTGGGAATATTCGCTTTAACAGGAATATTCATTACGATAAAGACAATCATCAGTGGACCCCACAACGGAAGTATTGTCGTAGTTAGAAAACGATGTAATTATCTTTTATAAAAATAACTACGAAAGTGTTACCGTTAAAACCGCTGAACTACCCTAGAGTAAAAGTACAAGAATACGCTGCGGGTCGCATAAGAAGCACACTCAGATTGATTATCGATGCTTACGTGAGAAGTCACCGCTTATACTCAATTATTGCTACAAAGAATTGTCGATCATATCTCTCATATTATTGATTCAATTATTGTCACAAAGATCATCCGTGATTATATTTATTATTATTAAATCAATAATTGAGACGACAAAGTTATTCATATTATTATTTGCAATATTGACAATGTCTAGAAGTTCTCACAAGGAGAGGTTCGTCACCTAATCATGCTACCAATAAGGAGAAAAACTTATCTGAAAGCCCCTTTTCCGGGAACGACCTCGTTGTTAAATATTGTGAGTTATAATATTAATGATGAATAAGTTGTTGATTAAAGATGAATTTGATAGTTCCATCAGGTCGGGATTATTAGTGTTAGTGGAAATCGACATCTATTCCGATGATAATTGATGTCCTGGGGTTATATTGATAAATCGGTAATTTATCTGATAAATGAGCAATTAATTGCTACTAATTCACATGCTTATATAACTATTTGTTCACATGTGTGTACTATTGAATCACATTCTTGTACTATTAGGGGAGTTGGTGCAAGATTGATAATACTTGCATGACTAAGTTAAAAATGGAGGTATAAATTGAAGGTACTATACTCAGAATTTAGTTTTTTCACATGATTATACTATCGAGTCACATGAATGAACTATTAATTCACATTATTTACTATTAGGGGAGGTGGTGCAAGTTTGATAATACTTGGCAGGACTAAATTAAAAATGAAGAAAAAGAGGAAGGTATTATACTATAATATTTCGAGCCCCAAAACGTGTAAATTATCGAAACTATATTTTCCTATAAATAAAGCTCATTCTTCCTTCATTTCTCACCAATTCACAAAAGCTTTAGAGCAATTATTATAGAGAGAAATTATAGAGAGAAAGAAGAAGAGAAGTCTCATACCTCACTATTCCAAAGATCCAGCTTTTTCTAAGGTAAGGGGTATTATTTCTTTCGTGTTCTTGAAGAGAGCTATTGTTATTCCATCCCTTATTATTCTCGTTGAACATCCTCGTCTGCATGTAATTACGCATGACTCGGTTCCTTTTATTTATTATTCGTTGAATAACTCGCCTATGCGCAAGTACCGCATACATGGTGAAATTCTTCTCGTTATTCCATTCTTTATTATTCTCGCTGAACATCCTATCTGCGTATATTATGCATTACCGGTTCCATTATTTATTATTCTGTTGAATAACTCGTCTGCAAGTATCGCATGCATGGTGAATTCTTCCGTTATTCCATTCTTTATTATTCATTGAATATCCTCGTCTGTATGCTTACGCACGACCGTTCCATTATTTATTATTCTCGTTGAATAACCTATTCGCGCGGCCTATCGCATGCCTCGGTGAATTCTTTTTGTTATTCCATTCTTTATTATACTCAAATAAGTTAAAGTTTTGCTTTTATACTCCATGAAATTAGTGGAATATCCTCGATATTTGCGCTTCATCCAAAGATCTTTTCATGGAAATATTCTTCCGAGCATTCTTGAATTTTACTCCACAAAGCAAAGATTATGTCGATAATTTGACGTTATCGCCTCTCGATAAATTAATTCTTGAACTTGTTTTATTGAATTTTATATCATTGTCATCATCCTCATGTTTATATTATGTTGAAAGTCATCTGTGGCCTCAGAAGTGTATGGGATGGACTTGGTATGATTATGACTGTGATTATTCTAGATAATCATGACCGTAATGTTACAAATGATGTGGTAAAAGTCCTCATCGGCCCGTAGTGCATCGATGGACAAATGTTGGCATGATCATGACCATCGATGAATACACGAATATCCTCTCGCCCGTAGTGCATGGATAATTTGTGGTCGTGATACTAATGAATATCCTCGGCCGTAGAAGGTGTGATGATGTGGTTTATTTATTGTCGAGTCTCAAATGATAAAAGTGATGAAAACCTTTAAATCATAAGATAGTAGATTTTATTCTCTACTTGACTCTTCTAATGGATTGCTTGTTCCACCGCAGCTAAACTTGATGTTTGTTATATTTTATCGCTTAACACCGTCAAGGCTAACGATAAATTATTCTCGCATTATCTTAGTCATAATATTTTACGGGGCTAGTTGAGCTCACCCTTTCTTTCACCGTTTCTTCAGAAATGAGAACGTAGTCGGGACTAGCCTGGGAACCAGAGTGACTGGCCCGTATGATAAGATTAGTAGTCCTCACTATTCTGTAAAATAGTGTGACAATAAATGTAATGAGGACTCCATTGAGTTTGTATATTGTCTAGATGACAATATTCTTATTAAAAACTCTTAGATTATATTTTGTCGTATTTTACACGATCGTTGTATAATTAAGTTGTATTTGAATTTTGTACCATGTATTTGGCACCCAAGATGGGTGATGTATACCTAGGATTTCCAAATTTAAATTTTTAAAATAGAAAATTAATATTTCCAAATTATAATTAGGATTTTCTAATTATATTAAAATTTACTAATCATTATTCAAGCTTGCTAATTAGGATTAATATTTCCTAATTAAAATTACTAATTAACAATTAGGTTTCATAATCATGCATTAGGGTTTATAACCCAAGAATTAGGATTTCTAAATTATTAGAAAATCTAATTAATCATTAGGGTTATCCTTAATTAGGTTTGTAATAAAAATACATAAACCTTATACATAGCATTTAAATTCCCAAATTAGGATTTTAATATCTGAATTAGGGTTTCAAATTCCCATAACTGAAATTAGGGTTTCCAGAACCAGTTTCTAGGGTTTCTTATCAGACTTTAGGGTTTTCTAACTGAACGCTAATGTTCTTAATATAATATTAGGGTTTGCCACTGATATAGTTTATCTGGTCAACCCTTGACCCTTAACTATATAATCGTATACATATATACAACCATATACACGTAACATATTCACGATATCCTTAATCCTCTAATAATTCACCACAAAGATTTTTAAATCCAAAATTTTTTTTCGTAAATGTGAAATCCATACACTTATTTTCTGTCTAGGTTTATTATTTAACCTTTATTCAAAAATTTAAGATTTAAATAATTTTCTAAATTCTTGGGTCGTCACACATGCAACATGGGAAAGTCATAGCCTATGCCTCATGACAACTTAAAGAATATGAGAGAAATTATCCTACTCATGACCTAGAGTTGGCAGCTGTCGTTTTCGCACTTAAAATCTGGAGGCATTACATGTATGGGGAAAAGGTGGAGATCTATACAGATCATAAAAGCCTCAAGTATTTCTTCATCGAAAAGGAACTCAACATGCAGCAACGACGTTGGCTCGAGCTGATGAAATATTATGATCATACCATTCAATACCATCATGGAAAAGTGAACGTGGTAGCTAAAGCGTTGAGTAGAAGATCATATGCGGATATGAGTGCGATATTATCAACGCAAAGGCCCATTTGGTATGACTTACAAAGGATGGAGATAGAGTTAAAGACTCCAGGGACCCACGTGATGATGTCAAATATACAAGTAGAACAAACTTTAATTGATAAAGTTAAAGTTGCTCAAGCTACAGACCTGGAGCTGATGCGTATGAGGAAGAAAGTGCAAGAAGGTGCTATTCCAGAAGCAAGTATCGATGAAGAAGGAATACTTCGAGTCAACTCCAAACTTTGTGTTCCTAACGACTCTAATTTGAAGTATAAAATCATGATGGAGGCTTACAATACACCATTTGCAATCCATCCTGGGAGTACCAAAATGTATCGTGATCTTCCACATACATTTTGGTGGAGCAATATGAAGAGAGAGATGGCAGAGTTTATCTCAAGGTGTCTAACTTGTCAACATGTCAAGGTGGAGTATCAAGTGCCAAAAGGTCCGTTGCAACCACTTGAAATTACAGAATAGAAGTGGGAGCACATTACCATGGATTTCGTTGCTGGTCTTCTCAAGGTTTCTCAAGGTATAAATGCAATTTGGGTCATTGTTGATAGATTAACCAAGTCTGCTCATTTCTTACCTATACGAGAAACTTATTCACTTGAACGTCTTGCTCGTATATACATAAATGAGATTGTAAGACTGCATGGTTGTTAGAGTTTATGCCCTAAAGACCAATTATTTGATATAATTGTTTAACATTTTGATATTATATTTGATTGAATAAATGAATGATTTTATTTACTGCGTTATATAAATGTTAACATAATAAAAGTCCTTAGAATAGTGATACAAATTTTATAGCTTCAAGTAAGTGACTTGAACATGAGATTATATAATTACGTACAATTAGTATCATTGCTCTTAAATGTCCCTAGACGATTATCATTGTTAATGGGACAACAATGATACATTGAGACTAGTTTGTGGATTGACTGATGACCAAATCTCATTGGGCATAAATATATGAGATATTGAGTCAATGCATAGGTACATGTTAGAGAACGATGTACCGGACAGACACACCATGAGAATTCTATGTGGAGCATTATGCGAAGTGTCATTAGAAATTCTCATAGTGACAATGATGTAATGATCTTCCGACCTGAAATCACTATATTACTACACGAGAATTTATGTACTTTGATATCATCAAAGGTCACCTTTAATAGGGTGGACTATAAAGGTGATTATTGGGTACATCATGAATCGTGTGAGGAATATGAGTGATCTAGATGGAATTTAACCATCCTATATAATAGGGGTGATATCCATAGGCCTCTTGATTAAGTAGGACTATGAAATGCATGGCCATGCTCAAATAGTGATTTGTTTCATATAGTCTACTCATTAATCAAGAAAACTCAGATTAAATTATGAAGAGTATGACACATTCCATGACTCGAGTTTAATCTAGGATGTCAAGGTTAAAAGGATTAAATTATATTGAAATATTGGTCACGAAAAGGTTACATCGAATCATCGATCTTATTATTACTTGGGTAGCAATGATGCATTACTAGATGTCGCTCACTGTTTATAATTTTGTAATATGATTTTAAAATTATTTTTAACGTAATAATAACATATAGGGTCACACACATAAAACGTTATTAAAAAGGGAATTAATTTAAATTGTAAGGATTTAAATATATATCAATATGATTGATAGTATTTAAATCACGAATTTAAAAGGATGATTTGAATATATGTATATTAATTAAGTAAGACTTAATTAAGATATATATATATATATATATATATATATATATATATATATATAAATTGATTTTATTTATATGAGATTACGGTTTTGATTAAATCCATTTTTATTGCTATATATATGATATATCAGCGTTTTAGGGAAGTTAATCATAACCTAAAACCCTAGCCGCACTTAGAGAGAGACTAGAGAGAAAGAGTTTCGAGATCCTCATCCTTGGTGGCTAGTAGCGTAGCCTCCTTTTTATCAGAATCGCATTTACGATTCATGGACGTTCGTGTGGATACCGTAGAGGCGGTTTGTTTGGATTGCGCTGGAGATTCGATTGCATCAATTTCACCTTCAATAATCGGTATAAATTTCTAACCACTGAATTAATATGGTTTTCGCATGGATCCTGTTTTAGGGTTTTGAAATTGCTCTGAAAATTATTTTATTTCCGCTGCGTTTATGTGCCGAAACCCAACAATGGTATGCCAGTATCCATAGTTTCTGATCGAGACCCAAGAATCTATTCATGATTTTAGGTTAGTTTGTAAAAAGCTATGGGCACGAATTTACGATTCAGTACGGCATATCATCCTCAGACGGACGGGCAGTCGGAGAGGACTATTTAAACTCTTAAAGATCTATTAAGACTCTATGTCCTAAACTTCAAAGGAAGTTGGGACAAGTTCTTGCCATTAGTGGAATTCTCCTACAATAACAGTTATCAAGCAAGCATAGACATGGCTCCATTCGAGGCGTTGTATGTACGCAAGTGTTGTTCTTCAGTATGCTGGGTTGAGGTGGGTGAAACAACGTTATTGGGACCAGAATTGGTACGCATGACTATGGAAAAGATTCAAATGATCCGACAACGTATAAAAACCTCATAAGATCGACAAAAGAGTTATGCTGATCTTCATCGAAGGGACGTGGAATTCAATGTTGGAGATCATGTGTTGTTACGTGTTGCTCCATGGAATGGAGTTACGAGATTTGGAAAGAGAAAAAAGCTCAATCCTCGATTCATTGGCTCATTTGAAATCTTTGATCGAGTAAGAACAGTGGCCTATAGACTCGCCTTACCGCCAAATATATCTCGTGTTCATAACATTTTTCACATATCTATGTTGCGTAAATATGTGGAAGACCCGAACCACATTATTGATTTAGAACCAGACGAGATAACGGAAGATTTAACGTATGAAGAGGTACTTGTTAAAATCTTGGATAAGAAGGAACATATTATACGCTCAAAGGTTATACCTAAAGTCAAAGTTTTGTGGAGAAACCACGATATTGAGGAAATGACCTGGGATTTAGAATCTAAAATAAAAACAAGGTATCCTCACCTCTTTGACATACCAGGTACGTACAACAATTTCGAGGACGAAATTTCATAAGAAGGGGAGGTTGTAAGACCCCAACTTTTATGAATAGAGATTGAATTTTCTCTAAATACCATTGTGAATAATAAGGTGTGGATTTGATATAATGTTATAGTTGTGGGTAATATTTATAAATTTTGCAAAGTAAGCAATTTGTCATAAAATATTCTTCTGGTTGGGGAATATTCATTTTATCAGGGAATATTCGTACGATGACACAATCATTAGTGGACCCCACAACAGAATTATTGTCGAAATTAGAAAATGACAGAAATAACTTTTTTTATAAAAATAACGACAAAACGTTTACCATTAACTGTTGAAATACCCGGTGATAGAAGTACAGTAATACGCGTGGTTGTACAGTAGCACACGGTATTGCACAGTATCTTTGATTATCGATGCTTACGTGAGAAGTCACTCAGTTTTATTCAATTATTGTCACAGTAATTGTTGCAAAGTATCTCACATTATTGATTCAATTATTGTCACAATATTTTATATTATTAAATCAATAATTGAGATGACAAAGTTATTCATATTATTATTTACATTATTGATAATGTCTAGAAAGTTCTGTCGATAAAAGGGGTTTGGTCACCTTATTGCGCGCCAATAAGGAGAAATCCTTATCGGAAAGCCCCCTCTTTCCTGGGAATGATCTGATTGTTAATATTGTGAGTTATAATATTAATGATGAATAAATTTTATTAAAAATGTGTTTTGCGAAGCCAAGTGAATTGAGATAAATAAATGAGTTTTTTATAAAGTATTTGTTATAAATTTGGCTTATTACATGGACCCCTACTTACTCATTTTTCAAAATTATCGGTAGAAAGTTATCTCAGTTTTGTTTTATTACTTATATATATATAAAGTATATATATAGACATATTATATATATATATATATATATATATATATATATATATAATGTGTGTGAGTGTGTGTGTGTGTGGGTGGATAATATATATATATATATTATCAATTTTGTTTTATTAGATTATAAAATAGAATATATTTTATTTTATTTTATTACATAGTACTGCATAGTGTTGCATAGTACTGCATAGTGTTTGCATAATGATGCATAGTGCAGCATAGTAAAATCAAAATTTTTAAAAGTTTCAGCCGATTGCGTCCGTGATTTTCTTCAACTGTTCACCCGTGATTTTTTCTTAAATAGTGTCATGCCATTATCCTATAAATAGGATGCTTAGTTTAGAAATGAAAATCACACCAGAATCAGAGAATTCTTCGTCTATAATATTGAGCGTATTTCTTTTGAGTTTAAGGATACTTTGAGTGTAGAAAATAGTCAAAGTTTTCTTCAAGAATATCACCGCTATACCATTCAGAAGTACTCTCCTTTTTAAGGTAAGGGATATTATTTTTGTTCAATATTCGTAAGAAATAATATTTTCTTCCATATTCTGTAGTATATAAGTAATATTATTTCGTTTCATATTCCTAATTCTACACTTATTTTTATAAGTATTGCTTCTATACTCCTTAAAATTAGTAGAATATCCTTGAAATTTGCGCTTCATCGAGTATCTTTTCATGGAAATATTTTTCTGAACATTCTTGTTAAATTTTAACTTTTTCATGTCGGGGTACTATTCACCCGGGGTAATATTCATGACAAAAATTGATTTCTTTTCTGTCCAAATTATTTTTGATACATGAATATTATTCTTGAATTTTACTCCACAAAGCAGTTATCATGTTAATAATTTTGACATTCTTGAACTCTGGATAAATTGAATTATAAATCTTTAAAATTTTCCTTGCTTTTACTTAATTGAATTCTTATATCATTGTCATCATCTTCTTGCTTAAATTGTGATGAAAGTCATCTTTGGCCCGTAGTGCATAGATGGACTGTTGATTGGTATGATTATGACCAGGAATTATGTATCGGTATGATCATGACCTGTAATGTTACAAACGATGTGGTAAAAGTCATCATTGGTCCGTAGTGCATTGATGGATAGTTGTTGGCATGATCATGACCATTGGTGATAATAACGAATATCATTGGCCCATAGTGCATGGATAATTCGTGGATGTGATACTAACGAATATCTTTGGCCCATAGTGCATGAATAATTCGATGATGTAGATTATTTATTGGGATGTGTTACAACGATAAAATATTGATGATGAACTTTTAAATCATAGAAGATAGTAGATATCATGCTCTACTTGACACTTCTAATGGATTGCTTATTCCGCTACAGTTAAACTTGTTGGTTATTGTATTCTATCAATTTTACACTGTTGAAGGCTAACGATAATTTATTCTGCATTATCTTAGTCATAATATTCTTTACTGGGCTAGTTGAGCTCACCCCTTGGTTTCATTGTTCTCTTCAGGAAATGAGAACATAGCTAGGACTAGTCGGGGAATGGAGTGACAGTCCGAGATGGTGGCTGTAGTAGTCCTCACTATTTTATAAAATAGTGTGATAATAGTTTTAATGAGGACTCCATTTGAGTTTGGATATTGTCTACAAGACAATATTCGTGTTAAAACTCTCAGTTTATGTTTTGTCATATTTTGCACGACAGTTGTATATTTAAGTTTTTATTTAAATTATGTACCATGTATTTGGCGACTCAGAAAGGGGTTGTGTATACCTATTTTGGGGGCACCACATGTGGGTTGTTAAGATGCATTAAGAGGTGAGCCATTAAGATCCATTAAGATGCAATCATCTGAATGAAATAACATTTGAATCTAAAAACTGTTTATGACTAAAAAGTGTAAAACATCTGAATGACAGTTCTATTTTACCATTTTAACCATTTGAGTTCTTTAAAAAATTTATTTGAATGATCTTAAAATTTTAAATAGAAGGAGTACAATATTTTTTTAGGCTATTTTTTGCCATAAATTTTAAATAAATTATTAAGAAGTAACTCTTAATATATAGTTAATATTTGAGTTTCTGTCTTAACGATTAAGAGGCAAATTTTTCTTTACCAAATAAAATTTGTCTCTAACCGAATCAGAGACAGATGAATTAAAAAGCACTCATATATAAACAAACACAGCCCCCTTTAATTGTTCAATTTTTGTGAGATTGGACTTGGACTGAAAGTATTATAAAGTTTGAAAAGAAATATGAGGGGGGAAAATTAATCAAAAGACTTCACATAAAAAAACAGGTATAATTTGAGAACTAATTAAGGATCATATCATCTCTAAAACTAATCATCAAGAATGGAGGCCCTAGCCACACTCAAATCACGTTGGCCTTTTTATAGCACAAACTTTAGATTGTGAGCATGTGAAATTAACTAATCTATATATAAGATCTCAATTCCGTTATTAAAAGTATTTAAATAATTTGTCTTAACCTTCACATAGATTTAAAGTGTGGTAAGATGACTCATATTAGTAAGATAGTTGAGTAATTCTTTATTAAGGGTAGGCCTCATAATTGATGCCGGGACGGGATAACGATTATCCTGCGGGCTAGATAACAAATAAAAGAATAAAAGATTCACCAAAAAACACAGAGAAACTCTCTCTAATGTGTATAATATATTTATCAAAATTAAAGTTCATCGAATTCAACCCACAAGCCGGATTTATATAGCTAATAAAACTTTCTGCCCAAGATACTCTAGAATCTTCTTTAGAGATATGGAAATAAATCTTCCTAGAGATAGGGAAACAAATCCAAACAAACTTCTTAAAATTACGGGAACATGTAATAACTTATTATAAAAGATTTATTACCTAATGAAATATTATCACTATAAAAGAGATAAATAATAATAATAATAAAGCTAATCCGTCGACTTTTCGAAGTCATGACGATATCTGATCCCGAACATCCTTCCCAAAGTCATGACGCTATTCGACCCCGAACATCCAAACGAAATGACCCAAAACCATTCCTGAAGACCTCGATAACCGTCATTCTTGAGCCGATCTTTTAACTAAGAATCATCGGGTTCAAAATTCTCCTGCATCAACAACTTAGGTTAAAACTTTATAGTTAACCAAAACCACTTGGATCTATTGGGTTAGTTAACTAGTTTTTATGTTATGGATTGGTTTGATTTTGGACCCATATTATTATTACAAATATGGGTTGGATCTAGTTAACTAGTTTTGACCCATATTAGTCTATAATATTTTTTTGCACTTTGTAGAGCTAATACATAAACATGTATGCATTATTACACTACATTCTTATATAACACATATACAGTATACATTATATACATATTACATACTTTTATAATTTATACATTTGTAATTATGTACCAAAACCATTTCACTAATTATGGAATTAATCCATAATAAAGCTAACACTTTTAGTGTAACGAACTACTAATTTAAATAATTAATATCTCCTCTCTTAATTAATTAAAATAACCCATTTAAATTATATAATTTATATTATATAATTAAATTAAATTTCCTCCTTTCCATAAATTATTTTATATTATGTTAGTTCCCAGATGAACAATAGTTATCTAGAAGGGGGGTTGAATAGCTATTTTAAATTTCTTTTCAAAATACTTGTTAGTTTTGATAATGACTTAAACACAACAGAATTGTTAGTTGTTTGTTTCCCCTTTAAGATATAACGAGTTAATGAGTGGTAAGCAGTTATAGAAAAGACACAATGATTTTAAGTGGTTCAGAGCACTTAAAGCTCCTAGTCCACTCTTCTACTCCTCGAGTAGGAAATCCACTTAGGATATCTTTACACTTTCTGAATCTCATAGATTCCTTCAAGACCAATAGTCTTGGTACTTCTTAGTTCACTTTTGAACTCTTCAAGTCCAGCAGACTTGGTACTTGACAGTTCACTTAGAACTCTTCAAGTCCTTCTAACTTGGAACTTCTCACTTCACTTGATAGTAGTTGAGTTCTTGTGTGGTGCTACTCAGTTGTCGTTAAGCTTATGTTCAAAAGAACTGAGTAGTTGAGCAAGCTTTATCATTCAGATCGTAGAGTTGAGCGTTGAGTATTCTTCAGCATTTTTGTTCAGTGCTTGCGTTTGTCTTTCATCCAGTGTTCTAAAAGTTGGCCTAGTCGGCCGACTAGGTCGGGGTCGGAGGCTCGCCGAGTCGACCAGACCCTAGTCCTTTGATTTAGTCGCTGGCCGATTTAGTCGGGATCAAGTCGTCGACTAGTCGGTAAAGTCGGGGTAAATCGGAACACATCGGACTGTTGCTGCTTCTCCTTCGACCGACGACGATGCTGACGACTACTTCTTCTTCCTCATCAGTAGTTGCTGCCATCGACGACGACTGGATCGCAAGCGAGGACGACTGTCGTTGATGCCGATTGTTGCAGCTCCAACGACGACTTTTTTATTCATTCGACGATCAGATAATTCTTTCCGGCTCGTCTCTCTCTCTCAGTTTCTCGATTTTTTTTTAAACAGTTTATAAATACTGATATAAGGCTTAGGCTTATAACTTATAAGGCATACTGATATAAGGCTTAATAGTTTACAAATAGTCAAATACTGATATTTTTTTTTGTTTTTAGTTAATTAGTTCTTTAGTTGGCATTAAAGAAAAGGTTGGATAAATTAAATTAGTTAATTATTTTAGTTAATTGCAATATTTCATTTTAATTTTTAAATTTTTTCAACTTCAGTTATAAATTAAATTATTAAAATCTGACTGTGGGGTTTGGAGAGATGACTGATTTTATATTTTGATGATTTGTGTTACTTATGTTATTCTATTTATTCAAAATTTATGAAGGAGGAATGAGATTATATATATATATATATATATATATATATATATATATATATATATATATATATAAAAAATTGAAAATTCGACTAGCCGATTAATCCCCGATTAATCCTCTAGTCGCTAGTCGGTAGCCAACCGACATGGGATCGACTAGCGACTTTTAGAACACTGCTTTCATCTGCTAATCTTTTGCATATATGATGCCTTTGAAATGTATCCGTTGAAGCATTAAATGCATTTGACATTTTTGAACTTTGATGGAGACTTTTTGCATAACTTCTGATTTGCAGTATGACTCACTGACACAGCAGACTGCTATCTCACCTAACACTTGAAAATGTGTTTTCTACTGACCCGTAGTCCTTTCCTTAGCTTCTTCAATACGTTTCTTTGTTATATATTAAGGATGACTGTTATGTCATTGAGGCTCTCGAGGACTTCAATGTTTATAACCCATTCCATATTTGTTGTGATTTATTCTTTGAAAAAATGGACAAGGCTTCTGACACAGATTGATGAAGCTCTACGATTCTGATTGTGGTGTCTTGCCACCTTGTTACTTGATTCGATTCTAGCATTCTAGAACACTATGATTTCTCTTAAGGACTGGCACACTATGATCTTCACTTGCTTGACTTTCAGACTCTACGCTTCCAAGAGCACACTACGATCTCTAAGTTGGCTCGACAAAGGTTTGGACTACTCTACATTTTCTGGAGAGGCCCTCCGAAGCAGACACACTACGATTCTTGATGCTCTTCGATTCTACCTTGGCTTCTGCAATCTCTTGATCACCTTGATAGACTACAATTCTGTTGAAGCCTATCTATTACATCTCAAGATATAGATCAACCTAACAACTTTGATCTTTTCATCTATACATTCATTTACAGAATGATAAACATTAATAGCTCAGATCAACCTAACAATTTTGATCTACCACTAAGTCCTTGTACACATATTCATTTAAGGACTTTATATATAATCATTAATATTTCCTTTCAACATCAAATTTAAATATGCAATCTCCTAACAATCTCCCATTTTTTGATGTTGACATAACCAAGGAGATTTGTGTCATGATTATCAATTTCTAGACGCAGTTGCTAGAAAGTAATTTTAATATATGTTTGTAAAGACATATATTAAAATTAAGCTTAGTTACATCAATAGGAATTGACTTCAACTTACCTTTATTTCTTTTGCCTTTTGTTTCTTAGAGAGTTGGCATATTCTTGGGCTTTCTTTCTCCTAATGACTTCGTTTCTCCATGCTATATCTTCCAGCTCGCTCTGACTTAGCAGTTCATTATTCTCGTGTCTGTTCATGAACACAGGATCTCCAATAGGCAAGTGTATGTGTGTAGTGGTTGCACCTTGTGAGCTGGGCTCTTGACTTCTTATTGGTTGAGCCATGAGAATTTGCTGACGTTCAGGTCATGACGTCTAATGGTGAGGCTGTCTTGCAGGAGGGCTCTCTGACGATTGAGCGACGAAAGTGCCTCTGCCTCTGCCCTTGCCTTTCTCTCCTTTCCCTTTATTCTCCCCCTTTATGTCAGCATCAAGGGTTCGAATATCTTCAGATAGGCGAGTCATGCCTTATACAAGTTCGTTGAGCTGAATCTTAGATTGAGCATGGTCTTCACGGTTTTCTTGAATTAGAGAATCAGTTCGAGCTTCCCTCTTTTGGAGAATGGTAAAGACATTTTCGGTTTGTTTCATTTGGCCCATGGAGAATCCTTAGAATTCTTTCATTTCGATTCGTAGACTCGTAAGACTTTACATTATAAGGTTGTTCTGGGATTCCTGAGTATTCTGTAAGACAAAAATAGCTTCCCGGTGTTTCTTAGCAGCTTGAAAGTGGATTTGATCCCTTTCATTGATACTCTGAATCATCTCCTTTATAATCTCCCTAAGCTTCTTTGAAAGTTCAGAACTTAGGTTGCTTGGGAGAGTGTTGGCAACATCAATCAAATGAGTCAGCCTTATGTGAACAAGGTCTGGGTGAACTTCAAGGTCTTCTTGTATGTCCTTGGTCACCTTCTTGGATGCATCAGACAACTCTGATTTGGTTGGAAGATCTGATATGAGCTCAAGGAGTTGCTGATTTTTTGGAGGAGTGGCTCTTGTGTATTGATCTTGCATAGTGTAGAGAGCAAGAGCAAGATCAAGATTGAAATACTCATTAGTGGATGAGGAAGGGACATCTGATGGAGGGGCTGGTATGTGTGGTTGAACTTCAGGAGTAGGTGACTCTACGAAATTAGCATGTGACTCTACGATTGGATTTGGATCAGTAATCATAGAGTGAGAGATGATAGGAGATTGGATCAATATAAAGTTGGGCACATTTAATTCATTAATTATAGAATGTTGGGATTTTGTAACTAGGAATTGATTGTGTGGATGAAGAATCACTTCCAACCATCTTGGTAATTCATAGAATTGGTTGAAAATGATGGTGGACAGTGATTAACCCTGAAAGAGATGGGAATAATTTATACCTCATGCCCATTTTCTGAAGAGGGGCCATTGCTGATCAGATTTCGGGCAAAGTTGAGGTTGCTTGGGAATCCATGAGCTAGCACCAAGATTGCTGGATAGGCTTTGAAGGTCCAGAACATGTGATCCCAGGAGTTGAGAATTTGGGCTCTATGAAAGGGCATCATAGGTAGATAGGAGAATAGTTGATTGTAGTTGGCTCTCTTATAACCATCACAACCCACAACTATAATCTCAACTTCATTATCCTCTTCTTCTTCTTTGTCTTCATGAGAAGATTCCACTACATCAATTATCTCCACTTGACTTCTTTGCTCTTCTGCTCTCTCATCCTCCATAGCTTCACTCATTTCTATTTCTGCAGTTTCTAAAGCTAGAATCTCTTGAGGGACTGAGGAGGATTCAAGATGATCTCTTGGAAATTCTTCCTCAGATGCAGCCTTTTCTGACATAGGGCTCGATCATTCATTTGAATTTCAAATAGCTCCCCCCTCAGCTGGAGCATTCTCTAGTGTAAGAACTTCAGGCAGCTCCCCCTCAACTTGAGCTGTGTTCTTCTTACTTGCTTTGGATAGCCCCTTCTCAGCTTCGGGTAACCCTTTTTCAACTTCAGGTAATCCTTTCTCAGCAGCTATCTTTCTGTCTTCTTCTTTTAGCACTCCTTCATTGACAAAGATGTACTTCTTGATCAGTTTTCTTCTTGGCTTCCTAGGCTGAGCCACAACCTCAGCACTTTCTTTAGCTTCAGCTTTGAATGGTTGATCAGCCCGAGAAGCTATTGCAGCATCCTCTTCGCGAGTGGTGTCTAGTCTGGACTCTACGATCGAAGAGAAAGAAGGCTTCTTTGACTTGTGGCTGTGTTTTCCCTTCTTAAGCAGCTGAGAGATGATAGCTCTGTCTGCATCTTCATCAGACTGCTGTTCTTTCCTCTTCAAATTCCTCAGAGTTTCAGTGTCAGAACACTCTTGAGGTGCATCAGTAGTTGAACCTTGAGGCTCCTCTGCCATTTGAACTTTCATTTTTCTCTTACCCTTGCTTTTGCTGACCAAAGCAATGGGTTCCTCCTTGTTGATTTCTTCTTCTTCTTCTTCTTTAGTTTCCTTTAGAATTGACATATTCCCTGGTATCCCAGACTCCTTCGCTTCACCAGTTCTTCCATTGGATTCAGACATCATCCTGACATTTTTTGCTGGATTTCTTTTCCAGTTCTCAAACAGATGTTGGGTCATCCTTCTGTTTGGATTGATGGATTCTCCTTCATCATCCCCAATCTTATCACCCAATGCTGACTGTAGGATGATGCTTATAAACCACCCGTAGAGCATATTTCCAGATCTCTTTGATTTCTTTGAACTGAGTATCCATTTCCCAATCCAGTCGATGAGTAGGGCTCCATAGTTGAGTTGAATCTCACAACTGATTGTTGTCATGAGCTTAAGTTGTATTTCATTCATAGAGTCATGGCCAGAGCTCTTGCAGCATATGCATTTCCCAACAATGTCAGCCAAAAACTCATACCTTTGGAGAAACTCTTTTTTTTTACCCTTTGATAGTCAGAAACTTCTTATGATGCATCTTCTTCAGTCCTTCATGAAAATCGATGCCTTCCATGAATAGAAATCCTTTCGATTTGAAACCTAGGGCTAGATTTATATCTTCAACTTTTAGTTTGATTTCCACACCCTTGACTTTTGTGGTTATAACATCATTCTCAAACACTCCATTTTTGTAGAACTCTTTTACTAGCTTAGGGTAGATCCATGTGCTGGTACCCAGAGCCTCTTCAAGACCAGTTTTCTTTAATAGAGACAAAATCTTATGGAATTAAGAATCAGCTATCTTGAACTCGTCGAAGTAGAGTCTGTAACCAGTGATAACATTTGAAGCCGCCATTGATTTCTTTGCACTGAGGTAGGTTGAGCATTTCTGAAGGTTAGGGTTTCTACTGGTAGAGAGAGAGGAATAAGCTTTTTGAACTTCTGATTTCAAAAAGATATTTTTAAACTATACTTTTATTTTCCCTCCTCTCGATCTGCTTTGTGGGGCATGTGTCATGTTCTGCTTGGCTCCACAATTTTAACTGATGTGGAATATACTAAATTGCCCTTAGCTTCTCATGAGCTAATAATGTATTCTTTGGGAGGACTATGATCGTCGAGGTAGGTCTACGGTCATTGAGGTAGTCTTTACGATCGTTGAGTCTGCACTGTGATCGTTGCATCCGCTGCTGAGTCTGCTCTACGAACATTGTCTGCCCTGATCCTTGTGATAAATTCTGACTGAGAATTCCTTCCGAATCAAGGTAGCTCAAGAAGGGCCAATCTCTTAGAAGGATCTAAGGATCAGGTTTATCCCTGAGGCGTTTGACAGAGAGATTGCTTGAATTTGTTGAAGATGTTGTCATCACATAATGCTTCTTAGTCATGTCGAGGAGGCTCTACGATTGTGGTCTTTCATGTCACGACAGCTCTACGATAGTGGATTTTCTTTAGTCATCTCTATGATTTTGAACATAGCCTTTATATCTGCATGGTTAGCATAAACTAGAGCATATATTTTATTGTTGTAGATTTAGCATGCCTAACTCACTTATCAATTTATTAAATCTGGATTCATCTATAGGCTTTGTAAAGACATCAGCAAGTTGATTTTCAGTAGGGATATATTATAAAGATATGGTTCCATTTTGCATATGATCCCTAATAAAATGATATCTTATTTCTATATGCTTAGTCCTTGAATGCATGACATGATTGTGTGTTATTGCTATGGCACTTGTGTTATCACAATGAATAGGTATAGATTTTAAATCAATCCCATAGTCTGTTAGCTGATTTTTCATCCATAAGATTTGAGCACAACAGCTGCCAGTAGCAATGTATTCAGCTTCTACAATTGAAGTAGATACTGAGTTTTTTTTCTTGCTAAACCAGGACACAAGTCTGTTTCCTAGCAATTGACAGGTGCCACTAGTTATCTATCTATTTTGCAACCTACAAAGTCAGCATCTGTATATCCTGTTAGTTCAAAGGAGAACTCCTTGGGATACCAAAGTCCCAAGTGAGGTGTACTCTTGAGATACCTAAAAATCCTTTTTACTATAGTTAAGTGTGACTCCTTAGGATTAGCTTGAAATCTAGCACATATGCATGTTGCAAACATTATGTCTGGTCTACTGGCAGTTAGATATAGAAGAGAGTCAATCATACCTCTATATTGAGTTATATCAATACTTTTACCTTTTTCATCTTTGTCAAGCTTGGTTGCTGGAGCTATTGGGGTTTTCATGGGAGAGGCTGATTCCATGCTATACTTTTTAAGTAAGTCTTTAATGTACTTGGCTTGGTTTATGAAGATTCCTTCATCAGTCTACTTTACTTGCAAAGACAGGAAGAAGTTCACTTTCACCCATCACGCCATTTCAAACTTGCTCTGCATAAGCTTGGCAAATCTCTTACATAATTTTTCATCAGTAGAGCCAAAGATAATGTCATCAACATATATTTGAACTTATAAGACTTTGTCTTTATGCTTTCTAAGAAATAAAGTGGTATCTACTCTTCCTCTAGTGAATCCATTTTCAATAAGAAAGTTAGTTAGTGTTTCATACCATGCTCTAGGTGCTTGTTTAAGACCATATAAGGCTTTGTCTAATCTATAGACATAATTAGAGAGAGTTGGATTGATGAAACCTGGAGGTTGTTCCACATATACTTCTTCTTGAAGTTCACCATTCAGGAATGTACTTTTGACGTCCATCAGAAAAACTTTGAATTTCATGTGAGCAGCAAAGGCAAGGAATATTCTGATAGCTTCTTATCTGGCAACAGGTGCAAAGGTCTTGTCGTAATCAATGTCCTCTTCCTGAGAGTAACCTTTGGCCATTAGTCTTGATTTATTCCTTGTTATTACTCCATCTTCATCCATTTTGTTTCTGAAGACCCACTTAGTGCCAATAACTGGATGACTTCTTGGTCTTGGAACTAATCTCCATACTTTGCTTCTTTCAAGTTGATTTAGTTCTTCTTGCATGGCTTCTATCCAACTAGAGTCTTCCATAGCATCTTCTATCTTCTTGAGTTCCATTTGTGATAGGAAGCTTAGGTAAAAACACTCATTCTGAGTGCTAGCTCTTGTCTTGACTCTTGCATTTGGATCTCCAATGATTAAGTCTTGAGTGTGATCGTTTGCCCATCGGTTCCCTGTTGGAACATCTGTCCTGATTCCTTCTTGTTTGAGACCTTCAAGATCAATTTCTTCTTCTTGATGTGGAGGTTCGTTGTCTTATGTAGTTCTCTCTACGATCTCCTCTCCTTGCTCGACGATTTCATTTTCTAGAACTACGATCATGGTGTTGAGCTCGACGACCTCGTTCGTAGTGTCTGAAATGTCGTTTGTAGTGTCTTGAGACATTATTTTGTCCAAGTCTGTTTCATCAAAGATGATGTGAATCGAGACTTCAACACTCAGTGTTTTCTTGTTGAACACTCTATAGGCCTTACTGTCTGTGGCATATCCAAGAAAGAGTCCTTCGTCTAACTTGGGTTGGAACTTTGTCAGATACTGTTTTCCATTTTTGAGAATGTAGCATGCACAACCGAATACATGAAAGTAGCTGACAGTCGGCTTTCTTCCTTTCCACAGTTTGTAGGGAGTCTTCTTTATCGTAGAGTGTATGAGTGATCTATTCTGAGTGTAACATGCAGTGTTGACAGCTTCTGCCCAGAAGTATTCAGGCAGATGAGCTGCTGCTAGTATAGTTCGTCCGACCTCTATCAACGTTCTATTCTTTCTCTCAGCTACTCCATTTTGTTGAGGAGTTCGTGGAGCTGAGAAGTTGTGAATGATGCCATTGTCTGTGCAGAACTGGTCCATCTCAGAACAGTCGAATTCCCTGCCATGATCACTCCTTATAGCCTTGATTTTCTCCCCTTTTTTCGTTCATCACCAGTCTGAACATTTTGATTAGTTGGGAGCTTATTTCATCTTTTGAGTTTAGAAAGAACACCCATGTGAATCTGGTGTATTCATCCACTACGACCAGTGAGTATCTCTTTCCTCCAAGGCTTGTTGTTGGAATTGGCCCAAATAGATCCATGTGAAGCAGCTGCAGAGGCTTGTCGATTGAGTTGACAGTTTTGCTCTTGAATGAGCTTCTAGTCTGTTTTCCAAGTTGACATGCATTGCATGGTCTTTCTTTGACGAAGCTAAACTTGGGTAAGCCTGCAACTAGATCCTTAGAGGCCAGTTTAGACATGCTTTTGAAGTTGAGATGAGACAATCTTCTATGCCATAACCAGCTCATTTTCAGATTCTTTAACAAGAAAGTATATCGTCTCGTCCGAGCTCAGTTGACCAAGATTAACAGTGTAGACGTTTTCTTCTCTTGTTCCAGTTAGCTTTATAGAGGATGTCTTTAGATCTCTGACTTGACATTGATTGTTGAGGAAGGTGATTTGATGACCCTTGTCGCAGAGTTGGCTTATGCTCAGAAGATTGAGTTGTAAACCTTCCACATAGGCTACTTTATTGAAGGACACTACACCATTCCCAACTGAGCCATATCCTCTTGTTTTGCCAGAGCCATTGTCTTCGAAGATGACTGAAGGTCCCTCCTTCTCTATGTAATTGGACATGAGGGCTTTGTTCCCAGTCATGTGCCTTAAGCATCCACTGTCCAGATACCAGGTTGTGATCATGGAGCTCTGTTCCTGTGGTAAGATTAAACTCTCATTTTGGTACCCATACTTGCATGGGTCCTACTTTGTTAGTACCCTTGAGAACCCAAATCTGCTTAATTTTGGGTCTCACATGCATAGGATTATGATAGCATATTGCAGCCTTATGACCAATTTTATTGAACACAAAACATCTAATATGATGCATTCTTGTGTGTGTATGTGAATTCTTCCTCCATTTGGACTTATGTGGATTCTCAGCACTCCTTCCTTTATACTGGTTCTCCTTTTTCCATGTGTCCTTGTGTTTCATGATTTGTGAGGAGTGAAACTTACCTCTACTGTTCCTTCCCAGTTGGTTCGTGGAGTTGATTTTACTCGACTCTACGATCCTTCGAGGTTGGAAAGTAGTGACTAAGTTACTCTTCTCTTTTCTGAAACTCAGGCCAGCATGGGTTCCTTTATTCCTTGGAATATGGATTGGATCAAAAGAGAAGGGTTGAATTGGTTCTTCCTTCTGTGAGGATTTCATAAATGTAATGCTTCTACTAAAACTTGAAGCATTACTAGTGCTAGTTTCCTTTATCTTTTCCACATATGGCTCTGAGGTGGATTCCCCAAAGCCTAAACCTGTTCTGTCAGATGCACTTCTCTGACTTGAGATCAGGGAGTCCATGGATGAAGAGGATTTATTCCATGTAGAGATTGTCCTTTCTAGTTCCTCAATTTTAGAGGTTAGACTTGACTCTCTTTGTGGATTGAGCTCATTGGTCTTTTTTAAGAGCTTATTCTCAGCTTCAAACTTGGAGAGAGAGTCAGTACTTAAAAAGGTTGTTTCCAGTTCTTCCTAAACTTTTTCTTTCTCCTTTTGAAGAAGAGGATAATCTTTAGATAGAACTCTGAACCATTTCATGTATTAATGTAGATCAGAAGTTATGTCATGTAGTGCAGTTCTTAAATCATCAATGTCTACATCAGGAGAGTTAAAGTCAAATACCTCATCTATACTTACTTCATGAATGTCAGATCTCTTTGTATCTTTTGCATGTTTGGCCATCAGACAAAGATTTGCCATTTGAGGATCTTCATCATCTCCAGATTCGGGAGTTGAGTCGTTGTCTAAGTCACTCCATGATCCTCCAGCCACTAGACCTTTATCTTTCTTCTGGGGTCTTTTGTTGCCTTTAAATTCTTTCTTTGAATTTGATTTCTTCATCAATTCTTCTCTAAGAGGTTTGTTGCAGTTTGCAATGAAGTGGCCAGGCTTCTTGCAGTTGTAGCATAGGTCATTTATCTGCTCCTGGCTACTGTAGGTGTTGACTTTCTTTGGTTTGCTTATTCTGCCTTGATGTATGAACCTTTTGAGTCTTCTTACCAGCATTGCAATGTCATCATCTTCATCATAGTTAGAGTCTATTCATTTATCTTTATTGACATCATGGCAAAGAAAGTTCAAATTTCATCCAATAGTGGTTAACATGAGGGGCCATAGCAACCTACAAAGGTACAAAATTGAAAAGGCAGAATATGTTAGTGTATTCTAATTGCAGTACCCATGGAGGTCAGTGATGGATAATAATTTCCAGGTAATTGGAAATAGATTCTTTTGTGACGTCCCCGTTTTGACTTCACAATATTTATAGGTGATGAATATTTTCACAACAAAAAATGATATTTTTATATAAAAAATATCGTTATAGATCCTATAGCGACGATTTTTCTCGTCGTAATATATTTATAGCGATATTTTTCATGTAAAAATATCGAAGTGTTGTGAAAATTATGATGCCGGGGGGATAGCGATTTTCTCGCGGGCTGGTAAACAATAAATTCACAAACAAAGGAATAAGAGATTCACCAAATAACACAGAGAAATCTCTCTAATGTGTATAATATGTTTATCAAAATTTAAGTCCTCCAATTCAACTCACAAGCCGGGTTTATATAGCTTAGCAAACTTTATCCCCAAGTCAGATAATTCTAGAGATATGAAATAAAATCTTCCTAAGGATGTAAAAAAAAGATTCTAACAAACTTCCTAATTTTATGGGAATAAAAATAACAAACTTAAAAAATATTCCTAATTATAAAATAGAAAAGAAATTAGCGTAAACTATTAATTTGTCGAGCTTCGAAGTAAAGACGACATTCTTTCTCTCGAAGTCGGAGGTGAAAGTGTCAATCCAACTCCCGAAACTGAATGTTTATTTATTACCCGAAGTTGAACTCTGACCCCAAAACTGAAGGAATTAATGCCAAACTCTTGACAAATCGAACGCTTGTCCCGAAGCTGAAAAGATTAATGTCGAAGGTATTTAATAGTTTCGTTGTTTGTGACGATCATCCCGTTCATGATACTCCAACACCATCAACATATTATCCAATAATAACTCGACATCTTCAATTTCGTACCATCCTACATCAAAATATCAATTTCCTACTTGTATTATCCATCCATCATTAAGTGCTTAGTGAATACAATCCTCATCCAATCCTACGTACTACTATTATCAACTCTTGATTAAAGATAGTAAATTTGACACGTTAGTCATTGTCCGCCATTATTTTTACTTTTAAGCGCCAATATCCTTGGATGCAGGCTTGGCTACGTACTAAGATACTGTAAGATAATACCAGTAACCAAGAAAATAATATTTAAATAATGATGTAACTGCTCTATTTACTTGGTTATTCTAGACTTTCTAGTTTAGCATGCTTTATAGACCTAGCTAGGAATAAAAATATCAAGCATAAATTCTGCAAAAAGCTAATTAAACCACCTTAAAGCGTTCAAAAGATGTCGACCAACTAATCATGTTAATTTTTATGTGCGTAACTAGCTAGTGTTCTAAGCGGAAAGCTGCTAGTGCTAGATATGGTAATTACTTTATAGATGTTGTGATGGGCATTGGGATATGACGTTTGAATAATTAATTAAAAGCATTATGGAAACGGTTCATATTAAACTGTTGTTATGAATTTTCTTCAATATTTTTTTAAATTGACAAAAAAATATTTTATTAACTCACAAAAGATACAGAATGTGGCGTGTCCAAAGATTTTGAGAAAGGTCGATTAAATTATATATAGATAGAGCTTTATGCGCAATTGGTTCACATATGGAATTATTTTAACATGACGACAAAATCGTCGCTAAACTCCGTCATCATAGGTCTCGAACTGCTAGGATAGCCCGGCAACCGTCGATATAGCACGGTTCAAACCCTATAGTGACGAGTTTAGCGACGATTTTATCCGTCGCTAAAGGTGGTCCGCATTCGGACCCTCGTAGTGTGTGTGTATATATATATATAGTCCGGATCTTAAGCTCACCCCTTATCTAATTCACCCGAGCTCAAAATTTCTTTAGCGATGGAATATGGATTCTGGTTATACAAACGTCGCCTATACTTTTTAGCGACGGACAACATATAGCGTACGCTAAAAGTATGAGACGACGGATATATATGATCAAAATCGTCGACGTCCGCCGCTAATGGAGGGTGAGAGTCGAATGAATTAATAAAGGTGAGAATTTAAGATCCTGACCGATATATATATATATATATATACCAGCAAGATTTAAAGTTTAAAAAAGGTTAAAATTCCACATAAAAGTAGAAATAGAAAGTTTTTTTCTAATTGGCAATTTTTTTTTTCATTAATACTTGAAAAAAGCACGAAGCAGTGGCGAATCAAAAGGATTGGATAAGGCCACAAAAGATTACAAAGTTTCAACTCCTATAAAAATCCAAAAACATAAAAACTAATTAAACTCCATAGTATTTGGAAGCCCTTCATAAGCATAAAAGAACCTCAAAGCAAATGTCTTGAACTGAAAATCATCCTGAAATTATGCATTTCAAAATATTGTAGTCATGTTAATTTGAGACTAACAATTTCTACATATTTAGACCGATGACTTGAGTGAGTAGGGTTTAGTTTTACTCTTTTTATTCCTGGTATTATAATAATAATAAAAATTATTATTATTTTATTTTTATGTTATAAGGAAAAAGAAATTTTGAATATGTATTCGACAACAAAACTTCTAACAAATTATGGGCTGGTGATTTTTTTTTTTTTACTTCTGATAAATTCTGAGCCGCCTTCACCAGTAGTACAATTTATTAGATTCATTTACAAAACAAAAAGGTTTAACGTAGTGACCACTTAATTTCATCTCAATAAAGAATAAGCACTAATGATATTAAAAAAAATAAAAATAGAAAAAGCCTACAATCTCGGTCATCCCTGTCGAGAGTTGAACTATGTTTGGTGAAGTTGACAGGTGTCCCTAGTGCATCATAAATGAAAGTGATCTTGATCTAAGAGGTCCAGATGATAAATTGATTGATTTTAGGACTAAGAAAAACAAATGAAAATTAATAAATATAAAATTACTTTGTTTACATACCATGAAAATCTTTCAAAATGTATCAAAGAGAGTGCAAATTGTAAATATTAATTTGTAATAATTTTAATTCTATTCTTTAACATATCCTATAACATATAGAAAATTAATAACGTTGTGTGCCTTCTTTAGAATCAATACGGAATTGATCTCTTCTATATGAATAAGGTATTACTCCCTTGATGTCCTAGATGTTGACTTGATGAGAAACTCACATTAACCTTCTTGATATTATGAAATTTTTAAGATGCTTCCAAAATAAGTTCACACAATTTATTTTGAGTCGTCAAATATATACTACAGAATTCAAATACAAACTTTTATATTTATAATTATTAAACTGTCGTGCAAAATACGACCACACATATTGTGAGTTTTAATACAAATATTATACCGTACACAATACAACAATATCCAAACTCAAATTAAGTCCTCATTACAGTTATTATCACACTATTTCACAACATAGTGAAAACTTCTATAGTAACTATCTCGAACCATTACTCCACTCCCCGACTAGTCACAGCTAAACTTTCGTCTATCATCAATATTTTATCCATGTAACATCAATCAATAATTATGCAAATCAACATTTTATCTTTGCACTACGGGCTAAATATATTCATTTGTATCACCAATGGTCATGATCATGCCAAACAACAGTCTATCTTTTCACTACGGGCCAAAGAGAACTCTTACCACAAGCTTTTGCCTATAACATTAAAAGTCATGATTATACCAATACACAATTCTTGGTCATAATCATACCAATCAACAGTTCATCTTTGTACTACGGGTCAAAGATAACTTTCCACCACAAATTTAAACATGAGCTGATGACAATGATATAAAGGATGAATAAAAGTAAGATCAAGGGTAATTATTAGAGATTTGTAATTTAATTTATCAAGAGTTTAAGAATGTCCAAATTGTCAACATGATAACCAATTGTGAAGTAAAATTTAAGAATGATAATTAAGATTCACATTTCAAAGATAATTTGAACAAGGAAAAGAAAACTAAATTCCACCGTGAATAGTATTTCGGTGTGAATAGTATTTCGGCGTGAATAGTACCTTAAATGAATAGTACTCTGGTATGGATAGTACCTCGGATGAATAGTTTCTTGACATGAAAAGATTAAAATTTAATAAGAAAATTCAGACAAATATTCAAGTGAAATGATATTAGATAAAGCGCAAACCTCAAGTTCAAGAATTATAGAAGCAATGCATACCATAGTAAGTTCAGATTTAGGAATATGAAATGAAATAATACCAGTTACATAATATGGAGTATGAAAAAAAATGATACCCCTTACGAGTATTGAAAGAAAATAATATCTTTTACCTTAATAGGAAACTAGATCTGACTGAAATAACAGATATTATCCTGAGAAAATCTTGTACTATAAACTACACAGAAAGTATCCTTATACTCAAAAGAAATACTCACAATATTGTAGTAGAAACACGTGTATTTTTTTGGTGTCTTTAGGATGAAGGTTTACCTCCCTTTTTATAGTGCAACTCGGAAGAAAAATTAAATAAACCTACCTAATTTTTCTGCCTAACTTTCCTACCTAACTCTCATTTTTTAATGGTTGAGGGCCCACTAATTTGGAAAACATAACTTTGCAGGAGAACTTTCAAGCCACCACTTTAAAAAAAGGAGAAGTACACGGAAAATAATTCCAATTCAAATTGCTAACCTCCACTCCATTCTATTCACATGCCATGAAATTATATATATTATTATAATATTACTATTTAAACAATTATAAAATATAAATTATACTATTATAATGTAATATTATAATAATATATTTGGATGAATATTTAATCGAAGAAGATAATATGCCAAACTTTCAACAAATATCTGATGCTAAAATTCCTCCATTTATATCAAAATTGAAAAAATATTTACTTATCATACTTATCAATAATTTTTATTTTATCAATTATTTAGAATTATTCAATCTTTCAATAATTATTCCTAATTAATATTATAGACTCACAATATTGACATCCAGATCGTTCTCAAGAAAGATGGGGCTTTCAGATAAGAATTTCTCCTATTAGCGCGCACTTATATAACATAACCCTTTTCCTTGACAGAATTTTCTATACATTGCCGATAATGATAATCAATAGTATCTTTTTAATAATATAAGTTACTATGTCGTGATAATTATTGAATCAATAATATAAAATATTATTCAACTATCACTGTAGCAATTATTGAATGAAATACTGAGTGACTTCTTACGTAAGAATCAATAATCAAAGATATTGTGCTATTCTGTATGTTACCGTGTAATACCGCGTACTACTGTGGAATAATGTGTATTATCGTACTTTTATCACTAGGTATTTTAACAGTTAACAGTAAAAGTTATGCTGCCAATTTGTAAAAACTAATTTTTGTTGCTTTCTATATCCGACAGTTATTTCGTTGTGAGGTCCACCAATGATTTGTTATTTCGGCTCCATCGTACTTTACTGAATATAATATTCCCGATAGAAATAATATTCTCCAACAAAACAAATATTTTCCAAAAACTTTTTACTTTGTAAAATTTGCACTTATCACCCACAACTATAACATTTATTAAATCAACAACTTAATATTTAGAATAATATATAAAGAAAATTAAATCTTATTCGTAAAAAGTTGGGGTCTTACAACCTCCCCTCCATATGAAATTTCGTCCTCGAAATTGACGTACGTACCTGGTATTTCGAAGAGGTGAGGATACCTTGCTCTCATTTCAGATTCTAACTCCCATGTCATTTCTTCAATATTATGGTTTCTCCATAAAACTTTTACTTGAGGTATAACCTTAGAGCGTAGTATTTGTTCCTTCTAATCCAAGATTTTGACAGGTACTTCCTCATACTTTAAATCTTCTGCTATCTCGTCTAGTTCTAATTCAATATTATGGTTTGGGTCTTCCACATATTTACGTAACATGGATATATGAAAAACGTTATGAACACGAGACATGTTTGGTGGTAAGACGAGTCTATAGGCCACAGTTCCTACTCAGTCGAGGATTTCAAATGGACCAATAAATCGAGGGTTGAGCTTTCCTCTCTTTTTGAATCTCGTAACTCCTTTTCATGGAGCAACACGTAACAATACATGGTCTTCGACATTAAATTTCATGTCTCTTCGATGAAGATCATCATAACTTTTTTTGTCAATTTTGTCCTGTTTGTATACGTTGTCGGATCATTTGAATCTTTTCTGCAGTCATACGTACCAACTCTGGGTCTGCGGCTAGAGCAACTTTAACTTTATCGAGTAAAGTCAGTTCTACTCATATATTTGTCATCATCACGTGGGTCCTTGGAGTCTTTAACTCTATCTCCATTCTTTGTAAGTTATACAAAATAGGCATTTGTGTTGACAGTATTGCACTCGTACCCGCATATGATCTTCTACTTAACGCGTCAGCTACCATGTTCGCTTTTCCAAGATGGTATTAGATAGTATGGTCGTAATCTTTCAACAACTCAAGCCAGCGTCGTTGTCGTATGTTGATTTCATTTTGGGTGAAGAAATATTTGAGGCTTTTAGAGTATATAAGGATGTCATCAATAAAGACAACCACGAAATGATCCAAATATTCCTTAAATATTCGATTTATTGTGTCCATGTAGGGAGCATGAACATTAGTTAATCGAAAAGACATTACTAAGAATTCATAATGCCCGTACCGAGTTCTGAAGGCAGTCTTTGGAATGTCATCATTTTTAATTTTTAACTGATAACGTCCAGAACGGAGATTAATCTTTGAAACGAATTAAGCACCTTATAACTGGTCAAACAGGTCATTAATGTGAGGTAATAGGTACCTATTTTTGATGGTGACATAGTTCAACTCCCGATAGTCAATGTAGAGTCTCATACTCTCATCTTTCTTCTTTACGAATAAAATAGGAGCACCCCAAGGCGGTGTACTAGGACGTATGAAACCGATATCCAAAAACTCCTGAAGTTGGACTTTTAATTTTTGAACTTCAATAGGAGTCATTCGATATGGGCAGTTAAAGTCTCTGATACGGTCCACATCACGAGTGACGCTGACTAAAGCGAAAGAAACCGTCGAGGAGTTGACCACTAGGAAATAACCCCTGATGATGATCAGGAACAATCACCTAAGAATGAAATCTCTAACCCTTGGATCATCAGGAAAAGGCTCAGTCAGAGCCCCACTCCTGGCATCTACACTCAAGGGCCCAGAACGAACAGTCCGACCCTTAAGGGTCGTGGCTAGAACTCCCAAAAGGGATCGATTGGTAGTCGGGGAAATGTTAGCCACCAAAAGCACGGGTGCCCCTGTAAACTCCAACCTAGTGATGAACCGCCAGTCCATCGGTGTCATCATCACCTCACAATCCAGTAAATAGAGAGACTGGGTCTGGTGAAATTAGCGCTCAGATAAATCCTTCAGATAACCTCAGGGAAAACGACAAGGAGTAATAAAAAAGAAAGCCTCAAAGCCCCATGAATGGACAATCTCTCGGTACTCTGAATGGAGGGTCTAGTACAAAGAGTGAATGTTAAACTAGTTCCCCCTTGGCTGAGTAAATTCGGGAAGCTGCATCCAATTGCAAATCAAGATCAAATCCCTTGCCCCAAAATGGGAAAAGAAAGATGGAAACGACTATTACCTCGTTCGCATGAAGGTAGATCGAGGGATGACGACTCAAATCATCTAAAAGATCTAGAATCATAACGTTATAGTTGGAAGCTCCCGGCGGGGAATGGAAAAAGAAGGAGCATGATCCGCAATAGGAACATTCTCCTCATCCATGACATCCGGCCTCTCAACCCGGATAGGGAGAATAATCGACTTCACCAACCCATGAGCGATTGGTCGAATTGGACCGACGAGGTCAAGAACATCAGAAGCTCTCATCCTTACACCTATGGAGGCCCTACGAGAGCTACTCGATTGGTCTAGATCCATAATCTGGACAAAGTCTCTAAATCATCTCAGAAAGGGTGAGGTAAGTTCTAAACTTAAGCTCATTAAATTTAAATCATTGCTTCATGCATAATCTAAGTCCTAATACATGCATTATGTTAACATATATCCACAATAGAGTTAAAATTGCATGTTCATTAAATGTCCAAACTTGTGAATTTTTTTTGCCAATCTCCTTTTTAAAATGGACAGTCCATATGCATATAGTCATGACGAGGTGGCTATTCAGTAGCACACCAACCCAAAATCATGAACATCTCATATGCATGAAAAAATATAAAAATTAAATCCACCATGGCAGCCAAATTACCAGGTGTGCTTTATTTGAAGACCCATGCTCATTTGTTCTCAAATAGGATGAATAAACTAGCAAAAAAGGGTGTCAAATGACTGTCTCAAAAGTTAATTTTTTTCACATCAATACTTTTAGCATGTTAAAATATGAGAATTAACTAAGTTGAATACTTTTTATCAAGTTATACAAGCATGTATATTCACTACATTGTGTTTAGATGCATTCTATACGAAATCTAACGTTTTAACTGTCAAAACTTGAAAAGAAAACATGTAAACATTACCGAAATAGTGCAGAATGTTTGTACGCTGATGGATTTTGCAAAAAGCCGCCCGAACTCAATAGATCTGAAGAAGACATTTCAGATTTTCTATTATGTTCAAACTTGAAAATGACTTGTGAAAGAGAAGGGAGGGAGTAAATATACCCACGGGGAACCGCAGGTCAACTCGCGGTAGCCACGGTTCTACCAACGGCCACCTAGGGTGGTCCCCATCCCCTTCAGCTCTATCAAATTTGAGTTACAACAGAGTTCCCGGAAGCTAAAAAGTCAAATCAGGGAAAAAGGTGTTACGCGATTGAGCGAAAAGGGGCTGAAATCCCGAATTCAGATACCAAACTTCTGATCTACATGTAAGTCATTGGTATTAACCAGGATTTGGGGTTCAGAAAGCCGATGATAAAGATTATTGAAAACGACCCTTGTCAAAACATCGGGAAGGTCCGATGTCGTAAACCATGGGTCTTGAATGCATCAAAATGTTCAGATTTGTTCAGGGGTATAATTTGTCAGAAAGATATCCCCAGTAGAGATATCAGGCATCCTTGACATTGTAAACCGTTGACGAAAACTCCAACATAGCATTGGGAATGGTCCGGTGATGTAAGCCATTGAAAACTACTTCAACGAAGGTCAGAATGATTGATAGTGCAAACCATTGGCGACAATTCCAATGTAACATCGGGAATCGTTCGGTGATGTAATCTATTGAAAACTACTTCAATAAAGGTCGAAATATTTGACATTGAAAACCATTGACGACATATCCAGCGTAGCATCAGGAATGATCCGGTGATGTAATCCGTTGAAAAATACTTCAACGAAGGTCAGAGTATTTGATATTCCAAACCATTGGTGACAACTCCAGCATAGCATCGGGAAGGACCGATGATGGAATATGTTATATAAATCCCCAGTCGAGGCACCGCGAAGGTTCGGTGATTTCCAGACCATTGCAAACTACTGTTCAAGTAGGCGTCGAGGAAAGTTAGTGATGGTCAACCTGCACAAAACTACCGTTCGAGTAAGTATTGTGAGGATGCTGTGAAAGCAAGCAGTAAAAAATTCTATCTCCAGTGGAGCTATCGGCATTAACCTGATAGAAAGCCAGGGCGGTGGTGACAATCCCAGCGTAACAGAAGGAAGAATCCAATGATGGCAACCAAAGCAAGCTATTATCAGGATAAACATCAATAATCCCCAGAGAGTCACTCGCAAAAGAGAGGAACATCTTCGACGGAAGTAAAGTCAGAAAGCACATCTAAAAGATAAAGAACGTTGGTGACAACCTCCATGTCAAAATCCAATGGTCTTAGACATAGTAAAACCTCCACAACAGGGATCCTGAAAGCATTTCTTCAAACTTTTCATCGAATCAATCTCAATAGCACTGATGAACATTTCAAGCCGTTGGCAACGACCCCAGCGTAGCATCGGGAAAGATCCGGTGATGAAAGCTTTGTAAACTACCGTTCGAGTAGACATCAAAGCAGTTCAGTAGAGAAACTCATGTACAACTCCATCCCTAGCAGAAATGGCAGGAGCAGTCAGTGATAGAATACCGTTGGAAATAAATTCTAACAAAAACATTCAACATCCATAACAACATGTTGCATTGCATGACATCATTTAATCTTTTCCTATTTCAAGTGTCTAGTAAACTTTATCCTGTTTATGCCATTGCATTGCATAAACATGATAAAGAGGGGCATCTGTAGACACTCAAAATTTTGCATTCGTATTACTAACCATGCAGGAGGGCATAATCGTCTTCCAGAGACAACCCTAGAAGTCAAATCACCAAATCAAGCCCCGGTGATAACCCCGAGAGATCAAATTCTATCCCGGAGACAACCCCGGTAGATCAAATTCAAACCCCGGAGATAACCCTGGGAGATCAAATCCAAGCCCCAGAGACAACTCCAGGAGTTCAAATCCTAGCCCTGGAGACAACCCCAGGAGATCAAATCAAACCCCGACGACAACCCCGAAAGATCAAATCAAACCCCATAGATAACCCAGAAGATCAAATCTAGCCCGGAGATAACCCTGGGAGATCCAGTCAAACCCTGATGACAACCTCGGGAGATCAAGTCAAAGCCTCGGTGACAACCCCAGGATATCAAATCTTATCCTAGAGACAAACCCGAGAGATCAAGTATAAAGCCTGGAGAAAACCCTGGGAAATCAAACCAACCTCAAAGACAACCCTAAGGACTGTCAAAAGTCAACGACAGTTCAATCTCGGAGATAACCCTGAGAAAAGACAAATATAATTGCATCAATCCCGGAACAAACACAAGAGGGGCAAAATAGTAATTTTGCCAACTCAACATCAATTCAGCCCAAATCACTATAAAAGAAGTCATGCAGAACCATAACATCAATCCCGAGTGAAAACAACACAAGACAGCTCAACGAATAGATTGTGAAGACTTGAAGATCTGGTCATGGACCCATCTTCCCAAATTCAAAAAATGTCAAATTCCATGTCATTGTGTATCTCGTCAAGGTCTTTCCAAAAAGTTATAGCACACCTCAATCGGATTCCCGGATTGAAAGTTATGAAGGTTTGAGCGGACAACGCGTTGGCCCGAGTGCACGTACTTCTAGACAATGGGACCCACGGGGCCTGGGACCACCCGAGTAGCTGCGGGTAGACCCGAGGTAGTCGCGGGTCTACCCGCGGCTACTTTGGTATATAAATAGACCCCCCATCAACCATAAAAAAATAAAATGAAAAAACAGAGAAAACTCTATCCATTTCAGTTTTTAACCTCTCCTATAGTGTTCCAAACTTAATATTCTTCTTTTTAAACACTTGTATACATATATTATACAACATATCAAATTTTAACCGGTGAAAACTGAGTTTTCAAGCTCCAAAAGCGGTCTGAAGCCATCTGTGCAACACACTTTAAGATTTTTTCATATTTGAAGCTTCCTATCGCTTTAATATATATATATATATATATATATATATTAACTATTTATTGCATTTAAATATCTGTTTTAATTGCTCATTCAACGTAAATCCATAATATGTAAATCTGTGGATTAGATTTATCTAAATCTAGCCATATCTAACTTTTAACTAGTTCAGAAGTTGCAAAACTAGAACCGTTGAGCTAGAATGACTAAGATTTATTTAAATCTAGCTTTCTTTCTAGTTGTTATAAATATTAAGCAACCATGTGAGCCTAGGAGCCACGGGATCTAAGATCCACCTGACAGATCTAGATCTTGTTCCCATGATGGACCCTTTGTAGCTGTACAACTAGCTGGTAAATTATTTGTGGTGTTTGGACATCCTTCGATGGCTTTCATGCCCAAAAAGGAGCCCGACACATATATGTATACTATTTTGTTCAAGATGCTTCATATCTCGACAATAAAATCAAATCAAATCGAATGCGGAATAAATTGGAAATATCAAAGGCCTCAATTACTATGTGAGCATAAGGGTTTGAAAACCTGTTTTCAAAACATCATTTCCATACATATTGCTTAAAATTGAACTTTTATGCCAATCAAACACTTTGTATATAGGTGCAAACGAGGCATAACACTACTTCCAAATAAATTCACTTAGGCCCAATACACACATACTTCAGATAAATTAGGGAATTGAAAAGACACGGTAACCATGTTTTCACGGAAGTCGGGGGGTTCAAGACCTTCCCCCCACTTAATCAAGCCCTCGAACTTTGTGAATCTCGATTTCCAAGGCATGTTCAACAGAGTCTAACCATTGGGCCTTTTTGTAAACCTTTTTAAATTCGGTTGAATTGGTACAACCATTTCAAAACTACCAACTGGCGACTCTGAATTTTCAAATCGTCGACATTTTATATCAGACCCTTTTCAAACTCGCCCTTTCAAACAAAACTCAACACATAGAGAACATAAAGGGTAAAAAGAGGAATTCCAAAGAAAAGATGAAATTTTTCCCGACTTCAATGATTCTATAATCAAATGAAAGTGCTGCAACACATGTTTAGATTCGAGATGAGACTTAGGAACTATTCCTAGTTCTGTAATGAACTTTTTCTCCAAATAATCAACTTACAGTTTCATTTACAACTATATACTTTGTCGTTATCACTAAACTTGCAACTCTTTGCTGTTTGGAACTGTTCCAATTCAATGCACCACTGTTCAAGGTAACGCTTTACCTTAAAGTGGATTTGCTATCATCTTGGTTAGTCTGAAAAAATATATTAGTCTGTTAAGCCCTCTAGTTTTAATTCAGACCCACCATCTATTTTAATCACATCCTTAGTACTGGTTAAGTACTTTAAGATGTTTTTCACTGTCTTACAGTGATCTTCTCTATAATATGACTGATCATCATCAGGTCTTGTACATTTCATTGTATACATGATAGGTACTTATGCAGTCTCTCTTTTTAGGAGTCTATGTGGACTATTAAGAGAGATACACTCCATGACTTATCAACATGAGACATCTATTAGAGTTTTCCATGCTAAACGACTTTAGCATCAAATGAAAATACGTTCCTTGGGTTAAGCCGAATATCCTTTTAAATCTATTTATATAGATTTGTATCCCCAATTAAGACACTCGTCATTCATGGAGGAATGTGTAGACAACTTTATCTTTTCTGATTGTAGCATTGGTATGTCATTCCTTATCCGTAGTATATCAACATATAATACTAGGAATGTCATGACGCTCCCACTAACCCTTTTGTACACACTAGGTTCATTCTTATTTTTGATAAAATCAAGCTCTATTGATTATCTCATCAAAACGAATGTTCCATTTTTAAGAAGCTTGCTTTAATCCATAAAATGGATTGTTTTAGCTCATGTACATGATTTGCTTTAACCATTGAAATAAATCCTCTAATTGTATCATACATACATTCTCCTCTAATAATTTATATTTGAGGAAGGGCGTCTTCACGTCCATTTGCCAGATTTAGTAATAATAAGCTGCAATCGCAAGTAAAATCCAAATGGACTCAAGCATTACTACCGATAATAAAGTTTTTTTTATCAAAGTCAACTCTTTGAATTTATTTAAACATTTTTCAAACCAGTCTTTCCTTTATAGGTCTCTAACTTTCCATTTACTCCAAAGATCCATTTTTGATTTATGGTGCTTTGTGGTTCTTTTTGACTTATAGTGCTTTGTGGTTCTTGAAATCTTCAAGTTTTATTATCCTCCCACTAGCTCCTTCAATGATAAAAAACTTTATCTTAGAAGACAACGTGTTTCACAATAAACACCTTTTGGTAAGTAGGATTATAGAACATATACCCTAAACTTACTTTAGGATGTCCAACAAATATGCACTTGTCAAATCTTGTCCCAAGCTTATCCTTTGAACATTTTCACATAAGCTGGACAACCCCTTATATTAATGTACTTAAGATTAGGAATTTTCCATATCCATAACTCTTATTGTGACGCCCCCAAAATATGTCCACACAACCCATTCTGAGTCGCCAAATACATGGTACAGAAATCAAATGCACCTTCATTTATACAACTATTAACTGTCATGTAAAATATGATAAAATATAAGCTGTGAGTTTTAATACAAATATTATCTCGTAGTCAATATCCAAACTCAAATAAAGTCCTCATTAAAATTATTATCACACTATTTTAGAAAATAGTGAGTACTACTATAGCAACCATCTTGGACCATCACTCCATTCCCCGACTAGTCCCAGCTATATTCTCATTTCCTGAAGAGAACAATGAAAGAAAAGGGTGAGCTCAACTAGCCTAGTAAAGAATATTATGTCTAAGATAATGCAGAATAAATTATCCTTAGTCCTCAACAGAGAAAAATCTGATAGAATACAATAGACAAAAAGTTTTAGATCAACAATTGCAGTGGAAATAACAATCCATTAGAAGAGTCAAGTAAAGCATGATGTCTACTATCTTCTATAATTTAAAAGTCCATCATCAATATTTTATCTCTGTACAATAAATATTTCAAATCAACAAATTATCCATGCACTACGGGCCAAGGATATCCGTTTGTATTACCAGTGGTCATCATCATGCCAAACACCTGTCCATCTATGCATTACGGGCCAAAAAGGACTTTGCTAAACACCTGTCCATCAATGCATTACGAGCCAAAGAGGAATTTCAACACAACATTTGTATGCAACATTACAGGTAATGATTATACCAATACACAATTCATGCTCATAATCATACCAATCAACAGTCCATCTATGCACTACGGGCCAGAGATAACTTTCACCATAATATAAGCATGAAGATGATGACAATGATATAAGGAATCAATAAAGTGAGATCAAGAATAAATATTAGAGATTTATAATTCAATTTATCCAGAGTTCAAGAATGTCCAAATTGTCAACATGATAATTAATTGTGGAGTAAAATTCAAGAATGATATTCATGTATCAAAAATAATTTGGACAGAAAAGAAACCAATTTTATCGTGAATAGTAGCCCGTGAATAGTGCCGCGAGTGAATAGTACCCAAGTAAATAATATCCTGTGAATAGTACCCCAAATGAAAATTTTGAAATTTAATAAGAAAGTTCAGACCATGTTCCAATGAAACGATACTAGATGAAGTGCAAAACTCAAGGATATTTTACTAATTTCAAGGATTATGGAAGTAATACTTATCAAAGTAAGTGTAGATTTAGGAATATGAAATGAAATAATATCACTTACATACTATAGAGTATGGAAGAAAATAATATTTCTTACGAATATTGAGCGAAAATAATATCCCTTACGAATACGAAAAATAATCTCTTACCTTAGTAGGAGACTAAATCTGACTGATATAGCAGAGATATTCTTGAGGAAACCTTGCACTATTTGCTTCACTCAAAGTATCCTTATAGTCAAAAGAAATACGCACAATATTATAGAAGAAGAATTCTCTAATCCTGGTGTGATTTTCATTTCTTAACTGAGCATTCTATTTATAGGAGAATGACAAGGCACTATTTAAGAAAATAATCACAGACGCACAGTAAAATTTTCACGGGAGAAGAATTTGGTGAAAATTTGATTTCACTATTCATCACTGTGCAATAAAATATTCTAATAAAACAAAAACTTTATATAAAAGATAATATATTCTAATTATAATCTAATAAAACAAATAACTTTATATATAATATAAAAAGTATTCTGTTTTATATAAAAAGTTTTCTATTTTATTACTATTATAATAATAATAAAACAAAACTGAGACAACTTTCTACCATCGATTTTGAAAAATTAGTAAGTGGGGATCCATGTAATAAGCCAAACTTACAACAAATACTTCATGACAAAACCCCTCTATTTATATCAAAAATTGAATAAATATTTACCATAAATCACTTATCTTCAATAAACACATTTTAATCTTTCAACCATTATTCATCATTAATATTATAACTCATAATATTGACAACCAGATCATTCCTAGGAAAGAGGGGGCTTTATGATAAGGATTTCTCTTTATTGACACGCAATTAAATAACCTAACCCCTTTCCTCGACAAAACTTTCTAGACATTGTCAATAATGCAAATGATAATATGAATAACTATGTCGTCTCACTTATTGATTTAATAATATAAAATATTATGTAGATGATACTGTGATAAAAATTAAATCAAGAATATGAGATACTATGCAGCAACTACTGTTACAATAATTGAATAAAACTGAGTGACTTATTACGTACGCATCAATAATCAGAGATACTGTGCAATATTGTAAAACCCCAACTTTTTGAATAAAGATGAATTTTCTATATATATTATTTTTGAATATTATGGAGTGAAATTGATATAATAGTTGTGGGTAGTATTTATAAATTTTGCAAAGTACGCATGTTGTTATATAATATTTGATTGGTCGGGGAATATTCGTTTTAACAGGGAATATTAGTACAACGGCACAATCATTGGTGGACCCCACAACGAAATTATTATCGGATTGAGAAAACGACAAAAATACTTTATGAAAATAACGGCGGAAGTTTTACCGTTAACTGTTGAAACACCCGGTGTTAAAAGTATAATATTACGCGTGGTTGCATAGTAGCACACGGTATTGATTATTGATGCTTACGTGAGAAGTCACTCGGTTTTGTTCAATTATTGCTTCAGTATTTATTGTAAGTTTGGCGTATTATTTAGACCCATACTTACCCATTTTTAAAATTATCGGTGGAAAGTTATCTTAATTTTGTTATATATATATAGGTATTATATATTTATATATATGTATACGTGTAAGTCAAAATGGGTGGGGAAAAGGGGGGGAATCAATTTGTCACATGAAGGAGTATTATTTCATTATTGTAAGTTAGTGGGTTTTGGTGGAGTAATTGAATGGTGGGGAAATGGTGTTTGTCGGGTGGTAATGAAGGAGAAGAAAAAGATGGTGGGAGTATATATATATATATATATATATATATATATATATATATATATATATATATATATATATATACAATTGAGGTTGATAGGGGGCCTCAATTATTCTTTTTAAAGGAATGTTATGCTAGCTTAATTGGCGAGATTCTGTGATGTTTTTTTCAAAGTTTGGATCTTTTGGCCAATTTTTCTTCAAGTTATGCATTATTGTTGATAGATTGTGAATTTGGATTCCTTTTAATTGGTCAAGGCTTCCTTTTGGACGAGAAACTTATACACTTGAACGTCTTGCTCAGTATGTACATAAACGAGATTGTATGATCGCATGGTATCTTAGGTATCCATAGTTTCCGATCGAGACCCAAGATTCACTTCACAATTTTGGGTTAGTTTCAAAAAAGCTATGGGCACAGACTTATGATTTAGCTCTCGGCATATCATCCTCGAGACGGACGGACAATGGAGAGGACTATTCAAACTCTTAAAGATCTATTAAGACTCGTGTCCTTGATTTCAAGGAAGTTGGGACAAGTTCTTACCATTGGTGGAGTTTTCCTATAACAACAGTTATCAAGCAAGTATTGGCATGGCTCCATTCGAAGCGTTGTATGGAAGAAAGTGTCATTCTCCAGTATGCTGGGATGAGGTGGGTGAAGCAACGTTGTTGGGACCAGAGTTGAGTACGTATGACTACTTTAAAAGATTCAAACGATCCCAAGAACGTATAAAAACCTCACAAGATCGACAAAAGAGTTATGTTGATCTTCATCGAAAGGATGTGGAATTCGATATAGGAGATCATGTGTTGTTACGTGTTGCTCCATGGAAAGGAGTTACGAGATTTGGAAAGAGAGGAAAGCTCAATCCTCGATTCATTGGCCCATTTTAATCCTTGATCGAGTAGGAACCGTGGCCTATAGACTCGCTTTCACCAAATATGTCTCGTGTTCATAACGCTTTTCACATATCTATGTTACGTAAATATGTGGAAGACCCGAACCACATTATTGAGTTGGAACCGATGAAATAATGCGGAAGATTTGGCGTATGAAGAGGTTCCCTGTTCAAATCTTGATAAAGAAGGAACATATTCTATGCACCAAGGTTATACCTCAAGTCAAAGTTTTGTGGAGAAACCACGATGTTGAGGAAATGACTTGGGAGTTAGAATTTGAAATGAAATCAAGGTATCCTTACCTCTTCGACATACCGTGCACGCACCTACAATTTCGAGGGAGAAATTTCATAAGAAGGGGAGATTGTAAAACCCCATCTTTTGAATAAAGATGAATTTTCTATAAATATTATTTTTGAATATTATGGAGTGAAATTGATATAATATAGTTGTGGGTAATATTTATAAATTTTGCAAAAGTAATGCAAGTTGTTATATAATATTCGATTGGTGGGGAATATTCGCTTTTAACAGGAAATATTAGTATGCAATGGCACAATCATTGGTGGACCCCACAACGGAATTATTGTCGGATTGAGAAAACGACAAAAATACTTTATGAAAATAACGGTGGAAGTTTTACTGTTAAAATTGTTGAAACCCGATAGTTAAAAATATACATGAATACGCGTGGTTGCATAGTAGAACACCTGGTATTGATTATTGATGCTTAAGTGAGAAGTCACTCGGTTTTGTTCAATTATTTCTTCAGTATTTATTGTAAGTTTGGCGTATTATTTAGACCCTTACTTACCCATTTTTAAAATTATCGGTGGAAAGTTATCTTAATTTTGTTATATATATATATATAGGTATTATATATTTATATATATTTATATGTATATATGTAAGTCAAAATGGGTGGGGAAAAGGGGGGGAATCAGTTTGTCACATGAAGGAGTATTATTTCATTATTGTAAGTTAGTGGGTTTTGGTGGAGTAATTAAAAATGGTGGGGAAATGGTGTTTGTTTCGAAAGGTAATGAAGGAGAAGAAAAAAGATGGTGGGAGTATATATATATATATATATATATATATATATATATATATATACTATTGAGGTTGATAGGGGGCCTCAATTATTCTTTTTAAAGGAATGTCATGCTAGCTTAATTGGCAGATTCTGTGATGTTTTTTTCAAAGTTTGGATCTTTTGGCCAATTTTTCTTCAAGTTATGCATTATTGTTGATAGATTGTGAATTTGGATTCCTTTTAATTGGTCAAGGCTTCCTTTTGGCATGTGTAGTTTTCCTCGATCATGCCAACACCTTGAAAATAATACTAATACGTTGGAATCGTGAATTCGCTTATTTTTTAACATTGTAAATCAAAGTGATTATTTCCAAATAGTATCCTTCAATTCTCCTATAAATAGAAGCTCATTCCTTCATTATTTTCTTACGAATTCACTGAAACTCTAAAGAGAGAAAATTATAGAGAGAAAGAAGAAAAGTTTTCTGCTACTTAACTACTCTTATATTTAGTTCTTTTACTGTAAGGGATATTATTTATTGTACCCGTAAGGGGTGTTATTCTTTCTTATTCATGAAGAGAACTGTTGTTATTCCATTTCTTATTATTTTGTTGGAATAACCTGTATACGCGGTCTACCCTATACTTGGTGACATTATTCTATTATTCTCATTGGAACATCCTATGCATGTGTTTTTACACCTGGACTGGTTCCGCTCTTTATTATTATTCCGTTGGAACATCACATCAGTGTGTTTTACACCGGACCGGTTCATCTTTATTATTATTCTCATTGGAACATCCTCGTCATGTGTTTTACACCGGACTGAGTTCCGCCTTTATTATTCTGTTGGAACATCCTCGCTTGGTGCAAATTTTGCCTAACTCGGTTTTGTTATTATTATTCTCGTTGAATAACTCGTCTATTCAAGTACTGCATGCACGGTGATTTCTTTTGTTATTTCATTCTTTATTATACTCAGGTTGGTTAAATTTTGGACTTCTATACTCCATGAAATTAGTAGAATATCCTTGATATTTTTGCTTCATCCAAAGATCTTTTCATGGAAATATTTTTCCGATCATTCTTGAATTTTACTCTACAAAACGTAGATCATGTTGACAATTTGGACGTTATTAATTCTGGATAAAATAATTCTTGAACTTATTTTATTGAATTCTTATATCATTATCATCATCCTCATGTTTATATTTTGTTGAAAGTCATCTCGTGGCCCGTGGTTCATAGATGGACTTGGTATGATTATGACGAGGGGATTATTCGGTGTAATCATAATCGTAATGTTACAAATGATGTGGTAAAAGTTCTCATTGGCCCGTAGTGCATTGATGGACAGATTGTTGGCATAATCATGACCATTAATGAATACACAAATATTCTTGGCCAGATAGTGCATGGATAATTGTGGTCGTGATACTAAAGAATATCCTTGGCCGTAGTGCATGGGTGATTCGATGATGTGGAATATTTATTAAAAGTGAGTCTCAAATGATAAAAGTCATGAAAACCTTTTAAATCATAAAAATAGTAGATTTTATTTTCTACTTGACTCTTTTAATGGATTGCTTGTTCCATTGCAGCTTAAACTTGATGTTATTATATTTTATCGGCTTAACATTGTTGGAGACTAATGATAATTTATTCTACATTATCTTAGTCATAATATTTCTTCTTGGGCTAGTTGAGCTCACCCTTCCTTTCACTTTATTCTCTTCAAGAAATGAGAATATAAGCGGGACTAGTCGGGGAACGTAGTGATGGTCCGAAGGATAGCATTAGTAGTCTTCACTATTCTATGAAATAGTGTGATAATAATTATAATGAGGACTCCTTTTGAGTTTGTATAATCTCTAGTAGATAATATTTGTATTCAAACTCACGCTTATGTTTTGTCATATTGTACCGGCAGTTGTATTAATAAGTTGTATTTGAATTTTGTACCATGTATTTGGCGACCCAAGATGGGTGATGTATACCTAATTTTGGGGCGTCATGGTTAATATCAAAGCTTAGGGATATGATCCTGGCTAAGATGTGAGAATAGTACTAGGAGGGAGAGACGGGGAATTCCTTAGCTAGTATGACCTACCTAAGTTTATGTGGTATTTAATTGGTCGGTTAAATTTAGGGATAATATGTTAAATGTCAATTAACCTTTGTTTTGTGGCGATGATCTCTGAAAATGACATCCGAGAATGTTGAGAATAGCAATGGAGCACAAAAGCGATAGTTGATTCACCACATATCAATAATCGAGATAATGTACATCGTGAATGCGACAATCCTCATGAAAACAACAACACCGACCAAATGATGAGTGATCAAATGTTCGAGGGCTTTATACAATTCATGCAACAAAGAAAGTAGAGCGGCTCTCATCCAAAATGCAGTGGAAACACTTGAAACTCTCGGCGGTCACCGCTAAACAGTTCAAGGAGCTGGGATCACCGAGTTTAAGGGAGAGCCAAAACCACTTATGGCGGAAGCATGGATAAAGTAGATCACCAAGATATTTGATGTCTTGGGATGCTCCGAGAGCAAAAGGTTCCTTTCACGCCTATGTTGTTGCGTGGAGAGGTAGATTCATCGGTGGGAATCGATAAAACGTACTCAACTGCCGTCTTCAAGATGTCTTGGGAGAAGTTCCAAGAGTTGTTCAACAACAAATACTTTCTCGAAAGTATTCATCACATGAAGGAGGTGGAGTTTATCAAGTTGGAACAAAATAATATGACCAGTAATATAAATACGAGGCTAAATTTGCGAAGTTATCCCGTTTCGTCCCATTTGGTGGATAATGAAGAGAGAATGACACGGATGTTTTTAAGAGGTTTAAAACCGGATATCGCCAACATCTTATTTCTCATAAACCGTGTTTATATTCGGATGTTGTAAATTGGGCTCAATTTAGTGGAAGTAGCGATAACGAGTCAACGCAACTAAAAGAGAGCAAATAAACAAAATGATAATACCAATGAGAGCAGTCATCGAAGCGGTGACAACAAGCGTGGAGGGAATCAACAAGCCAGAAATGGTAACCACTTCGTTGGTAATCAGGGCCAAAACAATAAGAATGGACATTTTAAGAAGAGGAGATTCAACAATGATGGAAAGACGTCGACCAAAACCCTCATCGTTAAGGAAGGAGAACGACCACCTATCATATGTTTCAAATGCGGAGGAGAGGGGCACATCAGTCCAAACTGCGCGATGCCGTCCAAAGCATGTTATAATTGTGGAAGAGAAGGTCACTTAGCCCGATTTTGTCGTTCACCAAAGACAAATTCAGCTAGGATGGAGGCACCAAAGGTCGTCCCAGAAAAGTCAAAACCAGTAGTGCAAGGGAGAGCGTTTGTTGTGACCTCCTAGAAAGCAAGGAACCCGAATGAGGTCATCACGGGTAAGCTTATCATAAACTCTAACAAAATCTATACTTTATTTGATACCGGTTCTACCCATTCTTTTATTTCTCCTACTTGCGCTCATCGATTAAATTTGACTCCGGAGAAATTAGACTTTGACTTATCTATGGAAACTCCGTTGGGAGAAACCTTCATTACATCCACTGTTTTTAAGTCTTGTTTGGTTCAAATCGGTACCCTCACATTACCTGTAGATCTTATTTCATTGAAAATACTTGCATTTGACGTGATTCTAGGGATTGATTGGTTAACTACTCATCATGCAAAAATTGATTATTTCCGTAAGGTTGTTAGCTTTCATATTCCTAATCAACCTATTATGCGAATTCAAGCGACCAAACCATTAAAATCAATCACGGTCATCTCAAGCCATAAAGCTATTCGTTTATTGAAAAACGGATGTCAAGCTTTCTTAGCTCATGTCATAGATCTAAATAAAAATACGTTAGTTTTGAATAATATTTCTATTGTTAATGAATTTCCTGACGTATTCCCTGAAGAACTTCTTGGCCTACCCCCAGAGCGTGAAATTGAATTTTGTATCGACCTTGAACCCGGTACAAAACCCATTTCTAAATCCCCATATCGAATGGCTCTATTGAACTTCAAGAGTTAAAGACTCAACTGCAGGAATAGTTAAACATTGGCTTTATTCATCCTAGTACTTCTCCTTGGGGTGCTCCTGTTCTATTCGTGAAGAAGAAAGATGGGAGTATGCGACTTTGTATTGATTATCGGGAGTTGAATCATGTCACCATCAAAAATAGGTATCCATTGCCACGTATCGATGACCTGTTTGACCAACAGCAAGGAGCCAAATTCTTTTCAAAGATTGATCTTACGCTAGGATATCACCAATTGAAGATTAGAACCGATGACATTCCAAAGACGGCTTTAACTCCTAGACGGGCATTATGAATTCCTAGTCATGTCCTTTGGATTGACTAATGCTCCTGTTTCCTTCATGGATATGATGAACCGAGTATTCAAGGAATATTTGGATCACTTTGTGGTCGTCTTTATTGATGACATCCTTATTTATTCCAAAAGCCGTGAAGATCATGAGCAACACTTGAGGCTGACATTCCAAAAGCTTCGTGAATACAAGCTTTATGCCAAGTTAAAGAAATACGAATTCTGGCTTGAGGAAGTAGCATTCCTTGGGCATGTAGTATCAAGTCATGGAATATCTGTTGACCCAGCAAAGATTGAAGCAATTCAAAGCTGGGAGCAACCTAAATCAGTGACCGAAGTACGTAGCTTTCTCGGTTTAGCTGGTTATTATCGGAGATTCGTGGAAGGATTTTCTCGAATCGCTACTCCATTGACTCAACTGACTCAGAAAGATACAAAGTTCGGTTGGAGCGAAGAATGTGAGAAGAGTTTTCAAGAACTCAAGAAGAGACTCATTTCGGCACCTGTTCTAACAATACCATCTGGCTCGGAGGGATTTGTCATCTACAGTGATGCTTCAGGCAAAGGGTTGGGATGTGTTCTCATGCAACATGGAAAAGTCATAGCCTATGCCTCAAGAAAACTCAAAGAATATGAGAGGAATTATTCTACTCATGATCTAGAGTTGGCAGCTGTTGTCTTCGCACTAAAGATTTGGAGGCATTACTTGTATGGGGAGAAGGTGGAGATCTTTACGGATCATAAAAGCCTCAAATATTTCTTCACTCAAAAGGAACTCAACATGCGACAACGACGTTGTCTTGAACTGTTGAAAGATTATGATAATACCATCCAATACCATCCTGAAAAAGCGAACGTGGTAGCTGACACATTGAGTAGTAGATCATATGCAAGTACGAGTGCGATATTGTCAACACAAAGGCTCATTTTGTGTGACTTGCAAAGGATGGAGATAGAGTTAAAGACTCCAGGGACCCATGTGATGATGGCGAATATATGAGTAGAACCAACTTTAATCGATAATGTTAAAGCTGCTCAAGTTACAGACCTGGAGCTGATGCGTATGAGGAAGAAAGTGCAAGAAGGTGCTTATCTTAGGAAGCAAGAATCGATGAAGAAGGAATACTTGAGTCAACTCCGGACTTTGTGTTCCTAACGACCTCGATTTAAAGTATAAAATCATGATGGAGGCGGACAACACACCGCTTGCAATCTATCCAGGAGTACCAAAATGTATCATGATATTCGCCATACATTTTTGGTGGAACAATATGAAGAGAGAGATAACGTTGTTTATCTCAAGGTGTCTAACTTGTCAACGAGTTAAAGCGAGCATCAAGTACCAAAAGGTCCATTGAAACCACTTGAAATTCCGTAATGGAAGTGGGAGCACATTACCATGGGTTTCGTTATTCGGTCTTCCTAAGGTTTCTCAAGGCATAGATGCGATTTGGGTAATTGTTGATAGATTGACCTAGTCTTCTCATTTCTTATCGATCGAAAAAACTTATACACTTGAACGCCTTGTTCAGTATGTACATAAACGAGATTGTAAGACTGCATGGTATGCCGGTATCCATAGTTTCTGATCGAGACCCAAGATTCACTTCACGATTTTGGGTTAGTTTGCAAAAAGCTATGGGCACAGACTTACGATTTAGCTCGGCATATCATCCTCGAATTTACGGACGATCGGAGAGACTATTCAAACTCTTAAAGATCTATTAAGACTCTGTGTCCTTGATTTCAAGGGAAGTTGGGACAAGTTCTTACCATTGGTGGAGTTTTCCTACAACAACAGTTATCAAGCAAGTATTGGCATGGCTCCATTCGAAGCGTTGTATGGAAGAAAGTGTCATTCTCCAGTATGCTGGGATGAGGTGGGTGAAGCAACGTTGTTGGGACGGAGTTGGTACGTATGACTACAGAAAAGATTCAAACGATCCGACAACGTATAAAAACCTCACAAGATCGACAAAAGAGTTATGTTGATCTTCATCGAAAGGATGTGGAATTCGATATAGGAGATCATGTGTTGTTACGTGTTGCTCCATGGAAAGGAGTTACGAGATTTGGAAAGAGAGGAAAACTCAATCCTCGATTCATCGGCCCATTTTTAATCCTCGATCGAGTAGGAACTGTGGCCTATAGACTCGCTTTACCGCCAAATATGTCTCGTGTTCATAACGTTTTTCACATATCTATGTTACGTAAATATGTGGAAGACCCGAACCACATTATTGAGTTGGAACCGGATGAAATAGCGGAAGATTTGACGTATGAAGAGGTTCCTGTTCAAATCTTGGATAAGAAGGAACATATTCTATGCACCAAGGTTATACCTCAAGTCAAAGTTTTGTGGAGAAACCACGATGTTGAGGAAATGACTTGGGAGTTAGAATTTGAAATGAAATCAAGGTATCCTTACCTCTTCGACATACCGTATGCACGCACCCTAATTTCGAGGAGAAATTTCATAAGAAGGGAGATTGTAAAACCCCATCTTTTATAATAAAGATAAATTTTCTATAAATATTATTTTTAATATTATGGAGTGAAATTGATATAATAGTTATAGTTGTGGGTAATATTTATAAATTTTTCAAAGTAAGCAAGTTGTTATATAATATTCGATTGGTCGGGAAATATTCTTTTTATCGGGAATATTCGTACGATGGCACAATCATTGGTGGACCCCACAACGGAATTATTATCGGATTGAGGAAACGCAAAAAAATACTTTATGAAAATAATAATTGGAAGTTTTACCGTTAAAACTATTGAAACTACCCTAAGTTAAAAATAAAGATGTCGCGCGATTGTATAGTAGCACGGTGTGATTGATTATTGATGCTTAAGTGAGAAGTCACTCGGTTTTGTTCAATTATTTCTTCAAGATTTATTATAAGTTTGGCGTATTATTTAGACCCTTACTTACCCATTTTAAAAATTATCGGGAGTTAAGTTATCTTTGTTATATATTATATATATATATATATATATATATATATATATATATATATGTATCAAATATTTATATGGGGTAAAAAATGGGTGGGGGAAAGGTGGGGAATCAATTTGTCACATGAAGGAGTATTATTTCATTATTGTAAGTTAGTGGGTTTTGGTGGAGTAATTAAAAATGGTGGGGAAATGGTGTTTGTCGAGTGGTAATGAAGGAGAAGAAAAAGATGGTGGGAGTATATATATATATATATATATATATATATATATATATATATATATATATATATATATATACACAAACTATTGAGGTTGATAGGGGGCCTCAATTATTCTTTTTTTAAAGGAATGTCATGCTAGCTTAATTGGCAGATTCTGTGATGTTTTTTCAAAGTTTGGATCTTTTGGCCAATTTTTCTTCAAGTTATGCATTATTGTTGATAGATTGTGAATTTGGATTCCTTTTAATTGGTCAAGGCTTCCTTTTGGCATGTGTAGTTTTCCCTCATTGGCCAACACCTTGAAAATAATACTAATACGTTGGAACCGTGAATTCGTTTATTTTTAACACTGTGCGTCCGTGATTATTTCCAAATAGTATCCTTCAATTCTCCTATAAATAGAAGCTCATTCCTTCATTATTTTCTTACGAATTCACTGAAACTCTAAAGAGAGAAAATTATAGAGAGAAAGAAGAAAAGTTTTCTGCTACTTAACTACTCTTATATTCAGTTCTTTTACGGTAAGGGATATTATTTATTGTACCCGTAAGGGGTGTTATTCTTTCTTATTCATGAAGAGAACTGTTGTTATTCCATTTCTTATTATTCTGTTGGAATAACTTGATATCTCATGATTTACCCTATACTTGGTGACATTATTCTATTATTCATGTTGGAACATCTGTTCTGCATGTGTTTTACACGGACACTGGTTCCGCTCTTTATTATTATTCCGTTGGAACATCCTGTCTGTGTGTTTTACAGGACTGGTTCCGCTTTATTATTATTCTCCGTTGGAACATCCTCATGCATGTGTTTTACACCGACTGGTTCCGCTTTTTATTATTCTATTGGAACATCCCGCTTGATTAAATTTTGCTCTAACTGGTTTCGTTATTATTATTCTCGTTGAATAACTTTGTCTATCTGCAAGTACCGCATACATGGTGATTTCTTTTGTTATTCCATTCTTTATTATACTCAATTGGTTAAATTTTGAACTTCTATACTCCATGAAATTAGTAGAATATCCTTGATATTTTTGCTTCATCCATAGATCTTTCATGGAAATATTTTTCCGATCATTCTTGAATTTTACTCTACAAAAGTAGTATCATGTTGACAATTTGGACATTATTAATTCCCCGGATAAAATAATTCTTGAACTTATTTTATTGAATTCTTATATCATTGTCATCATCCTCATGTTTATATTTTGTTGAAAGTCATCTGTGGCATGTAGTGAATAGATGGACTTGTTATGATTATGAAACGGGTTATTCGGTGTAATCATGACCGTAATGTTACAAATGATGTGGTAAAAGTTCCTCATTGGCCCATAGTGCATTGATGGGCGCTTTTTGGCATAATCATGACCATTAATGAATACACAAATATTCTTGGCCCAGAAGTGCATGGATAATTGTGGTCGTGATACTAAAGAATATCCTTGGCCGTAGTAGTGCATGGGTGATTCGATGATGTGGAATATTTATTGCCGAGTCTCAAATGATAAAAGTGATGAAAAACCATTTTAATCATAAAAGATAGTAGATTTTATTTTCTACTTGACTCTTTTAATGGATTGCTTGTTCAATGCAGCTTAAACTTGATGTCTATTATATTTTATCGGTTTAACATTGTTGGAGACTAATGATAATTTATTCTCGCATTATCTTAGTCATAATATTTCTTACTGGGCTAGTTGAGCTCACCCTTCCTTTCACTGTTCTCTTCAGGAAATGAGAATATAGCTAGGACGAGTCGGGGAACGGAGTGATGGTCCAGAGGATAGCATTAGTAGTCCTTACTATTCTATGAAATAGTGTGATAATAATTGTAAGGAGGACTCCTTTTGAGTTTGTATAATCTCTAGTAGATAATATTTGTATTCAAACTCACAGTTTATGTTTTGTCGTATTGTACACGACAGTTGTATTAGTAAGTTGTATTTGAATTCTGTACCATGTATCTGGCGACCCAAGATGGGTGATTTATACCTAATTTTGGGGGCATCATAAATACCATGTGCTACTATGTAACCACGCATATTACTATACTTTTATCACCGGGTATTTCAATAGTTAACGGTAAAAGTTTTGCTGCTATTTTTTTAATAAAAATGTTATTTCTGCCTATTTCTATATCTGACAGTTATTCCGTCATGTGGGGTCTACCAATGATTGTGTCGTCGTACGAATATTCCTGACAAAAATATTATTTCCCGACCAAACGAATATTTTATGACAACTTGCTTACTTTGCAAACTTTGTACATATCACCCATAACTATACCATTATATCAAATCAACACCTTATTATTCAAAATAATATTTAGCGAAAATTAAATCTTTATGCATAAAAAGTTGGGGTCTTACTTACAACCTCCCCTCCTTATGAAATTTTTTCCTCGAAATTTATGTACGTACCTGATATGTCAAAGAGGTGTGGATACCTTGTTTTCATTTCAAATTCTAACTCCCAGGTCATTTCCTTAATACCGTGGTTTCTCCATAAAATTTTGACTCGAGGTATAACCGTTGAGCGTAAAATATGTTCCTTTTTATCCAAGATCTTGACAGGTACCTCCTCATAAGTTAAATCTTCTGCTATCTCATCTAGTTCTAATTCAATAATGTGGTTTGGGACTTCCACATATTTACATAACATAGATATGTGAAAAATGTTATGAACACGAGACATACTCGGTGGTAAGGCGAGTTTATAGGCGATAGTTCCTACTCGATCAGGGATTTCAAATGGACTAATATATAGAGGGTTGAGATTTCCTCTCTTCGTCGATTCTTGCTTCTAAAATAACACCTTCTTCTTAATATTCATTAGCTCTGGGTCTGTAGCTTGAGTAACCTTAACTTTATCAATTAAAGTCGGTTCTACTTGTATATTTGCCATCTTCATGTGGGTCCCTAGAGTCTTTAACTTTATCTCTATCCTTTGTAAGTCATATAAAATGGGTCTTTGTGTTAACAATATCGTTATACCCGCACACGATCTTCTACTCAACGCGTCAGCTACCACGTTAATTTTTTTAGGATGATATTGAATGGTATGGTCGTAATCTTTCAAAATCTCGAGCTAACGTCTTTGGCGCATGTTAAGTTCCTTTTGGGTGACGAAATATTTGAGGCTTTTGGAGTATATTAGGATGTCACCAATAAAGACAACCACGAAATGATCCAAATATTTTTTGAATATTCGGTTCATCATATCCATGAAGGCAACATGGGCATTGGTCAATCCGAAAGTCATAACTAGAAATTCGTAATGCCCACATCGAGTTCTAAAGACAGTCTTTGGAATGCCATCAATTTTAATCTTTAACTGATGATATCCGAAGCGAAGATCGATCTTTGAGAAGAATTTAACACCTTGTAACTGGTCAAACAGTTCATCAATACGAGGTAACGAGTACCTATTTTTGATGGTGATATTGTTCAACTCTCGATACTCAATGTAAAGTCGCATAATCCAATCTTTCTTCTTTACGAATAGAATAGGAGTACCCCAAGGAGATGTACTAGGACGAATGAAACCAATGTCTAATAACTACTGTAGTTGGGTTTTTAACTCCTGAAGTTTAATAGGAGTCATTCGATATGGGATTTTGAAAATGGGTTTTGTACTGAGTTCAAGGTCAATACAAAATTCAATTTCACACTCTAGGGTAGGCCATGAAGTTCTTCGAGGAATACGTCAGAAAATTTATTAACAATAGAAATATCATTCAAATCTGACGTATTTTTGTTTAAATCCGTGACATGGGCTAAGAAAGCTTGACATCCATTTTTCAATAAATGAATGGCTTTATGGCTTGATATGACAGTGATCGACTTAAGTGGTTTGGTTGCTTGAATTCTCATAATAGGTTGGTTAGGAATATGGAAACTAACAACCTTACGAAAATAATCAATCTTAGTATGATGAGTAGTTAACCAGTCGATTCCTAAAATCACATCAAATGCAAGTATTTTCAAAGGGATAAGATCGACAGGTAACGTGAGGGTGCTGATTTGAATCAAACAAGATTTATAAATAGTGGATGTAACGAATGTTTCTCGTAACGGAGTTGCAACCGATAAGTCACAGTCTAATTTTTCTGGAGTTAAATTGAAACGTTGAGCACAAATAGAAGAAATAAAAGAGTGGGTAGAACTGGTATCAAATAAGGTATAGACTTCGCAAGAGTTTATGATTAGCTTACAAGTGATAATTTCGTTCGAGTTTTTCACTTTTTAGGAAGTCACGACAAACGCTCTCCCTTGAACCATCGACTTTAACTTGTCCAGGACAGCCTTTGGTGCCACCGTCCTAGCTAGACTTGACTTCTCTGCATGATAAAATTGAGCTAAGTGACCTTTCTTTCTGTAATTATAACACACTTTGGGTTGTTGCATACAGTTTGGACTGATGTGCCCCTCTTGTCCGCATTTGTAGCATACGACCGGTGGTTGTTCTCCTTCCTTAGAAATGGGTGCTGGTGCTGCTGTCGATGTCTTTCCGTTGTCATTATTGAATCTTCTCTTCTTAAAGTTGTTTACCTCTCTTATTATCTTGGCCATGATTACCACCGAAGTGGTTACCATTTATAGCATGATAATTTCCTCCACGATGGTTATCATTGTTCTGATGGCCGTTGCCACCGGTACGATTATTATCGTGTTGTTGGTTGTTGTCTTTTGGTTGAAAAGTCTCATTATCTCGCTCCAATAATTGAGCCCTATTCACAACATCTGAATACAAAAAAAGTTTATGAGAAATGAGGTATTGACGAATTTCGGGTCTCAAACCTCTTAGAAACATTCGTGTCATTCACTCCTCATTATCCACCAAATGGGATGCAAACCGGGATAAATCCGTAAACTTGGCCTCGTATTGCGATACAGTCATATTGTTCTATTCCAGTTTGATGAATTCCACCTTCTTCATGTGACGAATACTTTCTGGAAAATACTTGTCGTTAAACAATTCCTGGAACTTCTCCCAAGACATTTTAAGTGTGGAAATATGAGTACGTTTTACAGATTTCCACCAGTAATCTGTCTCTCCGCTCAACATAAAGGTAGCGAAGGGAACCTTTTATTCTTCTGTGCATCCCAAGATATCAAATATCTTGGTGATCTGCTTAATCCAAGCTTCCGCCTTAAGTGGCTCTGGCTTTCCCAAAAACTCCGGCAGTCTCAACTCTTTGAATTGCTTAGCAGTGACCAGCCGTGAGTTGCCATTGTTTTCACCTGCATTATGAACAAGAGTCTCTCTCGTTTGGTGCTGGATGAATTGTAAGAAGCTCCTAAACATCCCATCGTTCATCATTTGGTCGGTGTTGTTATTTACACGAGGATTATTGCCTTCTTGATGCATATTATCCTGGTTATTGCTTTGGCAGTGTCTCAGCGGTCTCATGTGCTCCATTGCTTATCTCAAAAATTTCAGATGTCATTCTCGAACACTGCCACAAAATAAGGGTTAATTGACATGCCACATATTATCCCTATATTTTGACTAACCAATTAAATATCAAATAAGCTTATGTAGGACACACTAGCAAAGGTTTTATTTGTCTCTCCCCTCTTAGTTCTAATCCCATATCTCCACCAGAGATTATATCCCTAAGCTCTGATACCAACTGTGACGCCCCCAAAATAGGTCCACACAAACCATTCTGAGTCGCCAAATACATGGTACATAAATCAAATACAACTTCATTTATATAACTATTAACTATCATATAAAATATGACAAAACATAAGTTGTGAGTTTTAATACAAATATTGTCTCGTAGACAATATCCAAACTCAAATAAAAATTTAAAACATTTTTGGAAATTTTCTAGAATGGGTGGGCCCCACTCTTGTCCTTGTTTGTGTGTTGAGATTTTTTTTCAATGGTGGTGTGCGTGAATAGCAGCAGGTAAAGCCATCAGGTAGCAGGTTAAGTCTGCTTTGGCGTTCTAGCATTTTCCTATAAATATGGTGCTTATGTTAGAATTGAAAATCACACTAGAAACTAAAGTTTTCTCTCTCTATAATATCAAGCGTATTTTTGTGAGTATTTAGATACTTTAAGAGTTGCTATTTAGTGCAAGTTTCCTTCAACATTATATCCAATATTCCAGTCAGAAGTACTGTTCTTTTGAGATAAGGGATGTTATTTTTTTCGTAAATGATGTTATTTCATTCAAAATCATTATGCCAAACTATTGGTATGAATTATATTATAAAATTTTTACCTTTTTATGTCGAGGTTACTATTCACGTATACGACACTATTCACATATACGATACTATTCATGAATATGGTACCATTCACGAGTACTATTCACGAAGTATGAATTTTCTTGTAAAATTTCTACCTTTTCGTGTTGGGGTCACTATTCACGTATACGGCACTATTCACGTATACTATACTATTCACAAATAAGACACTATTCACAGAAAAATGAAATTTTCTCTTATTTGTCCAAGATGTCTATTATGGTTACTATCTTTGATTGTATCCATATTTTGATCTTCATTCTTGAATTTTACTCCACTATGGTTTATTACGGAGTAGTTTTGAACTTGGATTATCTAAAGTACGAATCCCTAATCTTTGTCCTTTAATCTCACTGGATTCATTTTTTTTAAAAATATTTTTTATCATCCTCAGTCCTAAATGATGATATAACTGAATATCTTTGGCCTGTAGTGCAAAGATGAATGATTATCTGATGATTATCTTTGGTCTGTAGTGCAAAGATGAACAGGTGTTGAGATAAACATAACTAACTGGTGATAAGAATGAATATTTTTGGCCCGTAGTGCAAAGATGAATATTTGATTCAAGATGTGTATTGATTAATGTTACAGGGATAAAATATTGATGATGGACTTTTAAATCATAGAAGATAGTAGATTTCATTCTCTATTTAACTCTTCTAATGAATTGTTATTTTTGCTGCGAATATTAATCTAAAACTTGTTGTCCATTATATTTTATCTGATTTATTGAAGGCTAACGATAATTTTTTGTACATTATCTTAGTCATAATATTCTTTACTGGGCTAGTTGAGCTCACCCGTTTTCTTTTTGTTCCATTTTTCTTCCCAGGAGGCGAGAATATAACGAGAACTAGTCGGGGTGTGGAGTGATGTTCTAAGTCAGTATTTTTAGCGGTCCTCACTATTTTGTGAAATAGTGTATCAATAATTATAATAAGGACTTATTTGAGTTTGAATACTGTCTAGAAGACAAAATTTGTATTTAAACTCACATCATATGTGTTGTCGTATTTTGCACGACAATTATAATAATGAAGTTGTAATTGTTTTATGTACCATGTATTTGTTGACTCATAATAGGTTGTGTGGACCTATTTTGGGGGCATCACATCATACTCTTCTTCTCTAAGTGACGATTATCCTGCTGTTAGATAAGCTTTAGTTAATGGATATGTAATGTTGTTCTTGAGAGTCCACTATCTCTATAGTGATTTCCCATCTTTCAATGATTCCTATAATCAGATGAAAGTGCCATAACACATGTTTAGATCCAAGATGAGACTTAGGAACTATTCCTAGTTCTGTAATGAACTTTTCATCCAAACAATCAACTTGCAGCTTCATTTATAGCTATATACTTTGTCTTTATCACTAAACCAGTAACTCTTTGTTTTTTGAAACCTTTCCAATTCACTACACCACCGTTTAAGGTAACGCTTTACCTTAAAGTGGATTTTCTGTCGTTTTGGTCAGTCTAAAAAAAAAACTTGAGTCTGTTAAGCCCTCTAGTTTTAATTTAGACTTACCATAAATTTTAATCACATCCTTAGTGCCGGTTAAGTACTTTAAGATGTTTTTCACTATCTTATAGTGATCTTCTCCAGAATATGACCGATCATCATCAGGTCTCGTATATTTCATTGTATACATGATTGTCACTCATGCGATCTCTCTTTTTAGGAGTCTATGTGGACTATTAAGAGAGATACACTCCATGACTCATCAACATGAGACATCTCTTGGAATTTGTCATACTAAATAACTTTAACATCAAATAAATATACGTTCATTGGGTTAAGCCGAGCATCCTTTCAAATCTATCTATATAAATTTGTATCCTCAATTACGACACTCTTTCTAAATCATTCATGGAGGAATGTTTTAATAACTTTATCTTTACTGATTATAGCATTGGTATGTCATTCCTTATCCGTAGTATATCAACATATGATACTAGGAATGTCACGAAGCTCCCACTGATCTTTTGTACACACTAGGTTCATTCTTATTTTTGAAAAAATCAAACTCTTTTGATTATTTCATCAAAACAAATGTACCAAATTTAAGAAGCTTGCTTCAATCCATTTCTTTGAGTGTCTACAACTCTTACCTCATCGTATGTAATAACTGGATCATCATCTTCAATGATACGTACCTCATCATCATTATCCATGATGAATCCATACCTCCCAGGTATCTTCGGTACTATTACAGATTTACGATTCGGTTGTGGTACAATAGTTCTATCTATAGGTTCCTCTTATTTGACTTATAGTGTTTTGTGGTTCTTGAACTCTTCAAGATCTATTATCCTCCCACTAGCCCCTTTAATGATAAACACCTTTATTTTAGAAGGTAACATGTTTCGCAATAAACACATTTTGCTAAGTAGGATTATAGAATATATACCTTAAACTTACTTTAGGATGTCCCACAAATCTGTATTTGTCAAATCTTATCCCAAGCTTATCCTTTGAAACCTTTTTCACATAAACTGGACAACCCCTTATCTTCACATACTTAAGATTAGGAATCCTCCCTGTCCATAACTATTATAGAGTCTTGGGGCCGAATTTTGAGGTTACCTTTTTGTAGATATGCATCCATTTCTAGGACATGACCCCAAAGGGATACTGGAATGTCGGTAAAATCATTATGGACCGCACCATATCCAATAAGGTACGATTTTTCCTTTCAGATACATCAATCAATTATTGCGTATCAGGAGGCGTCCATTGTGAGAAAACCATTTGAGATGATCTAGAAACTTATTGCATAAGTATTTATTCCTTGATCTAATCAAAGAATCTTAATACTTTGCCAATTTATTTCACTTCTGAATTCTTTGAACCTTTCCAATAATTCACACTTGTATTTCAGCAAATACACACATTCAACTCTTTGAATGATCATCTCCTTTTCTTATACTAATTTGTTCAATATGCAAAATTATTTTCACGTAAGTCAAGTATACAAATTCTATACAAAATGTGACTCCCCCAAAACAGGTATACATCACCCATCTTGGGTCGCCAAATACATGGTACAAAATTCAAATACTACTTAATTATACATCAGTCGTGTAAAATACGACAAAATATAATCTAAGAGTTTTTAATAAGAATATTGTCACCTAGACAATATACAAACTCAATGGAGTCCTCATTACATTTATTGTCACACTATTTAACAGAATAGTGAGGACTACTAATGCTATCATCCTGACCGAATCACTCCGTTCCCCGATTGAGTCCATTGCTACATTCTCATTTCCTAAAGAGAATGTGAAAGAAAGGGTGAGCTCAACTAGCCCAGTAAGAAATATTATGAATAAGATAATGTAGAATAATTTATCGTTAGCCTTCAACAGTTGTAAATGGATAAAATATAACAAACATCAAGTTTAACTGCAGCGGAGCAAGCAATCCATTAGAAGAGTCAAGTAGAGAATAAAATCTACTATCTTCTATGATTTAAAAGGTTTTTCATCACTTTTATCGCTGAGACTCAGCTTAATAAATAAACCACATCCTCCCTGCACTGCGGCCAAGGATATTCATTAGTATCACGACCATAAATTATCCATGCACTACGGGCCAAGGATATTCGTGTATTCATCAATGGTCATGATCATGCCAACAACTGTCTGTCAATGCACTACGGGCCAATAAAGACTTTTACCACATCATTTGTAACATTACTAATTATGATTATACCGAATAATCCTTAGTCATAATCATACCAAGTTCATCTTTTTTACTTTTCAGAGCCACAGATGACTTTCAACATAATATAAACATGAGGATGATGAAAATGATATAAGAATTCAATAAAACAAGTTCAAGAATTAATTTATCCAGGAACCGATAACGTCCAAATTGTCAACATGGTACTGTTTTATGGAGTAAAATTCAAGAATGATCAGAAGAATATTTCCATGAAAAGATACTGGACGAAGCGCAAATATCAAGGATATTCCACTAATTTCATGGAGTATAAAAGCCAAAACTTTAACCAACTGAGTATAATAAAGAATGGAATAACAAAAGAATTCACGAGTATGCGATAGATCGCATGCAATAAGTTATTCTAACGAGAATAATATATAATGGAACGAGTCATGCGTAAGCGCATGATACATGATATTCCAACCTAATAATAAAGAATGGAATAACGAGTAAGAATTCACCATGCATGCGATGAATCGCACGCATAAAAGTTATTCCAACGAGAATAATAAATAATGGAACCAGTCAAATGCGTAATACGCACAGACATGATGTTCCAACAGAATAATAAAGAATGGAATAACAGAAGAATTTCACCATGTATGCGGTACTTCGCATAGACATGTTATTCCAACAGAATAATAAGTAACAGAACCAGGTCATGCGTAATTCGCACAAACAGGATGTTCCAACAAAATAATAAGGGATGGAATAACAATAGCTCTCTTCAAGAACACGAAAGAAATAATACCCCTTACCTTAGAAAAACTGGATACTGGAATAGTGAGGTAGAAGACTTCTTTTCTTCTTTCTCTCTATAATTTCTCTCTATAATAATTGCTCTAAAGCTTTTGTGAATTGGTGAGAAATGAAGGAAGAATGAGCTTCTATTTATAGGAAAATATAGTTTCGATAATTGCACATTTTGGGGCTCAAAATATTACAGTATAATACCTTCCTCTTTTTCTTAATTTTTAATTTAGTCCTGCAAGTATTAACAAACTTGCACCACCTCCCCTAATAGTAAATAATGTGAATTAATAGTTCATTCATGTGACTCAATAGTATAATCATGTGAAAAAACTAATTACAGTATAGTACCTTCAACTATACCTCCATTTTTAACTTAGTCATGTAAGTATTATCAATCTTGCACCAACTCCCCTAATAGTACAAGAATGTGATTCAATAGTACACACATGTGAACAAATAGTTATATAAGCATGTGAATTAGTTGCAATTAATAGCTCATTTATCCGATAAATTACCCGATTTATCAATATAACCCCCAGACATCAATTATCATCAGAATAGATGTCGATTTCCACTAACACTAATAATCCCAACACAATAGAACTATCAAATTTATCTTTAATCAACACAACTTATTCATCATTAATATTATAACTCACAATATTTAACAACTAGGTCATTCCTAGGAAAGGGGGGGTTTTTCGATAAGGATTTCTCCTTATTGGCGCGCAATTAGGTGACCAAACCTCTCATTGGTAGAACTTATAGACATTGTCAATATTGCAAATAATAATATGAATAACTTTGTCGTCTCAATTATTGATTTAATAATAATAAATATAATGCAGATGATACTGTAACAATAATTGAATCAATAATATGAGAGATATGATCAAAGAATTCTTTGTAGTAATAATTGAGTATAACTGAGTGACTTCTCACGTAAGCATCAATAATCAATACCGTGTGCTACTATGCAACCATGCGTATTACTGTACTTTTACTACCGGGTAGTTCAACAGTTTTAACGGTAACACTTTCGCCGTTATTTTTATAAAAAGATAATTCTGTCGTTTTCTAACTACGACAATACTATAAGTTTGAAGTGTATAAGTTTCTCGTATAGGTAGGAAATGAGCAGACTTGGTCAATCTATTAACAATGACCCAAATTGCATCTATGCCTTGAAAAACCTTGGGAAGACCAGTAACAAAATCCATGGTAATGTGCTCCCACTTTCATTCTGGAATTTTAAGTGGTTGCAATGGACCTTTTGGTACTTGATGCTCCGCCTTGACTCGTTGATAAGTTTACACCTTGAGATAAACTCCGTTATCTCTTTCTTCATATTTCTCCACCAAAATGTATGTCGAAGATCACGATACATTTTGGTACTCCCAGGATGGATTGCAAACGGTGTGTTGTGCGCCTCCATCATGATTTTATACTTTAAATCGGGGTTGTTAGAACACAAAGTCCGAGTTGACTCAAGTATTCCTTCTTCATGGATTCTTGCTTCCGGCATAGCACCTTCTTGAACTTTCTTCCTCATACGCATCAGCTCCAGGTCTGTAGCTTGATCAACTTTAGCTTTATCGATTAAAGTCGGTTCTACTCGTATATTCGCCATCATCACATGGGTCCCTGGACTCTTTAACTCTATCTCCATCCTTTGTAAGTCATATAAAACGGGCCTTTGCATTGACAATAATGCACTCGTACTCGCATATGATCTTCTACTCAATGCATCAGCTACTATGTTCGCTTTTCTAGGATGGTATTGAATGGTATGATCGTAATCTTTCAACAACTCAAGCCATCATCATTGCCGCATGTTGAGTTCCTTTTGAGTGAAGAAATATTTTAGGCTTTTATGATCCGTATAAATCTCCACCTTCTCTCCATACAGGTAATGCCTCCAAATCTTAAGCACAAAAAGGACTGCTGCCAACTCTAGATCATGAGTAGGATAATTCCTCTCATATTCTTTGAGTTGTCGTGAGGCATAGGCTATGATTTTCCCATGTTGCATGAGAACACATCCTAACCCTTTGCCTGAAGCATTACTGTAGATGACAAATCCCTCCGAGTCAGATGGTATTGTTAGAACAGGTGCTGAAATGAGTCTCCTCTTAAGTTCTTGAAAACTCTTCTCACATTCCTCGTTCCAACCAAATTTTGTATCTTTTCGAGTCAGCTGAGTTAATGGAGTAGCGATTCGAGAAAACCCTTCTACGAATCTCCGATAATAACCAAATTAAAATGAAAAGCTACGTGCCTTGATCCACCGATTTAGGTTGCTCCAGCTTTTGAATTGCTTCAATCTTTGTCGGGTCAACAGATATCCTATGATTTGATATCACGTGCCCAAGGAATGCAACTTCCTCAAGCCAGAACTCGTATTTCTTCAACTTGGCACATGGCTTGTTTTCACGAAGCTTTTTGAGTATCAGCCTTAAGTGTTGCTCATGGTCTTCACGGGTTTTGGAGTATATGAGGATGTTATCAATAAAGACGACCACAAAGTGATCCCAATATTCCTTGAATACTCGGTTCATCATATCCATGAAGGCAGCAGGAGCATTAGTCAATCCAAAAGACATGACTAAGAATTCATAATGCCCGTACCGAGTTCTGAAAGCAGTCTTTGGAATGTCATCAATTTTAATCTTCAACTGATGATATCCGGAACGAAGATCAATCTTTGGAAAGAATTTGGCGCCTTACAACTGGTCAAACAGGTCATTAATGGGAGGCAATGGGTACCTATTTTTGATGGTGACATGATTCAACTCCCGATAATTAATACAAAGTCGCATACTTCCATCTTTCTTCTTTACGAATAGAAAGGAGCACCCCGAGGAGACGTATTGGGGACGAATGAAACCGATGTCTAACAATTCCTCGAATTGGAGTGCAGTAACTCTGAAGTTCAATAGGAGCCGATTCGATATGGGGCTTTGAAAATGGGTTTTGTACCAAGTTCAAGGTCGATAAAAAATCAATTTCACGCTCTGGGGTAGGCGGGGAAGTTCTTCAGAGAATACGTTAGGAAATTTATTAACAATAGAAATATCTTTCAAATCGGCGTATTTTTTTATTTAAATCATGACACGAGCTAAGAAAGCTTGACATCCGCTTTTCAATAAACGAATAGCTTTATGGCTTGAAATGACCGTGATTGATTTTAATGGTTTGGTCGCTTGAATTCACATAATAGGTTGAATTAGAATATGAAAGCTAACAACCTTATGAAAATAATCAATTTTAGCATGATGAGTAGTTAACCAATCAATCCCTAGAATCACGTCAAATGCAAGTATTTTTAAAGAAATAAGATCGACAGGTAACGTGTGGTTACCAATTTGAATCAAACAAGACTTATAAATAGTGGATGTAATGAAGGTTTCTCCCAACAGAGTTTCAACCGATAAGTCAAAGTCTAATTTCTCTGGAGTCAAATTTAAACATTGAGCGCAAGTAGGAGAAATAAAAGAATGCGTAGAACCGGTATCAAATAAGGTATAAACTTCGCTAGAGTTTATGATAAGCTTACCCGTGATGACCTCGTTCGGGTTCCTTGCTTTCTGGGAGGTTACGACAAACGCTCTCCCTTAAACTACCGGCTTTGACTTTTCTGAGGCGGCCTTTGGTTCCTCCATCCCAGCTGGACTTGTCTTTGGTGCATGACAAAATCGGGCTAGGTGACCTTCTCTTCCACAATTATAACACGCTTTGGACTGCATCGCACAGTTTGGACTGATATGTCCCTCCCCTCCGCATTTGAAGCATATGATAGGTGGTCGTTCTCCTTCCTTAACCACGAGTGCTTGTGCTGACGTCTTTCCATCATTGTTGAATCTCTTTTTCTTGAAATGTCCATTTTTACTGTTTTAACCATGATTACCACCGAAGTGGTTACCATTTCTGGCATGTTGATTCCCTCCACGTTTGTTGTCACCGCTTCGATGACTGCTACCACTGGTATTATCATTTTGCCGGCTACTTTCTCTTGGTTGAGTTGACTTGTTATTGCGCTCCAATAACTGAGCCCTATTAACAACATTTGAATACAAACATAGTTTATGAGAAATTAGATATTGACGTATCTCGGGTTTCAAACCTCTTAGAAACATCCGTGTCATTCTCTCCTCATTGTCAACCAAGTGAGACGTAAACCGAGATAACTCGGCAAACTTAGCTTCGTACTGCGACACGGTCATATTGTTCTGCTCCAACTTGATGAACTCTACCTCTTTCATGTGACGAATACTTTTGGGAAAGTACTTGTCATTGAATAGTTCTTGGAACTTCTCCCAAGACATCTTCAGTGCGGCAGGTTGAGTATGCTTTACCAATTCCCACCAGTAATCTACCTCTCCTCGCAACATAAAGGTGGCAAATGGAACCTTTTGCTCCTCGGAGCATCCCAAAACATGAAATATCTTGGTGATCTGCTTTATCCACGCTTCCGCCTTAAGTGGTTTTGGCTCTCCAATAAACTCCGGTGGTCCCAACTCCTTGAACTATTTAGCGGTGACCGTCCGAGAGTTTCCAGTGTTTCCACCTATATTTTGGACAGGAGCCACTCTCGCCTGATGTTGCATGAATTGCATAAAGCCTCTGAACATTCCATCGTTCATCATTTGGTCAGTGTTATTGTTTGTATGAGGATTACCTCCTTCCTAATGCACATTATCCTGATTATTGATCTATGGAGACTCAACGGTTTCCTGTGCTCCATTGCTATTCTCAACATTCCCGGATGTCATTTTCAAATACTGCCACAAAACAAGGGTTAATTGACATGTCACATATTATCCCTATACTCTGACCAACCAAATAAATACCAAATAAACTTAAGTAGGTCATACTAGCGAAGGAATTCCCCGTCTCTCCCATCCTAGTTCCTGTCTCACATCTCAGCCAGGGATCATATCCCTAAGCTTTGATACCAACTGTGATGCCCCCAAAATAGGTATACATCACCCATCTTTGGGTCGCCAAATACATGGTATAAAATTCAAATACAACTTAATTATACAACAGTCGTGTAAAATACGACAAAATATAATCTAAGAGTTTTTAATAAGAATATTGTCATCTAGATAATATACAAACTCAATGGAGTCCTCATTACATTTATTGTCACACTATTTAATAGAATAGTAAGGACTACTAATGCTATCATCTGGACCGTCACTCCGTTCTCCGACTAGTCCCGGCTACGTTTTCATTTCCTGAAGAGAATAATGAAAGAAAGGGTGAGCTCAACTAGCCCAGTAAGAAATATTATGACTAAGATAATGCATAATAATTTATCGTTAGCCTTCAACAGTGTTAAACTGATAAAATATAATAAACATCAAGTTTAACTGCAGCGGAACAAGCAATCCATTAGAAGAGTCAAGTAAAGAATACAATCTACTATCTTCTATGATTTAAAATGTTTTTCATCACTTTTATCGCTGAGACTTAGCTTAATAAATAAACCACATCATCCCTGAACTACGACCAAGGATATTCATTAGTATCACGACCATAAATTATCCATGCATTACGGGCCACGGATATTCGTGTATTCATCAATGGTCATGATCATGCCAACAATCGTCTGTTAATGCACTACTACGGCCAATGAGGACTTTACCACATCATTTGTAACATTACTACCATGATTATACCGAATAATCCCCGATCATAATCATACCAAGTTCATCTATGCACTACAGGCCACATATGACTTTCAACATAATATAAACATGAGTATGATGACAATGATATAAGAATTCAATAAAACAAGTTCAAGAATTAATTTATCCAGGAACCGATAACGTCCAAATTGTCAACATGATACTGCTTTGTGGAGTAAAATTCAAGAATGCTCAGAAGAATATTTCCATGAAAAGATACTGGATAAAGCGCAAATATCAAGGATATTTCACTAATTTCATGGAGTATAAAAGTCAAAACTTTAACCAACTGAGTATAATAAAGAATAGAATAACAAAAGAATTCACCAGGCATGCGATGATCACTTATGAATTCTAGTTATTCCAACAGAATAATAAATAATGGAACTAGGTCATGCGTAACATTATATCAAATCCACACCATAATATTCAAAAATATATTTCGAGAAAATTATTCTTTATTCATAAAAGTTGGGGTCTTACAACTCCCTTCTTATGAAATTTTGTCCTCAAAATTAGGTACGTGCACTGTATATCAAGAGGTGAGGATACCTTGATTTCATTTGATTCTAACTCCCAGGTCATTTCCTCAACATTGTGGTTTCTCCATAAAACTTTGACTTGAGGTATAACTTTAGAGCGTAGAATATGATCCTTCTTATCCAAGATTTTAACAGGTAACTCTTCATACGTTAAATCTTCCTCTATCTCATCTGGTTCTAATTCAATAATGTGGTTCGGGTCTTTCACATATTTACGTAACATAGATATGTGAAAAACGTTATGAACACGAGGCATACTTGGCAAGTAAAAGCGAGTATATAGGCCACGCCCTACTCGATCAAGGATTAAAAATGGGCCAATGAATCGAGGGTTGAGCTTTCCTCTCTTTCCAAATCTCGTAACTCCCTTCCACGGAGCAACACATAACAAAACATGATCTCCAATATCGAATTCCACGTCCTTTAGATGAAGATCAGCATAATGGAAATAAATAGAACAACAATTGTTCTTAAATATAATTCCAAAGGTTTCATTGTCCAACAACAAAATGGAAATAATGTTTCTAACAAGAACTGGAATAAAATAACAACTTATTGACTTAATTAATAGATTTGCCCATAGGCATTGCTAAACTATAAGTTTCTATGGCTAATGTATCAACTTTTGCTTCATTTCCCACACATAGAATTACTTATCTTTGTTTAGCTTTCTACTTTTGCTTGGTCTCTTCATAAATCTATATGTAGACACTCGAACTTTTTTGTACACCTGTCACTGACATTGCAGGAATACAGAGTCATCTTTCAGAGATAACCTTGGAAGATAGCTCACATCCAGTTTGGATACTACCGGAAGTTCAGTCTCAACCCCGGAGCACACACCGGGAGTAACAGTTCTAACCTTGGAGATAACCCCGAGGCATGCAGTTCCAACACCAGAAATTCCACCGGAGAAGACCGATTAATCTCGGAGATAACCCCGAGGAATCCAGTCTCAGTCCCAACACTGGGAGTAGCATCTACCAACCTTGGAGATAACCCCAAGGAGTGCAGTTCCGACGATAACCCCGGAAATGCTTGTTTCAAGTGCATGCACTCAGCTTCAACCTCAACACTCACACCGAGGCACTCAAGACCAGACCTGGAGATAACACAGGGAGGACAGACACACCTTAGAGATGATATTGAGGACCTTCAACACTTGCAGCAGTCCAATCTCAAAGATAACCCTGAGCAACGTCTGCTTTACCAGCCCAAACCGACGATAACTCCGGTGAGGGGAAAAGTCGTCATCTCGCCAACTCAAAGCCACATCATGTCATCTCAACATCTCATACATACATTTCTACACAGCAATGTCCCACAAGAATCAAGAAAAACCAATCCCGAGTGACTATTACGTAGGGTCACTTATAGAATTTGAAGCTTGAAGACCGGAGGGCACCTTCCCATCTTCCTTACTTCGTACAACCTCTAATCCCATGCCATTGTGTAACTCTCGACAACGGCGGTCCGAAATAGGTCCTATATACCTCAGTTGGATTCCCGAATTGCAATTCTGAAAGTTTGAGTAGACATTGCAATGCCTACGTGCACGTCTCATGAGATTTACACGACCCGAGAAACACCGGGCAACACAGGCGACCTTCAGTACACCTACGGTTGGTCAGTAGGTACACTCGCTCCCCCTCTATAAATAAAGGGCTTGGGGTGGCCATTTTAAGAAAAAAGGAGGCGAGGAAGTCCTGTCAAATTTGCTTCGTACTTACAATATACTGAGTGCTTTCTTATTTTATACACTTGTGAGCTCGCATATACCTACTCTTGTACCGGTGGGAGCCGAGTTTCATCCCCTTTAAAGATATAGAAGTCTTCTTTGAAAGTCCACTGTAAGCCTTCTTACACACTTTAAAGCCTTTCTCTTCATCTTTGCAAACACCCTTCTTCACGTTGAGAGTCGTGTTGCGTGTGTTTACCCGGATTTCGGTTCGTGGTTTTATTTTCAGTTTGTATATACATACATACATATATATATATATATATATATATATATATATATATATATTTATATATATGGACTAACATTATCGAGTTATGCCTCGATTGAGCCTGAGACTTGATGCAGGCGTTTATTTGCTTATATATATATATATATATATATATATATATATATAAACTGTCAAGGACTTTGACTTTGTTCGATGAGCCTGAACTTCATTTGGAGGCGTTTACTACTTCAATATATATATATATATATATATATATATATATATATATATTAACTGTGTGTTTAATTTGTTCGATGAGCCATGATTTTACATCGGAGTGTTTACTCGCTTATATATATATATATATATATATATATATATATATATATATATATATGAACCGTTGTTCAACTCGCTTTGATGAGCCTCGGATTTTACATCCTATGCGTTTATCGCTTTTATATATATATATATATATATATATATATATATATATATATATTTCGTCCCACACGAGTTTACTTAGTGGTGATTGATCGCTTTTATAGCTTTCTTTACGTTTATCTTGCCTGGAGTTTACTTCGTGGCAGTTGATCGCTTTGTATAGCTTTATTTACGTTTCGTCCCGCCTGGAGTTTCCTCCGTGGCGGTTGATAGCTTTTACAGCTTTATTTACATTTTTTGATCACCCATGGAGGTGCTTCGTGGTAGCTGATCATGTCTGTATATATATATTTACAGGTTTTATATATATATGTGCTTACTGCTTTCATACAAATTACGGTATCATGTGAGCCTAGGAATCATGTGATCACAGATTCAGCCTATTGGATCTAGATTCGGTTCCCGTGATGGACATTTTCAGCTATAAGCAGCTTGTAAATTATTCTGCGGTCTCTGAATGTTCTCATATGGTTTTCATACCCACGAGGAACTTGACATTATTTTGTATATTATTTTCTTATAGATGCTTCGTATCTTGGAAATAAAATCAATCAAGCCGAACACTTACTAAAATGGAAGTGTAAAAGGTCTCAATTACTATTGAGCACAAGGGTTTGAAAACCTCTTTTATAAAACATCCTCGCCATATCTTGCTAAAATTAAATTTTATACAAGTTCAAACCTCAATATTGTATATAAGTGCTGACGAGGCCTCTCACCACTTCCAAATAAACAACACATTGACCCCCACACACACATTCAGGATAATAGTTTCTTGAAAAGAGGCGGTCACCATGGTAACACGGATGTTCTGGGTGCCTAACACCTTCCCTCCGCATAATCAAGTCCCCTGACCCTAATGAATCTAAGCCATACATCAATTGGCCTAGTCTAGTGATGTCACATCACCGAGTCAATGTACAAACCTTTTCTCCTCTTGTTGGTACAACCATTTAAAAACCAACTAAGCGACTCTTAACAGTCCATCGTAGACATTATACATGTCGGACCTTTTTCACTTGTTTTTTTAAACAAATCTCACCTAAAATGAGAACACCAAAGAACAAGTAAAGGAAAGGGACAACTAAAAATCCGGACGTCGACAGGTGGCGACTCTGCTGGGGACTTCAGTAAGAGGACTTAAGCCGCTACTTTAAATTTTTTTCAAAACTATTATCTGCTTGTGTGTGGATGTTGCATTTACATTTATGATGAATGTGTACGAATGCATTTACCTATTGCACTTAGTGATTCACACCATATCTGCTTATGATATTAGTGCTTTGCACATGTCATCATTTCCATACGATGAGACGCGATGTATGTGAATGTATGTTGTGTGGTCCCTCCACCAGGAGGCTATCCTATCAGTGTTTGATTACTGGACTCGTAGGAAGACTAATTCCCGCGAGGCTTGATAAGTATGTTTTATACCTACTTATCTGGTATCTGTTACTTGAATTATTTGCTTAATCTTATATTTCTTAGTTACTTTTCATGCATTTTGTGTTCGTTTTGTAGATTATATGCTTGGGAATTGAAATCGCAAAGAATTGGTATGAAAACGCCAAGAAAAGCAATCCGGACATCATTTGGGCTTTTATGCTTATTTCATGTTCTTGGTTTGGAACTTGGATTACATTGTAGAGCTTTTTCTTAGCTTTTCGTAACATCTTGAATCATTCCAATCGGAGTTCGGATGCAAGAGTTATGACATTTGTACCAACGGACATCGAACGTCACTGTTTTGGATGGCCATTTGCACATCAGTCACTTCCAGCCCAATTTCGACCTTCATCCATTCGTTATTTCTCAATTCTCAAAGAATTAAAGTTGTATATCTCGTCGATATCTTCGATTTGATAGGTGGAAGGCCTCGTAACTCTTCCCGGATCAAAAGTTATGGCCGTTTTCCCAAGGGACGTCAGAGTAGAAAATTTTCCGTCACAAAACCGCCGCCGGGGTGGGCGTACGAGCCACAAGTCAGAACCCTAGCCCACCGGGGCGGGCCCAAAACAAGCATAGACCCCCGCCGAGGTGGGGGTAGCCCAGAAAATGTGCAAAAATGAGAATTTTGGTCCAATTTGAGTCCGGAAAGGATTGTTTTGATCCGATTGACACAAGGACTTCCAAGAGAACTTCCAAGAGGACTTAAAGACATATGAAGAGACTTATAAAAGGAGGAGAATCACAAGGATTAGGGGAGATTAGAGACTAGAGAAAGGATTCCATTAGATTAGATTAGAGTAAATTAGATCAAAACACTAGTTCTAATTAGATTTGGAGATTGAAGCAACTTGAAGACCATTGAAGATCAAGAGCAGGAGCTTGAGGAAGATGGAGATTTGCTGACAACAGATTTATTCTTTACTCTACTCTTATTTTTATCTTTTAATATGTATTCAATTGTGGATTCTTAGTTTTAATTCAATGAACTAATTCTTTGTTTGAGATTACAATGGATCTTATTGTGTAATTTATTTTAATATGCTTCTCTATCAATTATTATGTTCTATTGTGAGGATTGTCTATTGTGATTTGGACTTAATTGTTTAATTGATTGGCCATTAATTACCGTGATAATCTATATGAACTCAAGAGATGAAGTATTGATTTAGATCTTATCATGATAGCATGTGTCATGAATTTTGTCAATAAAGCAGATTTTGATTATTGTTAAGGTAGAGATATCTTGACATCGCATGTAATCGGATAGAGAACTTATTCTTCAACCTTCTTCAATTGTAATTCACATAGAGATATAGTGGGTTAGTTGATTAAGGTGTTTAACAATTTCTATCTTAATTGTGGATTAGCGTTAATATGGGTATTATGCATCGAGAGGTGGTTTTATACGCTTTAATGTTCTTGATTAACAATTCGGGATAAAGAATAATTGATGAGAAGTGTGTTAACTTAAATGAAGCAATAAGTGAAGTTGTGATCTTAAATCTCAATTATCTTAATTTAACTAGTGGTAATTAGAATTAGTTTACTTATAAATTGAAATTCCTTCGTTTAAATAAGGTTGAGTTGGTTACGGGTTAGTACTTGGTGATTTTTATTAAACAATTCCTCGTGGGAACGATACTCTACTTATCACTTTATTACTTGTTGACCACGTATACTTGCGTGTTGGCTCAGGAAAGGCACCACCCAAATTCGCTCCAGTTGAAAGACCGGGTTAATTTTCCGTTGAGTAAATAACGATGATTTAGGAACCTTCATGTCAATAAGCCGCGAGAGTAAACCTAAGATAGGTTAGCCTCTAATAAACCCAATACGGAGGAAAGTCTCTTCATGCTTTCTCATTTTTAATTACTTGTAAACACAATTACTTGTAATTTCATTCAATATCTATCTCCATGTATTGAGAAATATGAAGAAATGTGTACACATACATATTTAATTTAACATGATATCCTGTATTACAAACAGCTGACGTCTGTGTTGCAGGATAAAATTCCTAAAACGGAATCATCACATAACATGTTATTTTTTCTCTCAAGACTAAACTATGCAAGTCTTTCGCAGGGAACCAATCGGACCTACTACCCAGTCAAATTCCAAAAGGTCGCAAAGCCTTCACATCAATCATGTCATCATCGACGAAAGACCGATCTTAATCCGATTTCATAAAGAATTCAAATGATTAAGCAAACAAATTACAGATTTGACTGTTCTGCTTAAAGAACTACACCAGTCTACTCAGGGTCCAAAGATACCCGTACATGTTGAATCCTATACACAAGGGGGAATCCAGGTCATTACGATACCTGAACTGCAGTTGGATACGACCAACAAATTCATGATGCCACCCATCTCACATGAGACCCAGACACCGGTGACATCAAAAAGAAAGTCCTCCAAATGGATGAGACCCTTCGTGCTATCAAAGGAATTGGAACACATAGAAGTGTTTCATATGCTGACCTTTGCATTTTCCCTGGTGTTCATTATCAAGAAAAGTTTAAGACTCCTAACTTCGAAAAATATGACGGGTTAGGAGATCCTTACACACATTTGAAAGTGTTTATTGGAGAACTCGGATCTTATGAAGAGGACGAAGCTCGTAATGAAGTCATTCGAAAAAGTCCGACCGAGAAAGCCTGCTCAGTGGTACACTAGATTAGACAACTCAAAGATCCATAGCTGGGAAGAGCTAGTACACGCCTTCCTCACATAATACAGCTTTTAGTCTCATATGGCTCCTGACCGGTATCAAATTACCAAGGTCAAGAAACAGTCTAATGAATCTTTCAGAGAGTATACTCAAAGGTGGAGACACCTGGCTGCCCAAGTTATTCCTTCCATGATAGAATCAGAAATGGTCATGACTTTCATAGACATACAAGAAGCTCCTTTCTATGAAAGGGTTTTAGCCGGCATCGGTAAAACATTTTCTGAAATGGTCAAACATGGGGAAATGACTGAGATGGGATTGAACTCCAGAAAAATTCAAGACCTAAATCGCCCTTAAAGTCATTTCACGATCACATCCAATCCGGAAATTATGGAAACAACCCCCGGAAGGTCCATAAAAAGAAAGAGGAAGATGTTTCCCTGATACTACAAGGTCAAAAAGGCAATCAGAACATGCCTATCCAAAGGAGAAGTTACACTCCCTTTCAAGCACAGTCTTCGAACCCTCCAATGCCAAAAGGTGGAGAAGTCAAACGCCCTCGAGTGTTCACACCCTTAGGGGACTCACTCGAGAATTTTCTCACTCTTCTGACAAAACATAAGAAAATCACGCACCTTCTTCCACCAGCCAACCCTAATGGACGGGGTTTCAATGCTTCTCGGAAATGTGCTTATCATGCCGGGGCACCTGGACATGATACTCAGGATTGTTGGGCCTTGAAACACAAAATGAAAGACCTGATAGACAACGGTGAGATCGTGGTCACCAAGCCAGATCGACCTCACGTACAAGACAATCCTCTTCCTCAACACAAAGAAGAAGAGGTCAACATTATTAATTGGAGCAATGGACAAAGTTCCAATTACAACGGCGAATCATCTCAGACCACCAAAGACGGGGTTGACAAATGGGATTATGCCAAATTCCAGTTTGTAATGGAACGTAAGATGAAAGCTCGTATGGCGAGATTGAGCAATTAAGCGAATCCGGTGACCTATCAAAGATCAAGTGACATGCCGGTTAATCGACCAGAGCATGCTAGTCTCCTCCCTCTTGTCACGAATATACTCTCGTCACCTTCAGAAAATGAAATGCTGGAAGACAAAGTGATAAGGAGAGAAAATGCCAAAGCTCATCGGGATTTCGCCAATAAAAGGGAATTTACATACCTGGGCCAACCTATGGAGGAAATACTTCAGATGCTAATCAATGTAGGAAGGATCACTTCCCTTCTACCTCCAATCAATCCCCGTTCAGAATGGTTCAATTCTGATGGAGTATGTCAATATCACTCCCATTCTCGCGGTCACAGTACAGAAGAATGTTGGGCACTCCGCCACCTTATCCAGAATCTAATTGACAGTGGTGTCCTGCAACTAGCAGACGATGATACTGTGCTACGTGAGAGTGAGGATACATGTCCTACTAAGTGGAAGGGTTTGGTAGCAGTCATATCCACTGAGACTGATGGGACTAACAAATCATTCACCAAACCAGCAATTCAACTCAGTGGAAGCAACAATCCTTTGAAAGTGGCCGCTCCAGAGCAAATCATCTTGCCATGAAGAGCACAATATCCTATTGTTAGCTTATATAATGTGCCATGGAATTATGGAGAAGGTGAAGGATCCACCTCACATACAACTGCTGCACTGTTTAAAGAAAATCCACTGTATCTTCCCCAACGGGTGATGAAGTCTACCATCAAATCAAAAGGGAAAATACCCATGGAGAAGATTGAAAAATTCCTCCGCACTATGGGTCATAACGAAGCCAAGGCGGTTTCAAGCTTAAAAGAAGGTCCACACTAAATCTCAATTTTGAACTTGGTCCTAACTTCCGAGGATCACCGGACGATCTTGCTGAAGGTTTTAGAAGAAGCCTATCTACCAAAATCAGTGGATGCGGAAAAATTTCAACATTTGGTTGATCACATTTTCAACAACAATGTGATATCCTTCATTGATGACAACATACCACCCGAAGGACCTGGTCATTGCAAGCCGTTGCACATTGCGGTCTTGTCCTCTGGATACATGTTAGTTGGAGTCTTAATAGATGGAGGCTCATCTCTAAATATTTGTCCATAGGCTACCTTAGTGAAGATAAATATCAATCTCAACCGAATTCGGAGCAGCCATACGGTAATCAAAGCTTTTGATGGAGCCCGCCAAAATTCGGTTGGAGTAATTGAGCTGCCAATCGAAATTGGTCCCCATACATTCTGCGTATCATTCCACGTGCTCAAGATAGATTCAGGATATAACCTACTCTTGGGATGACCATGGATTCATATGGCAGGGGCAGTCCCCTCCACCCTTGTTAAAATACATTATCAACGACAGCCTAGTCGCAGTCAACGCTGAGCTGGAGTGTCCTCCACAAAATGACATACCATACATCAACGTCAATTCAGATGTTGAGTCGGTCAGTTTTCACACCTTTGAGGTGAGCAACACTCAGCACCATGCTATTGGAACGCCACCTCTCACACCCAATATTTCTGCCGAAGTGATGGCAGCTACTCAAGAAATGATATCCTTGGGTCATCAGCCAGAACAAGGGCTAGGTAAAGATCATCAGGGTATCAAATACCCCATCCAAGTTATTAGTCAAACTGGGATAGCTAGCCTAGGCTATTCTGCCAGTTATAGTAATAGGAATCCACATAAACATCCTCAAATTCCTCCAGTTTCAGTTACACGACGTTCGTCTACACTTACAACTGCTGAGTCTGCACAACCTCTTGTAAAGGTGCCAGCCAACGTGATGGCTATGTTATTTCCTAAGCCTGTACCAGTAAAGGCAAAAGAAGTCTTTGTTCCAGATCCCACCGGGGAGGAAGAGAAACAAAGAATTAAACAAGACGTCATCTGAATGATGTCGGGCATACGCATCATTGTTCATGACGAACATACACACAGATACACCCCAGACGATGATTGCTCAGACATAATGGCCATCATTTGGGATAGGGAGGACGATGACAACCCCTCCATCACTGCAGTCCACCTGGACTTTGCCCTTGCCAATTGGAGCAGCACTCCTTTCATTGGTTAACAAGTGTAAAACGGGTAGAAACTATTTCTGCCATGTAGATATCATAACTGCTTACTTTTCTATACAATATTAGCAGTTATTTTGCTAGTGCATGCTAACACTTTGTATGATCAAACCTTTTCATATATACTAAGTGAAAGCATATTTTCTGGTGCCTCTTCTCCACAAAGATTGTAACTTTGATGTAGAGACGAATTCAGCCTTGATGGAAATACATGAGGACATTGAGGTGCATCTGGAAATTCAAGAATGGGTCAAAGACAAACCTAAACCCAACCTCGATCAAACCACTTCATTCAATCTTGGAACCTCAGAAAGCCCTAAGTTAATCCTGATTGGTTCAGACCTTACCCCAAACAAGCGAAATGACATGGTTACACTACTAACCTAGTTCCAGGATGTGTTTGCATGGTCTCATGAAGATATGGTGGGTTTGTCCACTGACATTGTACTTCATCACCTTCCCATTAAAGAGGGATTCAAGCCAGTCAAACAGAAGCTCAGGCGATTGAAACCTGAGTGGAGTTTAAAGGTAAAAGAAGAAATTGTGAAATAATTTCAAGCTGGCATCATCATGGTGTCCACATATCCTGAGTGGATATCCAACATTGTTCCCATGCCTAAACCTGGAGGAAAGGTGCGAGTCTGAGTGGATTATCGAGACTTGAACAAAGCTTGCCTTAAAGATAGCTTTCCCGTACCCTTTATCCACATTCTCATTGACAATACTGCTCAATACTGCATGTACTCCTTTCCTGATTGCTTTGCGGGGTACCATCAAATCATGGTTGCCGAGGAAGATCGTGAGAAAACTGCTTTCATCACGCCTTGGAGAATCTTTTATTATAGACGGTTGTCATTCGCCCTCATTAATACCGGAGCCACCTATCAGCGAGCTATGATGGCTCTCTTCCACGAATTAATGCACAAAGAGATCGAGATCTACGTGGATGACATCATTGTCAAATCCCGGAAGGAGGAAGACCACTTAGACCATCTCAGAAAGCTATTCAACAGGTTGCGTAAGTACAACTTGAAGTTGAATCCAGCCAAAGTGTGCCTTTGGCGTTAAATCGAAATGAGTTGCTAGGATTTATAGTAAGCTTTCTGAAAGGATTGAGTTTGGATCTTACAAAAATCCGAGCCATTACGAAATGTCCATTCCTCGATGTAGAAGGAAATACGGGGATTTTTGGGAAGAATCAACTTCATTAGCGATTTATCTCTCAACTCACAAAAGAACCTTTGTGAGCCAATCTTCAAGCTTATTAAGGAAGAACTCCTCCATGAAATGGAATGATGAGTGCCAAAATGCCTTCCTCACAATTAAAGAACAGCTAGTCAAAGCTCCCATTTTGGTACCACCAGGGGATGATGTTCCCCTGTTCATGTACTGCACATCCATAAGTGATAACGTCATTAGTGGACATCTTTGTCGACGAAAAGACGATAGAGGCCAAGAACGAGCTATCTATTACCTCAACAAAAGATTCAACAGCAGTGAACACAAGTACACTCTAATCGAGAAGACGTGTTGTGCTTTAGCATGGGCTTCCATGAGGTTATAACATTACCTCCATGATCACACAACCCATCTCATATCCCTTGTTGATCCTCTCAAGTATATGTTCAATAAACCCATGTTAAATTGCCGGCTGTCCAGATGGCAGTTGATCCTACAACAATTTGACATCGTCTACGTGACTCAAAAGTCCATCAACGGTCAAGGAATTGTGGATCAACTGGCCGTCGCACCCTCAGGGGACTTCAAACCCTTGGAGACATACTTCCCCAATGAGGGAGTAATGACAGTTCAGCAACACCATCAATATGATACATGCCAGGCATGTAAGATATATTTTGATGGAGCTGTTAATATGGAACGCTTAGGCTGGAGCGCTTCTAGTATCCCAGCATAACAGAAAGCGATATCCGTCGCCGTCAAATTGCGGTTTATAAAGACAAACAACACAAATTGAAGTATGAAGGTCGTCTTATGGGGCTAAAACTTGTTCGCTCAATGGGCATCAAAGTGGTTAACTATCTTTGGAGATTCGAGTTGGTAATCGATAATCCACCTGAATCTATCAAACCAAAGAACTACATTTGCTGCCTTACCATCGGAAAGTTTTACAGATGGTCTTGGAGTTCAAAGAAATCTCATTTCTACATATTCCTCGTAATAGGAATGACTTTGCAGACGCATTAGCAACTTTGGCATCCTTGACTCGCATATTTGACAAGGGACACTTGCCAAGCGTCACAATTTCCCTGCACAAGGCCCCAACCTATGGGAACTACATCAAAGAAGTATCGGATGAGCTACCTCCCATCCAGCATCCTTGGTATCAACATATCAAGGAATAACTACAATATGGATCTACACCCGCTGAGGTGAACCCGACAGACAAAAGGCGGATCCATCGACTTGCTATAAAATTCTACCTGAGTTGAGACACTTTATAAAAGAGATGCATAACTAGGTCTCCTCAGATGTTTAGACAAAGATCAAGCTCAAAGGCTTATGGATGAGATCCATGGTGGAGTCTGTGGCCCCCACATGAGTGGCCCCCCTCCTTGTTAAGAAAGTCCTCAGGACAGGACATTACTGGCTATCTCTCAAAGCTGACTGCAATGACCACGTCAGGAGATGTTATCAGTGCCAAATTCATGGGAATGCTATACACGCCCCTCTACGGGAACTCCAAAATATGAGTTCACCTTGGCCCTTTTCAATGTGGGGAATGGACGTTATCGGGCCCATTGAACCCAAAGCCAGTAATGGACATCGATTCATCTTCACCATGATCGACTACTTCACCAAGTGGGTAGAAGCAGCCTCCTTCCCCAGGGTTACCAAAGAAGTCATCATTGCTTTCATCAGAAATAATGTCATTTGTCGATATGGACAACCCGAGGTGATTGTGTCAGACAATGCTAAGAACCTCAACATCAAAATGATGGAGGAATTATGCAGTAAATTCCATATCAAACATCTTAACTCTGTCATCTATCGTCCGAAGATGAATGGTGCTGTTGAAGAGGCTAACAAAAACATCAAGAAGATCATGCAAAAGATGTTTTCCAATCACATAGAATGGCCTGACTTATTGCCTCTTACTCTGTTTGCCTACAGAACATCAATGCGCACTTCCACTGGGGCAACCCCCTATGTTTTAACCTATGGGACGAAAGCAGTGCTCCCCATAGAAGTAGAAATGGAATCCCTTCGAGTGTTGATCGACGCTCAGCTGGATGAAGACCAATGGGTACAAGATATGTATCACCAATTGTCTCTAATAGACGAAAGGCGAACCGCGGCTATCTTCCATGGTCATTTATATCAACAGAGGATCGCCAGATCCTACAATAGAAAAGTCCAGCTATTGTAGTTTAAACAACATGACTTGGTTTTGAAGAAGATCATTGACAACCAAGATCAATCTAAGGGAAAATTTGGTCCTAACTGGGAAGGCCCATTTGTTGTCAAGGAAGTATTGACAGGAGGTGCTCTCAAATTGAAAGAAATGGACGGCGATGAATTTCAACAACTCATCAACTCGAACACCGTAAAATGGTACTATGTCTGAAGTTACCATCAAGCAAACATCCTGGTGTTGGATCATCAGATAACCAGTCATTCCGGTTCTTTAACCCTTTACCACATACAACTTTTCCACCCTTTGCCCCTAAGGGAAACATACTTTTCAAGCCAAAGACACGGCTTCTCTGCGTTCCTACGACTTCGGTCATCCCACCAGGGATTGAACCTTTTCATGCTTATAGTTTGTTACCCCCAAACATGGGATCAAACTTTTTCACGCCTGCAGTTTATCCTCAACTTAGGATCAAACTTTCTCCTCCCCGCAGTCTTACCTGCACATGGGATCACGCTTTTCCACTCACCCTGAGGAGTGAACTACGCCGACCTGATCTCCTCTTCAATAGGAGTACGTAGGCAACTATTTTACATGGCCCGGTCGCAATAAAACAAAAACAACAAAAATATTTCTACCCCATTCTCCTTACAAAAACAAAAACAACAAAAAATTCGTACACCATTCCTGCCACATGCAGCGTTGAACCTCTTACACCAGGTTCGAACTACACAGACCTGATCTCCTCTTTAATAGGAGTACATAGGCAGCCATTTATGGTGCGGTCTCATCACCCCCTACCAAAACACAAACCTTTGTCAAGTAGTACTGGGATCATCCTTCAATCCATCACATTTCATTTGGCCTCAGACCAACGGGATGGAATTACCTGAACTCCACCTAAATAGGAGATTCAGCGACCATCTAAGCTGCGGTTGTACCTCAAAGAGCAACACCAACCCATAAGAGATGGAATTAACTAGGCTTATCCTAAATAGAAGTACTGACGACCATCTGTGGTGCGGTCAATCTCAGAGAGGAAAGCCACCTTCCTCTCCACATATCCATACAGAAACCAGTCCCAAGACACCAAAGATGGTAGGGATACACACAGATCAATGATCCATTCTGAACTATCCAGTGATAACTCAATGTCCATCCCTCAAGGAGGAATTCAGAATACATCAAGATCACAAGCCCTGAAGAAATAGACAAAATATCAAGCAAGCCACAGACATATCTAAAAGGGAAGTGATCAGAAATATATTTCCCTACTATATATAATGTTGTTTGATATACATGATGTAAACTGTACAGGACTAAATGGTTATACTAGTCTGTGCAGGAAAATATCAAGCCCAGCTACAACTCAGGATATATGCGAGCTAACAAGCCCAACATGGCATCCCTCTCAGAAGAAGGAGGCGAAGCTGTGGTCTCCTGTACAAGGGTGTCCACACGACCCAACAGATCTGCAGTCATCTGCATGGTGACCATATGCTTATCAATGTAATTGCTCATCTCTGCAATCATGCCAGTGGTAAGGGATGGCATTGCAGTACTATCTGTGATGGCTACATCCCGAGCAGATATGGCACAATCCCGCTCAACTATCACTGCATCTCTGGCTGATCTAGCCTCATCCCGCTCGACAACAGCAGCGTCTCTGCGAACTAATGCATCATCTCTCTCTAACAGAGCTGCATCTCTCCCATCAAGGGCGGTCAACATCAAGGCTCTAGCCTGGTCTCTCTCAAAGGTCATCAGATGAAGACTCTGCTCGAAGTAATGTGCCGAATGATGTATCACGACTATACTGGTACTGGGAGAATCTAAAAGAAATGCTGGTAACCCAGCAAGTAGTGCCTCCTCGATATGGGAATCAATGTCCTCTATGGGCTCTCCATCGTCTGAAACACTATCCAATACTGTGAATACTGCCACAGCCGATGAAATCTCTATATCCATCCATGCAGAATACTCTAACGAACATCCCAGATGGCTAATGGAGAAAGCAGCTATCTTACGCTGGTCCCAACAAGCATACACATGGGATCGATCCTCTGCTGAGAGATAATGAGAAGCTAAACGCTGGCCTAGCGCCCCCTCAAAAAGATGAAAATCCTGAAACTTGTCAAACTGCGACATCACGGCCATTGGGTGATAGGTAGTCATACCCCTCAAACCAGCCAGAGGGAGATAATCCATGCCCGGAGAATGAGTAATAAAGCTGTAAGGTGAGCTAAGCCCAAGCACGGCAATATGATAAACGGATCTTTGACATCCGCCAAGAACATCGACCAAGGCATGACGTCTATACACTCTGATGGCTAAAAGGAGTATGACATGGCTATATCATGGGTGAAACAATATCCATGCAGTCTAAAGGTGTCGATCGGTCTCAAGTGTGACATAAACCACACGTACAGCATGACCGAGCTACTTGTAAACACTCCTGTCGGATAAGTACAACAGTATGTAGCTGACCTCAGAGTCTCTGCTATAATCATAGGAATGATGGTACGACCCTCCCTGAGAGCTCTCACTGCCATGATGACTCCAATGTCTATCTCATCCATGTACCGTGGCATATAGACATACGACAGTACACACAATAACAGTACATCCACCACAAGCTGAAGCGCCAATGATCCTCCGGTGCGGTGAAATCCGGGGAATGTCGTGTATAACTATCCTCGAGCCGCCAAATCGCAAATGTAAAATGCCGGATATAACGTGGCCTGATGTAAGCTCATCTTGCACCACCCTACGCCTCAATCCAGTGAGGGTCATGAACCGTCGATTCATGTCCCCCAAAGCCATATGCACAAAAGGTCTATCCAGTGGCAGCATCGTCAACCGTGCATACTCCTCCAGAGTGGGAGTCAACTCCTGGGTCCCAAATCGAAAAACATGCCTCTCCGATACCCAGTGCTCTAGCATGCCATCCACGAATCCTGTAGGAACCTAAAACATCAACAGGGTTATAGTATGCTACAAAAAATGATCTACGGTCACCCTGTCTGATGGTGACATGCTATCATACCAGGATCGCATACCCGATGCCACCAGTAATGGTGGGGTATGATCAATACGGCTGACTGTCGAAGAAGACATCCAGACGGTAGTGTCATAAGACCATCCAAGGGTCAATGCTGAATATCTCTGGAAATACATATATATGCATAACATGATACATGCACTGTAGATAATATATGGCAATATTATATAGGGAATAGAAAACTATACATACATTCCTAAGTATATCAGCATCTACATACATCGTCTCTGTACAACTAAAAATACAGGGAAATGGGGCACAAACGCCCTACTACTAATAGAGGCCTATCAAAAGATATAGCGAGAATGGGGCACAGCCACTCAATAACTAACAGAGGCCTATCAAAAGATATAACGAGAATACACATCAGAAGAAGACAATGGTGTCAATGTCTACATCATCAATCCTGTCCACCTGATGTAACTCCTCTTGAGTCACTGGATCTTTATCAAAAGGTATGTCAGGCCTATACAAAGGAGGATCTGTGCCGGAAAAACCAAATGGGTCATCTGAGGGGCCAGCGCCTGAGCTGGAAGGATCAAACGAATCTACCTCTGCAGGATCTCTGCCCAAATGTCGGATAAAGAAATATGCCCGGTCCAAACGCTGGGTCAAACTGTCAATCTGTGTCACATGAGTCGGATCTCAGACACATGCTAGCCAATCCGTCATCATCACGGATCCTGGAACCATATCCCCCATGAACTGAGTGGCATGGGTCTGGGCTCCAATAGTGCGAGGGAACCACCAACGCTGGAATATCTCCTGAGTGCAGGGGCCCCTTGATAATGCAAAACCGTCTACCCCAAACAATGGGATGTCAATGACAGGTGACTGTGATACAGGCCAATGACGCCTAGCAGAAGGCAAGATCGGCATACGAATCTCCCCTGTGGTGCTCCTAATAGCACGCTCTCCTAAATAGAGCTCCCATCCTCAATCTATAAAGAGAAGAACTCTCCGGGTGGATATCACATACTCGATGCCAGTCAGGTACCCATCCTCAAAACCGATGGCCAAATGTTCCCCAGAATAGGGTATCCACGTAATGATATCACCTGTTAACAACTCCAGCTGTAGGTGACAATGAGTGAAACCCTCAGCTACAAGGACCTCCGCCAATATGGAATGATGCCATCATCGTCCTCGTGGATAGGTATCTAAACCTAACACACTCACAGGGCACAAACATGGAAGCCTCTCATAGGCCCAAAACTGCTAACACAAAGGCAAACATCTGCGGTCAGTAAACACTCTCAACCTATACATGGGAAACGACAAGAGAAATACTCACCAGCTGAAATGGGTAGAATCCTAACCACGCCTCAGTCAAACCCTGCGAGTGCATACGTATGCCCCTGAGGAAATAGGCAAAGGTATAGGAACCCCAATCATACTCTCCAATACAGTCCAAATGACGCGTGGCACTGACCAAAGTGAACGAAACCGTAAAAGAGTTATCTGCTATGAAGCAGACTCTAATGATCATCAGGAATAATCGCTGAAGAATGCGATCCCTGACTCTGACATCATCAGGCATGGGCTCGCTCAACAGCCCACTCATAGCATCCACGCTCAAAGGACCCGTACGCACAGTCCTGCCTTTAAGCGCCTCCGCCGGAACTCCAAACAAGGATCTGACGGCAGTAGGGGTAATATTTTCCATGAAAGGCACTGCTCCCCTCCAAACTCCACACCTGTGATAAACTGCCAATCCATCAGTGTCATCATCACCTCACAGTCCAACAGATAGAGTGACTGAGTCTGATGAAACCATCGCTCAGATAATTCCCTGAGATAACCCCAAGGACAACGATGGGGAAGGATGGAAAAGAATGTTCCAAATCTCTAGTCATGAACAATCGCTCTGTAGTCAGGATGAAGAGCCTGGTACATGGAGTGTATGCTAAACAAGTTCCCTCGAGGCTGTGTGAAGCCAGGAACCTGCATAAAATGCAGATCAACATCAAAATCCTTTTCTCCTCATCAATAGGAAAGAAGGAAAATTAAGATCTAACGTCATACCTTATTAGCATGCAAGTACATCGAGGGATGTCGACTCAAGTCACCCAGAAGCTCTGGGTTTTCCACCTGAATACTCGGGAGGTCCCTATGGGGAGCATGCGCAGCAGGAGCAGGGTCCACAGCTGGAACATCCTCGTCCTCGTCCTCAACGTCTGGCACATCAACCCAGACTGGACGTATCACCGCCTCCACCAACCGAAGCGAGGGTCGTCCTAATGAATCTGGGTCGAGGCACTTCAGAAGCCCTCCTCCGTACACCAGAAGTGGTCTTACGGGAACTACTCGGCTGATCCGGATCCATAATATCTGGACAACAAGTCTCCAAATCACCTCAGAAAGGGTGTGGTATTTCCTGATCTGGAGCTTTTCAAAATGCATTTTATGACTGCATGTATTACTTTAACATACATCTACAGTAGAGTTAAAAAATGCATTAAATGCCTACATTTTGAAAATTTTTGCCATAGTCCCCTTTTTAAATCGGACTATCCACATGCACATAGGCATGACTAGGTGGCCATTCAGTAGCACACCTGCCCAAAGTCATATAAATAATATATGCATTAAAAATCAAAATCATCAATACATAAGGTTAACTTCAATACCAAGAGTACTTTGCCTTTTTACCTTTTGCTCATTTGGCCTCAAATAGGACAAAAATAGCAGAAAAAGGTGCCAATTTGACTGTCTCAAATGTGACGCCCCCAAAATTAGGTATACATCACCCATCTTGAGTCGCCAGATACATGGTACAGAATTCAAATATAACTTAATAATACAACTGTCGTGTATAATACGACAAAACATAAACTGTGAGTTTGAATACAAATATTGTCTACTAGAGATTATACAAACTCAAAAGGAGTCCTCATTACAATTATTATCACACTATTTCACGAAATAGTGAGGGACTACTAATGCACCATCTAGGACCATCACTCTGTTCCCCGATTAGTCCCGCCTTACGTTCTCATTTCACGAAGAAACGGTGAAAGAAAGGTGAGCTCAACTAGACCAAAGTAAGAAATATTAAGACTAAGATAATGCAAAATAATTTATCGTTAGCCTTCAACAGTGTTAAACTGATAAAATATAACAAGCATCAAGTTTAACTGCAGCGGAACAAGCAATCCATTAGAAGAGTCAAGTAGGGAATAAAATCTACTATCTTCTATGATTTAAAAGGTTTTTCATCACTTTTATCGCTGAGACTCAGCTTAATAAATAATCCACATCATCGAATCACCATTTTGCTACTACCAAGGATATTCTTTAGTATCACGACCATGAATTATCCATGCACTACGGCTTAAGATAATCATGTTTTCATCAATGGTCCTGATCATGGCATAAAACAATTCATCTTTGCACTACGTCCAAATAGAATCCATAGCCATAATCATACCAAAAACTGCCCATCAATGCACTACGGGCCAATGAGGACTTTTTCCACATCATTTGTGACATTACGGTTATGATTATACCGAATAATCCACGGTCATAATCATACCAAGTCCATCTATGCACCACAAATACGGATAACTTTCAACATAATATAAACATGAGGATGATGACAATGATATAAGAATTCAATAAAACAAGTTCAAGAATTAGTTTATCCGAGAATTGATAACGCTCAAATTGTCAACATGATCTTTGCTTTGTAGAGTAAAATTCAAGAATGCTCGTAAGAATATTTCCATGAAAAGATATTGGATGAAGCGCAAATATCGAGGATATTCCACTAATTTCATGGAGTATAGAAGTCAAAACTTTAACCAACCGAGTATAATAACGAATGGAATAACAAAAGAAATCACCATGCATGCGGTGCTTGCATGACAGAGTTATTCAACGAATAATAATAAATAACGAACTTGTCGGCAAAATTATGCACCAGGGATGTTCCAACAGAATAATAAAGACGGAACCAGTCCGATGTAGAACGCATACGCAGACGTGATATTCCAACGAGAATAATAAAGATTTTAACCGGTCCCAAGAAAGAACGCATAGATAGGATATTCCAACAGAATAATAAGGAATGGAATAACAGAAGAATTTCACCAAGTATTCGGTACTTCGCATAGATAGGTTATTCCAACATAATAACAAAAAATGGAATAATAGAAGTTCTCTTCATGAAGACGAAAGAAAGAAATAATACCCCTTTCGAATACAACAAATAATATTCCCTACCTTAAAAAAAACTAGATACTGGAATAGTGAGGTAGCAGACTTCTCTTCTTCTTTCTCTCTATAATAATTGCTCTATACTTTTAGTGAATTGGTGAGAAATGAAGGAAGAATGAGCTTCTATTTATAGAAAAATATAGTTTCGATAATTGCACGTTTTGGGGCTCGAAATATTACAGTATAATACCTTCCTCTTTTTCTTCCTTTTTAATTTAGTCCTGCAAGTATTATCAAACTTGCACCACCTCCCCTAATAGTAAATAATGTGAATCAATAGTTCAATCATGTGAACCAATAGTTCCAGACATGTGAAAATACGATTTACAGTATAGTACCTCCATATATACCTCCATTTTTAACTTAGTCATGCAAGTATTATCAATCTTGCACCAACTCCCCTAATAGTAACAAGAATGTGAATCAATAGTACACACATGTGAACAAATAGTTATAATCATGTGAATTAATAGCAATTAATTGCTCATTTATCCTAAGTTAAATACTTCATTAATCAATATAACCTCCAGACATCAATTATTATCGAAATAAATGTCGATTTTCACTAACACAAAAAATTCCAACACAATGAAACTATTTTTATCAACAATCTAAATTTTGAAATTTTGAAGTTTGACTTTTTCCAAAAAAGTCAACTGTTGACTTTTTGACCAAAAAGTTAATCTCGAAAATTTTTGTGTTTATAGACTATTTTTACTAATTTCATCGTTCCAGACTCAAATATCACGTCTGCGTCTCCAAATTCAACTCCGGACACAACTTCAATTTTAATAACATTCATCATTAATATTATAACTCACAATATTTATTAACCGTGTCGTTCCGAGAAAGGGGGGCTTCAATAAGGATTTCTCCCTATCATGCGCAATTAGGTGACCAAACCTCTCCTTAACAGAACTTCTAGACATTGTAAATATTACAATTTAATAATATGAATAACTTTGTTGTCTCAATTATTGAATTAATAAAATAACATATTATACAGATGATACTGTGACAATAATCAAATGAATAATATGAGAGATATGATGCAACAATTACTGTAGCAATAATTGAGTATACCTGAGTGACTTCTCACGTAAGCATTAATAATCAATACCGTGTGCTACTATGCAACCACGCGTATTACTGTACTTTTACTACCGGGTAGTTTAACAGTATTAATAGTAAAACCTCCGTCGTTATTTTCATAAAATATTTTTGTCGTTTTATAACTCGATAGTACTTCCGTTGTGGTGTCCACCAATGATTATGCCGTCGTGCGAATATTCCCCGACAAAAAGAATATTATATAACAACTTGCGTACTTTGTAAAATTTATAAATACTACCCACAACTATAATATTATATCAAATCCACACCATAATATTCAAAAAATTATTTCGAGAAAATTAAATATTTATTCATAAAATTGGGGTCTCACATCAAAAGTCAAATTTTTTCACATTATTATGTTCAGCATGGTTTAATACTAACATTTACTATGTTGAATATTTTTTTATCAAGTAATTTGAGCATACATAAATCACTACTATGTGTTTAGATGCATTTCATATGATAAATCATTTTCCAACGGATAAAAACAGGAAAAAATACATGCATACGTTACCAGGATAGTGTAGAACAATTGTACAGTGACATAATTTGTAGAAAGTTGCTCGAACTCAGCAGATCTGAAGAAGAGCTCTCGGATTTCCTTTGCGGCACAAGTTGAAAATGACTTATGAGATCAACCTGCAGGATATTAGTATCCATGGTTGGCCGCAGGTCCATCTATGGCTGAAGCAGGTGTACCTGCGGCACCCTTATGTGGGTCCCACTCCTCCAGCTCGGTCCAGTTTGAGTTGCAAATGAGTTCTTACAGACTGAAAAGGTCAAATAAGGGATAAAAACGCTACGCGATTGAGCATAATAGCTTACAAATCCTAGTCTTCTCAGATTGAACCTTGGGTATGTCCATCATTCATTGGTATTCGTCCAAACACAGGGTACACTATACCGATGATCTCAAATGTTATCAGCTGCACTCGAAAATACCTTACACAGGTCCAATGCCGCCAATTCAGGTTCGACACCCTAATTCTCTAACAAATCCCCGACAGGGGTCACAATGCAAGCTCGAGAATCAAATCCCCGGCAGGGGTCACAACGCAGTATCAAAAGCGGATCCCCGACGGGGGTTACAACACATGTTCATCCATTGACACACATATCAATGAAGGTCAAGCAGCCTTGACATCAGTATGACCATTGGCAAGTAAATCTAATGAAGCGTCGGAAGCCATCCGATGATATCAGCTGTTGATACACACATCAACAAGGTTACAACGCATTCCCCGGCCGGTGGTCACCATGCGTTATCTTCCATTGGTGTACGTATCAATGAAGGTCAAGCAACCTTGACGATATTTTAGCCGATGGCAAGTAAACCCATCAAGGCATCGAAGGTTGTTCAATGATTGCTTACTGTGATATTCACATTCCCCAGCGGATCCCCGGCGGGGGTCACAACGTATAGCATCCATTGATTCACACGACAACGAAGGTCAAGAAATCTTGACAGCCTATCCCACATGGTTTTCATCCATTTATTCACGCGTCGGTGAAGTACACATCAACGAAGGTCAAGCAACCCTAACAGCATATGCTGTTTATCGAAAAAACCAACAGAACATTAACATATCCCGGCGATACAAACTAGGAAAAAGTCAGCATCATAAAAGAGGATCGATGATGGAATATGTTATACACATCCTCAAAATAGACGAAGCTTTATCCCCACAGATCTCTTACACATAAGAGGTACCTCTTCCGAATCAAGTCTGTATCAAGGATTAAAGACTTTGGTGATATTCCCAACGTCAACATACTAACAGATTCGGATCACACATCCAATCGGGTCCTAGTTTCCAATCCTCGGTAAAAGTTACAAGGATTTGGTGATCATCCCCAGCATGTTGGGCAACAACCCCGCACACATGCATCATGTTGCATTTTCAAGTGTCTAGGATTCTTTATCATACCCATGCATTGCATTGCATGAATATAATAAAGAGGGGCATCTATAGACACTCGAAATTTTCTGCACACCTGTCACTAACATTGCAAGAATGCAGATTCATCTTTCAGAGATAACCACGAAGAGGCGGCTCACATCCGATCCTCGATACTACCGAAGTTCAGGTCTCAACCGGAGCACACACCGGAATAATAATTCCCAACCTCGGAGATAACCCCGAGGCATGCAGTTCCAACACCTGAAATTCCACCGGAGAAGACCGATTAATCTCAAAGATAACCCCGAGGTATCCAGTCTCAGTCCCAACACTGGGAGTAGTATCTACCAACCTTGGAGATAACCCCAAGGAGTGAAATTCCGGCGATAACCCCGGAAATTCTTGTTTCAAGTGCATGCAATCAACTTCAACTTCAGCACTCACACCGAGGCACTCAAGACCAGATCCGGAGATAACACCGGGAGGACAGGCACACCTCAGAGATTATACTGAGGACCTTTAACACTTGCAGCAGTCCAATCTAAGAGATAACCTTGAGCAACGTCTGCTTTACCAGCCCAAACCGGTGATAACTTCGATGAGGGGCAAAGTCATCATCTCGCCAACTCAAAGCCACATCACGTCGTCTCAACATCTCATACATACATTTCTACACAGCAATGTCCCACAAGAATCAAGAAAAACCAATCCCGAGTGACTATTACGCAGGGTCACAGATATAATTTGAAGCTTGAAGACCAGAGGGCACCGTCCCATCTTCCTGACTTTGTACAACCTCTAATCCCATACCATTGCGTAACTCTTGAAAATGGCGGTCCAAAATAGGTCCTATATACCTCAGTCGGATGCCCGGATTGTAATTCTGAAAGTTCGAGCGGACATTACGGTTTACGTTACGCATCTTGAGATGACATGACTCGAGAAACCGAGAGCAACCCGGCACCTCTCAGTACACTCAGTGGTGGTCAGCGGTACATCATGGCTCTCCCCCCTCTATAAATAGAGAGCTTGGGGTGGCCATTTTAAGAAAAAAGAAGGCGAGGAAGCCCTGTCAATTTTGCTCCGTACTTACAATATACTGAGTGCTTTCTTATTTTATACACTTGTGAGCTCACATATAGCTACTCTTGTACCGGCGGGAGCCGAGTTTCATCCCCTTTAAAGATATAGAAGTCTTCTTTGGCAGTCCACTGTAAGCCTTCTTAGATACTTTAACACACCCTTCTTCACGTTGAGAGTCGTGTTGCGTGTGTTTGCCCGGACTTCGGTCCGTGGTTTTATTTTCAGTTTGTATATACATATATATTTATATATATGGACTAACATTATCGAGTTATGCCTCGATTGAGCTTAGACTTCGGTCTGGAGCGTTTATTTGCTTATATATATATATATATATACTTATATATATATGAACTGTGTGTTGGACTTTGTTCGATGGCACTAGACTTGATGCAGGCGTTTACTACTTTAATATATATATATATATATATATATATATATATATATATATATATATATATATATATATATATATTAACTGTGTGTCGGACTTTGTTCGATGAGCACAGATTTTACATCCGGCGCGTTTACTCGCTATTATATATATATATATATAGTTTATATATATATATATATATATATATATATATATGAACTGTTGTCGAACTACATTCGATGAGCCCGATTTTACATCCGGTGCGTTTATCGCTTTAATATATTTTTTTTTTTTCGTCCACCTCGAGTTTACTTCTTGGTGGTTGATCGCTTTACTGACTTTTTTTACGTTAAATCTCGCTTTTGAGTTTACTTCGTGGCGATTGATCGCTTCTGATTTCTTTACATTTGTCTCCACTTTGAGTTTACTTACGTGGCGCTTGATCGCTTTATACTGACTTTATTTACGTTTTTGTCCCTTTGGAGTTTCCTCAAGTAGCGGTTGATACTTTTTACAAACTTTATTTACATTTTCTGGTCCCCCATGGAGGTGCTTCGTGGTGGCTGATCATGTATGTATATATATATTTACAGGTTTTATATATATACCTGCTTACTACTTTCATACAAATTGTGGTATCATGTGAGCCTAGGAATCATGTGATCACAGATTCAGCCTATTGGATCTAGATTCGGTTTCCGTGATGGACATTTTCAGATGTAAGTAGCTTGTAAATTATTCTTCAGTGTCTGAATTTCCTCAGATGGTTTTCATATCCACGAGGAAATCAGCATTATTTTGTATATTATTTTTTTATAGATGTTTCGCATCTCAGAAATAAAATCAATCAAGCTGAATACTTAATAAAATGGAAGTGTAAAAGGTCTCAATTACTATTGAGCACAAGGGTTTGAAAAACCTCTTTTATAAAACATCTCTGCCATATCTTGCTAGAATTGAATTTTTACACAAGTTCAAATCATGTGTATATAGGTGCGAACGAGGCCTCACACCACTTCCAAATAAACAGCACATTGACCCATACACACACGCATTCAGATAATAGTTTCTTAAAAAGAGGCGGTCACCGTGGTAACACGGATGTCGGGGGGTGCCTAACATATTCCCTCCACATAATCAAGTTCCAGGACCCTAATGAATCTCAGTTTCACCGACCCGTCTAGCAGTGTCACATCACTGGGTCAATGTGCAAACCTTTTCTCGGTTGTGTTGGTACAACCATTTAAAAAACTAACTGGCGACTCTTAACAGTCCATCGTCGACATTATACATGTCAGACCTTTTTCACTTGTTTTTTCAAACAAATCTCACCTAAAATGAGAACACCAAAGAACAAGTAACGGAAAGGGACAACTAAAAATCCCGACGTCAACACTATATTTATGATAACCAAAGCCGATATCCAATACCCAAGTAGAACCTTGACTTATAGAAAAAATTAATTTCAATCATGAACAAAAATTATATTTGTAACCGAAGCTTCACTAAGCTTCTTTGGTTAGCCTCTACAAGATGCTTCTCGAAGTTTCTTTTCCAGTGTCCAGGTTTATTGCAGTGGAAGCAAACTCCTTTGCTATCTGTATCAGTTTTGTTCTTATTATCCTTTGTTTTTGCTTTTCTATTTACCTTCTTTGAATCGTTCTTCTTTTCAGAAGATCCTTTGGCCCCTACCAGTAAGACTTGGTATTTCTTGGTTAGAAAGTGACTCTCAACATTTTTCAACATGTTAAGCAAATCAGCGAAACTGATATCTAGCTTGTTCATATTAAAAATTCACAACAATTGTGAAAGAAGTCCGGGAGTGAGTGTAAGATCAAATCTTGGCTCAACTCTCCATCCATGACAAAACCCGTTGTCTTAATTGATCAATCAAAAGGATTATGTTAAGGACTTTTATTTGTACTATAGTGTCATCGGTTATTCTAGATTGGAAGAGCTCCTTAGATATTAGATATCTATCAGTCTTACTTTCCTCACCATCAACTACTTTATGTGCAGGAATATTGTAGGAGCATCCATAGTTTCATGCTGACGCTGAAGCTCGTTACTCATGGATGCGAGCATGATGCATTGAGCCAACTGCGCATAGACTTGCCACTTTTTAAAAGTAGCAATCTCTTCCTCAGAGGCATTGTCTGCAACCATTGCAGGGTTAGGCGTATTAAGGACATAAGATAGCTTTTCAGCCGTGAAAACTATTCTCAAATTCCTTAACCAGTCCGTTTAATTCAGTCCAGTTAATTTAGCATCTAATATGTTACGCAGTGATAGTAATTTTACACATTGTAAAATTCTGTAAATGAATTTATAATTAACAACATTTTAGCATACATTCTTTTATTAATTACAAAAATAATTTAGTACTTGTATTAAATTTGTAAGACCCCAACTTTTTATTAATAAAATTGAATTTCCTCTTATTATTATTGTGAATAATAAGGTGTTAATTTTATATAATGCTTTGGTTATGGGTGAAATGTACAAATTTTACAAAATAAGCAAGTAATTATAAAATATTCATTTCTGTCGGGGAATATACGTTTGGTCGTGGAATATTCTTGTTGTCGGGGAATATTTGTACGATGGCGCAACCATTTGTGGGCCCCATAATAGAAAACGGTCGGTTGAAGAAAACGACAAGTTTGAGTTTTTTAAATAACGACGTAATTGTTACTGTTAACACTGTTGGAATACCCGGTGGTTAAAATATAGTAATACGCGTGGTCATTGGTTGAAAGATTACCTGTATTGCATGATTTTTTGGATTATTGATTCTTACGTAAGAAGGCACTACTCAAAAATTGTTACAATAATTACTGTTCAATATTTATTTTATTGATTCAATAATTGCTACGTTGATATTTTATATTATTGTTGTTTCAATAATTGTCACTGCATAGTATTTCCCATTATCAGATCAATAATTCATATTATTTGAATAATATTATTAGATAGCATTATTGGCATTGTCTAAGGAAGTTCTGTCTAGGGAAGGGGTTTGGTCACCTAATTGCGCGCCAGTAAAGAGAAATCCTTATCGAAAAGCCCCTTCTTTCCTAGGAACGACCTGGTTGTCATTATTGTGATTCTGTAATATTATTTGTGAATAATTAATTATTGATTTATATGATAAAGAAATATTTATTTTTATGTGGATATAAATGAAGGAATTCATGTTGAGGTACTTTATCAGTATTTTGTCGGAATTGAGGTATTAAAATTCATTCGTATGTTGATTTCAGTCATTTTCTATTTGGAATTTGGAAAAACTTTCTTCTATAAAGTTGTAGAGAATTAAATTTCCTATGAAATGGACATAAAATTCGTATTTTTCTGATAAAAGGGTTATTTATTATGAATTATTGAAGTTTCTGAATATTGTTTATATTTAAAACATTTTAGAAATTTTCTAGAATGGGTGGGCCCCACTCTTGTCCTTGTTGGTGTGCTGAGAATTTTTTTCAATGGTGGTGGGCATGAATAGCAGCAGGTAAAGCCATCAGGTAGTAGGTTAAGTCTGCTTTGGTATTCTAGCATTTTCTTATAAATAGGGAGCTTATGTTAGAATTGAAAATCACACCAGAATTAAAAAATTTCTCTCTCTATAATATCGAGCGTATTTTTGTGAGTATTTAGATACTTTGAGAGTTACGATTCAGTGCAAGTTTCCTTCAACATTATATCTGATATTCCAGTCAGAAGTACTATTCTTTTGAGGTAAGGAATGTTATTTTCTTTGTATATGATGTTATTTCGTTCAATATCATTATGCCAAAATATTGGTATGAATTTTATTATAAAATTTTTACCTTTTTATGTCGAGGTTACTATTCATGTATACGGCACTATTCACGTATACAAAATTATTCATGAATACGGTACTATTCACGGGTTCTATTCACGAAGTATAATTTTTTTTGTGAAATTTCTACCTTTTCATGTCGGGGTTACTATTCACGTTTTTGACACTATTCACAGAAAAATAAAATTTTCTCTTCTTTATCCAAGATGTCTATTATGGTTACTATCTTTGATTGTATCCATGTTTTGATCTTCAATCTTGAATTTTACTCCATTATTATTTATTACGTAGTATTTTTGAAATTTAATTATCTAAAGTACGAATCCCTAATCTTTGTTCTTTTATATTAATAGATTCATTTCTTTAAAATATTTTTCATCATCCTCAATCCTAAATGATGATATAACTGAATATCTTTGGCCTGTAGTGTAAAGATGAATGATTATCTAATGAATTTCTTTAGCCCGTAGAGCAAAGATGAAACAGGTGTTGAGATAACCATGACCAACTGGTGATACGAATGAATATCTTTCGCCCGTAGTACAAAGATGAATATTTGATTCAAGATGTGTATTGATTGATGTTATAGGTATAAAATATTGATGATGAACTTTTAATTCATAGAAGATAGTAGATTTCATTCTCTACTTAATTCTTCTAATGAATTGTTATTTTCGCTGTGAATATTGATCTAAAACTTGTTGTCCATTATATTTTATCTGATTTATTGAAGGATAACGATAATTTGTTGTACATTATCTTAGTCATAATATTCTTTACTAGGCTAGTTGAGCTCACCCTTTTCCTTTTTGTTCCATTTTTCTTCTCAGGAAGCGAGAATATAGCGGGAACTAGTCGAGGTGAGGAGTGATGTTCTAAGTCAGTTATTTTAGCGGTCCTCACTATTTTATAAAATAGTGTATCAATAATTGTAAAGAGGACTTATTTGAGTTTGAATACTGTCTAGAAGACAATATTTGTATTTAAACGCACATCATATGTCGTATTTTGCAAGACAATTGTAATAATGAAGTGTAGTTGTTTTTTGTACCAGGTATTTGGCGACTCAGAATGGGTTATGTGGACCTATTTTGGGGGCGTCACAAAATTGGTATCTCCTACTATTTTCTTCAAACTATATTACCCTCAATATATATAGTTTGACAATATTAATTAAAGATATGCTAGTGTGAATAAAGATCTTATTTCAAATGTATATAGCATTGTGTGTGCACAACAAACTATATATAAATAAATAGGTAGACAACTATTGTAAATTATATCAACTATGCAACTCCTTGTATTTTGCCTCTTAAATCATAATGGTCAAGTGTGCAATATCCAACTAAAATGATTTAAGTTAAGTCGGATTCCAACATTTTCATATAAGTGAAGAGAAACTACATGACCCTTGTGTGTGCACAACAAAAACAAGAATGTTCAATTCACTTACAAACATCTTATGTAATAAAAACAACATCTTAAATATTTAATACTTGCCTTGTGTGTGCACAACAAACTCATATTAAATATTCAATACTCTATTGTTTCTATCATGCTGAAGGCGAAGTTCAATATTCTAAATATCTTTGAACGTTACAACTTAATATAAAATATTTGAGGGGTTTGTTATTAATTTGTCTCATCTTGATTAGCGCGCATGCACACACACACAGACACACACACACACACACATGCACACACACACACACACACACACACACACACACACACACACACACACACACTTATATATATATATATATATATATATATATATATATATATATATATATATAGTATAAGCATGCACATATAGAATTCTATATTCTACCCGTATTGATTATGTACTTTTATTCTAGTTTGGTTCACTAGAGCCACCAAGTGAACCAAAAGCTAGTGAACCAAAAGGTCAAACCTAGGGTGCAAGAATTAAATTTAAATATAACTATTACATTTAAATCCCAGGCTCCATTACAAATGGGTCTTTAAGCACTCTTTGCTCCTTGATCTCCAATTCTTCAAAATTAATTCTAACTATTCCTATTACAAAACTATTTAAAAAAATTTGAAACCTTGATCAGCAGTAAAAAAGAAGTACGTAGGAGGGAGATATAATTTACATTAAGAAAAAAATTAGAGAAGACGATGTATGCAGACCCCATTTAATAAAACTCATACATTCACGCATCCAACTAAAATAAAATCCAATCACATTGGTCAATAGTCCACAATCAATCCCATTTATTATCATACACATCACCATATGCATCAATAAATAACATTCATCTCATGAATAATAAACATTCAATATATATATATATATATATATATATATATATATATTCATATCATTTAATGGGCAAAATTAGTTAGCATAAAATCTAATTTTGAATCAAAATAAACTCCTTTATTTTAATCCAAATTTAAATCAAAATAAACCTCTTTTATTTTAATTTATCAAATTTTGAATAAAATAAACTATTTTATTTTAATCAAATTCTTTAATCAAAATAAACTCATTTATTTTAATTAATTATGGAATCCAATTCCAAGTAAAAAAAACTCTTTTATTAAAGGAAACACGGATTCTTTTTCCTATTCACAAATAAACTCCTTTATTTTGAATAATATGAAATCTTATTCCATATCTAAATAAACTCCTTTATTTAAGGAAATACGGATTCTCTTTTATATTCACAAATAAACTCCTTTATTTTGAATAATATGAAATCTTATTTCATATCTAAATAAACTCTTTTATTTAAGAAACATGGAATCCAATTTCAACTCCAATTAGTTATCATGGAATCCAATTTCAACTCTAATTAGTTAGCATGAAATCTAATTTTAAGATTAAAATAAACTCTTTATTTTAATTATAAAATTATTAAGAATATTATATATATATATATATATATATATATATATTATAGTATATATTATAATAACCGTTATATATATTATAATAACCAAGTTATATGATTATAGCATACCCTTTGATATACCCTAAGTGTAAGACCCCAACTTTTATAAATAAAGATTAAATTTTCTCTAAGAAATATATTTTTGAATATTATGGTGTGGATTTGGTATAATGTTATAGTTGTGGGTTATATTTATAAATTTTGCAAAAGTAAGCAAGTGGTTATATAATATTATTGATTGGTGGGGAATATTCATTTTAACGGGGAATATTAATGCAACGACACAATCATTAGTGGACCCCACAACAAAAGTATTTTCGTAGTTAGAAAGCGACAAAATTATCTTTTTATAAAAATAACGCAAAAGTGTTACCGTTAAAAGCTGTTGAACTACCCGTAGTAAAGTACTGCGATGTCTGGCGTGGTTGCATAGTAGCACCACGGTATTGATTATTGATGCTTCGTGAAAGTCACTTAGTTATACTCAATTATTACTATAGTAATTGCTGCATCATATCTCTCATATTATTGATTCAATTATTGGCACAGTATCATCTGTATAATATTTATTATTATTAAATCAATAATTGAGACGACAAAGTTATTCATGTTATTATTTGCAATATTGACAATGTCTAGAAGTTCTGTCAAGGAGAGGTTTAGTCACCTAATTGCGCACCAATAAGGATAAATTTTTATCGGAAAGCCCCCTCTTTCCTGGGAACGACATGGTTGTTAAATATTGTGAGTTATAATATTAATGATGAATAAGTTCGTGTTGATTAAAGATGAAATTGATAGTTCCATTGTGTTAGGATTATTAGTGTTAGTGGAAATCGATATTTATTTCGATAATAATTGATGTCTGGAGGTTATATTGACCAATCGGGTAATTAATCAGATAAATGAGCAATTAATTGCTATTATTTCACATGCTTATAACTATTTGTTCACATGTGTGTACTATTGATTCACATTCATGTACTATTAGGGGAGGTGGTGCAAGATTGATAATACTTGCATGACTAAATTAAAAATAGAGGTATAGATGAAGGTACTATACTGTAATTAATTTTTTTTCACATGATTATACTATTAAGTCACATGAATGAACTATTAATTCACATTATTTACTATTAGGGGAGGTGGTGCAAGTTTGATAATATTTGCGGGACTAAATTAAAAATAAAGAAAAAGATGAAGGTATTATACTCTAATATTTCGAGCCCCAAAATGTGCAATTATCGAAACTATATTTTCCTATAAATAGAATTTCATTCTTCTTTCATTCTCACCAATTCACTAAGTCTCACAAAAGCAATTATTAAAGAGAGAAATTATAGAGAGAAAGAAGAAGAGAAGTCTGCTACCTCACTATTCCAGTATCCAGTTTCTTCTAAGATAAGGGGTATTATTCTTTCGTATTCATGAAGAGAGTTATTTTCTTTCAATACTCGTAAGGTTTGTTATTCCATTATTTATTATTATGTTGGAATAACTTGTCTATCTGATCCGCATACATGGTGAAATTCTTACATTATTTCATTCTTTATTATTACATTGGAATAACTTTTATATGCGATCTATCGCATACTGGTGAATTTTGTTGTTATTCCATTCTTTATTATTACATTGGAATATCACATGTGTCGCGGATTACGCATGACACAGTTCCATTCTTTATTATTCTATTGGAATATCACATGCATGCGGATTACTCATGACTGGTTCCATTCTTTATCATTACATTGGAATAACTTTTATGCATGCGGATTACGCGCACGGTGAATTCTTACATTATTCCATTCTTTATTATTACATTGGAATAACTTTTGTCTATGTGGATTACTGCATGCATGATGAATGATCCTTCGTATCCATTCCTTATTAAATTGTGGAAATGATCTATCTACGTGGATTGCCGCATGGCTGGTAAAAATCCATTTGTAGTTTCATATGTTCTATTATACTCAGTTGGTTAAAGTTTTGGTTCTATACTCTATGAAATTAGTAGAATATCCTGGATATTTGCGCTTCATCCAGTATCTTTTTATTGAAATATTCTTCTGAGCATTCTTGAATTTTACTCCACAAAACAGTATCATGTAGACAATTTGGATGCTATTGATTTCTGGATATATTAAATTATAAATCTTTACAAATTTATCCTTGAACTTATTTTATTGAATTCTTATATCATTGTCATCATCCTCATGTTTATAATATGTTGAAAGTCATCTGTGGCCTGTAGTGCATAGATGGACTTGATATGATTATGACCAGGGATTATTCGGTATAATCATGACCATAATGTTACAAATGATGTGGTAAAAGTCCTCATTGGTCGTAGTGCATTGATGGACAGTTGTTGGCATGATCATGACCATTGATGAATACACGAATATCCTTGGCCCGTAGTGCATGGATAATTTGTGGTCGTGATACTAATGAATATCTTTGGCCGTAGTGCAAGGATGATGTGGTTTATTTATTAAGCTGAGTCTCAGTGATAAAAGTGATGAAAAACCTTTTAAATCATAGAAGATAGTAGATTTTATTCTCTACTTGACTCTTCTAATGGATTGCTTATTCATTGCTGAGTTAAACTTGATGTTTGTTATATTTTATCGGTTTAACAACATGTTGAAGGCTAACGATAAATTATTACGCATTATCTTAGTCATAATATTTCTTCTTCTTGGGCTAGTTGAGCTCACCCTTTCTTTCATTGTTCTCTTCAGGAAATGAGAACGTAGCCGGGACTAGTCGGGGAACGGAGTGACGGTCCAGATGACAACATTAGTAGTCCTCACTATTTTGTTAAATCGTGTGACAATAAATGTAATGAGAACTCCATTGAGTGTGGATATTGTCTAGATGACAATATTCTTATTAAAACTCTTAGTTTATGTTTTGTCTTATTTTACACGACTGTTGTATAATTAAGTTGTATTTGAATTTTGTACCATGTATTTGGCGACCCAAGATGGGTGATGTATACCTGTTTTGGGGGCGTCACAGTTGGTATATCAAAGCTTGAGGGATATGATCCTGGCTAAGATGTGAGACTAGAACTAGGAGGGAGGCGACGGGAATTCCTTCTCTAGTATGACCTACCTAAGTTTATTTGGTATTTAATTGGTCGGTCAAATTTTAGGGATAATATGTTGCATGTCAATTAACCCTTGTTTTGTGGCAGTATTTGAAAATGACATCCGAGAATGTTGAGAATAGAAATGGAACACAGGAGACCGTTGAGTCTCCACAGATCAATAATCAGGATAATATGCATCAGGAAGGCGACAATCCTCATGCAAACAACAACACTGACCAAATGATGAACGATGGAATGTTCTGAGGCTTTATGCAAAATATAGGTGGAAACACTGGAAACTCTCGGACGGTCACCGCTAAACAGTTCAAGGAGCTGGGACCACCGGAGTTTATTGGAGAGCCAAAACCACTTAAGGCGGAAGCGTGGATAAAGCAGATCAACAAGATATTTGATGTTTTGGGATGCTCCGAGGAGAAAAAGGCTCCATTTGCCACCTTTCTGTTGCGAGGAGAGGCAAATTAATGGTGGGAATCGGTAAAGCTTACTCAACCTGCCGCACTGAAGATGTCTTGGGAAAAGTTCCAAGAACTACTCAATGACAAGTACTTTCCCGAAAGTATTCGTCACATGAAAGAGGTAGAGTTCATCAAGTTGGAGCAGAATAATATGACCGTGTCACAGTACGAAGCTAAGTTTGCCGAGTTGTCCCGGTTTGCGTCTCACTTGGTTGATAATGAGGAGAGAATGACGCGGATGTTCTAAGAGGTTTGAAACCCGAGATACGTCAATACTTAATTTCTCACAAACTGTGTTTGTATTAAGATGTTGTTAATAGGACTCAGTTATTGGAGCGCGATAACGAGTCAAATCAACCAAGAGAAAGCAGCCATCAAAATGATAATACCAGTGGTAGCAGTCATCGAAGCGGTGACAACAAACGTGGAGGAATCAATATGCGAAAATGGTAACCACTTGGTGGTAATCATGGCCAAGATAGTAAAAATGGACATTTCAAGAAAAGGAGATTCAACAATGATGGAAAGACGTCAGCACCAGCACCCGTTGTTAAGGAAGGAGAACGACCACCTATCATATGCTTCAAATGCGGAGGGGAGGGACATATCAGTCAAAACTGTGTGATGCAGTCCAAAGCGTGTTATAATTGTGGAAGAGAAGGTCACCTAGCCCGATTTTTTCGTGCACCAAAGAAAAGTCCAGCTGGGATGGAGGCACCAAAGGCCGTCCCAGAAAAGTCAAAGCCGGTAGTTCAAGGGAGAGCGTTTGTCGTAACCTCCCAGAAAGTAAGGAACCTGAACGTGGTCATCACGGGTAAGCTTATCATAAACTCTAGCGAAGTCTATAACTTATTTGATATCGGTTCTACCAATTCTTTTATTTCTCCTACTTGCGCTCAACGTTTAAATTTGACTTTAGAGAAATTAGACTTTGACTTATCGGTTGAAACTCCGTTGGGAGAAACCTTCATTACATCCATTGTTTATAAGTCTTGTTTGATTCAAATCGGTAACCGCACATTACCTGTCGATCTTATTTCTTTAAAAATACTTGCATTTGACATGACTCTAGGGATTGATTGGTTAACTACTCATCATGCTAAAATTGATTTTTTTCGTAAGGTTGTTAGCTTTCATATTCCTAATCAACCTATTATGCGAATTCAAGCGACCAAACCATTAAAATCAATTACGGTCATCTCGAGCCATAAAGCTATTCGTTTATTAAAAAACAGATGTCAAGCTTTCTTAGCTTATGTCACAGATTTAAACAAAAATACGTCAGATTTGAAAGATATTTCTATTGTTAATAATTTTCCTGACGTATTCCCCGAAGAACTTCCTGGCCTACCCCCGGAACGTGAAATCGAGTTTGGTATCGACCTTGAACCCGGTACAAAACTCATTTCTAAAGCCCCATATCGAATGGCTCCTATTGAACTTCAGGAGTTAAAAACCCAACTCTGAGGAATTGTTAGACATCGGTTTCATTCGACCTAAATACGTCTCCTTGGGGTTACGTTATTTCGTGAAGAAGAAAGATGGAAGTATGCGACTTTGTATTGATTATCGAGTTGAATCACGTCACCATCAAAATAGGTACCGTTGCCTCGCATTGATGACTGTTTGACCCGATTTGCAAGGCGCCAAATTCTTTTCAAAGATCGATCTTCATTCGGATATCATCGATTGAAGATTAAAAGCGATGAAATTCAAAAGACTACTTTTCGAACTTCGATGCGGGCATTACGAATTCCTAGTCATGTCTTTTGGACCGACTAATGCTCCTCTCGCCTTTCATGGATATGTGAGCCAAAGTATTCAAGGAATATTTGGATCACTTTGTGGTCGTCTTTGTTGATGACATCCTCATTTACTCCAAAAGCCGTGAAGATCATGAACAACACTTGAGGTTGATACTCCAAAAGCTTCGTGAAAATAAGTTATATGCCAATTTGAAGAAATGCGAGTTTTGGCTTGAGGAAGTAGCATTCCTTGGGCACGTGATATCAAATCATGGAATATCTGTTGACCCAGCGAAGATTGAAGCAATTCAAAGCAGGGAGCAACCAAAATCAGTGACCGAAGTACGTAGCTTTCTCGGCTTAGCTGGTTATTATCGGAGATTCGTGGAAGGATTTTCTCGAATCGCTATTCCATTTTCTCACCGACTCGAAAGATATACGAAGTTCGATTAGAAGCGAGGAATGTGAGAAGAGTTTTCAAGAACTCGAAGAAGACTCATTTCAAAGACTGTTACGACAATACCATCTGGGTCGGAGGGATTTGTCATCTACAGTGATGCTTCAGGCAAAGGGTTAGGATGTGTTCTCATCCACCATGGGAAAGTCATAGCATATGCCTCACGACAACTCAAAGAATATGAGAGGAATTATTCTACTCATGATCTAGAGTTGGCAGCAGTCGTTTTTGCCCTTAAGATTTGGAAGCATTACCTGTATGGAGAGAAGGTGGAGATCTATACGGATCATAAAAGCCTCAAATATTTCTTCACTAAAAAGGAACTTAACATACGGCAACGACGATGGCTCGAGCTATTGAAAGATTACGACAATACCATTCAATACTATCCTGGAAAAGCGAACGTAGTAGCTGATGCATTGAGTAGAAGATCATATGCAGGTACGAGTGCATTATTGTCAATGCAAAGGCCCATTGTATATGACTTATAAAGGATGGAAATAGAGTTAAAGACTCCAGGGACCCATGTGATGATGGCGAATATACGAGTAGAACCGACTTTAATCGATAAAGTTAAAGCTGCTCAAGCTACAGACTTGGAGCTGACGCGTATGAGGAAGAAAGTGCAAGAAGGTGCTATTTCGGAAGCAAGAATCGATGAATAAGGAATACTTTGAGTCAACTCTAGACTTTGATTTCCTAGCTAACGATTCTGACTTAAAGTATAAAATCATGATGGAGGTGCACAACACACCGTTTACAATCCATCCTGGGAGTACCAAAATGTATCGTGATCTTCGACATACATTTTGGTGGAGCAATATGAAGAGAGAGATCACAGAGTTTATCTCAAGGTGTCTAACTTGTCAACGAGTCAATGCGGATCATCAAGTGCCAAAGGGTCCATTGCTACCACTTGAAATTCCAGAATGGAAGTGGGAGCACATTACCATGGATTTCGTTATCGGTCTTCCCAAGGTTTCTCAAGGCATAGATGCGATTTGGGTCATTGTTGATAGATTGACCAAGTCGGCTCATTTCTTACCTATACGAGAAACTTATACACTTGAACGTCTGGCTCGTATATACATAAACAAGATTATAAGATTGCATGGTATGCCAGTATCCATAGTTTCTGATTGAGACCCAATATTCACTTCACGATTTTGGGTTAGTTTTCAAAAAGCTATTGGCACGGATTTACGATTTAGTTTGGCATATCATCCTCAAATGGACGGGCAGTCGGAGAGGACTATTCAAACTCTTGAAGATTTATTAAGACTTTGTGTCCTTGACTTCAAAGGAAGTTGGGACAAGTTCTTACCATTGGTAGAGTTTTCCTATAACAACAGTTATCAAACAAGTATTGGCATGGCTTCATTTGAGGCGTTGTATAGAAGAAAGTGTCGTTCTTCAGTATGCTGGGATGAGGTGGGTGAAGCGACGTTGTTGGGACCGGAGTTGGTACGTATAACTACAAAAAAGATTCAAATGATCCGACAACGTATAAAAACCTCACAAGATCAACAAAAGAGTTATGCTGATCTTCATCGAAAGGACGTGTAATTCAATATTGGATATCATGTGTTGTTACGTGTTGCTCCATTGAAAGGAGTTATGAGATTTGGAAAGAGAGGAAAGCTCAATCCTCGATTCATTGGCCCATTTTTAATCTTCGATCGAGTAGGAACTGTGGCCTATAGACTCGCCTTACCGCCAAGTATGCCTCGTGTTCATAACATTTTTCAAATATCTATGTTGCGTAAATATGTGAAAGACCAGAACCACATTATTGAATTAGAACCGGATGAGATAGCGGAAGATTTAACGTATGAAGAGGTACCTGTTAAAATCTTGGATAAGAAGGATCATATTCTACGCTCTATAGTTATACCTCAAGTCAAAGTTTTGTGGAGAAACCATGATGTTGAGGAAATGACCTGGGAGTTAGAATCTGAAATGAAATCAAGGTATCCTCACCTCTTCAACATACCAGGTACGCACCCTAATTTCGAGGACGAAATTTTATAAGAAGAGGAGGTTGTAAGACCCCAACTTTTATAAATAAAGATTAAATTTTCTCGAAATATATTTTTGAATATTATGGTGTGGATTTGGTATAATGTTATAGTTGTGGGTTATATTTACAAATTTTGCAAAGTAAGCAAGTGGTTATATAATATTCAATTGGTCGGGGAATATTCGTTTTAATAGAGAATATTCGTACGACGACACAATCATTGGTGGACCCCACAATGAAAGTATTGTCGTAGTTAGAAAACAATAAAATTATCTTTTTATAAAAATAACGGCGAAAGTGTTACCATTAAAACTGTTGAACTACCCGGTAGTAAAAGTACAGTAATATGCGTGGTTGCATAGTAGCATACGGTATTGATTATTGATGCTTATGTGAGAAGTCACTTAGTTATACTCAATTCTTACTACAGTAATTGCTGCATCATATCTCTCATATTATTGATTCAATTATTGGCACAGTATCATCTGTATAATATTTATTATTATTAAATCAATAATTGAGATGACAAAGTTATTCATATTATTATTTGCAATATTGACAATGTCTAGAAGTTCTGTCAAGGAGAGGTTTGGTCACCTAATTGTGCGCCAATAAGGATAAATTTTTATCGGAAAGCCCCCTCTTTCCTGGGAACGACCTGGTTGTTAAATATTGTGAGTTATAATATTAATGATGAATAAGTTCGTGTTGATTAAAGATAAAATTGATAGTTCCATTGTGTTGGAATTATTAGTGTTAGTGGAAATCGACATTTATTTTGATAATAATTGATGTTTGGAGGTTATATTGACCAATTGGGTAATTAATCGGATAAATGAGAAATTAATTGCTATTATTTCACATGCTTATAACTATTTGTTCACATGTGTGTACTATTTATTCACATTCATGTACTATTAGGGGAGGTGGTGCAAGATTGATAATACTTGCATGACTAAATTAAAAATGGAGGTATAGATGAAGGTACTATACTGTAATTAATTTTTTTCCACATGATTATACTATTAAGTCACATGAATGAACTATTAATTCACATTATTTACTATTAGGGGAGGTGGTGCAAGTTTGATAATACTTGCGGGACTAAATTAAAAATGAAGAAAAAGAGGAAGGTATTATACTGTAATATTTCGAGCCCCAAAATGTGCAATTATCGAAGCTATATTTTCCTATAAATAGAAGCTCATTCTTCTTTCATTCTCACCAATTCACTAAGTCTCACAAGAGCAATTATTATAGAGAGAAATTATAGAGAGAAAGAAGAAGAAATCTCACTACCTCACTATTCCAAAGATCCGAGTTTCTTCTAAGGTAAAATTATTATTCTTTCGTATTCATTAAGAGAGTTATTTTCTTTCAATACTCGTAAGGGTTGTTATTCCATTATTTATTATTATGTTGGAATAACCTGTCTATGCTAAGTACCGCATACATGGTGAAATTCTTTTGTTATTCCATTCTTTATTATTCTGTTAGAATAACCTATCTGTGCAGTCTATCGCATGCCTGGTGAATTTTGTTGTTAGTCCATTCTTTATTATTCTGTTGGAATATCCTGTCTGTACGGATTACGCATGACCTGGTTCCATTCTTTATTATTCTGTTGGAATATCTTGTCTGTGCGGATTACGCATGACCTGGTTCCATTCTTTATCATTCTGTTGGAATAACCTGTCTGTGCGGATTATGCACGCCTGGTGAATTCTTCTGTTATTCCATTCTTTATTAGGGGAGGTGGAATAACCTGTCTATGTGGATTACTGCATGCATGGTGAATGATCCTTCGTATTCATTCCTTATTAAATTGTGGAAATGATTTGTCTACGTGGATTATCGCATGGCGGGCAAAAATCCATTTGCAATTTCATATATTCTATTATACTCAGTTGGTTAAAGTTTTGGTTCTATACTCCATGAAATTAGTAGAATATCCTGGATATTTGCGCTTCATCCAGTATCTTTTCATGGAAATATTCTTCTGAGCGTTCTTGAATTTTACTCCACAAAATAGTATCATGTTGACAATTTGGACGTTATTGATTTCTGGATAAATTAAATTATAAATCTTTACAAATTTATCCTTGAACTTGTTTTATTGAATTCTTATATCATTGTCATCATCCTCATGTTTATAATATGTTGAAAGTCATCTGTGACTTGTAGTGCATAGATGGACTTGGTATGATTATGACCAAGGATTATTTGGTATAATCATGATCGTAATGTTACAAATGATGTGGTAAAAGTCCTCATTGGCCGTAGTTCATTGATGGAAAATTGTTGGCATGATCATGACCATTGATGAATACACGAATATCCTAAGACCCCAACTTATTATAAATAAAATCGAATTTCTCTAATTATTATTGTGAATAATAAGGTATTAATTTGATATAATTCTCGTTATGGGTGAAATGTGCAAATTTTGCAAAATATGCAAGTGGTTATAAAATAATCATTGTTGTTTGGGAATATTCATTTGGTCGTGGAATATTCTTGTTGTCGGGGAATATTCGTATTTACGGCACACCATTTGTGGGCCCCATAATGTAATAAATTGTTTGATGAAGAAAACGACAAGTTTGAGTTTTTATAAATAATCTGCCAGAAGTTGTTACCGCTAACACTCGTTGGAATACCCGGTGGTTAAAATACAAAGAATACGCTGCGGATGCACAAAGATTGATGAATTATCGATCCTTACGTAAGAAGGCACTACTCAATAATTGTTACAAAGAGTTATCGCTCAATATTTTATTTTATTGATTCAATAATTGTCATGCGCTGATATTTTATATTATTGTTGTTTCAATAATTGTCACCGCATGAAAGATTTCCCATTATCGATCAATAATTCATATTATTTGAATAATATTATTAGATAAAGATTATTGGCAATGTCTAGAAAGTTCTCGTCAAGGAGAGGTTTGGTCACCTAATCATGCCGCCAAAGAAGAGAAATTTTATTGAAAGCCCCTCTTCCTCGAACTACCGTCATTATAAATGTGATTCTCGTAATATTATTTGTGAATAATTAATTATTGATTCATATGATAAGGAAATATTTATTTTATGTGGATATAAATGTTGGATATATTTATTGTGGTTAAAAATGAAGGAGTTAATGTTGAGGTGTTTTATCAAGATTTTTGTTTCGAATGAAGGTATTAAAAATTAAACCAAAGATTTTTAGATATATTGTGTGAGTTATAATTTTTTTTAATCCGACCGCTTGATCGTTGTAATTTTTTTTGATATGTTATACATATATAAGTTGAGTATATGTCCACAAATTTTGAACCGCTAAAAATGAACGATGATTTGTTATGAATTTTAAGAGGTGACCGTTTCAAAATTTTAAGTATCCGAATTTAGCATTTTGGGAAAATTTAGAATTGAGTGGGCCCCACTTGTGGTTGGTGAAGAAATGTGCTGAATTTTATTTCAAATGTGGTGGGTGGAATAGTAGCAGTAAAGCCATCAAAGTTAAGTCAAGTCAAGTCTGCTAACATTTTCCTATAAATAGAGGGCTGTTTAGAATTGAAAATCACACCGTAAACATAAGTTTTCTTTTCTTCTCTCTCTAGATTATCGAGTGTATTTTGTGAGTATTTAGATACTTTGTGAGTTTCTATTCATCAAAGGCAAGTTTCCTTCAAATTTATACCGATATTCCGATCGTAAGTACTTTATATTTTGAGGTAAGGGTGTTATATTCTTCTTAAATGATATTTTCTTCAATATCATTATACCAAAATGTTGGTATGAACTTTTTATCAAATTTGGAACTTTTTGTGTCTGGGTTCACGATACACGACTATTCACGATACTATTCACTATATCATACTCACTACACTATTCACCTAAAAAATGAAATTTTCTTTTTTTGTCCAAGATGTCTATTATGGTTACTATCTTTGATCAGATCCATGTTTTGATCTTTATTCTTGAATTTTGCTTCAAAATTGGTTATTATGGAGTATTATTGATCTTGATAAACCGTTATACTTAATCCCTACTATTTGTCCTTCCGTCTTCACCGGATTCGCTTTTCTTTAAAATATTTTTCATCATCCTCACCCTAAAATGATGATATTACTAAATATCTTCGGCCCAGTAAAGTAAAAGATAAATGATTAATCGATGAATATCTTTTGGCCCAGTAGTGCAAAAGATGAAACAAAGTTGAGATGAATACGACCAACTCGGTGATATAAATGAATATCTTTGGCCCAGTAGTAAAAGATGAATATTTGATTAAAGATGTATATTGATTGTTGTTACAGTGGATAAAATATTGATGATGGACTTTTAAATCTTAGAAGATAGTAGAACTCATTCTCTACTCGACTCTTCTAATGGATTGTTGTTTCACCGCAGCTTGTTGATCTAAAACTTGTTGTCTATTATATTTTATCGATTTTTTCCCTCGTTGAAGACTAACGATAATTTGTTGTATATTATCTTAGTCATAATATTCTTTATCGGGCTAGTTGAGCTCACCTTTTCCTTTTTTGTTCCATTTTTCTCGTGAGGTGAGAACATAAAGCAGAACTAGCTGGGTACGGAGTGATGGTTCTAGAAAGATGTTTTAGCAAATTCTCACTATTTCTCGTAAAATAGTGTTTGAATAATTGTAATGAGGACTTATTTGAGTGTGGATATTGTCTAGAAGACAATATTTGTATTTAAACTCACAAAGATGTGTTGTCGATTTTGCACGACAATCAGATTATTGAAGTTGTAGTTTGCTTTCTCTACTCATGTATTTGGCGACTCGTAATGGGTGTCAGATACCTATTTTGGGGGCGCCACACAATGGTATCAAAGCTTAGGATATGGTCTCCGCGCGAGAGATCGTGAAATAGAACTAGAGAGGAGAGATGAGTAAATCCTTCGCTAAAGTGTCCTATCTAAGCTTATTTGTTGGTCACCATAATATAGGATATTATGTGATATGTTAATTTGTTTAATTAACCCTTGTTTTATGGCAAGATTTAAGAATGGTCACGAGAACGTTAACAATGGAGTGTATGAGACCGTGGAACAACCTTTAGTTACAAACCAGAGAACGGCAATGTGAAGGCAATAATCCTCCCAGTAAACAACACTACCGAACAAATGATGAATGATGGATGTTCGTAAGTTTTTTGCATTTTATGCAAAACCGCATTTAGGAAACTCGTACACGTATTACGGTGAAAATGCTAGTAATGCGCGCGCTTTTGTCACAAAATGCAAGCAGCTTCAAAGAGTCGGGACCACCGTAATTTAAGGGAAAGCCGATCCGATCACGGCGGAAACGTGGGTCAAGCAAATTACCAAGATATTCGATGTCTTGGGATGCACGGAGGAACAAATGGTTCCATTCGCCACCTTTATGTTCCGCTGGAGGCGTATCACCGGGTGGGAGTCTCAGAAGCGCACTCCACCACCAAGACACACTCAAAGATGTCTTGGGAAACATTTCAGAAACTATTCAATGACAAGTACTTTCCCGAAAGTATTCATTATACGAAGGAGGTGGAGTTTATCGACCGAACAAAACAACATGACGGTCCCAAAGACGAGGCGTAAGTTTGCAGAGTTATCCAGTGTTCAGACCTCATTTGGTCGAAAATGAGGAACGAATGACAAGGATGTTTCGAGAGGTCTAAAGCCCTAGATTCTAAGAATATCTTATATCTCATAAATTTTCTTTATATTCGATGTTGTAAATAGGCTCAATTATTAGAGCGAGATAATGAGTATGTGTGCAACCGAGGGACCACAACTGTGGTCATACTGGTGATGACATTCATCGAGCGATGATAACCAACGAGGAGGGAAAATATACTAAACAAAGCAGAACCACTCTGTGGTCATCGTGGCCATGATAATAGGAGAGGTGAGTCAAGTGGAAATTTCAGAAAGAGGAGATTCAACAATGACGGAAGACATCAAAGAAGAAGACCAAAGACCAACAACAAATTCTAGGGAGGAGAACGACCGCCAGCTAGATGTTACAAATGCGGAAAGAGGGACATATCACCAAAACCGTCCACAACAATCCAAGGTATGTTACAACCGTGGAAAGGAAGGCCACATAGCTCGGGATTGTTCTCAGAAAGCAAAACCAAGTTCAACGGGATGGTGACTCCAAGGGTCGTCCCGATAAGTCAAATCACGGCTCTCGAAGAGCGCTTTGTCGTGATCGCCAAAACGCGAGGAACCCGAACGAGGTGATTACGTAAGCTAATCTTGAACTCTCAAGAAGTTTATACCTTACTAGATACCGCTTCTACCCATTCTTTATCTCTCCCCGCCAGTGCTCAACGCTTAAACTTGACCGAGAAATTAGACTTTGATTTATCAAATGAGACTCCGCTGGTGAAACTTTCGCTACATCCACAGCTTATAAATCTTGCATGATCCAAGTTGGCACTATCACATTACCTCGCTGATCTTATCTCTTTAAAGATACTTGCTTTTGATGTGATTTTAGGAATTGATCGTTAACCACTCATCATGCCAAAATTGATTGTTTTCGTAAGGTCATTAGTTTTCATATTCCTAACCAACCCGGCTATACTTAATTCAAACAACTAAACCACTAAAATCACCACTATCATATCAAGCCATAAAGCTATTCGCTTATTGAAAAACTGGATGTCAAGCTTTCTTAGCCCATGTTATGGATTTGAACAAAGACAAGTCGATTTGAATAATATTTCGTTGTTAGAGAATTTCCCGATGTATTTCCTCAAGAACTTCCTGGCCTACCCCGTAACGTGATGTTGTTGATTCTTTATCGACCTTGAGCCGCACAAAACCCATTTCTAAAACCCCATATCGAATGGCTCCTATTGAACTTCGTGAGTTAAAAGTCCAACTACAGTGAATTGTTAGACATAGGTTTCATTCGGCCCTAAGACATCTCCTCGGGGTGCTCCTGCTTTTATTCAGAAAGAAGAAAGACGGAGTATGCGATTTGTATTGACTACCGAGAATTAAACCATGTCACCATCAAGAATAGGTATCCGCTACCTCGCATTGATGACCTGTTCGACCAAATAAGGAGCACAATTCTTTTCAAAGATCGATCTTCGCTCGATATCATCAAATCAAGATTAAAATCGAGGATATTCCAAAGACCGCCTTCGTAACTCCTGAGACGGCATTATGAATTCTTAGTCATGTCTTTTGATCGACTAATGCTCCCGCCGCTTTCATGGATATGATGAACCGTGTATTCAAGGAATATTTGATCATTTTGTTGTTGTTTTTATTGATGACATCCTCATCTATTCCAAAAGCCGTGAAGATCATGAGCACCATTTGAAGTCGATACTTGAAAGGCTTCAGAAAACAAGCTTTATGCCAAGTCAAGAAATGTGAGTTCGCTTTGAGGAAGTAGCATTCCTCGGGCACGTTGTGTCAAAACATGGAGTATCCGCTGACCCTAAGAAGATCAAGCAAGACAAAGTCGGGAGCAACCAAAGTCTCCAGATCAAGCATGAGCTTTCTGGCTTAATGGTTATTATCGAGATTCGTGGAAGGATTTTCTCGAATCGCTACTCCGCTAACTCAAATTGACTCTTAAAGATACAAAATTTGTATGGAGCGAGGAATGCGAGAAGAGTTTCCAAGAGCTCAAGAGAGACTCATTTCTCTAAGACTGCTCGCGCAATACCATCCGGTACTTGATGGATTTGTTATATACAAATGATGCTTCAGCAAAGGGTTAGGATGCGTTCTCATGCAACATGGGAAAGTCATAGCCTATGCCTCACGACAACTCAAAGAATATGAGAGGAATTATCCTACTCATGATCTAGAGTCATAAAGCAATGATTCATTCACTGAAAATTTGGAGACACTACTTGTAGATGGGGAGAAAGTGGAGATTTATACTTTACCATAAAAGCCTCAAATATTTCTTCACCCAAAAAGAACTCAACATGCGGCAAACGACGCTGGCTTGAACTATTGAAAGATTACGATCACACTATTCAATATCATCCCGAAAAGCTTAACGAAGAGTCGATTTATCGAGTAGAAGATCATACGCGAAAGTACGAAAAGCGATATTGTCAATGCAAAGGCCCATTCTCAGATGACTTGCAAAGGATGGAGGTAGAATTAAAGACCTGTGGACCCACATGATGATGGCGAATATACGAGTAGAGAACCGACTTTAATCGATAAAGTTAAAGTCGCTCAAGCTACTTTACATGAGCCGATACGATATGAAGAAAAGAAAGTGCAAGAAGGAGCTATTCCGTAAGCGAGAATCGATGAAGAAGGAATACTTAGATTCAACTCCACTTTGTGTTCCTAACGATTCTCGACTTGAAGCATAGAATCATGATGGAGGCACACAACACACCGCTTGCAATCCATCTCGGGAGTACCAAAATGTATCATGATATTCGACATATACATTTTGGTGGAACAATACGAAGAGAGAGATCGCGAGTTTATCTCGAGGTGTTTAACTTGTCAACGGTAAAGGCGAGCATCAAGTGCCAAAGGGTCCATTACAACCACTTGAGATTCCAAATGGAAGTGGGAACACATTACTATGGATTTCAAGCATGTGTCTTCCCAAAGTTTCTCAAGGCATAGATGCTATTTGGGTTATTGTTGATAGATTAACCAAGTCCGCCCATTTCTTACCGATACGTGAGACTTATTCCTCGAACGCCTTGCTCGTATGTACGTGAATGAGATTGTGAGATTGCATGGCATGCCAAGATCCATAGTTTCGATCGTGACCCAAGATTCACTTCACGATTTTGGGTTAGCTTACGTAAAGCTATGGGCACGGATTTATTTATTCAATTCAAAGATACCATCCTCAAACGACGGACAATCGTAGGACTATTCAAACCCTCAAGATCTATTAAGACTTTGTGTCCTAGATTTTAAAGGAAGTTGATAAGTATCACCATCGTGGAATTCTCCTACAACAACAAAGCTTATCAAGCAAGTATAGTATGGCTCCATTTGAGGCGCTGATGGACGAAAAGTGTCGCTTCTCCAAGATGTCGACGAGGTGGGAGAAGCAACGTTGTTGGGACCGTAATTAGTACGCATGACTACGTAAAAGATCCAAATGATTCGACAACGATTCAAACCTCACAAGATCGACAAAAGAGTTATGCCGATCTTCATGAAAGGACGGGAGTTTAATATCGAGATCATGTATTGTTACGTGTTGCTCCATGGAAGGGAGTTACAAGATTTGGAAAGAGAGGAAAGCTCAATCCACGATTTGTTGGTCCATTTGAGATTCTCGACCCAATAGGAAATGTGGCCTATAGACTCAAGATTACCTCCAAGTATGTCTCGTGTTCATAATGTTTTTCACATATCCATGCTTCAGAAATATGTGAAAGACCCGAACCATATTATCAAGCTTAGAACCAGTTTAGATAGTCAAGATTTAACGTACGTAAGAAGTACTTGCTAAGATCTTGATAGAAAGAGATGTCCTACGCACCAAGGTTATACCACAAGTTAAGGTTTTGTGGAGAAACCATGCTATCAAGAAATGACCGAGTTGAATCGTAAATGAAAGCGAGGTATCCTCACCTTTTCAAACACTGTGTACGTATGTCAATTTCGAGGACGAAATTTCATAAGGAGGGGAGGTTGTAAGACCCCAACTTATTATAAATAAAATCGAATTTCCTCTAATTATTATTGTGAATAATAAGGTATTAATTTGATATAATTCTCCGTTATGGGTGAAATGTGCAAATTTTTTTGCAAAATATGCAAGTGGTTATAAAATAATCATTGTTGTTTGGAAATATTCATTTGGTCGTGGAATATTCTTGTTGTTTTGGGAATATTCGTATTTACGACAAGCAGCATTCATTTGGGCCCCCATAATGTAATAATTATCTGATGAAGAAAAAACAAGTTTGAGTTTTTATAAATAACGACAGAGTTGTTACCAAGTAACACCGCTGAATACCCTATGGTTAAAATACAAAATATACGCGGATGCATGCATGATTGATGAATTATTGATCCTTACGTAAGAAGGCACTACTCAATAATTGTTACAAAGAGTTATCGCTCAATATTTTATTTTATTGATTCAATAATTGTCATATTGATATTTTATATTATTGTTGTTTCAATAATTGTCACCGCACAAGATTTCCCATTATCGATCAATAATTCATATTATTTGAATAATATTATTAGATAAAGATTATTGGCAATGTCTAGAAAGTTCACAAGGAGAGGTTTGGTCACCTAATCATGCGCACCAAAGAAGGAGAAATTTTATTGAAAGCCCCTCTTCCTCGAACTACCGTCATTAAAATGTGATTCTCAGTAATATTATTTGTGAATAATTAATTATTGATTCATATGATAAGGAAATATTTATTTTATGTGGATATAAATGTTGGGATATATTTATTGTGGTTAAAAATGAAGGAGTTAATGTTGAGGTGTTTTATCAAGATTTTTGTTTGAATGAAGGTATTAAAAATTAAACCAAAGTTTTTTTAGATATATCATGTGAGTTATAATTTTTAATCCGACCGCTGATCGTTGTAATTTTTGGATATGTTATATATATATAAGTTGAGTATATGTCCACAAATTTTGAACCGCTAAAAATGAACGTATGATTTGTTATGAATTTTAAGAGGTGACCGTTCGTAAATTGTCAAGTATCCGAATTTAGCATTTTGGTGGAAAATTTAGAATTGAGTGGGCCCCACTTGTGGTTGGTGAAGAAATGTGCTGAATTTTATTTCAAATGTGGTGGGTGGGAATAGTAGCAGTGTAAAGCCATCAAAGTCAGCAGTCAAGTCTCGCTAACATAACATTTTCCTATAAATAGAGGGCTGTTAGAATTGAAAATCACACCGTAAACATAAGTTTTCTCTTCTCTCTAGATTATCGAGTGTATTTTGTGAGTATTTAGATACTTTGTGAGTTTCTATTCATCAAAGCTGCAAGTTTCTTCAAATTTTATACCGATATTCCGATCAAGTACTCGATATTTTTGAGGTAAGGGTGTTATATTCTTCTTAAAATGATATTTTTTCTTCAATATCATTATACCAAAATGTTGGTATGAACTTTTTATCAAATTTGAAACTTTTTGTGTCTGGGTTACTATTCACGATACTACTATTCATTCACGATACTAATTATTCACTTATTACTAACTATTCACCAAAAAATGAAATTTTCTTCTTTTGTCCAAGATGTCTATTATGGTTACTATCTTTGATCAGATCCATGTTTTGATCTTTATTCTTGAATTTTGCTTCAAAATTGGTTATTATGGAGTATTATTGATCTTGATAAACCGTTATACTTAATCCTTACTATTTGTCCTTCCGTCTCACCGGATTCGCTTTTCTTTAAAATATTTTTCATCATCCTCACCCTAAATGATGATATTACTAAATATCTTCGGCCCAGTAAGGCAAAGATAAATGATTAATCGATGAATATCTTTGGCCCAGAAGTGCAAAAGATGAACAAAAGTGTGAGATGAATACGACCAACTCGGTGATATAAATGAATATCTTTGGCCTCAGAAGTGCAAAGATGAATATTTGATTAAAGATGTATATCGATTGTTGTTACAGGATAAAATATTGATGATGGACTTTTAAATCTTAGAAGATAGTAGAACTCATTCTCTACTTGACTCTTCTAATGGATTGTTGTTTCACCGCAGCAGCTTGTTGATCTAAAACTTGTTGTCTATTATATTTTATCGATTTTTTCCCTCGTCAAGACTAACGATAATTTGTTGTATATTATCTTAGTCATAATATTCTTTATCGGGCTAGTTGAGCTCACCCTTTTCCTTTTTTGTTCCATTTTTCTCGTGGAGGGTGAGAATATAGCAGCAGAACTAGCTCTGGGTACGGAGTGATGGTTCTAGAAAGATGTTTTAGCAGCCTCACTATTTCTCATAAAATAGTGTTTGAATAATAATTGTAATGATGAGGACTTATTTGAGTGTGGATATTGTCTAAAGACAATATTTGTATTTAAACTGAGCTATCAAGATAAACAAAAGATGACCATCTTGAGTATAACCATGATCGTAGTGCTTTCCAAATTAGAAGCAAAAACTGATGGGGTCTATAATAGAGACACTGGCCAACCTATACAGAATAGACATAGAAGATTAAACATGGGTTAGACCATTGATGATATGTGAACAGGAGATCACAAAGAGAAAGAGATTGGGCATGACAAACCTAATAAGTGTTGAAGTTAATGAGGGCCAGAGTAATCAGACAAGTTGTCAGTACCTAATGTAAGTTAAGGCAAGCAGAAGTGATGAAGCACTGAACGAGTGGAGTAAGAGAGGTTTTACATTGCAAATCCAAAGAACACTCTCAGAATCGTAGTGTTGTCTCAATCAGTCAACGAGTAATATTCAATAAACTAACTACGATCAAGTCCAAGGTCGTCTACATCAGAATCGTAGAGTTCAGTCATCTGAGTATTGAAGCCTTAGCAACATCTTAATACAAAGACTGACATTCAAACATTGGAGATTGAATGCATCAATGCATAAGGACAACTCCTGATGTTCTGATCGAGAAATCAAAAAGTAGAAATAAAGGTGACTACTAGTCTTACACGTTAAAGAGACATTTCTGATGTGGTAGGTGAAATAGTATACTGTAGTGTCAGAAAAGTGAAAAAGAGGATGTTATGTCACATCTGCAGTCTACACCAAATAACTCGAGATCTACAAATTAATTTGAATGACTTCCAACGGCTATAATCCAACGGGAAGCTCATGAAAGGCTATTTAACAGCAGAAGCTCAAAAAAAGAAGGTGTTGGTTGTTGACTCTACGAGTTCTATAGAGAAAAAATAGAATCTGTCTCAGTGGCAGTGAGACTACAAAAGTAGAAGTGAAACAAGCTAAGAAGAAGAGATTTAATAGGCAAATACTTCACTCAACAACAATGAGAATGCCATTAAGAATGTCGGCCAAGATGAGAGTTGAGAAGTCCAAGATAATAGCATTCAAGAGATTGGCAGATCAGAAAGAAGATTTAAAGAGCCGGTCTATGACTCACCACGAACTACCAAGAGCTAAAAAAAAATAGATACAGAACCAAGGTTAAGAGGATGCTAAGTGTCGGATGAAGTCTTCCAAAGATGCAAAGACTTAGCAAACCTCATGTGGTGAAGAAGTGAAAGCTGAGATCAGAAAAGGACCAACCACAAGATCAGCTGTACTAAGGAAGAAGCGACAAACTGCTAAGTACTCACAGAGATTGAGCTTCATGATTAACTTAGCAGTATGTCCAATGGTGATCCAGTCTCGAAGCAGAATCTAAAGAGGATCACACCAAGCTACTAAAAATCAAGGATGAACAAGCTTAAAGTCATATTGGCAGCTCAGCACCACCACCAACAACAACAAGAGCCAGGGCCAGAAGGGTCCTTGTCCAAGGGACTAAACTGAGTTCCAAGGCTGCGGGCCTTGAAGAGTTCTTAATGAACTGGAGTTCCAAGTCTTATGGACTTGAAGAGTTCTAAGTGAACTAAAGTTCCAAGGCTGCTGGCCTTGAAGGAATCTTAGTGATTCGATGATGTAAAGACTTCCTTAGTGGAATTTGTTGAAGTAGAAAAATGGATTAGGAGCTTAAGTCTCTGAACCACTTAAAATCCCTTGTGTATTTTACATTATAACTGCTATCAACGTAATAACTACTTATAACTAAGCTAACTCTAGATAAATGGTCAACATAACATCTATGAAGGGGAACCTGAACTTATTCTGATGTGCTTAAAATAACTCTCAAGTTTGTCATCTGCTATTTACTCAGCTATGTAAACTAAAATGGAAAATATTTTTGAAATTCAAAAAGGATCTATTCAACCCCCCTTCTAGATCTATTGTGTGCCCTCTGGAAACTAACATATACTATTATCGAACTCTATTCGATTGAGCCTAGGTGTAATATCCGGTGCGTTTATGACTTATATATATATATATATTTACATTCTAGTTAGTCCTGGAGATCACTTTTTGGCCATTTACTGCTTATATATATATATTACTGTCTAGCCTGGAGCTCACTTTGTGGCCTTTTACAGCTTATATATATATATATATACATATATACATATATATTTATATTTCAAGTCCTACCTGGAGTTCACTTCGTGGCAGTTGATTGTTCATATATATATATATATATATATATATATATATATATATATAACTGCTTTATCAGTCTGCGGGTTAGATTTGCCTAAATCTGGCTATTTCTCACTTTAACCGGTTCATGGTGACTAAACTGGAACCGATGAAGCTGAAATAGTTTAGATTTATTCAAATCTACTTCTTATTTGAGTTGTTGTACATATTGCTTTGTCATGTGAGCCTAGGAATCATGTGATCACAGATTCAGTTCCTGAATCTAGATTCGGTTCCCGTGATGAACATTTTTAGCTGCAGCTAGCTTGTAAATTATTCACGGTGTCTGATTTTCCTTAGATGGCTCTCAAGTCCATAAGGAGTTCGGCATTTTTATGTATCTTTTTTTCTCGTAGATGCCTCGTATCTCAAAAATAATAAAAGCAATCCAGCCGAACACATAATAAAATGGAAGTATCAAAGGCCTCAATTACTATTAAGCATAAGGGTTTGAAAAACCTGTTTTACAAAACATCACTGCCATATCTCGTTAAAATTGAACTTTTAAACAAAAGTCAAACCATTTGTATATAGGTACAAACAAGGCATAACACTACTTCTAGACAACTGAATATAGACTTACACACACACACATTCAGATAAAAGTTTAAATTGAAAAGTGGCGGTAACCGTATTATCACGGAAGTCGAGGGGTACCTAACACCTTCCATCCGCTTAATCAAGCCCCCAGACCGTAACGAATTTCGATTTTACAGACCAGTTAAATAGTGTCACATCACTAGGTCTATGTGCAAACCTTTTCTCGTTTGAGTTGGTGCAACAATTTAAAAAATACCAACTGGCGACTCTTATAATTAAATCGTCGACGTATACATGTCAGACCTTTTCAAACATGTTTTTTTTCAAACAAATATCACCTAACATGAGAATACCAAAAGATAAGAACAGAAAGGGATAAAATAAAAATCCCGACGTCAACAAGCAGTTCCATATACCCTTCATCAACAGGTCAAATACATCATCAACGGCAATCTGCTCATTGTCAATGTTGAACGAGAATATCCTACTCATACACAAAGCTATATGCCTCTAATCAGTCTCAATGAAAGAGTTGAGTTTGCCAATTTTCAATCCCTTGAGGTGAGCAACACTCGATATCAACCTATCTGGGCCCCAGCTTAGAAGCCCAGACTTTCTACCGAAGTAATGTCGGCTAATGAGGAAATGATATCCTTGGGTTTCCAATCTAGATAAGGGTAAGGGAAAACTCAGCAAGGAATTAGGAGTCCAGTTCAAATTCCTAGCCAAACAAGGAAGGCTAGATTAGGTTATTCCTCTGGATCAGATCATCGGAACCGGCACAAACATCCATCGGTTCCTTCGTCTACAATTGTGCTACCTAATCTTATAGATGCAAGTTTTGTAAAGCCTATGAGGAAAAATCCTATTTCTGTGGTTAGTATGCTAGTTCCTAGGGCCAAGCCAGCTAGTGGAAAAGAAGTCCTAATTTTGGACCCAAAAAGCAAGGAAAGGAATTAGAGACACAAACAAGAAGTGAAAAACATGTTATCAAAGATGTACTTTCTGGTACATATTGAGGGTATGAACGGTGATATCCCAGATGATGACTGCTCAGAAGATCAAATCCTGATCCCTCGCATGAATAGGGCTAAGGAAAACCGGTTAAAGGAAAATATTGACCATGTATAAATTTAGTAATGGTCATCATCAAAGAGGAAGAGGACGCTAACTATCCCTTCATCACAGCTGTCCATAAGGACTTGACCCGGTAATTGGAGCAGCACTCCTTGCATCTGCTAAAAATCGTAAAAAGGGCAGAAAATCCCTTTGCCCTGCTATGTAGATATTATTTACTACTTACGTTTGTTGCACAGTACTAGCAATTACTTTTGTCATGTTTTTGCTAATGCTTTGTATGATCAAATAATCTCATTTATTGAGTGAAAGCATTTTATTTTCAAGACTCCAGAGTTGGGTTTGTCTTGCCTTGCTGATGGAATGCCAAATCTCCACAATGACTATAACTTTGATGTAGAGTTGAACTTTGACTTGATGGGGATTGAGAAAGAAGAGATAGAGGACTATGAGGTGCCTGAGGAGATCAAAGAATGGGTCGAAGATAAACTCAAAGCAAACCTTGATCAAACAACCTTTGTTAATATCGGCACCTCAGAAAATCCAAAACAAATCCAGATTGGCATGGACCTTACCCCAAGCCAAAGAAAAGACTTGGTTGCTATACTAACCCAGTTCCAGGATGTGTTTGCATGGTCACAAGAGGACATAATCGGTTTGTCTACTGATATCACCATTCATCGCCTGCCCATTAAGGAAGGATTCAAGCCAGTCAAATAGAAGCTCAGGTGATTAAAATATGAGTAGAGTTTGAAAGTCAAGGAAGAAATTATTAAATAATTCAAAGCCAACATCATCATGGTATCAACCTACCCTGAGTGGCTATCCAATATTGTTCATGTGCCTAAGCTCAGAGGGAAGGTACGAGTATGAGTGGATTACTGGGATTTAAACAAAGCTTGTCTCAAAGACAATTTCCCAGTACCTTTTATCCACATACTAATAGACAACACGGCTTAGTATGACATGTATTCATTTATTGACTACTTCGTTGGGTACCACCAGGTCATGGTTGCTGAAGAGGACCAGGAGAAAATAGACTTCATCACTCCCTAGGGAAACTTTTGCTATAGACGTTTATCATTCGACCTTATCAATGTCGATCCCACCTATCAGCGAGCCATGATGGCTCTTTTCCATGATTTAATGCACAAAGAAATAGAGGTCTATGTGGATGACATCATCGTCAAATCCCAGAAGGAAGATGACCATATCGACCATGTCAAAAAGCTTTTCAACCGATTACAAAAATACAACCTGAAGATGAATACGGCCAAGTGTGCCTTCGGTGTCAAATCGGGCAAGTTACTGGGATTTTTAGTAAGCCACAAAGGCATTGAACTGGATCCCGCCAAATTTGAAGCAATCACCGAATTTCCCGCGCCCCGAATAGAAAGGGAAATATGTGGATTTCTGGAGAGAATCAATTTCATAAACAGATTCATCTCTCAACTCACAGCAACGTGTGAGCCCATCTTTAAGTTGTTAAGGAAAAACTCCTCCATGAAGTGGAATGAAGAGTGTCAAAAGCCTTCCTTTCCATCAAAAAGTAATTGGTCAAAGCTCTCGTCTTAGCACCTCCAAGGGACAATGTTCCCATATTTGTGTACCTGTCAGTCAATGAGAATGTTATGGGCTGCATGTTGGGACAAAAACATGATAAAGGCAAGGAAATAGATATCTATTACCTCAGTAAAAGATTCAACAACGACGAGCAAAAAGTATACTTTGACTGAAAAAACATGTTGCGCATTAACATGGGCCGCCATGAGATTACAACATTATCTTCATGGGAACACAACCTATCTCATATCCCGTATGGATCCTCTGAAGTACGTATTCAGCAAACCCATGCTAAATTGTCAACTATCCAAATGACAGTTGATCCTCCAATAATTCGACATCATCTACGTGACTCAAAAGTCTATCAAAGGTCAAGGAATTGCAAATCAATTGGTCGAAACACCATCAGGGAATTTTGAACCCTTAGAAACGTATTTCCCGGATGAAGGAATAATGAAAATTCAACAAATCCATCAGGAAAATACATACCGATCTTGGAAATGGTATTTTAATGGAGCCGTAAACATGGAAGGTGTCGGAGTAGGAGCAGTTCTGGTATATATTGTGGGAGAATAGTATCATGTGGTTATCAAATTAGTGTTTGTTAACACCAACAACACAGTTGAGTATGAAGGTTGGATTGAAACTAGCACAATCCATGGATGTTAAACGGTTGGCTGTCTTTGGGGATTCCGAGATGGTCATCAAGCAAACCACTGGGGAATATCACACCAAAGAATTGTATTTGATGCGTTACTATCGACAAATTATCAAGATGGCTACGGAGTTTAAAGAAATATCCTTCATCCACATCCCTCGGAACATGAATGATTTCGTAAATACACTAGCAACCCTGGCTTCCTTGATTAACATATCTGAAAAGGGAGGCATCCCAAATATCAAATTTGCAAGCCAGAAGGCACTAGCCTATGGAAATTACATTGGAGAAGTATCAGATGAACTGCCTCCCATCAAACAGCCCTGGTATCATGATATCAAAGAATATATGTGAGATGGATCTATGCCCGCTGGGGCAAGTCAAGCTGAAAGAAAGTGGATCCATAAAATGCCATGAAATTCTATCTAAGCGAAGACGCACTCTACAAAAGGGATGCGGCAATAGGCCTTCTAAGATACCTAAATAAAGACCAAGCCCAAAGACTCATGGATAAAGTCCATGGTGGAGTATGTGGTCCACACTTGAACATCCCTTTACTTGCCAAGAAGATATTAAGAACATGGCATTATTGGATTTCTCTCAAAGCCTACTGTGACAATTACGTCAGGAGATGATAACAAATACCAAATTTATGGAAATGCCATCCACGCTCCTCCAAGTGAACTACACAATATGAGTTCACCATGGCCCTTTTCAATTTGGGGAATGGACGTGATTGAGCCAATAGAACCCAAAGCCAGCAATGGTCATCACTTTATCTTCACCATGATCGACTACTTCACCAAATGGGTAGAAGCGGCCTTTTTTTCCAAAGTCACCAAAGAGGTAATCATTGGTTTCATCAAAAATAATGTCATCTGTCGATATAGACAACTGGAGGTGATCATATCGGACAATTCCAAAAATCTAAACAACTAGATGAATGGAGTTATGCAGCAAATTCCACATCAAACATCTTAACTCCATCATTTATCGTCCAAAGATGAATGATATTGTTGAAGTAGCCAATAAGAACATCAAGAAGATCATGCAAAAGATGTCCGCTAATCACAAAGGATGGCTTGACTTATTGCCTCTGACTTTGATATCCTACAGAATGTCAATGCGCACTTCTACTGGGGCTACCCCCCAACTCATTGGTCTATGGCATGGCGGTAGTGCTCCCCATAGAGGTAGAAATGGAGTTATTAAGAGTGTTGATAGATGCTTATATGGAGGAAGACCAGTGGTTGCAAGACCGGTACCACCAATTATCTCTGATAGATGAGATGATGGCCACAACTATCTTTCATGGTCAAATATATCAGCAGAGGATTGCTCGGTCATACAACAAGAAAGTCCAACTTCAGCAATTCAAAGAAAGTGACTTGGTATTAAAGAAAGTCCTTGTTAATCAAGATTAGTCTAAAGGAAAGTTCACCCCGAACTGGGAAGGCCCTTTCATTGTCAAGGAAGTGTTGATGGGAGGAGCCCTCAGACTGCAAGAAATGGACGGCGAAGAATTTCCCCAGCTTATCAATTCAGAAATCGTTAAAAGGTATTATGTCTGAAATCACCTGTAAGCCAACATCCCGGTTCTGAAAATAAAATCATAATCATCAATCAATTCAATTCAGGTTCTTACTACAGAGCCTTAACTACGAAAGACATGACCTCCCATCATCAATTGGAGTATATAGGCAGCCAACTATGGTGCCGTCTAACCCCTACAAAAATCCAAAAACCCCTTCAACCAAGCTAAAACTCCAATAAATACTTTTCAACCTTTCAAGCCAAAGTCGAAACTACGTAGACCTGATCTACCCTCATCAATGGGAGTACATAGGCAGCCATCTATGGTACGGTTAAACCCTCAAAGAGGAAAGCCAAACACTTTGCTTAAACCTTAACCACATCAAAGACCAATCCCAAGACACCAAAAAATGGAAAACCTAAAGATCAACGACCCATTTTGAAAGATCTTAGGATATCTCAATGTGAATCCATCAAGGAGAAGTTCGGGACACATCAAGATAACAAGTTATAAAGAAATTGGCAACTATAAAGCAAGTGACAAGACATATCTAAATGGGAAGTGAATTAAAATATATTTCCTTGCCATATAATATTGTTTAATATATACAATATATCTTGTGCATGACAAAAATGGCTAACCTAGGCTATGCAGAACATTGAAAGCTAATCTACAAACCCGAATATAAATGGGACAGCCAGTCCAACATGGCGTCCCTCTCAGAACATGGAGGCAAATCTATAAGTTCCTTCCCTAGGGTATCCATGCGAGCAAAAAGATCCACGACCATATGCATAGTTTTACCATGCTTATCTATTAATGCACTTATATCTACAACGATGCTAGACGTGTGGGATCTAAGTGTAGTACTATCAGTAGTGGCAACGTCTTGGGTAGCTCGAGCCTCATCCTGCTCAATAAAAGTAGCATCCCGAGTCACTCGAGCCTCATCCCGCACAACAAAAGCGGTATCCCTGCTAGCTCGGGCATCATCCCTTTTAGTAAAAGCATCATCTCTACCAGAAACAGCTTTCAACATCAGAGCCCAAGCATGATCCTTCTCAAATGTCATCATATATAACCTCTACTCTAAATACTTAATAGAAGGTGGAGCCATAGCAGTGAGAATACTGGGGGAATCAACCAGAGCTATTGTCAAACCACAAATAGCTCATCCTCGGTACGAGAATCAGGGTCCTCCATAGGCTCCTCCTCATCAGAATTAATACTCGGCTCTGAGTGAACAACCATAGCCAATGCAATATCTGCTTCCGGCCTTGCAGGATACTGTGAAGAGCGACCAAAAAGACTAGTCCAAAAGTTAGGCCTCTCTCGACGAGTTTAACAATCATAAATCCTGGTCAAGTACTTTGCTGACAAAAGCCGAGCTAACAGTCACTGACCCAATGCCCCGTCAAAGGGATGAATATCCTGAAACTGATCAAACGGTCCCATGACAGCTAGTAGATGATACGTGGTCACCCCTCTCAAACCAGCTAGGGGAAGATTGTCCATGCCAACTGCATGAGTGATAAAGCTATAGGGAGAGCTAAGTCTTAACACGACAAGATAATAAATGGATCCTCAATCCCTATTAGAAAATTTAACTAGGACGTTGTATCTATACACTCAGCTGGCTGAAAAGAATAAGACATGGCTATCTTATGAGTAAAGCAGTACCCATGACGTCTAAATGTGCTAATCGGTCTTAAATGTGTCATAAACCACACATACAATAAAATGGAACTAAAAACCCCACAGAATGGGTATGGCAAAATGTGGCCGACCATAAGGACTCTGCCAATATCATAGGCAAGATGGTATAACCCACCCTGAGAGCACGGACTACTGTAATCAGGCCAATATCCAGATGGTCCATTCACAACGGCATATACAAATAGGCTACGATGCACATTAATAGGATATCTATGCGGGCAACATGCCACTCACCCTTAATAATGGTGAAATCCCTTGATTATCATAGATAGTTGTCCAGTGACCCAAATTGGTCAATCAAGAAATTCATGGACACCACATGCCTTGAGGTAATCTCGTTCTGGGTAAATGTGCGTCGTAAGCCTGTCAAGGTCATAAACTTCTGGCTCATATCACCGACAGCCATCATAGCACAAGGTCGGTCCAATGGCAAGTCAGTGAGATGCTCATACTCCTCTAACGTAGGAGTTAGCTCATGGATATCGAATATAAAGACATGTCTCTCTGATATCCAACAAGATATCATGCCCTCTACAAAGACCAACGATACTTAGAACTTCAGGAGGATCATAGAATGCCTCAATAACTGATCAACTGTCACCTGATCTGAGGAAGACAAACTGCCATACCAAGATCTCAAAGAAGAGGCCACAAATATGGGTGGGGTATGCTCAATCCGGCTAACGGTGGATGAAGACATCTATAGAGCCGTATCATAAGACCATCTAGGGTCAATGCTAAACTCATCTCTGGGAATGCATATACATGCCATAATACATGCATCATGATAAATGATAATATGATGTAGGGAATAAAAAGTATTATACATACATTCCTAAATACATCATCATCTAATACATCATCTTTGTACAAACTAAAAATAAAAAGTATTGGGAAATGGGGTACAGACGCCCAATATCTAATAGAGGCCTATCAAAAGATATAACGAAAAATGGAGCACAACTGCCTAATATCTAATAGAGCCTATCAAAAGAAATAACGAGAAATCTATCAAAAGAAATCAATGATGTCCACATCATCTAATCGATCCATCTGATGTAACTCCTCCCGAGTCATTGAATCTCTACCAAAAGGGATGTAAGGTCGATACTAATTAGGATCTGCACCAGTAAAGCTATCAGAATATGGGCCACCTAAAGGGCCAGCGCCAGAGTTGGATGGATCAAAAGAATCTTCCTCTGATGGATCTCTGTCCAAATGCCGGATAAAAAAATGTGCCCGGTCCAACCTCTAGGTCAAACTGTCAATCTGCGTCAAATGATTGGGCTCTCGGATGCAGGTAATCTAATCTGTTATCATAACAGACCTATGAACCATATCCCCCATAAACTATGTGGCGCGGGTCTGAGCTCCAATGGTGTGAGGGAACCACCAGCGATAGAAAGCCTCCTAAATGAATGGGCCCTCTAACAAAGTGAAGCCATCTAAACCCATCAAGGTAATCTCGGTGATCAACTGAGATAAAGGCCAATGTCGCCTGACAAGAGGAAAGAATGGAATGCGTATCTCCTCTTTGGTTCTCCTGATAGCACGCACTCCTAAATAGAGCTCCCAGCCTCCATCAGTCAAGAGAGGAATTTGACGGGTGGATATTGCATACTCGACCCCAATCGGAAAGCCACCCTCAAAGACTAAGTCAAATGGTCCTTGGAGTAGAGAAACCCATGTGATGACATCGGTTGTCAACAAATCCAACTGTAAACAAGAATGGGTAAACCCCTCAGCTATAGGAACCTCTGCAAGAGTGGAGTAATATCATCGCCATCCCTGTGGATAGGTCTACAGACCTAATATGGTAACGGGACGAAGATAAGGAAGCCTCTCATAGGACCAAAATTGAAAATGCTAAGATTAAATATCTTCTGTCAGGAAAATTGACAACTAGAGCGATGGAAAATAAAATATAAAGAGAATACTCACCAGAAAAAATGGGTAAAAGCCTAGCCAAGCCTCCGTCATGCCCTCTAAGTGTAGGCACGTCCCTCTAAGGAAGTAGGCAAAGTTATATGAGCCCTAGTTAAAGTCTCTGATACGGTCTACCTTACGAGTGGCGCTGACTAAAGTGAAAGAAATCGTCGAGGATTTGTCCACTAGGAAACAACCCCTGATGATGATTAGGATCAATCACCAAAGAATGCGATCTCTAACCCTCGGATCATCAGGCAAAGGCTCAGTCAATACCCCACTCATAGAATCTACACTCAAGGGCCCAGAATGAACAGTCCAACCCTTAAGGGTCATGGCCGGAACTACAAAAAGAGATCGCATGGCAGTCGAGGAAATTTTAGCCACCAAAGGCACTAACGCCCCTGTAAACTCCAACCTAGTGATGAACCGCCAATCCATCGGTGTCATCATCACCTCACAATCCAGCAAATAGAGAGACTGGGTCTGATGGAACCAGCACTCAGACAAAGCCCTCAGATAACCCCATAGGCAACGACGGGGAGGAATAGAAAAGAAAGCCTCAAAGACCCATGAATGGACAATCTCTTAGTACTCAGAACGGAGGGTCTGGTACAAAGAATGAATGCTAAACCAGTTCCCCCTGGGCTGAGTAAAGCCGGGAACCTGCATCAAATTGGAAATCAAAGATCAAGACCCTTTTCCCCAAAAGTGGAAAAAGAAAGGAAATGGCTATTACCTCGTTCACATTAAGATAGATAGAGGGATGACGACTCAAATCATCCAGAAGATTTGGAATCATCACGTTAATAGCTAGAAGCTCACGATGGGGAATGGAAGAAGAAGGAGTAGGATCAACAATATGAGCATTCTCCTCCTCGTCCACGACATCTGGCCTCTCAACCCGGATAGGGCGAATAACTAACTAAGTTAATCGGCGTGGTTGTTGGACTGGAAAAGGTTGAGGAACATCAAAAGCTCTCATCCTCACACCTGTAGAGGCCCTACGAGAGCTACTCAGCTGATCGGGATCCATAATCTGGACAAAAGTCTCCAAATCACCTCAAAAAATGTGAGGTAAGTTCAAAACTTTAAGCTCATTAAATTTAAATCGTTACTTCATGTAAGTCCTAATACATGCATTGTGTTGACATACATCCACAGTAGAGTTAAAATTACATGTATATTAAATGCCCAGACTCGTGAAATTTTTTGCCATAGTTTCTTTTGTAAAATGGACTATCTACATGCATATAGGCATGACTAAGTGGCCATTTAGTAACACACCAACCCAAGATCATGAACATCTCATATGCATGAAAAAAACATCAAAATTAAATCCACCATGGCAACCAAATTTTCATGTGTGATTTATTTGAAAACTTATGCTCATTTGTCCTCAAATAGGATGAATAAACTAGCAAAAAAGGGTGCCAAATGGCTGTCTCAAAAATTAGTTTTTTTCATATCAATACATTCAGCATGGTAAATTATTAACATTTACTAAGTTGAATAATTTTTATCAAGTCATATGAGTATGCATATTCACTACTTTATATTTAGAAGCATTTTATATGAAATCTAACGTTCTAACGGTCAAAACTTGAAAAGAAAACATGTAAACTTTATTAGAGTAGTGCAAAACATTTGTACGGTGATGGCTTTTTCAAAAATCATTTCGAACTCAGTAAATCTGAAGAAGAAATTTCAAATTTTCTATGTGGTTCAACTGGAAAATGACTTATGAAAGAGAAGGGAGGGAGTAAATATACCCACGGTGAGCCGCAAGTTAACTTTTAGCAACCGAAGGTCTACCTGCGACTACCCAGGGTGCTCCCCACCCCCTTCGGCTCGATCAAATTTGAGTAATAATAGACTTACCAGAAGCTTTAAAGTCAAATCAGGGAAAAAGGCGTTACGCGATTAAGCAGAAAGGGTCTGAAACCCTGAATTCAGATGTCAAACTCCTGATCTTCATGTAAGTCATTGGTATTAACCCGGATGTGGGGTTCAAAAAGCCGATGATAGAGGCTATTGAAAGCGGCCCTTATTAAAACATTGGGAATGTCCTATGACATGAACCGTGGGTCTTGATTGTAATCAAAACGTCCAGATTTGTCAAGGGTATAATTCGTCAGAAAGATATCCCCAACAGAGATAGCAGGCATCCATGACACTGTAAATCATTGGCGACAACTCCAGCGTAGCATCGGGAATGGTCCGGTAATGTAAGTAGTTTAAAACTACTTTAACAAAGGTTAGCGTATCTGATATTGTAAACTGTTGGCGACAACTCCAGCATAGCATCAGGAAAGATCTGATGATGAAAACCGTGGAAAATTATCTTTATCAGGGAGGACCGATGATGGAATCTATTATACAAATCCTCAGCCAAGACACCGCGAAGGTTCAGTGATTTCCAGACCGTTGTAAACTATTGTTCAAGTAGGCACTAAAGAAAGTCGGTGATGGTCAACATTCACAAAACTACCGTTCCAGTAAGTTTTGTAACGATGATGTGAAAGCAAGTAGTAAAAATTCTATCTCCAGTGAAGGTATCATCAACAACCTGATAGAAAGTCAGAGGGGTGGTGATAATCCCAGCGTTAGGGCAGGAAAAATCCGATGATGGAAACCAAGCCAAGCTATTATCTTGATAAACATCAATAATCCCCCGAGAGTTACTCGCAAAAGAGAGGAACATCTTCAGCTGAAATAAAGTCAAAGAGCACATCCAAAAGATAAATAACGTTGGTGACAACCCCAATGTCAAAATCTGATGGTATCAGCCATGGGAAAACCACCACAACAGGGATCTTGAAAGCATATCTGCAAACTTATTGTCAAATCAATCTCAAATAGCACTTATAGATATTTCAAACCATTGGCGACAACCCCAGTGTAGCATCAGGAAATATCCGATGATGAAAGCTTGGTAAAAAACCGTTTGAGTAGACATCAAAGCGGTTCAATAAAGAACATCATTGTCAACTCCATCCCCAACAGAAATGGCGGGAGCAGTTAGTGATAGAATCCTGTTGCAAATAACTCCAACCAAAAACATCCAGCATAACATCACATCATGCAGCATTGCATGGCATCATTAAATCTTGTCATATTTAAAGTGTCTAGTAATCTTTATCCTATTCATTTCATTATATTTCATAAACATGATAAAGAGGGGCATCTGTAGACACTCAAAATTTTACATTCATGTTACTTGTAAGACCCCGAATTTTATAAAATAAAAATTATTCAATTTTTCTATTTAGTAAATAGTTAAATTGATAAAAGTTTAAAGTTATGGGTGAAATGTACAAATTTTGTAAAATAAGCAAGTGATTATAAAATATTCATTGTTGTTGGGGAATATTCGTTTGGTCGTGGAATATTCTTGTTATCGCAAAATATTCGTACGACGGCGCATCCATTTGTGGGTCCCATAACAGAATAACTGTCGGATGAAGAAAATGACAAGTATGAGTTTTTATAAATAATGGGCAGTGCGATTATTACTGAATAACCTTTGTTAGAATACCTTGTGGTTAAAAATACGATGTCTGGCGTGGTTGCATAGTAGCACACGGTATTACACAGTATTTTTTAATTATTAATTCTTACGTAAGAAGGCACTACTCAAAAATTGTTACAGTAATTATTGTTCAATATTTTATTTTATTGATTCAATAATTGCTACGTTGATATTTTATATTATTGTTGTTTCAATAATTGTCACTGCACAGTATTTCCCATTATCAAATCAATAATTCATATTATTTGAATAATATTATTAGATAGCATTATTGGCAATTTCTAAGGAAGTTCTGTCTAATAAAGGGGTTTGGTCACCTAATTGCGCGCCAATAAGGAGAAATCCTTATCGAAAAGCCCCCTCTTTCTTGGGAACGACCTGGTTGTCATATTGTGATTCTATAATATTATTTATGAATAATAAATTATTAATTTTTATGATAAGGAAATATTTATTTTTATGTAGATATAAATGAAGGAATTAATGTTGAGGTATTTTATCAGTATTTTGTCAGAATGGAGGTATTAAAAATCATCTGTAGGTGGATTTCGGACATTTTTTGTTTGGAATTTGGAAACACTTTCTTCTACAAAGTTATAGAGAATTAAATTTCCTACGGAATAGACATGATATTCGTATTTTTATGATAAAAGGGCTATTTATTATGAATTATTGAAGTTGTTGATTATTGTTTAAATTTAAAACATTTTTAAAATTTTCTAGAATGGGTGGGCCCCACTTTTGGTTGGTGAGAAATGTGCTAAAATTTTATTTCAAAAGTGGTGGGCTTGAATAGTAGCAGGTAAAGCCATCAGGTAGCATGTTAAGTCTGCTTTGACGTTCTACCATTTTCATATAAATAGGGTGCTTAGTTAGAATTGAAAATCACACCAGAATCAAAAGTTTTCTCTCTCTATATTATCGATTGTATTTTGTGAGTATTTAGATACTTTGAGAGTTGTTATTCAGTGTAAGTTCCTTCAGCGTTATATCCGATATTTCAGGTAGAAGTACTATTCTTTTGAGGTAAGGGATAGTAAGGGATGTTATTTTCTTCGTAAATGATGTTTTTCTTTCAATATCGTTATGCCGAAATATTGGGATGAATTTTATTGTGAAATTTCCACCTTTTCATATTGAGGTTACTACTCACGTATATGGCACTATTCGCGAATACGGCACTATTCACGAAATATAATTTTTCTTGTGGAATTTCTTTTTTTTCGTGTCGGGGTTACTATTCACGTATACAACACTATTCACGAATACGGCATTATTCACATAAAAATGAAATTTTATCTTCTTTATCCAAGATGTTTATTATGGTTACTATCTTTGATTGTATCCATATTTTGATCTTCATTCTTGAATTTTACTCCACTATGGTTTACTACGGAGTATTTTTGAACTTGGATTATCTAAAGTACGAATCCCTAATTTTTGTTCTTTTATCTCACTGAATTCGTTTCTTCAAGATATTTTTCATCATCCTCGGTCCTAAAGGGTGATATAACTGAATATCTTTGGCCTGTAGGGAAAAATGAATGAGTACCTGATGAATATTTTTGGCCCGTAGTGCAAATATGGACATTTGTTGAGATGAACATGGCCAACTGGTGATACGAATGAATATCTTTGGCCCGTAGTGCAAAGATGAATATTTGATTCAAGCTATATATTGATTCATGTCATAGAGATAAATCCATGTTTTGATCATATTGTTTTTATTATCATATATAACATTTTTATAATCCTGGTGGTGAAATTTCTCTTTTACTTGAGTGTAAAGGTGGGTAGATTATTGGTATGATCGTGACTATGGGTTCTCTTTGTCCAGTAGTGCAAAGTTGAATTGTTGACTAGTATGATCATGACCATTGAATTTACAATTGAATATCTTTAGCTTAAGAATTGATCAAAATGGTTATAATTATTGTTTATATAAATTCTGAAATGATTATGTATTTCTTTGAGATATTAATATCTTTGGCCTGTAGTGCAAAGATGACATGTTGTTGAATATCTTTGGCATGTAGTACAAAAATGACCTGTTGTTGAATATATTTGGCATATAGTGCAAAGATGAACTAATGAATTTATTAGTATGATTATGAACAGGAACTTTGATTTGGTATAACCATGATCTTTGATGTTTCAGGTAAAGACAGGTGATGAAAATTATCTCTGTCCTGGGTGCGAAGAGGAATTTAGAACCACAATTATGATTATGAGTTATTCACATGATCGTGGACAGGAACTATTGATTGATGTTACAGGGATAAAACATTGTTGGTGAACTTTTAACATGGAGAAGATAATAGACTTTATGATCTATTTGACTCTTCTAATGAATTGCTCGTTCCGCTGCAACTATGGTTGAAAAGTTTTATCATCTACCATATGTTCTAAATCTCTGATCTATTACTGACGAAGGCTATTGATAATTTAATTATCTTTAGTCATGATATTCTTTACTGGGCTATTTGTGCTCACCCTTTTGCTTCACAATTCCTTTCAGGTAATAAGAGTGTAGCTGGGTCAAGCGGAGGTAACACGGGAATAGAACGGTGGTCTATAGCCATTGAGGTTTCCCATAAAATAGTATGGACTAATTTTATTGAGAATTTAGATAAGTGTGTCGTATTTTGTACGTCGTTTAACCGTTGATTTTCGTGAACCGAATAGGGGAGCTGAACCCAACTTTGGAAGGGTGTTTTGCCACTATCATACAAGATGTCTAGTGACATACGACTTCGTGTTATCATAAGACAAGGTTGTCCACATCCACTTGCTGAGTATATCTACGAGCACTACCTATATAATCTTGGAGTTTGGTTGAAATATAATTCCCAATTAGAGACAATGGAGATAATTATATGTCAAGATAAGACTCACCATTGGAAAGAACATGATAGCAATCTTCTCATTTTTCTTTAGGGTCTATTGGGTCAACCAAGGATAATTCTCGAGTCATATGATATCTATTATAACTTAGATGCATGGCCTCCCATGTACGAAGGTTTCCTTGAGTATTTTCCAAATATTTTAATTTCTAAAACAGTTATTGACTGTACCTTTATGTAAGGTACCATTGTAAGGTATCAATGTGAGGTGCTATCCAGGTAAAGGGATGAGAGACACAGTTGGTATCTATTTGTATTAAAACTGACAACATATGTGTTATCGTATTTTGCACGACAATTGTAATAATAAAGTTTGTATTTAGAAATTGCATTGAATGTATTTCGTGGCGACTCAGAATAGGTTGTGTGGATTGGACCTATTTTGGGGGCATTACATTTGGTGTCAGAGCTTTGGGATATGGTCGCTGGCAAAGATCTGAGTCTAGAACTAGGAGGGGAGAGACAAGTAACATACTTCACTAGTGTGTGACTCACCTAAGCTGAACTTTCTTACTTGATAAATTGACAAATTGTGATATGTCAATTAACCTTTGTTTTGAAACTGTATTCTAAAATAAGAAATGGAGAAATCATGATGACAAGGAAGATGGAATCTGAAAGCAATATATTCTTAACTCTTTGAAATACCAGGTACGTAAATTTCGGGGACAAAATTTCATAAGGAGGGGAGAATTGTAAGACTCCGAATTTTATGAAATAAAAATTATTCAATTTTTTTATTTAGTAAATAGTTAAATTGATAAAAGTTTAAAGTTGTGGGTGAAATGTACAAATTTTGCAAAATAAGCAAGTGGTTATAAAATATTCATTGTTGTCGGGGAATATTCATTTGGTCGTGGAATATTCGTATGACGGTGCAGCCATTTGTGGGCCCCATAACAGAATAATTATGGAATGAAGAAAATGACAAGTGTGAGTCTTTATAAATAACGGCGTAGTTGTTACCGTTAACACTGTTGGAATACCAGGTGGTTAAAATACGATGTCTGGCGTGTGGTTGCACGATGTTTATGCGGTATTGCATGCGATATTTTTTTGAATTATTAATTCTTACGTGAAGACACTCTTGAATAATTATTACGTAATTCTTGCTCAATATTTTATTTTATTGATTCAATAATTGCTACATTGATATTTTATATTATTGTTGTTTCAATAATTATCACTGCACAGTATTTCCCATTATCATATTAATAATTCATATTATTTGAATAATATTATTAGATAGCATTATTAGCAATGTATAAGGAAGTTATGTCTAGGAAAGGGGTTTGGTAACCTAATTGCGCGTCAGTAAGGAGAAATCCTTATCGAAAAGCCCCCTCTTTCTTGGGAACGACCTGATTGTCATATTGTGATTATGTAATATTATTTATGAATAATTAATTACAAATTTTTGTGATAAGAAAATATTTATTTTTATGTGGATATAAAGGAAAGAATTAATTATGAGGTATTTTATCAGTATTTTGTCAGAATGGAGGTATTAAAAATCATCCGTGTATGGATTTCGGACATTTTCTGTTTGGATTTTGGAAAAACTTTCTTCTACAAAATTGTAGATAATTAAATTTTCTATGGAATAGACATGAGATTCGTATTTTTCTGATAAAATGGCTATTTATTATGAATTATTGAAGTTACTGATTATTGTTTAAATTTAAAACATTTTGGAAATTTTCTAGAATGGGTGGGCTTCACTTTTGGTTGGTGAGAAATATGCTGAAATTTTATTTCAAAAGTGGTGGGCGTGAATAGTAGCAGGTAAACCATCAGGTAGCAGGTTAAGTCTTCTTTGGCGTTCTAGCATTTTCCTATAAATAGGGTTCTTAGTTAGAATTGAAAATCACACCAGAATCATAAGTTTTCTCTCTATATATTATCGAGCGCATTTTGTGAATATTTAGATACTTTGAGAGTTGCTATTCAGTGCAAGTTCCTTCAGCGTTATCCGATATTTCAGGCAGAAGTACTATTCTTTTGAGGTAACGGATAGTAAGGGATGTTATTTTCTTCGTAAATGATGTTTTTCTTTCAATGTCATTATGCCAAAATATTGGCATAAATTTTATTGTGAAATTTCTACCTTTTCATGTTGAGGTTACTATTCATGAATACTGTACTATTCACGTATACGACACTATTCATGAATACGACACTATTCACGAGTACTATTCACGAAGTATGATTTTTCTTGTAGAATTTCTACCTTTTCGTGTCGGGGTTACTATTCACGTATACGACACTATTCATGAATACAACACTATTCATAGAAAATTAAATTTTATCTTCTTTGTCCAAGTTGTCTATTATGGTTACTATCTTTGATTGTATCCATGTTTTGATCTTCATTCTTGAATTTTACTCCACTATGGTTTATTACGGAGTATTTTTGAACTTGTATTATCAAAAGTATGAATCCCAAATTTTTGTTCTTTTATCTCACTGAATTCGTTTCTTTAAGATATTTTTCACCATCCTCAGTCCTAAAGGGTGATATAACTGAATATCTTTGGCATGTAGTGCAAAGATGAATGAGTACCTGATGATTATCTTTGGCCCGTAGTGCAAAGTTGGACAGGTGTTGAGATGAACATGATTAACTGGTGATACGAATGAATATCTTTGGCCTATAGTGCAAAGATGAATATTTGATTTAAGATGTATATTGATTGATGTCATAGAGATAAATCCATCTTTTGATCATATGATTTTTATTATCATATATAACATTTTTATAATCCTGGTGATGAAATTTCTCTTTCACTTGAGTGTAAAGGTGGGTAGATTATTGGTATGATCGTGACTATGGATTCTCTTTGGCCAGTAGTGCAAAGTTGAATTGTTGACTGGTATGATCATGACCATTGAATTTATAATTAAATATCTTTAGCATAAGTACAAAGGTGAATTAATCAACATGGTTATAATTATTGTTTATATAAATTTTGAAATAATTATGTATTTCTTTGAGATATTAATATCTTTGGCTTGTAGTGCAAAGATGACCTGTTGTTAAATATCTTTGGCATGTAGTGCAAAGATGACCTGTTGTTGAATATCTTTGGCATGTAGTGAAAAGATGAACTTGTTAGAGTTTATGCCCTAGAGGCCAATTATTTGATATAATTGCTTGACATTTTGATATTATATTTGATTGAATAAATGAATGATTTTATTATGGTTTTATTTACTGTGTTATATAAATGTTAACATAATAAAATTCCTTAGAATAGTGATACAATTTATATAGTTTCAAGTATGTGACTTGAACATGAGATTATATAATTACAATTAGTATCATTGCTCTTAAATGTCCCTAGTCGAGTACCATTGTTGATAGGACAACAATGATGCATTGAGACTAGTATGTGGATTGACTGATGACCAAATCTCATTGGTTATAAATATATGAGATATTAAGTCAATGCATAGGTATGTGTTAGAGAACGATGTACTGGACAGACCCACCATGAGAATTCTATGTGGAACATTATGCAAATTGTCATTAGCGATTCTCATAGTGACAATGATGTAATGGTCCTCCGACCTGAAATCACTATATTACTACACGAGAATTTATGTACTTTGATATCATCAAATGTCACCTTTAATAGGGTAGACTATAAAGATGATTATTGGGTACATCATGAATCGTGTGAGGAATATGAGTGATCTAGATGGAATTTAACCCTCTTATATATTAGGGGTGATATCCATAGGCCTCTTGATTGAGTAGGACTATGAAATGCATGGCCATGCTCAAATAGTGATTTGTTTCATATAGTCTACTCATTGATCAAGAAAAACTCAGATTAAATTATGAAGAGTATGACACATTCCATGACTTGAGTTTAATCTAGGATATTAAGGTTAAAAGAATTAAATTACATTGAAACATTGGTCACAAAAAGGGTGCATCGAATCATCGATCTTATTATTACTTAGGTAGCAGTGATGCATTACTAGATATCGCTCAGTGTTTATAATTTTATAATATGATTTTAAAATTATTGCCAACGTAATAATAACCTATAGGGTCACACGCATAGAAAGTAATTTAAAAGGGAATTAATTTAAATTTTAAGGATTTAAATATATTAATATGATTAATAGTATTTAAATCACAATTTAAATTAAAAGGATAATTGTATATATGTATATTAATTAAGTAAGACTTAATTAAGAGATATATATATATATATATATATATATATATATAAATTCGGATTTTATGAAATTAGGTTTTGATTTGATTAATTCCTTTTAACTACTATATATATATGATATATAGTAGCTACTTAGGGTTACATCATAATTGAAAAACCCTAGCCGTTCTTAGAGAGAGACTAGAGAGAAAACAGTTTCATAATCGTTCCTTTGGTGGCAAGTACCGCAAGTCCCTCTTATTGCAGAATCGTTCGATGGTTCGTGCGGCGTTCATGTGGATACCGTAGAGACGTGGTTCTAATTGGATTGTGTAAAGGATTCAAAGCTATTTCAGAACTTTTTCATAATCGGTATAATATCTAAACCACTAAATTAATTTCAGTTTCGCTTGGATCATGTTTTGGGTTTCGAAATTGCTTTGATTATTTTTTAAATTTCCACTGCATTTTTGTGCCGAAAACCCAACAGAACTGATGAATATCTTTGGCCCGTAGTGCAAAGATGAATTTATTAGTATGATTATGAACAGGAACTGTGATTTGGTATATGTGATGCCCCCAAAATAGGTATACATCACCCATCTTAAGTCGCCAGAAAATAACCTACTGACAACTCTATTTATACAACTGTCGTGCAGAAAACGACCACAGTTAAACTGTGAGTTTTAATACAAATATATATAACTCTCGTAGTGTCTTGACCACAAGACCTTACAATGGTACCTCACATAAAGGTACAGTCAAAACATGTTTTAGAAATTAAAATATTTGGAAAATACTCAAGGAAACCTTCGTACATGGGAGGCCATACGTCTAGGTTATGATAGATATCATATGTCCACAGAATTATCCTTGGTTGACCCAATAGTCCCCAAAGAAAAACAAGAAGATTGTTATCATCTTCTTTCCAATGGTTAGTCTTCTCTTGATATATAATTATCTACATTATCTCTAATTGATAATTATACTCCAAACAAACTCCAAGATTATATAGGTAGTTCTCGTAGATATACTCAGCAAGTGGATGTGCACAACCCTGTCTTATGATAACACGAAGTCGTCTGTTTAGACATCTTGTATGATAGTGGCAAAAACACCCTTCCAACGTTGGGTTCGCCTCACCCTATTTGATTCACCAAATATAACTACTAAATGATGTATAAAATATAACACACTTTTCTATACTGTTTAGGGAGAACCATCACAGCTAGAGACCACCGTTCTATTCTCCTGTTACCCCCGCTCGACCCAGCTATACTTTTATTACCTGAAAGGAATTGTGAAGCAGAAGGGTGAGCACAACTAGCCCAGTAAAGAATATCATGACTAAAGATAATTAAATTATCAATAGCCTTCGTCAGTGATAAATCAGAGATTTAGAACATTTGGTAGATGATAAAACCTTTCAACTATAGTTGCGTCAGAACGAGCAATCCATTAGAAGAGTCAAATAGACCATATAGTCTATTATCACTATAAGAATTTCAGGCTACAACGACGATTTATCTGATACCGATCGTCGGGTCTTGAAAACATAGCTATAGGGTTATATATCGAAGACGGTCCATACCGACCCCTAGCTAAAACAATAAAAGAAAGCGACCCAATAGCGAGGGTCACCGCTTGGCCGTAGGTATAGGGTATGTTTTAGAGTAATCTATTTCGGTGTAAAGTCCATTTTCGGTCATATTCTACGTTCTCTCTCTTATCTCCCATTTTTCTCGTCTCCAAAATCTTGCCCTTTCTTTCTCGCCAAATTTCATCTTCCTTTTTTTCATCTCTAGATCTAAGATCTTGCCCTTTCTTCATCGCCAAATTTCTTTTCCCTTTCTTCATCACCAAATTTCAGAGCCAAATCTTCCTCGTCATAAATCTCACCAAAGCTAGCATTGCTCATCTAGAACCTTTGAAATCATGCAAATCTCCACACTACGGCTTGAAATTTGTATTTATCTCTCGAAATTTTAGGTTTAAAAGTGTCACTGTTGTGACAACCCTAAATTTAGAATATTTTTAAAATTTTATTAATTAATTTAAGGTTCAAATTAGAACCTAGATGGAAAATTAGTGTATGCGTTTGATATTTTTAAGATGGAATTTTGAGGATTTCAAAATTACATGAAGGATTTAGGTGAATTATTCGGGATTAAGGAAATACGTGAAAATATTACGTGTATATGGTTGTATATATGTAAAGATGATATGTGGTTAAGGTCGAGGTTGACGGGATAAACGATATCTGTAACAAACCATAAGTATATATTAAAACGTCAACGTTAGGTTAGAAAAACCTAGCGTTTAACAAGAAACCCTAGAAACAGGTTACGAAAACCTAATTTCGAGGTAGGAATCGAAAACCCTAATTCGGTGCATGAAACCCTAAATTGGAAACCTAATGGCGTAAGTGTAATTAATTATAAGATTAATTAGGGTTAATCTTAACAAATTGGTTACAAAACCCTAATTCCAAATTTGAAACCCTAATGATGGATTTGAAACCCTAATTATGGATTTGAAACCCTAATTTATATTTAGGGAAAAGTTAAGTGTTAATTTAATAATTTTAATGTTAATTAAGATATATTAATTCTAATTTTCAAGTTAAAGTAATTAGAAAACCCTAATCTAATTACGAAAATTTAATTTCTAAATTAGAAAATTATTTTTCTATTAGAAACCCTAATTAGTGGTTTATATACCCTAATGACCATTTCGACCCTAATTGCTAAATTAGCGATTTTAATTGGGAATTATTAATCCTAATTAGAAATATTTAAGTTATGATTAAGAAATTTTTATATAATTAGAAAATCATAATTATAATTTAGAAATATTAATTTTCTAATTTTGAAAACCTAATTTGGAAATTTTAGAAATTAAATTGCAAACCCTAAATTTTTCAAACCTTAAACCCTAATTTTTCTAAACCCTAAACCCTAACCAAACCCTAAACCCTAAGGGTTTGGCCAATTATCTAAAATGCCATTAAAATTAATTGCTAAATGACTATTTTGCCCCTTTATGCATAATTGAAGATTTCTTGTAAGATTTGTCCTAGTGAAGTGGGTGAGCCACCCTAGCCTAGCATATGACTTTTATATCTAGCCATTTCAGCCAAATTGACTGCCAACAATACATTATATCAATTTATATAGATTTAAAGAGAGAGAAAGGGGTCACATTAATTTTTATTTTTCTCTCAAGACCCTCTCTCTCTAAAAATTCAGAATTTAGTGTGATATGGAGTAAGGAGATGAAACAAAATCAAACCCTAACTCTCCATGATCAGCAACAAAGGATCAGATTCATGAATCATAGCTCAAAGGTATAAGAACCCTAATTTCGAAAATCTTTTGATTTGTTGTTAGATGTTGTAATTGAATGGTTAAAGTTGTGTATTAGGGTGTCTATAAGTGATCTGGGTTGTAAAATTCAAGATCCATAACATCAAAGTCCTCGAATATAGTATTTTTGAAAATCTGGAAATGATGAACAAAGTTGCCTGACAGTCGAATGTCAGAGCCCTTAGATCTTTACGTGTTAACGGATTTGTGTGTTTTATGTTTTGAATGTGTTCTATGTCATGAGGAGGCTGGGATCTAAAATCTGGAATCGTGGTCGATCAAGTCTAGATAAATGCGTTTATAGTCGGTCGAACCTCGTTGACCAGATTAATCGAAAAATGGAATTACAAGGCCCAGATTTCCGGAACTTTCGACAACATTTTGTTAGCCTTTGATCTTGCGGTATGTTAGTGTTTTGGTCACGTTGTTGCTTTATGGTTGTAACACATCATGAGATCTACACTTCCAAGCCATTAACTTACCCAGATCTGTATCAGGATCATAGAAAATCATGGTCAAACGTAGTTGACCAAACTGCCTGATGAAGGTTTTCTGGAAAACCCAGATCTTCATCAGCCGAGTCTTTGTCAGAGATTGATCGGCCTTGATCGTTTAATTGTGTTGATTTTATAACGATTTGATGAAATAGAAATGTACACGGACATGTGTTTTACATGATAGAAACGTTAGATCACACAAAGAAAGCTTGAACACCATAGATTCAATGGCTCAAAGGTAGCACCTCGACTGTTCTTCAATTTCTGGAAAACCCAGAAATTGAAGAACAGTGTCTGACAAGGATCGGGAGGCTTAGATCTTGCAGATTTGATTTATTTTGGCCATGAAACTTGCTTTATATTATACTATTCCATCAATACTACAAACATATTACATTAGATTTCCCAGAAACCGTATGATCAAAGAATTATTGATGGTCAAACCTCATACTTTGGTGTCTGACATGAAGGCTCAAGAACACCTATAGCGACGGTTCTATCACTATAGGGCCCTTTAATGACAGTTTCTATTTTATTTTAATTTCTGATTTTCCAGAAATTAATTAAAAATAGAAAAAAATAGATTTTAATTATTAAAAATATAAAATAAATTAGAAAATTATTTTAAATTCTCGAAAAATAGTTTTTAATTATTTAAAGTATATTTCATAAATATTTAATATTTTTGGAATATAAATGGTATTTAATTTATTTAATTCTAATATTAAATAAATTATTTAAAAATGATTTTAATACATAAAAATCATGAAAAATTATATTATGATATTAGAAAATATTTTAAGTTATTTTTGAAGACTTTTAATATTTTGTGATAAAATTCATTAATTAATCAATATTAATGATAATTAGTTTATTTAATAAATATATTAAATAAATTAAGGAAAATAAATTAATAGTTTATAAATCATATAAAAATGATTTAAGTATTATAAAAATATTTGAAGTTATAAAATATAACTTTTGATATTTTGTCATGAAAATATTAATATTTTAATATTAATAGCAATTATCGGATAATGAATTTAAGTGTTTAAAATCATATTTAAATGATTTTAAAGTATTAAAATACTTTATGATATTATAAATATATTATAATATTATGACGTGTATTTCATTAATATTTGATAATAAATAAATATTAATGATAAAAGAATTATGTGGTATTTAATTCATTTAAATACAATTTTAATGATTAAAAATACACGATAAATGATAATAATTATTTAAAAATTATTATGAGGCTTACGAAAAATATTTCGACTGATATTAAAAATTATCTGAGATAATTGTTAAGTGTTAAGTCAGAGTTTAATTGAACTGAAACTCGAAGAATTATCCTTTTAGAATCAAATCGACGTTAAATTTTGTCGGATTTAAAATTAAATTTGAAATAGTTTGACTTGATATCGTGTCTTATGTGTGTAATTGACTGATAGGGTTATGTGTTATGTGTTATGTGTTTTGGTTTCTGTGTATGTATATATATTATAGTATTATATTATGATGATATTATTCTAATATTGGAGATCTATATTACTAATATTAGGTCTTCGAATAAAGCGTTGAAAATTGCGTTGCGGTAATCAACGGTTCAGGCAAGTTTATTTTTACTTAACTCTACTAAGAGTGTTTCATTCGGATAAGCTTATGGTTAATCATTCTTTGGTTGCCATGAATTGTACTTTATACATATTGCATGTATAAGTCGTGTATGAAAAGGTCGATCACCTTCATTACCAAATAGTTCGGATATATTTATTCATTTATAATACTTGTTCGACCATAAATTTATTCCTGCTAGTTCACAATTATATTGTTGAATTATAGCCACCAATTATTCAAATCATTTCAATCATGATATATCGTTATATTGTTGAATTTAAACTTGCTGGGCAACTTTTATGCTCACCCTTGCTATATCATGATAAAACATTGCAGATTAAGACGAACGCGTCGGATACAAGGAAAGGTTACAGACAGTTCCAACTTTAGTTTACGTGTGCAGTTAGAATTGTAATAGTATTTTATATTAATGTGATTGTAAGTTAAATAAGTTATGTAATGTGTATTAAGTTAAGGTTACTCGACCTTGGGGAATAGTGTGTAATGTAATGTATAAATAATTTATGTTTATATCTTCTGTAAATAGTAATAGTTGTATAGAATGATCGAACCGGATCCGCGGTGATTCGGGACCTCGGATTCGGGGCCCTCACAACGACCAATGACAGTGCCAGATCCATTGTCCTTTCGTTAAGGAAAAAATCCAAATCCATTGTCCTCGACTCTATTTCTACAATTAGAAGGTATGAATAAAGTTAGATTCAATCAAATGTATAATTAGTTCAATTTTCCCGGTTTTGATACTTTCATGAGATGGGTCAATTTGGGTTTTGATTTTTCTAGGTTAAATTTAGTTTATAGACAATTTTATGATGATTCTATTTGATTAATTCTATTTAGGTGCTAATGGATGTGCATACTTTCCTTTTGAGGAGCTCTGTGACAAACCTCATGGAGCTGCAGACTATTTTGGATTGTTTAGTAAGTCGTATGGAGCTCTGTACAACCATGGTGATGCAATGGAACAAGAAAAACTGGATAGCTCTACAAATTTTCCTGTTTATTTAAATAATTTTGACATCTCTCTCTGTTATACAAATCTACATTTTATGTGTCCATTCATCAATATAGCGATGTGATATATTCTCTGACGTATGCCATATTTTTTTTAGCATATAATTTTTTGTATGTTTAAATATCGGCTCTAGGAAGGAATCGAAATGCCTCATCAACATTTCACAACAAAATTTTAATGTACGTTAGCTGTCAGAACTTGATTGTACTTGAGATGGTAAGTCTCCTTGTTTGATGTTTCTTTATTGTAAATATGCTTTTTCGCTTCTATATTAGTTTCTAGGAAATATGAGAAAAGTTGTACGTTAAATATCTATCTTGATGCCCATTGAAAATAGTTTATAATATCTATATTGGGCTTTGTCAATATAAAGTTATTGGTTACTTTTTAAAAAAAGGTACTTGAGTACAAATGCTTGCAAGTTGGATCAGTTTAATCCTTTAAATGGATATAATTGTTATATCTTAATGAAAATGTCTCACAATTGTTAACATCAATTGTGATATGATGATTTACATAAACACAAACACAAATACAGAGCCTAAGTCAAGCTAAATTGTAGTATAAAATTATAAACAATCGTAGTCATTATCCATTCATATATCTAATGTACATATCCTCTTTTTTCAGCTTCGGTAGTTGTAAAATTTCAACATCTTTTATGACAAAGTCCATTTGAAGCGAGGCATTCCCTTATTCAAATTTCTCTTTTTTTATAATGCTTTATTTTTGTTATTAGTTTTTATTCTAAAGTTTTGAAGGCTGCATGTTAAGAACTCTTTGCAATGATATCGATTCTTTTTTTAACATTCATGCTATTATTGGTCTTGCTCGGTTCATAATTTGTAGAGTTGATGACATCTTTTTCATTTAATTTGCAAGATGTGTTTACACAGGAAGGATGGTGGACAATAATTTTTTTATTAATAGGAATTATTGATGTAATACGAGATATAAGTATATATCTGTCCTTATTTATATTGGCAAATATCGATATACGTCATATTGTGATGTTTATTCTGAGGGACCAAGGCATTACAGTAGTGGTGGTGATCGGGGCATTGAGAAGTAAAGAAGGCTATCTTGATTATGAAAATTTTAGTCGTCTTAATGTGTTTTGGATTTACGTACTTAACTAATCTCACATTTATATTTAATTTTGTATACCGAATAAAAAAAAAATTCTTAAAAGAGCACAACTTTCTTTCTGCTCACAAAACAACAGATGAAACTTCCGGTGAGACGGATACCCATTGAATCGTTACCTTTTTGGCCTATTTGTCTTCCATTGTTTTCTTTTCCGGATGTTGATTTACATTATTCTTCTTTCATAAATATAGGTGCAAATTCTAGCGTCTTACGAAACCAGGTGATTGCAATGGTAGCATCCTTGTTCACATTTTGCAACTTATGAAGTTATTAATTTCATTTGGCTGGAATATATGAAACCTTTTCTTTTGGAACAAGGTTGCAGGCTACACTGTTGGTGGAGGACATGTGCTTCATATGGTGTGCGATCTAACAATTGTAGCTGATAATGCTATTTTTGGTCAAACAGGTCCAAAGGTGCTCTAGTTCTACTCTATCCCTCCCTTTCATTGTATATATGTGTGACTGTGTCTTTGTATAAAGTCTTAGGCTTCTATGTCATTCAAACTTAAGGTGGAACTTCCATAAGTTCAAACATGTCTTATTTCATGAATATATATCCAACCATGTTAACCCTTCTTTATACATGGCTCCATTATACTTTGAGCTGAGGTCTTGGTGGAATTTACTCTCCTAATCTGTGCTATCTTTTCTCAAGCTGGTTGTGTCCAGACCTTTATTTTTTGATTAACTTAGCAAGCCTTTTTAAATGTCCAAACTCTGATCTAAGATTCTAAATTGAACCTCAAAGATTAAAGAACGAACCTATAACAGATCCAACAATCCCATAATTAACTAGTATTTGAAGTTGATCAGATACTTAACCTTTTACAATTGTTTCACACAGAGTCAAAATGCTAAAGAGTCATGTATGACTAATGTGTTGCAAAATGAATTCTATTGCTCTTGGCGGTATGTTGGACCTAGAATCACCTATTGATCTATTTTTTTATATATGTTTCTTTTTTAAAGTCGCTCGCTCTCTAGTTCCAATAGACCAATCCAAATTATGACATCTATTTCCTAATCAAACATTTGATCATTCTCAATCGCAGTTTATTTCAACTCGCCTTCTAACAAAGCTGGAATTATATAAAACTTTGTATGTGAGCCATACAAATGCAGTTTAGAGTGGCCATATAGTATGTAGGGAAGAATTATCATATTTCTATAGAAAAATAATGGTTTTGTCCTAATTATGTTCAAGCTTGATTATCAATCTCTTAAAATCTGAAAAGATCAGACACTGATAAAACACTACAACCAAGCATGCCATTGTGACCTTACATAATGATGCCCAAAAAATGAAACTGTAATTAGCTCTTATTCTCCTTTTTATTTATTTATTTATTTCATTTTCTTTTTGACAATGCTTCTTTTCGACTGTGAAGATTATGGTCTAGTGGAGAAAGTTTCTCGATGTCTTCAAAGTTCAGGCCTGCTCCGTGATGGTGGGATCGCAACATCTTTGACAAATACAGGTCAACAATGGTAAGTAAGTAAGCTTTTGATACTTGACTGTCAAATAAGTTGACACGAAACTTGAAATCTATAGATAGGCAGATAGATATTTTGAATCTGTTTGTTCTTTCCTTTCTTTCGGTCTTGAGATCTAAATGAAATTGTTTAATTTAACAGGGATTTTCCTAATGGTTGGGTTCCACTTCAATACATGATTATTGAAGGTCTTGTAAAATCTGGATCGAAAGAAACAAGGTCTTTGGCAGAAGATATTGCTGTGAGATGGATCGGAACCAACTATGCTGCTTACAAGGAAACAGGAACTTAGCTCTATAGTCTGTATTATTCTCTATATTAGCTCTTCTACATACATATAACTGAACTATTGTCTTATAATGATGATGGTAAAAGTTATTAGTTTAGTAGTTTGATATAATAATGATAATCGTATTTTAGGCGATGAATTATTCAACTATTATATTGTAATATCGTAATGTGAATGATTTTAAATCATGTATACAAATTTTTTTTATGTTTTATTTTATATTGTATTTGTGTTTGTTGGATAAATGTACACAATTAATTTTTTTTAAATTTAAAAAGTCTATAACGACAGTCATCGACCGTAGCTATAGTGTTTTATAAAACACAAACACAGGCCTATAGCGACGGTCATGACCGTCGCTAAAAGCTTTAACGACTGTTGGTAAAGAGCATATGCACGATTTTGCCATGACTTATAGTTAGGGTCGGTGACCATCGTTATAGGCCAAAAGACCGTCGCTATAGGATTTACCGACGGGTTCTATGGCCTCGCTAAAACTTTTAGCGACGGTCTTTTGGCCTATAGCGACGGTCGGCGACCGTCGCTATAGGCTGATTTTCAAGTAGTGTATCTTCTCCACGTTAAAAATCCACCAACAATGTTTTATCCCTGTAACATCAGTCAACAATTCCTGTCCACAATCAAGTGAATAACTCATAATCATAATTGTGGTTCTAAATTCCTCTTCGCACCTAGGACGAAGATAATTTTCATCACCTGTCTTTACCTGAAACAACAAAGACTATGGTTATACCAAATCATAATTCTTGTCCATAATCATATTAATAAATTCATCTTTCCACTACGGGCCAAAGATATTCATTAACAGTTCATCTTTCCACTCTAGGCCAAAGACATGCAATCGTATTTTAGAAGAGTAAAGTAGAGCATGATACCTACTATCTTCTACTTAATTAAAAGTTTTTCATCAACTTTATCACGAGACTCAACTTAATAAATAAACCACATCATCGAATCATCCTCGCATTACAACGTGCCAAGGATATTCATTCAGATTCACGACCACGAATTATCCATGCACTACGCCCAAGGATAATCGTGTTTTCATCAACGTTCATGATCACGCCATAAAATAATTCATCTTTGCACCCTTGGCCAAAGAGAACCCATGGTCATGATCATACCAAAAACTGTCCATCAATGTACAACGGGCCAATGAGAACTTTTATCACATCATTTGTAACATTACGGTCATGATTATACTGAATAATTCATGGTCATAATCATACCAAATCCATCTATGCACATAAGCCACAGATGACTTTCATCACAATATAAACATGAGGATAATGACAATAATAAAAGCATTAATCAAACGAAACCAATGATAAATATTAAAGACTTTAAATCTATCCAAATATTATCAATCACTTAATAAACTCATAATCTAATATTATTAATATTATAACAATATTTTAATCACTTCTTAAACTCATAAACAATTTATTTTAATTATTTACACTTTACCAAATAATGCATTTAATCATTCAAAAAAGACATACTCATAAGATTTCATCATCAATGATCAAATCCCTAATCAATAATCTGTATATACCTTATATAGGATTTTTAAGCCATAAAATCCTATTTACCAATTTTTCAACTTCACATAACATATTTAATTAATATGTTCGTAACTAAACCATTTTCATAAAAAATATTAAATCAGTCCCAAACATTTTTCTTTTCTGGGATTTAGCAGAATATAGTCCCATATTGAACATATATTTTTCTCAGAATTTTTAAAATTCATTTACTAGTTTTCATATGGCCAAAAGTGCCGAATATTTAGACATTTATCATAAATTGTACTTTTGTCCAAAAATTTCGAAATTTACAAGGTATACTCCTGTTATATACATGTACTCCCAATAAAACGTTCACCAATTTTGGAGTTAACCATAAAAAGTTATAAGGGTTTACTTTTAAAATAGTATTTTCTCATAAAATTCATATCTTCTAATCTATACATCCAAAAATCGTCATTTTTCGACACAATCTAGAAAACTCAATAATTTATCATTTCCAAATTTTTCAGAATTTTTGAGGGTCAGAAAAATTATAAAACTGCAAATGGATTTTCACCCGCCCTACGGTAATCCACGTAGACAGATCATTTCCACAATTTAATAAGGAATGAATACGAAGGATCATTCACCATGCATGCTGAGAATCCACATGTACAAAAGTTATTCTAATAGAATAATAAAGAATGGAATAATGTAAGAATTCACTCATGTGTAATCCGCATGCATACAAGTTATTCCAACAAAAATGATAAAGAATGGAACCAAAGTCATACGTAACCCTTGCAATTATATTCTAATGAATAATAATAAAGAATGGACCAAGTCATACGTAATCAAGATGTATAGGATATTCCAATGTAATAATAAAGAATGGAATAACAACAAAATCACCGTGCATGTATGATAGATCAAGCAGACAAAGTTATTCCAATGTAATAATAAAGAATGGAATAATGTAAAAATTTCACCATGTATATGCGATGCCATCACAGATATGCATGTTATTCCAACATAATTATAAAGAATGAAATAACAACCCTTACAATTATTGAAAAAAATAACTCTCTTCATGAATATGAAAGAATAATACCCATTACCTTAGAAAAATCGGATACCGGAATAAAGAGGTAGTAGACTTCTTCTTCTTTTTTCTATAATTTCTCTATAATAATTGCTATACTGTAGCTTTAGTGAATTGGTGAAAATAATGAAGAATGAGCTTCTATTTATAGGAAAATATAGTTTCAATAATTGCACATTTTGGGGCTCAAAATATTACAAAGATAATACCTCCCTCTTTTTCTTTATTTTTAATTTAGTCCTACAAGTATTATAAAACTTGCACCACCTCCCCTAATAGTAAATCATGTGAATCAATAGTAAATCATGTGAATGAATAGTTCTAGACATGTGAAAATACAAATTACAATATAGTACCTCCATCTATACCTCCATTTTTAACTTAATCATGCAAGTATTATCAATCTTGCATCAACTCCCCTAATAGTAAATGAATGTGAATCAATAGTACATACATGTGAATAAATAGTTATAATCATGTGAATCAATAGCAATTAATTGCTCATTTATCTGGTTAATTACCCGATTGGTCAATATAACCTCCAGACATCAATTATTATCGAAATAAATGTCGATTTTCACTAACACTAATAATTCCAACACAATGGAACTATCAATTTCATCCTTAATAAACACGAACTTATTCATCATTAATATTATAATTCACAATATTTAACAACCGTGTCGCTCCCAGTGAAAGAGGGGGCTTTTCGATAAGGATTTCTCCTTATCAAGCGCAATTAGGTGACCAAACTTCTCCTCGATGTAACTTCTAGACATTATCAATATTGCAAAATAATAATATGAATAACTTTGTCGTCTCAATTATTGATTTAATAATATAACATATTATACAGATGATATTGTGACAATAATTGAATCAATAATATAAGAGATATGATGCAGCAATTACTATAGAAATAATTTAAGTATAACTGAGTGACTTCTCACGTAAGGATCAATAATCAATACCATATGCTACAATGCAACCACATGTATTACTGTACTTTTACTACCGGATAGTTCAACAGTTTAACGGTAAAACTTTCGCCGTTATTTTTATAAAAAGATAATTCTGTCGTTTTCTAACTACGACAATACTTCCATCAGGGGGTCCACTAATGATTGTGTCGTCATACGCGCCGCCTCTAAAAAAGAATATTCCCCACCAAACAAATATTTTATAACAACTTGCTTACTTTGCAAAATTTTCAAATATCACCCTTAACTTTAAACTTTTATCAATTTAACTATTTACCAAAATAAAAAAATAAATATAAGAAAATTGAATACTTTCATTTCATAAAATTTGGGATCTCAAAATCTCCTCTCCTTATGAAATATCGCCTCGAAATTTACGTATTGCACTGTATTCGAGAGATGAGAATACCTTGCTTTCTTTTTTGGATTGTACCTTCCCCGGTTATATCCTCTCAGATCATGATTTTTTTCATTGTTCATCTCATGTATTTTAGATATCATCCTAGAATATATCTTCAAAACAAAGGTTAATTGACATATCACAAATTGTCAACTTATCAAGTAAAAATTTCAGCTTAGGTAAGTCATACACTAGCGAAGTATATTACTCATCTCTCCCCTCCTAATTCTAGACTAATATCTCCGCCAGCGACCATATCCCTAAGCTCTGATACCAAATATGATGCCACCAAAATAGGTATACATCACCCATCTTGAGTCGCCAGAAAATACCCTACTGACAACCCCATTTATACAACTGTCGTGCAGAAAACGACCACAGTTAAACTGTGAGTTTTAATACAAATATATATAAATCTCCTGGTGCCTTGACCACAAGACCTTACAATGGTACCTCACATAAAGGTACAGTCAAAACTTTTTTTTTAGAAATTAAAATCTTTGGAAAATACTCAAGGAAACCTTCGTACATGGGAGGCCATGCGTCTAGGTTATGATATATATCATATGTCCATAGAATTATCCTTGGTTAACCCATTAGTCCCCAAAGAAAAATAAGAAGATTGATATCATCTTATTTCCAATGGTGAGTCTTCTTTTGATATATAATTATCTCCATTGTCTCCAATTGATAATTATACTCCAAACAAACTCCAAGATTATATAGGTAGTGCTCGTAGATATACTCGGCAAGTGGATGTGCACAATCTTGTCTTATGATAACACGAAGTCGTCTGTCATTAGACATCTTGTATGATAGTGTCAAAAACACCCTTCCAACGTTGGGTTCGCCTCACCCTATTTGATTCACCAAATATAACTACTAAATGATGTATAAAATACAACACACTTTTCTATAATTCTCAATAAAAGAACCTTCCGCATTGCTTTTAGAGACCAATAACTCTATTCTCTCTAATCCCCTCACACCCCCGCCAACCCAAATACCTACACTCTTATTACCTGAAAGGAATTGTGAAGCAAAAGGGTGAGCACAACTAGCCCAGTAAAGAATATCATGACTAAAGATAATTAAATTATCAATAGCATTCGTCAATGATAAATCAAAGATTTAGAACATATGGTAGATGATAAAACTTTTCAACCATAGTTGCAGCGGAACGAGAATCCCATTAGAAGAGTCAAATAGACCATAAAGTCTATTATATTCTCCACGTTAAAAATCCACCAACAATGTTTTATCCCTGTAACATCAGTCAACAAATCTTGTCCACAATCAGGTGAATAACTCATAATCATAATTGTGGCTCTAAACTCCTCTTCGCACCCAGGACGAAGATAATTTTCATCACCTGTCTTTACCAAAAATATCAAAGACCATGGTTATACCAAATTACAATTCTTGTCCATAATCATACTAATAAATTCATTTTTTTACTACGGGCCAAAGATATTCATTAACAGTTCATCTTTCCACTCCAGGCCAAAGACATGCAACTGTATTTTGGAAGAGTAAAGTAGAGCATGATACCTACTATCTTCTACGAATTAAAAGTTTTTCATCAACTTTATCGCTGAGACTAAGCTTAATAAATAAACCACATCACCGAATCATCCTTGCACTACAGGCCAAGGATATTCATTCTAATACCACCCACAATTTTTCCTAGCACTACGGCCAAGGATAATCGTGTTTTCATCAACGGTCATGATCATGCCATAAAATAATTCATCTTTGCACCCTTGGCCAAAGAGAACCCATGGTCATGATCATACCAAAAACTGTCTATCAATGCACAACGGTCCAATGCGGACTTTTATCACATCATTTGTAACATTATGGTCCTGATTATATCGAATAATTCCTGCTCGTAATCATACCAAATCCATCTATGCACATAAGCCACAGATAACTTTTATCACAATATAAACATGAGGATAATGACAATAATAAAAGCATTAATCAAACGAAACCAAGGATAAATATTAAAGACTTTAAATCTATCCAAATATTATCAATCACTTAATAAACTCATAATCTAATATTATTAATATTATAACAATATTTTAATCACTTCTTAAACTCATAAACAATTTATTTTAATTGTTTACACTTTACCAAATAATGCATTTAATCATTCAAAATGCTATACTCATAAGATTTCATCACCAATGATCAAATCCTTCATCAAAATCAGATATATACCTTATATAGGATTTTCAAGCCATAAAATCCTATTTACCAATTTTTCAACTTCACATAACATATTTAATTCATATGTTCAGAATTAAACTATTTTCATAAAAAAAAAAAAATCAAATCCCAAAAAATTTTTCTTTTCTCGGATTTAGCATAATATAGTCCCATATTGAACATATATTTTTCTCGAATTTTTAAAATTCATTTACTATTTTTCATATGGCCAAAACTCGCTTAATATTTAGACATTTATCATAAATTGTACTTTAGTCCAAAAATTATGAAATTTACAGGGTATACTCCTGTTATATACATGTACTCCCAATAAAACTGTCACCAATTGTGGAGTTAACCACAAAGAGTTATAAGGATTTACCTTTAAAATAGTCTTTTCTCATAAAATTCATAACTCATAATCTATACATCCAAAAATCGTCATTTTTTGACACAATCTAGAAAACTCAACAATTTATCATTTCCAAATTTTCCAAAATTTTTGAGGGTCAAAAAAATTACGAAATCAAAAATGGATTTTCACTCATACTGCAGAATCCACGTAGATGCATCATTTCCACAATTTAATAAGGAATGAATACGAAGGATCATTCACCATGCATGCGGTAATCCACATGATGCAAAGTTATTCCAAATGTAATAATAAAGAATGGAATAATGAAGAATTCACCATGCATGCAAATCCACACAGCAAAGTTATTCCAACATAATAATAAAGAATGGAACCAATAACCAGTAATGCGAATAATCAAGATGCATGTGATATTCCAACGTAATAATAAAGAATGGAACCAGTCATTGTATGTAATCCATGCAATAAATATGATATTCCAACAGAATAATAAAGAATGGAATAACAACAAAATTCACCAGCATGCGATAGATCAAGACGCATGTGTTATTCCAATGTAAAATAATAAAGAATGGAATAATGTAAGAATTTCACCATGTATGCGGTAGATTTGCATAGATAGGTTATTCCAACATAATAATAAAGAATGGAATAACAACCCTTACGAGTATTGAAAGAAAATAACTCTCTCATGAATACAAAAGAATAATACCCCTTACCTTAGAAGAAAATCGGATACTCGGAATAAAGGAGGTAGTAGACTTTCTTTCTTCTTTTTTCTATAATTTCTCTCTATAATAATTGCTCTATAGCTTTTAGTGAATTAGTGAAAAATAATGAAGGAATGAGCTTCTATTTATAGGAAAATATAGTTTCAATAATTGCACATTTTGGGGGCTCAAAATATTACAAGATAATACCTTCCTCTTTTCTTCATTTTTAATTTAGTCCTCGCAAGTATTATCAAACTTGCACCACCTCCCCTAATAGTAAATCATGTGAATCAATAGTAAATCATGTGAATGAATAGTTCTAAACATGTGAAAATATGAATTACAAAGATAAGACATCCATCTATACCTCCATTTTTAACTTAGTCATGCAAGTATTATCAATCTTGCACCAACTCCCTAATAGTAAATGAATGTGAATCAATAGTACACATGTGAACAAATAGTTATAATCATGTGAATCAATAGCAATTAATTGCTCATTTATCCCATTAATTACCCGATCGGTCAATATAACCTCCAAACATCAATTATTATCAAAATAAATGTCGATTTTCACTAACACTAATAATTCCAACACAATGGAACTATCAATTTCATCTTTAATCAACACGAAACTTATTCATCATTAATATTATAATTCACAATATTTAACAACCAGTCGCTCCTGAAAAAGAGGGGGCTTTCCGATAAGGATTTCTCCTTATCACGCCGCAATTAGGTGACCAAACCTCTCCTTGATGTAACTTCAAGACATTATCAATATTATAAATAATAATATGAATAACTTTGTGCCTCAATTATTGATTTAATAATATAACATATTATACGATGATACTGTGACAATAATTGAATCAATAATATGAGAGATATGATGCAAAGAATTATCGTAGCAATAATTGAGTATAACCGAGTGACTTCTCACGTAAGCATCAATAATCAATACCGTGTGATACTATGCAACCACGCCATTACAGTACTTTTACTAATGGGTAGTTCAACAGCTTTAACAAGTAAAACTTTCGGCCGTTATTTTTATAAAAAGATAATTATGTCATTTTCTAACTACGATAATACTTTCGTTGTGGGTCCACTAAATGATTGTGTTGCCGTCATTTAATATTCCTTGTTAAAAAAAGAATATTCCCCGACACAACGAATATTTTATAACAACTTGCTTACTTTGCAAAATTTTCAAATATCACCCTTAACTTTAAACTTTTATCAATTTAAATATTTGCCAAAATAAAAAAATTGAATACTTTTATTTCATAAAATTCGAGATCTCACAGTATAACCATGACCTTTAATATTTCAGGTAAAGACAGGTGATAAAAATTATCTTCGTCCTGGGCGCGAAGAGAAATTTAGAACCACAATTATGATTATGAGTTATTCACATGATTGTGGGCGAGAACATGCCGATTGTTACTGAGGATAAAACATTGTTAGTAGACTTTTAACATGGAGAAGATAATAGACTTTACGGTCTATGTGACTCTTCTAATGGATTGCTCGTTCCGCTGCAACTATGGTTAAAAAGTTTTATCATCTACAATATGTTCTAAATCTCTGATTTATTACTGACGAAGGCTATTGATAATTTAATTATCTTTAGTCATGATATTCTTTACTGGCTATTTGTGCTCACTCTTTTGCTTCACAATTTCTTTCAGGTAATAAGAGTGTAGCTAGGTCGTGTGGGGGTAACATGGGAATAGAACAGTGGTCTATAGGTGTTGAGGTTTCCCCTAAAATAGTATGGAACTAATTTTATTGAGAATTTAGATAAGTGTGTCTAATTTTATACGTCATTTAACCGTTGATTTTGGTGAACCGAATAGGGGAGGTGAAACCAACTTTGGAAGGGTGTTTTGCCACTATCATACAAGATGTCTAATGACATACGACTTCGTGTTATCATAAGACAAGGTTGTGCACATCCACTTTCTAAGTATATCTACGAGCACTACCTATATAATCTTGGAGTTTGGTTGAAATATAATTCTCAATTGGAGAAAATGGAGATAATTATATGTCAAGAGAAGACTCACCATTGGAAAGAACATGATAGCAATCTTCTCATTTTTTTCTTTGGGGTCTATTGGGTCAACCAAGGATATTTCTCAAGTCATATGATATCTATTATAATTTAGATGCATGGCCTCTCATGTACGAAGGTTTCCTTGAGCATTTTCCAAAGATTTTAATTTCTAAAATAGTTATTGATTGTACCTTTATGTAAGGTACCACTGTAAGGTATCAATGTGAGGTTCTATCTAGGTAAAGGGATGAGAGTCATAGTTGTTATCTATTTGTATTAAAACTCATAACATATGTGTTATCATATTTTGCACGACAATTATAATAATGAAGTTTGTATTTGGAAATTGCATTGAGTGTATTTCATGGAGACTCAGAATAGGTTGTGTGGATTGGACCTATTTTGGGGGCATTACATTTGGTATCAGAGCTTAGGGATATGGTCATTGGCGAAGATCTGAGTCTAGAACTAGGAGGGGAGAGACGAGTAATATACTTCGCTAGTGTGTGACTTACCTAAGCTGAAATTTCTTAATTGATAAATTGACAAATTATGATATGTCAATTAACCTTTGTTTTGAATCTGTATTATAGAATAAGCAATGGAGAAATCATGATGACAAGGAAGATGGAATATGAAAGCAAGGTATTCTCAACTCTTTGAAATACCTTGTACGTAAATTGCGGGGACGAAATTTCATAAGGATGGGAGATTGTAAGACCCCGAATTTTATGAAATTAAAATTATTCAATTTTTATATTTAATAAATAGTTAAATTGATAAAAGTTTAAAGTTATGGGTGAAATGTATAAATTTTGCAAAATAAGCAAGTGGTTATAAAATATTCATTGTTGTCGGGGAGTATTCGTACGACGGTGCATCCATTTGTTGGCCCCATAATAGAGTAACTGTCGGATGATGAAAATGACAAGTATAAGTTTTTATAAATAACGACGTAGTTGTTACCGTTAACACTGTTGGAATACCCGGTGGTTAAAATACGATGTCTGGTCGCATTGCGTTACACCAGTATTAGCATAATATTTTGAATTATTGATTCTTACGTGAAGACACTACTCAATAATTGTTCTGAAATTCATCGTTCAATATTTTATTTTATTGGTTCAATAATTGCTACATTGATATTTTATATTATTGTTGTTTCAATAATTGTCACTGCACAATATTTCCCATTATCATATCAATAATTCATATTATTTGAATAATATTATTAGATAGCATTATTGGCAATGCCTACGGAAGTTCTGTCTAGGAAAGGGGTTTGGTCATCTAATTGTGTGCCAGTAAGGAGAAATCCTTATCGAAAAGCCCCATCTTTCTTGGGAACGACCTGATTGTCATATTCTGATTCTATAATATTATTTATGAATAATTAATTATTAATTTTTATGATAAGTAAATATTTATTTTTATGTGGATATAAATGAAGGAATTAATGCTAAGGTATTTTATCAGTATTTTGTCGGAATGGAGGTATTAAAAATCATCCGTATGTGGATTTTGGACATTTTCTGTTTGGAATTTGGAAAAACTTTCTTCTACAAAGTTATAGAGAATTAAATTTCCTATGGAATAGACATGAGATTCATATTTTTTCTGATAAAAGGGATTTTATTATGAATTATTGAAATTGCTGATTATTGTTTAAATTTAAAACATTTTGGAAATTTTCTAGAATGGGTGGGCCCCACTTTTTGTTGGTGAGAAATGTGCTAAAATTTTCTTTCAAAAGTGGTGGGCTTGAATAGTAGCCATCAGGTAGCAGGTTAAGTTTTCTTTGGCGTTCTAGTAATTTCCTATAAATCACACCAGATTCACACAAGAATCATAAGTTTTCTCTCTCTATATTATCGAGCGTATTTTGTGAGTATTTAGATACTTTGAGAGTTGCTATTCAGTGCAAGTTCCTTCAACGTTATCCGATATTTCAGGCAGAAGTACTATTCTTTTTAGGCAAGGGATAGTAAAGGATGTTATTTTTTTCGTAAATGATGTTTTTCGTTCAATGTCATTATGCCGAAATATTGGTATGAATTTTATTGTAAAATTTCTACCTTTTCATGTTGAGGTTATTATTCACGTATACGGCACTATTCACGTATATGGAACTATTCACGAATACAGTTGTTGCCTCTTTTATAGTACTTATAAAAGAGCTCTAACTCATGCAAGTATACACGGGTCAACAAGTAATACAGAGTAAGTAAAGTATCGATCCCACAGAGAAAGTGTTAACTCTAGATTACTATGCATTAATTAACTCACTATATTTATATGCTAAGACTATGGACTTAATTGTTGATTTAAACTAATTATGATTACCAACTAAAAATAAGAGTATAAATGGACTAAATATAATGTGGAAATAATGGGATCCTAACTTCATTCAATATTACATTCAATCGCCATATGTAATGCAAGAAGTGTTCACATATCACAGGATAATAGCCAAGGGCATAAAAGCGAGTTATAACCATTTTCCAATGCACTATAACCAACTCACATATCATCTACAGATGTTAGAATCTATGTAATCACCAATACCATCACAATTACCATATTCCTATGCGCAATTGTAATCCTATTGATTTTAAGCACAACCCTTATTCTATCTCATACGACAAAACAATATATTCCTATCTGTTTCACAAAATATGCAATCCCCATATTCGCATGCTATCATAATTTCATCCATATTCATATGTTCATTTCCAATTCCATATAAATACTAACATGAAGATTATCAGTCATTCATACATACAAACCAACCATGATAGATAACCCAATGATATGCAAAACAAATCTAACAGTTAGATGTGCAACCAAATTACATATTAAAATCCGTTAGGATCCCATAATGGAGTTTAGTTCATAACTGAACCAAAAGCCATTATGGGATCAAGGCTAAACATGATCAATAAACAAACGAATGGAAGAAAGTTAGAATAATCAAACCCAATAGTTGAATAGAAACCAATGATTAACTATTGAATCCACAAAGAATTCCCATAAACAATAATTAATATCCACGATGATAGAGATCTCCAAGAAGAAGTAGAGAAAAATAGACGATATGGCTTTCTCCTGTGTTGGAATCTCTCCTAAGGTGTAAACCCTAGTTTCTACTATAAAAGTTACGTAATAAAAGTCTCTTCTTCCTCTGACACACGTCAGAATCATTTTATACCCCATTACACATCATTAAGTTGAGAAATAAAAATAAAACAAATTACAGCATCACCATCGCGCGCGTCCCTAGTGTTTCTGGCTCGTGGCCGCGAGACTTGAAGTAAGTTCAGACCAAACCAGACGTCCTCTCTCGGCGCGTCACAAGACTCATACCTGGCCTGCGCCTTGAATTGGTCTCTCGCGATCAAGGCGTCCTTTTTCCTCATGGGCGCTTTGCTTGCGAAGGTTCCCATGTAAAGCTCAGACTCAGACGCACGCAGTCGCCTTTATCTTCGCTTGGCGCCGCTGTTTGCTGTGTCCTGCAATTAAAGTCGGTTTCACCTTGCTGCTGCTGCTACTTGCTTTAATCCTCATGCTAGCTTTATTTCTATGCCTCATTGTACCTCCATGCCATGCACATCCTCGCCTTTCAACTGGCCTTCACACATCCGCTCACCGATACCTCGAATTCCACCAAAATGAACCCGATTCCTGCACTTGTTCACCAAAAGGAGTATTAAGTATATGCAATGCAAAATAACGTGAAATACAACTAAAAAAAATGAAATGTACTCGAGGTGGGCACAATTCGCATGGACTAATATACAATAAGTGAGTAAAAATATCACTTATCAACAGTACTATTCACGAAGTATGCTTTTTATTGTGGAAGTTCTACATTTTCATGTCGGGGTTACTATTCACGTATACGGCTCTATTCATGTATACGACATTATTCACGAATACGGTACAATTCACAGAAAAATAAAATTTTCTCTTCTTTTTTCAAGATGTCTATTATGGTTACTATCTTTGATTGTATCCATGTTTTGATCTTCATTCTTGAATTTTACTCCACTATGGTTTATTACGGAGTATTTTTGAATTGGATTATCTAAAGTATGAATCCCTAATTTTTGTTCTTTTATCTCACTGGATTCGTTTCTTTAAGATACTTTTTATCATCATCGATCCTAAAGGGTGATATAACTGAATATCTTTGTCCTGTAGCGCAAAGATGAATGAGTACCTAATGAATATCTTTGGCCCATAGTGCAAAGATGGACATGTGTTGAGATGAACATGACCAACTGGTGATATGAATGAATAACTTTGGCCCAAAGTGCAAAGATGAATATTTGATTCAAGATGTATATTGATTAATGTCATAGAGATAAATCCATGTTTTGATCATATTGTTTTTATTATCATATATAACATTTTTATAATCTTGGTGATGAAATTTCTCTTTCACTTGAGTGTAAAGGTGGGTAGATTATTGGTATGATCGTGACTATGGGTTCTCTTTGGACAATATTGCAAAGTTGAATTGTTGACTGGTATGATCATGACCATTGAATTTACAATTGAATATCTTTAGCTTAAGTGCAAAGGTGAATTGATCAACATGGTTATAATTATTGTTTATATAAATTCTGAAATAATTATGTATTTCTTTGAGATATTAATATCATTGGCCTGTAGTGCAAAGATGACATTTGTTGAATATCTTTGGCATGTAGTGCAAAGATGACATGTTGTTGAATATCTTTGGCATGTAGTGCAAAGATGAACTGATGAATATCTTCGGCCCGTAGTGCAAAGATGAATTTATTAGTATGATTATGAACAGGAACTGTGATTTGGTATAACCATGATCTTTGATGTTTTAGGTAAAGACATGTGATGAAAATTATCTTCGTTGTAAGACCCCGAATTTTATGAAATAAAGGTATTCAATTTTCTTATAATTATTATGTTATTTAGTAAATGGTTAAATTGATAAAGGTTAAAGTTAAGGGTGATATTTGAATATTTTTCAAGGTAAGCAAGTTGATATAAAATATTCGATTGGTCGGGGAATATTCGTACGACGACACATTCATTGGTGGACCCCAAAACGGAGATACTATCGTAGTTAGAAAACGACTGAAATATTTTTATAAAATAACGGTAAAAGTTTTACCGTTAAACTATTGAACTACGTGGTGGTAAAAATACAGTAATACGTGTGGTTGCATAGTAGCACACGGTATTGATTATTGCTGCTTACGTGAGAAGTCACTCAGTTATACTCAATTATTGGTACAGTAATTGCTGCATCATATCTCTCATATTATTGGTTCAATTATTATCACAGTATCATCTGCATAATATTTATTATTATTAAATCAATAATTGAGACGACAAAGTTATTCATATTATTATTTGCAATATTAATGATGTTTAGAAAGTTCTGTCGAGGAGAGGTTTGGTCACCTAATTGCGGGCCAATAGGGAGAAATCCTTATCAGAAAGCCTCCTCTTTCCTAGGAATGATCTGGTTGTTAAATATTGTGAGTTATACTATTAATGATGAATAAGTTCGTATTGATTAAAGATGAAATTGATATTTCCATTGTGTTGGGATTATTAGTGTTAGTGGAAATCGACATCTATTCCGATAATAATTGATGTCTGGAGGTTTTATTGACCAATCGGGTAATTAATCGGATAAATGAGCAATTAATTGCTATTAATTCACATGCTTATAACTATTTGTTCACATGTGTGTACTATTGATTCACATGCATGTACTATTAGGGGAGGTGGTGCAAGATTGATAATACTTGCATGACTAAATTAAAAATGGAGGTATAGATGAAGGTACTATATTGTAATTAATTTTTTCACATGTCTAGAACTATGTATTCATATGATTGTACTATTGATTCACATGATGTACTATTAGGGGAGGTGGTGCAAGTTTGATAATATTTGCAGGACTAAATTAAAAATGAAGGAAAAAATGAAGGTATTATAATGTAATATTTTGAGCCCCAAAATGTGTAATTATCGAAACTATATTTTCCTATAAATAGAAGCACATTCTTCTTTCATTTTCACGAATTCACTAAGACTCACAAGAGCAATTATAGAGAGAAGTTATAGAGAGAAAGAAGAGGAGAAATCTGTTACCTCAATATTCTAGTATCCAGTCTTCTTCTGAGGTAAAAGATATTATTTTGTTCAGTATTCATAGGAATAATATTTTCTTCCATACTCTGTAGTATGTGAGTAATATTATTTCATCTCGTATTCCTGATTATACCCTCATTTTGTTAAAGTATTGCTTCTATACTCCGTGAAATTAGTAGAATATCCTTGAAATTTGTGCTTCATCTATTATCATTTCACAAGGATATTTTCTACACATTCTTGTTAAATTTTAAGCTTTTCATGTCGGAGTACTGTCCATGAATAGTATTCATTTTTACGGTACTATTCATAAAGTACTATTCATATGGTACTATTCACAAAGTACTATTCACGTGGTACTATTCATAAAGTACTATTCACGGGTATTATTCACAAAGTACTATTCACGAGTACTATTCACGAGTACTATTCACGAGTACTATTCACAAAGTACTATTCACGAGTACTATTCACAAAGTACTATTCACGGGGTACTATTCTCGAAGTACTATTTATGGGGTACTATTCACTCGGGCACTATTCACCTGGGAAATTATTCATGACAAAAATTGATTTCTTTGCTATCCAAATCATTTTTGATACAATATTATTCTTGAATTTTACTCCACAAAGCAGTATCATGTTGACAATTTGGACATTATTAAATTCTGGATAAATTAAGTTAAGGCGGAGACGTGGATAAAGCAGATCACCAAGATATTTGATGTCTTGGGATGCTCCGAGGAGCAAAAGGTTCCCTTTGCCAACTTCATGTTGCGAGGAGAGGCAGATTACTGGTGGGAATCAGTAAAATGTACTCAGCCTGCCGCACTGAAGATGTCTTGGGAGAAGTTCCAAGAACTGTTCAATGACAAGTACTTTCCCGAAAGTATTCATCACATGAAGGAGGTAGAGTTCATCAAGCTGGAGCAAAACAATATGACCGTGTTGCAGTACGAAGCTAAGTTTGCCGAGTTGTCTCAGTTTGCATTCCACTTGGTTGATAATGAGGAGAGAATGACGCGGATGTTTCTAAGAGGTTTGAAACCCGAGATACATCAATACTTAATTTCTCACAAATTGTTTTTGTATTCAGATGTAGTGAATAGGGCTCAGTTATTGGAGCGCAATAATGAGCCAACCCAACCAAAAGATAATTAGCACCAACACGATAATAATCGTACCAGTGGAAATGAACATCGGAACAATGATAACCTTCATGGAGGAAACTATCATGCTAGAAATGGTAACCACTTCAGTGGTAATCATGGCCAAGATAATAGAAGAAATGATTCAAGTGGAAAATTCAAGAAGATAAGATTTAACGATGATGGGAAGACGTCGGCAGCAACACCAGCGCCAGCAACAAATTCTAGGGGAGGAGAACGACCTCTAGTTAGATGCTACAGATGCGAAGAGTAGGGACACATAAGTCCAAACTATTCACAGCCTTCCAAGGTATGTTTTAGTTGTGGAAATAACGGTCACATAGCTCAATTTTGTCATGTAGAGAAATCAAGTCCAGCTGGGACGGTGGCACCAAAGGCGAATATGGATAAAACAAATTCGGTGGTTTCAGGAAGAGCGTTTTTCGTGACTTCTCAAAAAGCGAGTAACCCGAACAAAGTTAGCACGGGTTAGTTAATTGTAAATTCTTACAAAGTCTATACCTTATTAGATACCAGTTCTACAAACTCTTTTATTTATCCTGCTTGCACTCAACATTTATATTTGACTCTGGAGAAATTAGACTTTGACTTATCTGTTGAAACTCCGTTAGGAGAAACCTTCATTACATGTGTTATCCAAGTCTTGGATGAGAGTCATAGTTTTTAAATGATATTTCTATCGTTAATAAATTTCCCGACGTATTCTTTAAGAACTTCCTAGCCTACCCCTAGAGCGTGAAATCGAATTTTGTATTGACCCCAATACAAAACATATTTCTAAAACCCTCAAATAGTTCTTCACCCAAAACGAACGTAACATGCGTCGAAGTCGTTGGCTCGAGCTGTTGAAGATTAAGACCATACCATTCAATATTATCGTGGAAAAAGTGAACGTGGTAGCTGATACATTGAGTAGAAGATCGTATGTGTTTACAATTGTAACGTTGTTAACACAAAGACCCATTTCATATGACTTACAAATGATAAAGATAGAGTTAAAGACTCTAGAGACCCACGTGATGATGTCAAATAATACGAGTAGAATCGACGTTAATCGATAAAGTTAAAACCGCTCAAGCTACACACCCGGAGCTGATGAATATGAAGAAGAAGGTTCAAGAGGGCGTTATTCTAGAAGCAAGAATCGACAAAGAGAGTAAATCTTAACCCTCGATGTAATTGGGCCATTCAAAATCCTCGATCGAGTAGGAACTGTGGCCTATAGACTCATTTTACCGCCAAGTATGTTGTGTGTTCATAACGTTTTTTACGTATCGATGTTACAAAAATATGTGGATGACCAGAACCACATTATTGAATTAAAACTAGACGAGATAGCAGAAGATTTAATGTATGAGGAGATACGTGTTAAAATCTTGGATAAAAAGGATTATATTCTACGCTCAAAGGTTATACCTCAAGAATTAGAATCTGACGAGGCATCATCATCTCTTCGACATACCAGGTATGTACGTAAATTTCAAAGGCAAAATTTCATAAGGAGGGGAGATTGTAAGAACCCAAATTTTATGAAATAAAGGTATTCAATTTTCTTATAATTATTATGTTATTTAGTAAATGGTTAAATTGATAAAGGTTAAAGTTAAGGGTGATATTTGAAAATTTTGCAAGGTAAGAAAGTTGATATAAAATATTCGATTGGTCAGAGAATATTCGTTTTAACAGGGAATATTCGTACGACGGCACAATCATTGGTGGACCCCACAACAGAGGTACTATCGTAGTTAGAAAATGACTGAAATATTTTTATAAAATAATGGCGAAAGTTTTACCGTTAAACTATTGAACTACCTTTTGGTAAAAGTACAGTAATACGCGTGGTTGCATAGTAGTACACGGTATTGATTATTGATGCTTACGTGAGAAGTCATTCAGTTATACTCAATTATTGCTACAGTAATTGTTTCATCATATCTCTCATATTATTGATTCAATTATTATCACAGTATCATCTACATAATATTTATTATTATTAAGTCAATAATTGAGACGACAAAGTTATTCATATTATTATTTATAATATTGATGATGTCTAGAAAGTTCTGTCGAGGAGAGGTTTGGTCACCTAATTGCGCGCCAATAGGGAGAAATCCTTATCGAAAAGCCCCCTCTTTCCTGGGAATGATCTGGTTGTTAAATATTGTGAGTTATACTATTAATGATGAATAAGTTCGTGTTGATTAAAGATGAAATTGATATTTCCATTGTGTTGGGATTATTAGTGTTAGTGGAAATCGACATCTATTCTGATAATAATTAATGTCTGGAGGTTATATTGACCAATCAGGTAATTAATCGGATAAATGAGAAATTAATTGTTATTAATTCACATGCTTATAACAATATTCACATGTGTGTACTATTTATTCACATGCATGTACTATTAGGGGAGGTGGTGCAAGATTGATAATACTTGCATGACTAAATTAAAAATGAAGGTATAGATGAAGGTACTATACTGTAATTAATTTTTTCACATGTCTAGAACTATTTATTCAAATGATTGTATTATTTATTCACATGATGTACTATTAGGGGAGGTGGTGCAAGTTTGATAATATTTGCAGGACTAAATTAAAAATGAAGGAAAAGATGAAGGTATTATACTATAATATTTCGAGCCCCAAAACGTGCAATTATCGAAACTATATTTTCCTATAAATAGAAGCTCATTCTTCTTTCATTCTCACCAATTCACTAAGACTCACAAGAGCAATTATAGAGAGAGAAGCTATAGAGAGAAAGAAGAGGAGAAATATGTTACCTCACTATTCTAGTATCCAGTCTTCTTCTGAGGTAAGGGATATTATTTTGTTCAGTATTCATAGGAATAATATTTTCTTCCATACTCTGTAGTATGTGAGTAATATTATTTCGTCTCTTATTCATGACTATACCCTCATTTTGTTAAAGTATTGCTTCTATACTCCGTGAAATTAGTAGAATATCCTTGAAATTTGCGCTTCATCTAGTATCGTTTCACAAGGATATTTTCTACACATTCTTGTTAAATTTTAAGCTTTTTATGCCGGAGTACTGTCCATGAGTAGTATTCATTTTTATGGTACTATTCACAAAGTACTATTCATGGGGTACTATTCATAAAGTATTATTCATGGGGTACTATTCACGGGTACTATTCATAAAGTACTATTCACGAGTACTATTCAAAACTACTATTCACAGGGTACTATTCTCGAAGTACTATTCACGGGGTACTACTCACTCGGGCACTATTCACCTGGGAAATTATTTATGACAAAAATAAATTTCTTTGTTGTCCAAATCATTTTTGATACAATATTATTCTTGAATTTTACTCCACAAAGCAGTATCATGTTGACAATTTGAACATTATTGAATTCTGGATAAATTAAGTTATAAATCTTTAAAAAGTTATCATTTGCTTTCTTTTAATTGAATTCTTATATCATTGTCATCATCATCACGCTTATATTATGATATAAGTCATCTGTAGCTTACGTGCATAGATGTAATATTAATTGGTATGATTATGACCAGGGATTATTCGGTATAATCATGACCATAATGTTACAAATGATGTGGTAAAAATCTTCATTGGCCTGTAGTGCATTGATGGACAGTTCTTGGTATGATTATGAGTAGGGACTATTCGGTATAATCATGATCATTGATGATTACATGAATATCCTTGGCTCGTAGTGTAGGGATGATTCGATGATGTGGTTTATTTATTAAGCTGAGTCTCAGCGATAAAATTGATGATAAACTTTTTAAATCATAGAAGATAGTAGATATCATGCTCTACTTGACCCTTTTAATGGATTATTTATTCCGCTGCAGTTAAACTTGATGTTTATTATATTTTATCAGTTTAACACTGTTGAAGGCTAACGATAATTTATTCTGCATTATCTTAGTGGGCTAGTTGAGCTCACCCTTTGTTTTCATTATTCTCTTCAGGAAATGAGAATATAGTTGAGACTAGTCGGGGAACGGAGTGACGGTCCAGATGTTTGCATTAGTAGTCCTCACTATTCAGTGAAATAGTGTGATAATAAATGTAATAAGGACTCCATTTGAGTTTGAATACTGTCTAGAAGACAATACTCGTGTAAAAACTCTCAGCTCATGTTGTATAATTAAGTTTGTATTTGTATTTTGTACCATGTATTTGGCAACTCAGAATGGGTGATGTATACCTATTTTGGGGGCGTCACTTTTGTCTTGGTGCGAAGAGTAATTTAGAACCACAATTATGATTATGAGTTATTCACATGATTGTGGACAGGAAGTATTGATTGATGTTAACAGCATAAAACATTATTGGTGGACTTTTAACATGGAGAAGATAATAGACTTTACGGTCTATTAGACTTTTCTAATTGATTGCTTGTTCCGCTGCAACTATGGTTGAAAAGTTTTATCATCTACCATATGTTCTAAATCTTTGATTTATTATTGACGAAGGCTATTGATAATTTAATTATTTTTAGTCATGATATTCTTTACTTGGCTATTTGTACTCACCCTTTTGTTTCACAATTCCTTTCAAGTAATAAGAGTGTAGCTGAGTTGAGCGAGGGTAACAGGGGAATAGAACGGTGGTCTATAGCTATTAAGGTTTCCCCTAAAACAGTATGGAACTAATTTTATTGAGAATTTAGATAAGTGTGTCGTATTTTATACGTCATTTAACCGTTGATTTTGGTCAACCGAATAGGGGAGGTGAACCCAACTTTGGAATGGTGTTTTGCCACTATAATACAAGATGTCTAATGACATACGACTTCGTGTTATCATAAGACAAGGTTGTGCACATCCACTTGCTGAGTATATCTACGAGCACTACCTATATAATCTTGGAGTTTGGTTGAAATATAATTCTCAATTGGAGACAATGAAGATAATTATATGTCAAGAGAAGACTCACCATTGGAAAGAACATTATAGCAATCTTCTTATTTTTCTTTGGGGTCTATTGGGTCGCATGGCCTCCAATGTACGAAGGTTTTCTTGAGCATTCTTCAAAGATTTTAATTTCTAAAATAGTTATTAATTGTACCTTTATGTAAGGTACCACTGTAAGGTATCAATGTTAGGTGCTATCCAGGTAAAGGGATGAGAGTCACAGTTGGTATCTATTTATATTAAAACTCACACCATATGTGTTATCGTATTTTCACGACAATTGTAATAATGAAGTTTATATTTGGAAATTGCATTGAGTGTATTTCTTGGCGACTCAGAATAGGTTGTATGGATTAGACCTATTTTGGGGGCATTACATTTGGTATCAGAACTTAGGGATATGGTCGCTGGCGAAGATCTTAGTCTAGAACTAGGAGGGGAGAGACGAGTAATATACTTCGCTAGTGTGTGACTTACCTAAGCTGAAATTTCTGACATGATAAATTGACAAATTTTGATATGTCAATTATCCTTTGTTTTGAAGTTGTATTCTAGAATAAGCAATGGAGAAATCATGATGACAATGAAGATGGAATTTGAAAGCAAGGTATTCTCAACTCTTCGAAATACCGGGTACGTAAATTTCGAGGACGAAATTTCATAATGAGGGGAGATTGTAAGACCCCGAATTTTATGAAATAAAAATTATTAAATTTTTCTATTTAATAAATAGTTATATTGATAAAACTTTAAAGTTATGGGTGAAATGTACAAATTTTGCAAAATAATCAAGTGGTTATAAAATATTCATTGTTGTCGGGGAATATTCGTTTGGTCGTGGAATATTCTTGTTATCGGGGAATATTCGTATGACGGTGCAGCCATTTATGGGCCCCATAATAGAATATCTATCGGATGAAGAAAATGACAAGTATGAGTTTTTATAAATAATGGCGTAGTTGTTACCGTTAACACTGTTGGAATATCCGGTGGTTAAAATATAGTAATACGCATGATTGCACAGTAGCACACGGTATTGCACATTATTTTTGAAGTATTAATTCTTACGTAAGAAGACACTACTCAATAATTGTTACAGAATTACTGTTCAATATTTTATTTTATTGATTCAATATAATTGTTATGTTGATCTTTTATATTATTGTTGTTTCAATAATTGTCACTGCACAATATTTCTCATTATCAGATCAATAATTCATATTATTTGAATAATATTATTAGATAGCATTATTGGCAATGTCTAAGGAAGTTCTGTCTAGAAAAGGAGTTTGGTCACCTAATTGCGTGCCAGCAAGGAGAAATCTTTATCGAAAAGCCCCTTTTTTCCTTAGAATGACCTGGTTGTCATATTGTGATTCTGTAATATTATTTATGAAAATAATTATTACTTTTTATGATAAGGAAATATTTATTTTTATGTGGATATAAAAGAAGGAATTAATGCTGAGGTGTTTTATCAGTATTTTGTCGGAATAGAGGTATTAAAAATCATCCGTATGTGAATTTCGGACATTTTCTATTTGGAATTTAAAAACACTTTCTTCTACAAAGTTGTAGAGAATTAAATTTCCTATGGAATAGACATGAGATTCGTATTTTTCTGATAAAAGGGCTATTTATTATGAATTATTAAAGTTGTTGATTATTGTTTAAATTTAAAATATTTTGAAAATTTTCTAGAATGGGTGGACCCCCCCCCCCCCTTTTGGTTGGTGAGAAATGTGCTGAAATTTTATTTCAAAAGTGGTTGGCATGAATAGTAGCAGGTGAAGCCATCAGGTAGCAGGTTAAGTCTTCTTTGACGTTCTAGTATTTTTCCTATACATAGGGTGCTTAGTTAGAATTGAAAATACACCAGAATCATAAGTTTTCTCTCTCTATATTATCAAGCGTATTTTGTGAGTATTTAGATACTTTCAGAGTTGCTATTCAGTGCAAGTTCCTTCAGCGTTATCTGATATTTCAGGCAGAAATACTATTCTTTTGAGGTAAGGGATAGTAAGGGATGTTATTTTCTTCATAAATGATGTTTTTCTTTCAATGTCATTATGCTGAAATATTGGTATGAATTTTATTGTGAAATTTCTACCTTTTTATGTTGAGGTTACTATTCACGATACTAAGACTATTCACGATATCTGGTAATATTCACGAATCTGATCTTATTCACGAAGTATGATTTTTCTTGTGGAATTTCTACTTTTTCATGTCGGGGTTAATATTCATCTATACAGAAATATTCACGTATACGGCACTATTCACGAATACGACATTATTCACAGAAAAATAAAATTTTTTCTTCTTTGTCCAAGATGTCTATTATGGTTACTATCGTTGATTGTATCCATATTTTGATCTTCATTCTTGAATTTTACTCCACTATGGTTTATTACGGAGTATTTTTTAACTTGGATTATCTAAAGTACGAATCCCTAATTTTTGTTCTTTTATCTCACTGAGTTCATTTCTTTAAGATATTTTTCGTCATCCTCAGTCCTAAAGGGTGATATAACTGAATATCTTTGGCCTGTAGTGCAAAGATGAATGAGTAACTGATGAATATCTTTGGCCCGTAGTGCAAAGATGGACAGGTATTGAGATGAACATGACTAACTGGTGATACGAATGAATAACTTTGGCCCGTAGTGCAAAGATGAATATTTGATTCAAGATGTATATTGATTGATGTCATAGATATAAATTCATGTTTTGATCATATTGTTTTTATTATCATATATAACATTTTTATAAACATTATTGGTGGACTTTTAACATGGAGAAGATAATTGACTTTATGGTCTATTTGACTCTTCTAATGGATTTCTCGTTCTACTGCAACTATGGTTGAAAAGTTTTATCATCTACCATATGTTCTAAATCTCTGATTTATTACTAACGAAGGCTATTGATAATTTAATTATCTTTAGTCAAGATATTATTTACTAAGCTATTTGTGCTCGCCTTTTTTCTTCATAATTCCTTTCAGGTAATAAGAGTGTAGATGGGTCGAGCCGAGCTAACAGGGGAATAGAAGGATGGTCTATAGATGTTGAGGTTTCCCCTAAAACAATATGGAACTAATTTTATTGAGAATTTTGATAAGTGTGTCGTATTTTATACGTCATTTAACCGTTGATTTTGGTGAACCGAATAGGGGAGGTGAACCCAACTTTGGAAGGGTGTTTTGTCACTATCATACAAGATGTCTAATGACATACGACTTTGTGTTATCATAAGAAAGGGTTGTGCACATCCACTTACTGAGTATTTTTACGAGCACTACCTATATAATCTTGGAGTTTGGTTGAAATATAATTCTCAATTGGAGACAATGGAGATAATTATATGTTAAGAGAAGACTCACCATTGGAAAGAACATGATAGCAATCTTCTAGTTTTTCTTTGGGGTCTATTGGGTCAACTAAGGATAATTCTCGAGTTATATGATATCTATTATAACTTAGATGCATGGCCTACCATGTACGAAGGTTTCCTTGATCATTTTCCAAAGATTTTAACTTTTTAAACAGTTATTAACTGTACCTTTTGTAAGGTACCACTGTAAGGTATCAATGTGATGTGCTATCCAGGTAAAGGGATGAGAGTCACAGTTGGTATCTATTTGTATTATATCTCACAACATATGTGTTATCGTATTTTGCACGACAATTATAATAATGAAGTTTATATTTGGAAATTGCATTGAGTATATTTTGTGGCAACTCAGACTAGGTTGTGTGGATTGGACCTATTTTGGGGGCTGTACATTTGGTATCAGAGCTTAAGGATATGGTCGCTGGTGGAGATCTGAGTCTAGAACTAGGGGGAGCGATGAGTAATGTACTTCGTAAGTGTGTGACTTACCTAAGCTACAATTTCTTACTTGATAAATTGACAAATTGTGATATGTCAATTAACCTTTATTTTGAAGCTGTATTCTAGAATAAGCAATGGAGAGATCATGATGACAAGGAAAATGCAATCTGAAAGAAAGGTATTCTCAACTCTTCGAAATACCAGGTACGTAAATTTCGAGGACAAAATTTCATAAGTAAGGGAGATTGTAAGACCTCGAATTTTATGAAATAAAATGTGACGCCCCCAAAATAGGTATACATCACCCATCTTGAGTCGCCAAATACATGGTACAAAATTCAAATACAACTTAATAATACAACTGTCGTGTAAAATACAACAAGACATAAACTGAGAGTTTTAATACGAATATTGTCTGCTAGACAGTATTCAACTGAAATGGAGTTCTCAATACATTTATTATCACACTATTTCATAGAATAGTGATAACTACTAATGTTATCATCCGGATAATACTCCGCTTCCCGACTAGTCCCGGATTACGCTTCTCATTTCCTCAAGAGAACAATGAAAGCAAAAGGGTGAGCTCAACTAGCCCAGTAAGAAATATTATGACTAAGATAATGCAAAATAATTTATCATTAGCCTTCAACAGTGTTAAACTGATAAAATATAACAAACATCAAGTTTAACTATGATAAGTAAGTTTTATACCTACTTGTCCGGTATCTATTACTTGAATTATTTTCTTAATCTCATGTTTCGTAGTTACTTTTTATACATTTTATGTTATTTTGTAGGCGATGACACGGCATTGGCATGAAGAAGCAAGGGAAAGCAATTCGTACATCTTTTGGACTAAAATACGCAAGCAAATACAAGAAGGGAATATTGAAGGACTTTTAACACCAAGTTGGATGCACGTTCTTGGCTTGGAACTTGGAATTTATGGTAGCTCTACTTCTTAGCTTTTCCGGAACATCTTGAATCATCGCAATCGGAGTTCGGATGCGAAAGTTATGGCCTTTTTATCAACGAAGATCAAAGCTAAGAGTTGTCATGCTTGTCATTTACATAACATCTACTTCAAGCCCAATTTACGTCATGATCCAATCTGAATCTGTCAATTCTCAAAGCATAAAAGTTGTAGATCTCGTCGATATCTTCGATTTGATAGGTGGAAGGACCCGTAACTCCAAGCGGATCAAACGTTATGCGTGTTTTACCAAAGGACGTCGTAACAGAAAATTGATTAACCCGGACCGCGCTACCCAAGGCTTAGACGCAGCGCGGAGCATGCTACTACACCAGCGTCTACTGTTCTCCCAACGCGGACCGCGCCTAAAATGGCCTAGGGGCAACGCGGGGCACGTTAGGGGGCTGGGAAACATCTTATTTAGGTTATTTGATGTCCAATTTGAGCTAGAATAGGATTCTTATTTGCCTAACTTGCTTGGGTGTCCATTAGAACTATAAATACATGATGAGAGGCATAAAAGAGAGGAGGAGATATGATAGTTTTGGAGGATTCCATTAGATTAAATTAGATTAAATTAGATCAGAACCCTAGTTCTTGTTAGATTTGGAGGTTGAAGCAACTTGGAGACCATTGAAGATTCAAAGTAGGAGCAAGGAGGGAGCATCAAATCTACAGAAAAGAGATTCTATCTTCTTATCTTCTTCTATCTTTGTCTTTTAATGATTATTCAATTGTGGATTCTTAGTTTTAATTCAATGAACTAATTCTTTGTTTGAGATTACAATGGATTTTATTGTGTAGTTTATTTTAATATGCTTCGTTATCAATTATTATGTTCTATTGTGAGGATTGTCTATTGTGATTTGGACTTAATTGTTTAATTGTCTAGCTAACAATTACCGTGATAATCTATATGAACTCGAGAGATGAAGTTTAGATTTAGATCTGATCATGATAGCATGTGTTTGTGATTTTTGCATAGATGGAATTCATGATTCGTGTTTAGGATAGAGATATGCCTTTACGCCATATGTAATCTTATAGAAAACTTGTACTTTAAATCCTTTTTAATTGTAATTCACATAGAGATATAGTGGATTAGTTAATTAGGGTGTCTTGCTTAATTCTATCACTTGTGGATTTAAGTGAGTATGCGTATTATGCATCGAGAGGTGGTTTTATCTGCTTTAGTGTTACTGATTAACAATTCAAGATAGAAAATAATTGATGAGAAGTGTGTTAACTTAAATGAAGCAATAAGTAAAATTGTGATATTAAATCTCCGTAATCTGATTTTTAATTAGTGGTAATTAGAATTAGTGTAATTAAATAATTTAATTTATATAATTTGAAATTCATTCGTTTAAATAAGATTGAGTTGGTTACGGGTTAGTACTTGGTGATTTTTATTAAACAATTTCTCGTGGGAACGATACTCTACTTTCACTTTATTACTTGTTGACCACGTATACTTGTGTGTTGTGCGTAATTAGATTTTGGCCAACAAACTGCAACAGAACAAGCAATCCATTAGAAGAGTCAAGTAAAGAATAAAATCTACTATCTTCTATGATTTAAAAGGTTTTTCAACACTTTTATCACTGAGACTCAGCTTAATAAAAAATCCACATCATCCTTGCACTCCAGCCATGGATATTCATTAGTATCACGACCACAAGTTATCCATGCACTACGGGCCAATGAATATTCGTGTATTCATCAATGGTCATGATCATGCCAACAACTGTCCATCAATGCACTATGGGCCAATGAGGACTTTTACCACATCATTTGTAACATTACGGTCATGATTATACCGAATAATCCCTAGTCATAATCATACCAAGTCCATCTATGCACTGACAGTGCCATGATGACTTTCAATGAATAATATAAACATGAGGATGATGACAATGATATAAGAATTCAATAAAAAAAAAGTTCAAGGATAAATTTTAAAAGATTTATAATTTAATTTATCCAGAAATCAATAACGTCCAAATTGTCAACACGATACTGTTTTGTGGAGTAAAATTCAAGAATACTCAGAAGAATATTTTCATGAAAATATATTGGATGAAGCGCAAATATCTAGGATATTCTACTAATTTCATGGACTATAGAAGCCAAAACTTTAACCAACTGAGTATAATAGAATATATGAAACTGCAAATGGATTTTTGTCCGCCGTGCGGTAATCCACGTAGATAGATTATTTCCACAATTTAATAAGGAATAAATACGAAGGATCATTCACCATGCATGCGGTAATCCACATAGACAGGTTATTCCAACAGAATGATAAAGAATGGAACCAGGTCATGCGTAACACGCACAGACAGGATATTCCAACAGAATAACAAAGAATGGAACCAGGTCATGCGTAATCCGCACAGACAGGATATTCCAACAGAATAATAAAGAATGGAATAACAACAGAATTCATCAGGCATGGGATAGACCACACAGACAGGTTATTCCAACAGAATAATAAAGAATGGAATAACAGAAGAATTTCACCATGTATGCGGTACTTCGCATAGACAGGTTATTCCAATATAATAATAAAGAATGCAATAACAACCCTTACGAGTATTGAAAGAAAATAACACTCTTCATGAATACGAAAGAATAATACCCCTTACCTTAGTAGGAGATTGGATATTGCAATAGTGTAGTAACAGAAAACTCTTCTTCTTTCTCTCTTATTCTCTCTATACTTTCTCTCTCTATAGCTTGAATGAATTGGTGAAAAATAATGAAGAAATGAGCTTCTATTTATAGGCTTGGCAGAGAATGGGTAAAATAGTCTTTTTGTCATAATTTATGACATCATCACTGACATCATCGATCATAATACATAATTGCTTACCTCATCGTCCGATATATATTGTGCATAAAGGATGGTTCTGGTTGCTGTGGATGTATACCCTATATATATAATCTAAATCTGCTCCACGTGATTCAGCGAAAACCATTATCTTTTTTTCTTTTTTTCTTTTTTTCTTTTTTCTTTTTTAAATTTTATACAACAAATTTATTTCCAATTAAATTGTTCTAAACACATATCAATATACATATCAAATAAAAATAATTAATAATTCGCATAAAGGTTTGGCTCTCGATGCCAATTGTTAGGTTTGTAATATTCATGAACCTTGATTAAATTGCACAAAATAAAGCGGAAACGTAAAAAAATCGAGTTTAAAATTTTATAAACCATATACCTGGATCATCCTTTATGCACAATTATTAATTTAAACGAAAAGATATGAAGAACAAGAATCATACCCTTGAAGATTCAAGCTTCCTCAAGTACAAGTTCACCTCCAATCTTTTTCGCGTTCAACTTGAATCCACCGGGTTTGGTTCCTTCCTTTGATCAACGTTAGCCACCCAAATGTTTGGCCTCTAGAGGTGATCCACCAAGAAAGAATAAAGATTCAAGAAGATGGGTATTTGGCAAAACCCTAGTTTTTCTATGTCTATAGAAAAAGAACGTACTCTCCAACTATTGGAATTGCGTATATTGATATCTGATATAAGACTCCCCTTATAAAGATATCAGGTAACCCTATTTAATTAAAAATAAGGTATTATTTATTTAATTAAACTCTTTTAATTAAATGGGCTCCCAAATCTTATTAGGGATAATTAATTAAACTCCTTTAACTAATTTTCCCTCCTAATCCTTTTAGGAATAAATGAGAGTACTTATATTAAATTAATTCATAAACTCTTTTAGAAATTAAAATAATAATAATTGTAATAATATTAATAAGACTCCTCTTATTAATTTATATTTAATATTTCTAAAATATTAAATAATAATATTAAGCTATTTAATTTATTCTATCACTATAGATTAAATTAAATATACTTAACATTTTATTACGATTATGCCATTAACTTCTTAAATAATTATTCTTTCTTTTATGGTGTAACCCTTTAGGTTCTCCATATTAAACCGGTTGTGAATAAATCAATTAGAACAATTCTAATCTTATTTAAATAAATAAATTAAACGATTAATTTATTTAAATAAATAATATTTATTCTACAATAGGGATAAGCCTCACTAGCGATCAACGACTTTCCATATAATATAGATTTCAACATTAATCATAAAAGAACCTTTGAGTAAATAGTTACCGTACAATTCAATCCTTCCACCATACAATGTCCCAATTAAATATAAGATATGGAATTATTGTCAAGTCTTATTTTATTTAATTGTATGTATTTCGATACTTAAATGCACAACTCCAAATAATGCAAATTAGAAACTCATTTCTAATTTCATTCGCATAAACCCGAGGACTCTTTGGGTTGTCATTTATCGAATCACATAGGACATTTCTCTTCTTTTACTAGAAGTGGTAGATTCTTTATTGATCATACATTATCTCCATGTACAACTTATTATACCCAAGCATACCCTTTGATATATCCTAAGGGTCTTAAGGAATAAGTCAAAGTATAACTCATCATACACAAGATACTATGATGATCTCAAGTCCAAGGATCACTTGTACTACTATCACTATAGAAATTCCTATTGATAGGCAAGTAAAACTCCATTAGGTATTCCTTAGCGAGCCACGTTCAGTGAACTTATTCTCTAATAAGCACCTATATATTTGCTTTAGTGTCTCCACACAAATGATCATGAGATCAATCATCCTCATCCAATGAGCAAGCAACGTATGTACCAATCTATCCGGATTTACTAATCCCCAATTTAGTAATCCAACGATTGGGAACCATTTTAGTTTTAAGCTTTCTAAGAATTTAGATCTCATTAGAATAATCATCATCATTATTCTAAAAGCATTGTTTAAAACTATAGGTTTATCACATATTATAAAACAGCATTATGTAGATAATTAAAAGCCTTTAATAAATTAATACTTTTTATTAATAAATAAATAAGATTGTTACAAAGTATATGCTTTATCATCAAACATGATTGGCTTGCGTGCATACTACGTTCAGTCGGATCGTTTGAATCTTTTCTGTAGTCATACGTACCAACTCCGGTCCCAACAACATTGCTTCACCCACCTCATCCCAAAGATATCTTTGGAGAATGACACTTTCTTCCTTACAACGCCTCGAATGGAGCCATGCCAATACTTGCTTGATAACTGTTGTTGTAGGAAAACTCCACCAATGGTAAGAACTTGTCCCAACTTCCCTTGACGTCAAGGACACAGAGTCTTAATAGATCTTCAAGAGTTTGAATAGTCCTCTCTCCGCACCGTCTGGTCCGAGAGATGATATGCCGAGCTAAATCAGAATCCGGCGCCCATAGCTTTTACTGCAAACTAACCCAAAATCGTGAATTAAATCTTGGGTCTCGATCAGAAACTATGGATACTGGCATACCATGCAGTCTTATAATCTCATTTATGTACATACGAGCAAGACGTTCAAGTGTATAAGTTTCTCGTATAGGTAAGAAATGAGCCAACTTGGTCAATCTATCAACAATGACCCAAATCGCATCTATGTCTTGAGAAATCTTAGGAAGACCGGTAACGAAATCCATGGTAATTTGCTCCCACTTCCATTCTAGAATTTCAAGTGGTTGCAATGGACCTTTTAGTACTTGATGCTCCGCCTTGACACGTTAACACGTTAGACACCTTGAGATAAACTCTGCTATCCCTCTCTTCATATTGCTCCACCAAAATGTATGTCGAATATCATGATACATTTTGGTACTCCCAGGATGGATTACAAACGGTGTGTTGTGTGCCTCCATCATGATTTTATACTTTAAATTAGGGTCGTTAGGAACACAAATTCTGGATTTGACTCAAAGTATTCCTTTTTCATTGATTCTTGCTTCCGACATAGCACCTTCTTGCACTTTCTTCTTCATATGCATCAGCTCCAGGTCTGTAGCTTGAGCAGCTTTAACTTTATCGATTAAAGTCGATTCTACTCATATATTCGCTATCACCACATGGGTCCCTAGAGTCTTTAACTCTATCTCCATCCTTTGCAAGTCATATAAAATGGGCCTTTGTATTGACAATATCGCACTTGTACCCGTACATGATCTTCTACTCAATGCGCCAGCTACTACGTTTGCTTTACCAGGATGGTATTGAATAGTATGATCATAATCTTTCAGCAGTTCAAGCCAACGTCGTTTTCGCATGTTGAGTTCCTTTTGAGTGAAGAAATATTTGAGGCTTTTATGATCCGTAAAGATCTCCACTTTCTCCCCATACAGGTAATGCCTCCAGATTTGAAGTACGAAAATGACAGCTACCAACTCTAGATCATGAGTAGGATAATTCCTCTCATATTCTTTAAGTTATCGCGAGGCATAGGCTATGACTTTCCCATGTTGCATGAGAACACATCCTAAACCCTTTCCTAAAGCATCACTGTAATGACATATCCCTCCGTACCATATGGTATTGTTAGAACAGGTGCTGAAATGAGTCTCATCTTGAGTTCCTAAAAACTCTTCTCACATTCCACGCTCCAACCGAATTTTGTATCTTTTCGAGTCAGCTGAGTTAATGGAGTAGCGATTCGAGAAAACACTTCTATGAATCTCCGATAATAACCAGCTAAGCCGAGAAATCTACGTATCTGGGTCACTGATTTAGGTTTCTCCCAGCTTTGAATAGCTTCAATCTTTGTCGGGTCAACTGATATTCCATGACTTGATACTACGTGCCCAAGGAATGCTACTTCTTTAAGCCAAAACTCGCATTTCTTCAACTTGGCATAAAGCTTGTTTTCACGAAGCTTTTGGAGTATCAGCCTCAAGTGTTGCTCATGATCTTCACGACTTTTGGAATATATGAGGATGTCATCAATAAAGATGACCATAAAGTGATCCAAATATTCCTTGAATACTCGGTTCATCATATCCATGAAGGCAGCAGGAGCATTAGTCAATCCAAAAGACATGACTAAGAATTCATAGTGCCCGTACCTAGTTCTGAAGGCAGTCTTTGGAATATCCTCAGTTTTAACCTTCAGCTGATGATATCCAGAACGAACGAAGATCGATCTTTGAAAATAATTGTGCTCCTTGCAACTGGTCAAACAGGTCATCAATGCGAGGTAACGGATACCCATTCTTGATGGTGAAATGGTTCAATTCCCGGTATTCAATACAAAGTCGCATACTCCCATCTTTTTTCTTCACGAATAGAATAGGAGCACCCCAAGGAGACGTACTAGGACGAATGAAACCAATATCTAACAATTCCTGCAATTGGGTCTTTAACTCCTGAAGTTCAATAGGAGCCATTCGATATGGGCTTTGGAAATGGGTTTTGTCTGGTTCAAGGTCGATACAAAATTTAATTTCACGCCTGGGGTAGGCCGTGAAGTTCTTTAGGGAATACATCAGGAAATTTATTAACAATAGAAATATCATTCAAATCTGACGTATTTTTGTTTAAATATGTGACATGAGCTAAGAAAGCTTGACATCTATTTTTCAATAAATGAATAGCTTTATGACTTGAGATGAAGGTTTCTTCCAACGGAGTTTCCACAGATAAGTCAAAGTCTAATTTCTCCGGAGTCAAATTTAAACGTTGAGCGCAAGTAGGAGAAATAAAAAATTGGGTATAAACGGTATCAAATAAGGTATAGACTTCGCTAGAGTTTATGATAAGCTTACCCGTGATGACCTCGTTCGGGTTCCTTACTTTCTGGGAGGTTATGACAAACGCTGTCCATTGAACTACCGGTTTTATCTTGTCTGGGATGGTCTTTGATGCCTCCATCCCAGCTGGACTTGAGTTTAGTGCACGACAAAATTGGGCTAGGTGACCTTCTCTTCCACAATTGTAACATGCTTAGGACTGCATCGCGCAGTTTGGACTGATGTGTCCTTCCCCTCCACATTTGAAGCATATGATAGGTGGTCGTTCTCCTTCCTTAACAACGGGTGTTAGTGCTGACGTCTTTCCATCATTGTTGAATCTTCTCTTCTTGAAATGTTCACTCTTATTATTTTGGCCATGATTACCACCGAAGTGGTTACCATTTCTGGTATGTTGATTCCCTCCACGTTTGTTATCACCGCTTCGATGACTACTACCACTGGTATTATCATTTTGCCAGCTTCTTTCTCTTGGTTGGGTTGACTCATTATTGCGCTCCAATAACTGAGCCTTATTTACAACATCTGAATACAAACACAGTTTATGTAAAATTAGATACTAACGTATCTCGAGTTTCAAACCTCTTAGAAACATCCGCGTCATTCTCTCCTCATTATCAACCAAGTGAGACGCAAACTGGGACAACTCGGCAAACTTAGCTTCGTACTGCTACAACTTGATGAACTCTACCTCTTTCATGTGACGAATACTTTCAAGAAAGTACTTGTCGTTGAATAGTTCTTGGAACTTCTCCCAAGACATCTTCAGTGCGGAAGGTTGAGTACGCTTTACCGATTCCCACCAGTAATCTGCCTCTCCTCGCAACATACAGGTGGCAAAGGGAACCTTTTGCTCCTCGGAGCATCCCAAGATATCAAATATCTTGGTGATCTACTTTATCCACGCTTTCGCCTTAAGTGGTTTTGGCTCTCCAATAAACTTCGGTGGTCCAAGCTCCTTGAACTGTTTAGCAGTGACCGTCCGAGAGTTTCCAGTGTTTCCACCTACATTTTGTATAGGAGCCGCTCTCGCTTGATGTTGCATAAATTGCATAAAGCCTCTGAACATCCATCGTTCATCATTTGGTCAGTGTTGTTGTTTGCATGAGGATTGTCGCCTTCCTGATGCACATTATCCTGATTATTGATCTGTGGAGACTCAACGGTCTCATGTGCTCCATTGCTATTCTCAACATTCTCGGATGTCATTTTCAAATACTGCCACAAAACAAGGGTTAATTGACATGCAACATATTATCTATACTCTAACCGACCAATTAAATACCAAATAAACTTAGGTAGGTCATACTAGCGAAGGAATTCCCCGTCTCTCCCCTCATAGTTCTAGTCTCACCTCTTAGCCAGGGATCATATCCCAAAACTTCGATACCAACTGTGACGCCCCCAAAATAGGTATACATCACCCATCTTGAGTCGCCAAATACATGGTACAAAATTCAAATACAACTTAATAATACAACTGTCTTGTAAAATACGACAAGACATAAACTGAGAGTTTTAATACGAATATTGTCTTCTAGACAATATTCAACTCAAATGGAGTCCTCAATACATTTATTATCACACTATTTCATAGAATAATGAGGACTACTATTGTTATCATCTGGACCGTCACTCCGTTCCCCGACTAGTCCCGGCTACGTTCTCATTTCTTGAAGAGAACAATGAAAGCAAAAGGGTGAGCTCAACTAGCCCAGTAAGAAATAATATGACTAAGATAATGCAGAATAATTTATCGTTAGCCTTCAACAGTGTTAAACTGATAAAATTTAACAAACATCAAGTTTAATTGCAGCGGAACAAGCAATCCATTAGAAGAGTCAAGTAGAGAATAAAATCTACTATCTTCTATGATTTAAAAGGCTTTTCATCACTTTTATCGCTGAGACTCAACAATAAATAATCTACATCATCCCCGCACTACGTCGACCAAGGATATTCATTAGTATCACGACCACAAGTTATCCATGCACTACGAGCCAAGGATATTCGTGTATTCATCAATGGTCATGATCATGCCAACAACTGTCCATCAATCCACTATGGGCCAATGAGGACTTTTACCACATCATTTGTAACATTACTACTCATGATTATACCTAATAATCCCTAGTCATAATCATACCAAATCCATCTATGCACTGAAAGCCACGTATGACTTTCAATGTATATTAACATGAGGATGATGACAATGATATAAGAATTCAATAAAAAGTTCAAGGATAAATTTTAAAAGATTTATAATTTAATTTATCCGTAAATCAATAACGCTCAAATTGTCAACATGATCATCGCTTTTGTGGAGTAAAATTCAAGAATGCTCGTAAGAATATTTCCATGAAAAGATACCGGATGAAGTGCAAATATCCGTGATATTCTACTAATTTCATGGAGTATAGAAGCCAAAACTTTAACCAACTAGAGTATAATAGAATATATGAAATCAAGAAATGGATTTTTGCTCGCCATGCAGTAATCCACGAGATGCATCATTTCCACAATTTAATAAGGAATGAATACGAAGGATCATTCACCATGCATGCAGTAATCCACATGACAAAGTTATTCCAATGTAATGATAAAGAATGGAACCAGGTCATGCGTAACCCACACAAACAGGATATTCCAACAGAATAACAAAGAATGGAACCATGTCATGCGTAATCCGCACATACATGATATTCCAACAGAATAATAAAGAATGGAATAACAACAGAATTCATTAGGCATGCGATGAGATCACATGCATGGGTTATTCCAATGTAATAATAAAGAATGGAATAACAGAAAATTTTCACCATGTATGCGATACTTCGCATAGATAGGTTATTCCAACATAATAATAAAGATTGGAATAACAACCCTTACGAGTATTGAAAGAAAATAACATTCTTCATAAATACGAAAGAATAATACCCCTTACTGCAATAGTGTAGTAACAGAATACTCTTCTTCTTTCTCTTATTCTGTCTATACTTTCTCTCTCTATAGCTTGAATGAATTGGTGAAAAATAATGAAGAAATGAGTTTCTATTTATAGGCTTGGCAGAGTAAGGGTAAAATAGTCTTTTTGCCATAATTTATGACATCATCGCTGACATCATCGATCATAATACATCATTACTTACCTCATCGTCCGATGACATCATCGCTTACTATAATAATATACCATGAATTTACTATAATAATGCTACCATTTAAATTATAAAAAACGTATTATTATATAATCACATCATATTGCTGGGGAATATTCGTTTGGTCGAGGAATATTCTTATTGTTTGAAATATTCAAACGACCAGCAAAACCATTTATGGGCCCCATAATGTAATAATTGTCTGATGAAGAAAATGACAAGTATGAGTTTTATAAATAACGACGAGGTTGTTCTCAAGTAATAATCGTTGGAATACCCTATTGTTAAAATATAGTAATACGCTGTGGTTGCACAAAGAAGACACCGTATATTACACAAGATTTTTTGAATTATTGATTCTTACGTAAAGAAGACACTACTCAATAATTGTTACAAAGAATTATTGTTCAATATTTTATTTTATTAATTCAATAATTGCTACGTTGATATTTTATATTATTGTTGTTTCAATAATTGTCACTGCACAGTATTTCTCATTAGCATATCATAATTCATATTATTTGAATAATATTATTAGATAGCATTATTGGCAATGTCTAAGGAAGTTTTGTCTAGGAAAGGGGTTTGGTCACCTAATCATACACAAGAAGGAGAAATCCTTATCGGAAAGCCCCCTCTTTCCTAGGAACGACCTGGTTGTCATATTGTGATTATGTAATATTATTTATGAATAATTAATTATTAATTTTTATGATAAGGAAATATTTATTTTTATGTGGATATAAATGAAGAAATTAATGCCGAGGTGTTTTATCAGTATTTTGTCGAAATTGAGGTATTAAAAATCATCCGTATGTGGATTTCGGACATTTTTTGTTTGAAATTTGGAAAAACTTTCTTCTACAAAGTTGTAGAGAATTAAATTTCCTATGGCATAGACATTAGATTCGTATTTTTGATAAAAGTGTTATTTATTATGAATTGTTGAAGTTACTGATTATTGTTTAAATTTAAAACATTTTGGAAATTTTGTAGAATGGGTGGGCCCCATTTTTGGTTGGTGAGAAATGTGCTGAAATTTTATTTCAAAAGTGGCGGGCGTGAATAGTAGCAGATAAAGCCATCAGGTAGTAGGTTAAGTCTGCTTTGGCGTTCTAGTATTTTCCTATAAATAGGGTGCTTAGTTAGAATTGAAAATCACACCAGAATAATAAGTTTTCTCTCTCTATATTATCGAGCGTATTTTGTGAGTATTTAGATACTTTGAAAGTTGATATTCAGTGCAAGTTCTTTCAGTGGTATCCTATATTTCAGGTAGAAGTACTATTCTTTTGAGGTAAGGGATAGTAGGGGATGTTATTTTCTTCGTAAATGATGTTTTTCTTTCAATGTTATTATGCCGAAATATTGGTATGAATTTTATTGTGAAATTTCTACCTTTTTATGTTGAGATTACTATTCACGTATATACGACATTATTCACAAATACGCTACTATTCACAGGTACTATTCACGAAGTATGATTTTTCTTATGGAATTTCTACCTTTTCGTGTCGGGGTTACTATTCACGTATACAGAACTATTCACGTATATGGCACTATTCACGAATACGACACTATTCACAGAAAAATGAAATTTTCTCTTCTTTGTCCAAGATGTCTATTATGGTTACTATCTTTGATTGTATCCATGTTTTGATTTTCATTCTTAAATTTTACTCCACTATGGTTTATTACGGAGTATTTTTGATCTTGGATTATCTAAAGTACAAATCCCTAATTTTTGTTCTTTTATCTCACTAAATTCGTTTCTTTTAGATATTTTTCACCATCCTCAGTCCTAAAGGGTAATATAACTGGGTATCTTTGGCCTGTAGTGCAAAGATGAATGAGTACCTGATGAATATCTTTGGCCCGTAGTGCAAAGATGGACAGGTGTTGAGATGAACATGACTAACTGGTGATACGAATGAATATCTTTGACCTATAGTGCAAAGATGAATATTTGATTCAAGATGTATATTGGTTGATGTCATAGAGATAAATTCATGTTTTGATCATATTATTTATATTATCATATATAACATTTTTATAATCATGATGATGAAATTTCTCTTTCACTTGAGTGTAAAGGTGGGTAGATTATTGGTATAATCGTGACTATGTGTTCTCTTTGGCCAGTAGTGCAAAGTTGAATTGTTGACTCGTATGATCATGACTATTGAATTTACAATTGAATATCTTTAGCTTAAGTGCAAAGGTGAATTGAGCAACATGGTTATAATTATTGTTTATATAAATTCTGAAATGATTATGTATTTCTTTGATATATTAATATCTTTGGCATGTAGTGCAAAGATGACATGTTGTTGAATATCGTTGGTCTGTAGTGCAAAGATGAACTGTTATTGAATATCTTTGGCATGTAGTGCAAAGATGAACTGATGAATATCTTTGGCACGTAGTGCAAAGATGAATTTATTAGTATGATTATGAACAGGAACTGTGATTTGGTATAACCATGATCTTTGATGTTTCAAGTAAAGACAGGTGATGAAAATTATCTTCGTCCTGGGTGCGAAGAGGAATTTAGAACCACAATTATGATTATGAGTTATTCACATGATTGTGGGCATGAGAACTGTTGATTGATGTTACTGAGGATAAAACATTGTTTGTGGACTTTTAACATAGAAGATAATAGACTTTACTTACCTATTTGACTCTTCTAATGGATTGCTTCGTTCATTGAACTATGGTTGAAAAGTTTTATCATCTACCATATCTTCTAAATCTCTGATTTATTACTAACGAAGGCTATTGATAATTTAATTATATTTAGTTATGATATTCTTTACTGGGCTATTTGTGCTCACCCTTTTGCTTCATAATTCCTTTCAGGTAATAAGAGTGTAGCTGGGTCGAGCAGGGGTAACAGGGGAATAGAACGGTGGTCTATAGCTGTTGAGGTTTCCCCTAAACAATATAGAACTAATTTTATTGAGAATTTAGATAAGTGTGTCGTATTTTATACGCCATTTAACCGTTGATTTTGGTGAATCGAATATGGGAGGTGAACCCAACTTTGGAAGGGTGTTTTACCACTATCATACAAGATGTCTAATAACATACGACTTCATGTTATCATAAGATAGGGTTGTGCACATCCACTTGTTGAGTATATCTACGAGCACTACCTATATAATCTTGGAGTTTGGTTGAAATATAATTCTCAATTGGAGACAATAGAGATAATTATATGTCAAGAGAAGACTCACCATTGGAAAGAACATGATAGCAATCTTCTAGTTTTTCTTTGGGGTCTATTGGGTCAACAAAGGATAATTCTTGAGTCATATGATATCTATTATAACTTAGATGCATAGCCTCCCATGTACGAAGGTTTTCTTGAGTATTTTCCAAAGATTTTAATTTCTAAAACAGTTATTGACTGTACCTTTATATAAGGTACCACTGTAAGGTATCAATGTGAGGTTCTATCTAGGTAAAGGGATGAGAGTCACAGTTGTTTAAATAGTTCTGCTTTTTTAAGGACTTCTGCTATTTAAAACTTCTGCTCTTGAAATTTCCTCTCTATATATATAATGAAGCATGTTTAGGAATCAGGAGGGTATATATATATATATATATATATATATATATATATATATATTTACAAAACTGAAATTTAAATTGACTTACAAATTTACTCAGAACATTTAAGAAGAGAAGAAGGAGAGGTAGAGAAAGGCTAACAGCGGTAGAGGCTAAAGATTTGTCTGAGAAGGAACTCAGAGTCTTTTTAAGTCTGCCTCAATAACTAAGTTCGGTTTCCTTTTATAGAGTAAGGAAAGTTACTATTACAAAAAGTAAATGATTACACACAAAATTTACTATTGATGAACAGTAAAATAGTGCTGACTTTTTTTACTATTCATGGACGCTTTAGGCAACTTTAGATCGAACCATGTGATAAAGTCGCTTTTCTGATAAGGTGGACGCTTGTTGACTAAGTGGTCATGGGTAATGTGCATGTGATGAGGGTCGTTTTATTGGAAAAAGCAGAGATTCCTTTGACTAATGTCACGGAGGCGAGTGCTTGTGACTGAAGTGAGATGTCAAGTAAATGGGTTCTGGGCATCTTGCAAGTTGATGGTGCCATATGGGTCATCATCTTCATATTGACTGAGAGAAGCATTCTTGGAAGAGGATGAAGAACCTGCAGAGGCATCTTCATGCAATTCATCAATTCTTTTATTTAATGCTTGAGCAATTAATTTTAACTCTTTTCCGGAACAATTCTTAAAATCAAAAATATCACGGGAATAGGATGAACCAGTGGGACCGACTCTGGACTCTTTTGATTTTTGACTAGAAGGTTCTTTAATTGTAACCGAGAGAACCTTAAGAGGGACAGTGGGAAATTCTAACTGAACCTGACCAACAATTCTATTAACATCAAATTTGTCCCACCATTTGATGAACCATTGACGGGAGACAAGGGGAAAAGGGTCAGATGAGGGAGAAGCAAGGTGATTAAATTCATCACCATGAGGATGGGTAACTTTGGTTGGAGCCTGAATGTGATATTCCCATTTAAGGATCCAAGGAACCTTATATTTACTTATAAACTGAAGAATGACTGGGACACCTTCAAGATTTGGATTATTTTTACTGTGGTTGCAAAAATGACTGAGTTGTACTCTCAAGAGATCAGGAAGGAGGTCGTAAGTAGAACCAAACCTCTCCCACCAGTGAAAGAACCAACAAGGGAAATGACTTTTGAACTTATGATCGAACTGAATAAACCATGAATGACTGTTTGACTCATTTTGATGAAGGAAAACTCTATACCAAGCTTCCATGTAATCATAATAACAGTAGGAGTTATTTTGATTAGAAAGCTGCATAAGATCAGATGGATGTTTTCCCCAATCAGACATCAGAATAAACTGTTTAATGTATGGTGAATGGTAAAGTACTTTGGATTTATCATTATTAGCATAAATGGGTTTAATAAATAATGACTCGGTTTTAATGAGGATATCCTTATAATACACAAGGGATTTATAAGGAGCAAGGCGCATGAAGTGCCATCCCGAAGGAAAGAACTGGGAGGTTAGTTTGACTGGGTCATCTTTGGGTTTCATATGAGGTTCAATATGAAATAGGTAATTAGTCCATCTAAACATATATTCAGAGGGAGGATGACTGGGGGTTGAAAGGGAGACCTTAGACTGAAAAGGGTCAACTGGAGTTGGGTTACTAGCTAAGGTAGAACTATAGGGCTTGGGCATTGTCCCAAGGACGATGAATTTGTTAGTGGTTTGATAAGCTGGGTTTACTAGATGAGGAACCAAAGTTCCTTTTGGCTGATTACTTGGGCCAGAAGGGCGACTCGGACAACGAGAAGATGATGCTCCTCGAACACTCATAATGGATGCACGGTACCTGTGTTAATAAATTCCCGAGTGAGAAAATCATGAATGGAATTGTTACTGCCTTTAATGTATTTAATTTCAAAATCAAAGATACTCAAAAGGGCTTACCATCTAGCAAAGGAATGTTTAGAGGCTATGTTTTCAATATCTTTTTCTAAAACATATTTTGCTGATTTGCAGTCAATACGAACCAAAAATTTTTGATTTAATAAATCAATTTGAAATTTGTTAATACATAATACAAGAGAAAGTATTTCTTTTTTTATAGTGCTGTAATTTAACTGTGTATTATTCCATGCACCAGAATGAAAACGAACAATTTGTTCGGGAGAACTGGGTGTTAACTTTTGTTTGAGAATACCTCTGAATCCAATATCTGAGGCATCAGTTTCAACAATTTTAAATGCAGAGTCGTTGGAAATACCAAGGCAGGGCAATGCCTTGACATATTTTTTAACTTGTTGGACGACAGAAGTATGAACGTCAGTCCAAGGGGGAGGATTGTCTTGCAAACGCTGAAAGAGAGGTTTGCAAATTTTTCTGAGGATTTTATAGAACTTGTCAATATAATTGAGCGAGCCCAGAAACCTTTGCAGTTAGGTTTTATTGGTAATTTTATCTGGGAATCTGTCAGCGAATTGAATAGCTCTATCAATTGGTCGTATGAGTCCATGATAAATATTTAAACCAAGAAACCGAACTTTAGCTTGAAACAAGCTGCATTTGGAAAGCGAAAGGACAAGTCCATTATCTTTAACTGTCTTGAAGAACGACTTCAAATGTTTTACGTGTTCTTTAATAGAATTGGAAAAAATGAGAATATCATCAATGTAAACAACAACAACAAAATGACTGAAAGAGTTCAAAATGTCATTGAGGATATTCTAGAATTCACTGGGAGCATTCTTCAAGCCGAAGGCTTGAACATTCCATTCGTAATGACCAAATGGAGTGGTGAAAGCTGTTTTGTACCTGTCATCCAGGTGGATAGCAACTTGCCAAAAACCAAATTTAAGGTCAAATTTACTGAAGATGGTGGCATTACTCAATCGGTTAATGAGGTCATCTTTATGAGGAAAGGGGTACCTAATCCATTCTAAGACCTTATTTAATGGTTTGTAATTGATTACTAAACGAGGGACACCTCTTTCCTTTTCTGCTTCATTGTTAACATAAAAGGCTGGACATGACCATGGGGATTTACTAGGTTTAATTAATCCTTTATTAAGGAGATCGTTGATTTCCTTTTTACATAACTCCATTTGTTCATGATTCATTTGTATGGGCTTGGCCTTCATAGGAATCAAATGCTTCTTGAATTCCTTAGCGTAAGGAAGCCTTACAACATGCTTTTTCCGATGCCAAAAGGCATTAGGAGAATCAGGACAAAGGTTTTCCTTTAAATAAGTTTTTAAATCTTCAATCTTTGCTTGAACCTCTTTATGTTGAAGTTGTTCTTCAATTCTTTTGTACTTAATTTCTTCCTTTAAGAAATTCAAATGGGTGGATTTGCAATTTAATAAATTTAATGATTTAGAAATAGATTCATCTTGAATAAATTTTAAATCTCTTTCTTTTGGTTTAATAAGAAATTTAAACGTTATTCTTTTTCCTAAATGTTTATAACTTAACCCATCATTACTGGTAGTGAAAGGGTATAATAAATATATAAATGGTAATCCTAAAATTATCTTATCGGTAAGATTGCGGATTAAAACAAATTATGTTTTAAAACACATATTATCTTAACAGATATGAACTTTAGGCAGTTTATATTTTATTTCCATTTGACTACCATTTGCTGAGTTTAATTTTTCATTAGTTTTCTTATAATACTTGGTAGGGATCAAACCTTCCTGAATACAATTTAAATCTGCACCCCTATCAACTAAGGCAGGAAGTTGTATTGAAAACGTTTTATCACTAACCAAGTTAATGGAAATATACCATTTTTGAATGGTAATGTCTTTAATTCTTTTAAGAGAAAGACCTTGGACAAAAAGATATGTCTCTTCTTTAGTTCCTCAAGATTCTGGCTCATCGTGATCTTCATCACTAGAGGAGGAATCATGAACCTGAAGATCATATTTCTTTTCATCAATTTCTTTTCTTAGATTAGAAACATCTAACTTTAAATTAGAGATTTCTTTTTTAAGTTTATTAACTTCTTGGTTTAATTCTGGAAGGGTAACTTCTTTAACTGGGGTTTTAAATCTCTCCAGAGTTTTATTAAGGCTAAATATTGATTTTTCTTTAGCTTTAATAATCTTGTCATTAACCCTAGTATCTTTAGTTAATAGATCTTTTAGCTATTTAGTATATTGAGTCTTAAGCTCCGGGTCAGAAATTTTACTAATTATGTCAATTAACAAAGAGCTCTCTTCATCCTCTTTGGTAATCACACTTAATCTTTTAGTACAACATTTTTCGTTGCAATTATCAGCACGAATAGTAACTTCTTCATCGTTACTATCTGTTTCGTTGTTACTAGTACTGCTATTAGAAGAATAAGGGATGTCAGATCCTTCATCATTATCGGCATCGTTTTCAATCCTCAATAATTCTAATAGTTGTTCTGTATCTTCACTAGAAACATTTAACTGAGATAATTTTTGTTTTATTTTGCACTCAATTTTGTAGTGCCCTTTCTGCCCACAATTGTGGCAAACAATTTTACTCTTATCAAATTTTTTTGATTTATTACAGTTTTTATTTGCTGGTTTGGGTTTAGTATAATAATCATTTTGATTGTTATCTTTTTTATGACTGTGTTTGTGTTTATGGCGCTTGTGACTTCTAGGATGATCAATATGTTTGTGTTTATGCTTCCTTCTAGAGGGAGCAACAAGAGGCAAACCATATTGTTCACAAAAGGTTCCTAACTCATACTTAGCTTTTTTTCTTATCTTTACTAGTTTGTTTGGCTAATTTAAAATCAATGCACATTTTTAAACCAATCTTTTGAATATAACTGATTATGTCACCATAATTGAGGTTATCATAATCAATATATCCTAATTTTTTACTCAACTCTTCTCTAACTTTGTGAGCGAATAATGATGGCAAACCATTGAAAAATTTTTCTTTCCAAAAAGGTTTATTGCTATCATTTCGCAACATAACTCTAGAGATAAAAAAATCTTTGTACCACCTAAAATCACTTAGAGTGGGACAAGTAAGATTACTGAGTTGATCGTGAATTCTTTCTGTAATGTTACTAGGAGTTCCAACAAAATGTTTTATTATGGTAAATATTAAATTATTAACTACATCTGGCGGACCAATACCAACATCTTCATCAAAGATGGGATTGCCGTCATCATCTAACTGGACAGCATGAACTATTGATACTCTAGTATCTTCAGTGAGATGTTTTTTCCACCAAGATCTGAGAATACCAGTGAATCCACTAGCTATTAACTCAACAATTTCTAGTTGAGACAGATTGTTGAATTTAGTTATATAGCTATTTGCTACCATAGACATGTGATTCAATTTGTTTAAAATCTCTTGTTCACTAAAACCATCTATGTTCCATTCATAAATTTTGTTGGCCGAAATAGAGAATTGTTTATCTAGATTTCTTTCCTCGAATTGTAGATCCGGAGGAGTAGGTCTAGAATACCAATTCCTAGTTAAACTAGTGTTTTTGACTGTTAATTTGTTTAACTGATCATTAAAATCTGGAACTAAAATATTATCAGAATAATCTGATTGACTATTGTTTTCAATATCAGTTTCAACTTGATCCATAATAGCGATAGTACCGCTTAAACCAGGTTCAGTTTTTAATTTTTTAAGTAACTTATCAATAGATCTAATAAGATCGCTATCATCATTAGGTAAACCTAATTTACTTCTATTTTCTGGTAATTTTATCAAAGGATGTTCAATCTTTGAATCCGGTTTTTTAATATTTGTTTCTTCAAATTTTTCTTCAATTCTATCTAGATGTCTTCCAACAGTTGCTAGATATTGATTGCTAAAATTTAATTGTTCAATAATTTTTTTATCATCTTTATTACCATCTGAAATTTTAAAGGGATTGGCAATAACCGATGTGTTCTTAATTAGGATAAAGACAGTTTCTAGCGAGGATGACTAGAAGAGACCTTTGACTTATCTTCTTTAATCCATTGAGATTTAGTTATAACATTACATTTACTTTGATATTGATCATACCAGTTGTAAAAGGTAATGTTTATCTTTTCACTATTAATGAATCGTTTCCATTTATTAACAATTTTATCGCGTTCCTTTTCAGTGGGGTGATAGGAACGAAATAAATGTCTTTTTTCTTTATTGGATTTGGAATTAAAATCTTTTACAAGATTGTCCCAATCTAAAATAAATTCTTTTTTAATGACTCTTAATTGATTGTTAATAAGGATTTCAATATCAAATTGAGTAAGAAGCTCAGAAGGGGTTGGAGAAGAAGAACTTTCTTCATCCACAAGATCCTTGTGAGTATAACATGGGTGACTAGCTTGATCTTGATTAAGAACACCTTTTAATTTAATATCCCTACAAGAAGGGTTACTAAGTACTTCAGTATCTCTTCTAGTATGAAATGAAGGTGCTGAAGAAGTAGCAAAATCTTCTATAATGACTGGTCTTCTAGTACGTTCAAAACTTATCTTGACTGTTCCATCAGAAAATTGTCTAACATTTTCAATATTTAACAGGTTGTTAACTACAGTTTGTTGAGGTATTTCACTGGGTAAAGTCCATTGACTAGGTAGCGTAATATCCTTCCAGAGGATGGTTCTCGGGATCTGGATGTTAGCATCACTAGTTGAACTTTGAATTAATACAGTTTGATCTTTGGGACTTTTATTAAGAGCATGAACATTTAAGTTTGTTTTCATGGTCTTATAATAAATCCTGTAAATCAAAGCTATGGGTTGAGAACCCTCAATCATATGAGTAATTTCTCTAGCAGTTTTAATGTTTAACGTCAAAACTTTTAATAAATATTGATCACTTAGGCTTAATGTGAAATCAAGAAAGTAATTGAAATGGATAGGTCCATTGTGCAGACTTGATTCCATCGCACCAATCATACTTGGATAATAATTCAAGAATCTCGCATCTCTAAGGCAGAGGTAGATACTCGAATTTATTCCTTTAATATTTAGGGGTTTAACTGCCACTTGAACTAAACCGATGTGAATAAAATTATAACCTTTGTTCCTATGTTTTTTAATAACATCATGAGATAAAAGACTACAATTTTTGTATTCTTTGTTAATAGCATAGACCTTTTCAACTGTTTTAACATTATAATCAGTTTTAAAATTGTCTAAAAAGGTTGACTGATAAATCTCTTTAGGGGAAACCCTAGGTATGTTCCAATTGTGTAAAGCTTGACTAATATTTTCATAACTGTGTGTTTCTTGGTTAACTATGTCAGGGACAAGAGGCAAAGCTGACCGGTTACAAGCTGAAGAGTTAGATCTGAACAATCTACTCATCCTTACCAAATTCAAAGTAAAATTTTATTTATTCTTCCATTCATACCCTCTTACCTTAAGCAGACTCATACCCATGTTCTAAAACCCGACACTGCTCACCCAAGAGACTTACAAAGGTTTGACACGAACAAGGTGGACTACAGTAAGCTAGGTGACTTTGGAATAAGAATAAAAGAGAAATTTTGAAAACAGTTACGGATGAACGATTACTGAGACCTTACTGGCAACTAGAACAAAAACAACTTGGCTATATATATATAAACTGGATAGAGGCCAGGCCACGCGAATCACGGAATTGCAAAAAGCAGGATTCGCGAGTTGACGGTTATTACCTTTTTTTTCTTCATAAAATAATAATTTTATACAATAAATTATGCCCAATTAAATTGTTTTAAATACATATCAACATACATATCGAATCTGAATAATTAATAATTCGCATAAAGGTTTGTCTCTGATACCACTGTTAGGTTTGTAAGATTTATACACGCAATCAAATTTCTCAAATTAAGCGGAAGCATGGAAAAATAAAGTTTTACAATTTTACAAACCATATACCCGGATCATCTTTTATGCACAATTATTAATTAAACGAAAAGATAAAGAACAAGAATTATACCTTTGAAGATACGAGCTTCCTCAGGTACAAGCTCACCTCCAATCCTTTTCGTGTTCAACTTGAATCCACCGGGTTTGGTTCTTTCCTTTTATCAACGTTAGCCACCCAAGTGCTTGGCCTCTAGAGGTGATTCACCAAGGAAGAAGAAAGATTCAAGAAGATGTGTATTTGGCAAAACCCTAGTTTTTATATCTCTCATAGAAAATGATGTACTCTCCCAACTATTAAAATTACGTATTCACGTGTTTTGTGAAAGTTTCAACCACCCAACCTATAATAAGACTTCTCTTATTTATAAATGTAGGAAACCCTCCTTACCAATTAAGAAATTAGGTTTTATTTTAATTAATTAAACTCCTTTAATTAATTAGGCTCCCAATCTTATTATGAATAATTAATTAAACTCTTTTAATTAATTAGCCTCATAATCTTATTAGGATATATAAGAGTACTTTTATTAATTAATTCACAAACTCCTTTAGGAATTAAAAATAATAATAGTAATAATAATAATAATAAGACTCCTCTTATTAATTTATATTTAATATTTCTAAAATATTAAATATTAAACATTGAGCTATTTAATTTATTACATCACCATAGATTAAATTAAATATACTTAACTTATTATTACGATTATGTCATTAACTTCTTAAATAATTATTCTTCTTTTTATGGTGTGACCCTTTAGGTTCTCCATATTAAACCAGTTGTGAATAAATCAATTAGAACAATTCTAATTTTATTTAAATAAATAAATCAAACTATTAATTTATTTAAATAAATAATATTTATCTACAATAGGGATAAGCCTCCCTAGCGATTAACGACTTTCCAAATAATATAGATTTCAATATTAATCATAAAAGAACTTTTGAGTAAATAGTTACCGTACAATTCAATCCTTCCACCATACAATGTTCCAATTAAATATAAGACATGGACTTACTGTCAAGTCTTATTTTATTTAATTATATGTATTTCGAGTCTTAAATGCACAACTCCAAATAATATAAATTAGAAAGTCCTTTATAATTTCATTCGCGCCAAGCAAGGACTCATCAAGTTGTCATTTATCGAATCACATAGAACATTTCTCTTCTTTTACTAGAAGTGGTAGATTCTTTATTGATCATACATTATCTCCATGTACAACATATTATACCCAAGCATACCCTTTGATATACATATCCTAAGGGTCTTAAGAAATAAGTCAAAGTATAACTCATCATACACAAGATATTATGATGATCTCAAGTCCAATGATCACTTGTACTACTATCACTACAGGAATTCCTATTGACAAGCAAGTAAAACTCCATTAGGTATTCCTTAGCGAGCCGCGTTCAGTGAACTTATTCTCTAATAAGCACCTACATAATTGCTTTAGTGTCTCCACACAAATGATCCTGAGATCAATCATCCTCATCCAATGAGCAAGCAATGTATGTACCAATCTATCTGGATTCACTAATCCCCAATTTAGTAATCTAACGATTGGGAACTATTTTAGTTTTGAGCTTTTTAAGAATTTAGATCTCATTAGAATGATCATCATCATTATTCTAAGAGCATTGCTTAAAACTATGGGTTTATCACATATTATAAATCATCATCATGTAGATAATTAAAAGCCTTTAATAAATTAATACTTTTTATTAATAATTGAATAAGATTGTTACAAAGTATATGTTTTATCATCAAATATGATTGGCTTGTGTGCATACTACTTTCAGTTGCACCTATGTGGACTAGGTTTCATTATTCAGCCTCCTTCCAAGGATGACGAGGAGCAAGAGACAGATGGTAAAACTACGACTCCTTCATCACGAACATATGAACAATTTAGCAGTCAATTTTGTAATCTACAAAAATATATTAATGAAAGGGTTAAGCAAATAGATGGACAGAATCTACAGTTGGTCGAGTGACAATGACATATGTTTGCTTATCAAGCTAGCTTCAATACATCGTTGACAAAGATGTTTTCCAGAATGAATCATATTACTGAGCCATTCCAGTTTTCAGTTCCGCGACCATTGCCAGTTTATCCCCCACCAAAGTCAGACGAGGAGGCGGAGGTCAAGCTAAACGCTTAACCAATCAGGGAAGTCCTCAGCTCTTAAATTCTTTCTATTTTCGCAATGAAGACATTGTTGAGTCTGAGTTTTAGGGGGTGCATGTTAAATAGTTTGCATGTTTATTTCAGTTCTTTATGCATATTGTTTGGTGATAGTTATATAGTTTGCATTGTTTATCACATAGTTTCATTTTGCATGGTTTTTCATGTTTGTAATTGCATTTTAGGACTTAATTGCATCTAGTTATTTGATGTTACATGAATCAAGTATAAATGGCATGATTATCTGATTTTGGCTAATTATGATAAGACATAATTTGATAGTAGTGACTTGGGTAAGATGGAAAACCAATGTTGGGTGATAACTTTAACCATAAAATTGAGTATATCTGTCTGAAATTCATGTTAACAAAGAAAACACTTAATTGGATGATTGATCAATCTAAATTCAAATCTTTACATAATATGCTTCTGGTGAGAAAGTTAGGGATAAAATTAATAAGATCAGTGAAATATATAGGAAGGCTAAAATAGGCAAGAAACTAAGTTTGGGGTACTTTAAGGTTTATATATATATATATATATATATATATATATATATATATATATATATATATATATATATATATCATTAAAAATATAAAAATATAATAAAAGTTGGCTTAGTTTAACTCCAAGGCCTCTACTACTCGGACAAGTAAGCTATAGGGGTGTCTCTACACCCAACGCCTTAAAACCATCTGGTTTGGGAGTCGTTGGTGGAAAATTCGTTAAAAGGGTAACTTTGAAAAGCCTAAGAGAGTTGAGCATTTCACAAGTCAGGTTAAATAATAATAATAATAATAATAATAATAATAATAATAATAATAATAATAATAATAATAATAATAATAGCCATTTGACTAGTTTAGTTTTGTGGTCTTTGCTACTCGAGTTATTAGATCCGTAGGGGTGCCGCAACACCTAATGCCCTAAAGCCAACTGGTTTGGGAGTCATTGATTAAAATCTTGATGCATGGGTGGCACTGAAAAGCCTAATAAAACTAGACATTGCACACTTTGGTGAACTAATAAAGGACTATGTAATAAACCTTGTTAATATCCTTTTGCTTAAAATTTTGTTTGTGATAGTCAGATTGGATGTTTACACTGATGGAGTTAAGAAAAAAAAGAACTTTCTTTCTATGAAATTAATTATGTAGATGATTTGAGTTGTGATTGATTAAATTAGTTGAGTTGCACATACACACAACATGGATGATGATAGGTATATTGCGTTGATTGGTTATAGTTGGATACTTTGCATTAGTTAGATATTTTGGTTGAGTTATATATGTTATCTTTGAGGCCTAAAGATTGGTTGCTATGTTTCTTGAGTACTTAATTCGTAGGCATGTAGTTAGTTTGCATTTACATTTGTTGGTTTTGCTTGAGGACAAACAAAGTCTCAAGTTTGGGAGTATTTGATGAATAGGTTTTATACCTACGTATCAGATATCTTTTGGGCTTGGCTCATTATTAACTTTAAGTATTTCTAGTATCATTTTAATTGTTTCTATGTTTGTGTTATAGGAACTGGCTTTGGATGGTGAAAACAAAAAAATCTGGACATAATGAAAAATTTGTAGCTTCTAGGTTTTGATGAATCCTTCGGGGCGGCCGGGGAGAATTGGCACCATGAAAGCGCCGGGGTGAACTCCTCAAAGCTTTGAATTCGCCGGGGTGGATTGGTCGGGGGAAAAGAAGTTGTCATGTTTAAGATTTTGATTCTGAAAATGATTTTGATGGCTGATTTTGGGAAGGAACAACAAAGATATTAAAAATACATGAAAAGACAAAAAAAGAAAATAAACCCTAAATTGAATAAAGCTTTTGGAGAATTAAAGCAAGGGAGCAAGAAAAAAGGATTCAAGGAAAGAGCTGAGAAGAGACAAAGGATTGTAACACAATTTTCCCCCTCTTTCTTTATCTTTTACTCTTGTATTCAGATTGCTTTTGTCACTTGTGAATTTTGGATTTTAATTCAATGATGTTGAACTAAATTTCTATTTAAGGCTACAATGGATCTTATTGTGTAACTGTGATAGACATACTTCCATGTTAAGTTATAATTAATTGTTATTGGATTGTTTGTTATGAATTGCACTTAAAATTTTAATTGTCTGGCCAGTAATTACCATGATAATCTATATGAAATTAAGAAACGGATTATAGATTTAGATATGATCATAATAACATGTGATTGTGTTTTCTGCATGTTGTTGGAATTCATGATTTATGTTTAGGATATAGATATACATATGCATCGTATGTAATCTACTAAAGAACTTGTGCTTAAAATCCTTTTTAATTATAATTCACATAGAGATATAGTTGATTAGTTAATTAGGTTGTTCTTCTTAATTCTATCATCTATGGATTTAAGTGGATTCGTTTATGGTGCATCGAGAGATGGTCATAGATTATGATGTGTTCTTTATTAATAATCCGGAATAATTCATTTGATTTAGCAGGAAGTGTGTTGATCTAAGTGAAGCAATAAGTTAAGTTCTAGTCTTAAGTCTATAATATCTGATCAATCTTGTATATATATATATATATATATATATATATATATATATATATATATATATATATATATATATATTGCTAATTTGGGGGAGGAGATTGAACTTAATTAGAATCTCATGCATAGCAAGAGACCTAGAGTACGACTGAGTCAAAAACTCTTAGTAAAAAAAATTGGACCATTTCTCAATTTATGCATGTCATCCTTGCATATGGGACATGTTAATCTTCTCTGTATCGTTCCAATTTTATCGAATGTCCCCAAATGGACTAAAAGTATTTACTCCTTATATTTGAAGACATGTACACCTTTTTGAAGGGACACGTCTCTTTGAATAAATTATTGCATTGATTAATTAGACTAGTAAAAAGACTTGTACCGTTTAGAACGAAATATTATATCTAGGAAATTGATAAATTCACAATATTTTTTTATATTTTTATACGTATAGGGTGCACTCTTTAACATTTATTAATATTGGTTTGGTTGAAAAGTGGCTCCCACATGTGAAAATATTAACTCCAATATGGAATTAATATTTTCACAACAGTTTTTGATATTTTCACATGTAGAGCCCACATTTAACCAAATATTAATATTGATTTGTTAAAAATATGAGTCATGTGTATAAAAATATCAAAAAGTGTTATGAATTTATCAGCTCCTTACATCTATTCAGATAAAGTTGCACTATTTACAAAAAAGGAAACTGATAAATTCACAACAAAAAATTATATTTCCGTATGAAAATTGTCGCTATAGGAAAACCGTCACTATAGATCCTATAGCGACGGTTTTCACCGTCGCTATATATCTATAACGATACCTTTCATGTGAGAATATCAAAAAGTGTTGTGGAAATATCAATTTCCTAAAAAAAACCATTGCAACTGTTCACCATGTACATAATATTGAATCATTGCAACTATTCAATATTATATTATTAAAATAATATGTTCAATTTTTCTAAATCAAATATATTATTAAAATAATATGGAACAACCCTTTGTCCTTCTCATACCAAGTAGACTTTAATATAAATTAAATATTCTACTAGTAAACTTCCCAGTTTTTCTCATATACTTGTATATGTTTTCCCAAAAGATTCTGTCTAGTCACAACCCAGGTGCATATCAAATCGCGTCTCGCACGCTGTACACCGTTGGAGTATAACTATATATAACACATTTGCATGATATACATGTATGCCCTTCTATTTATTGAAACTTTATCCAATCGTAAACTATACTAAACTAAACCCTCCTAGCTAGACTCTTTATTTCTCTATGGATTCTCCCACCAACAAAATCTGTGGAAAAGAACATACTATTCATGATTGTCGATCCTTTGTTTCCATAAATATTCAATCCAATTCTGATAATAATAATCGCCATGTAAACGAGCCTAATGACTTCACAATAAGCCAAGAAATACTTGCAAAATTAGTCGAGGCAAATGATGGCTCTCTTCCCATTAGTGAAGTCCTTATTGCTTTACAAACAGATGTTGAAATAGGTATATGTGGAGATGCTAGAGATCTTGATCATAGACACAAAGCATTCGGGTTGAACCTGAATTATGATCAAAATTATTCTCCTACAGATTATCAGGCGCCAGACTTTCAAGAACTCATCTTTGCAGCTCTCAAAGATAGTTCAATTATTCTTCTTTTGTGTTGTGCACTGCTTTCTCTTGTGATTGGGATCAAGAGGAATGGACGAGAAGAAGGCTTGTTTGATGGGGTAATCATATTTCTCTCAGTACTCATAGTTGTTAACTTTGGTGTTATTTGTAGATATTGCAAGGCTAGAAGGATGTTGATCAGCAACTTGTCAAGGGCCAAAAGATCTGTCGGCGTCATACGATGTGGCAAGTTGCTACATGTTGCTGTTCATGAAGTTGTTGTTGGAGATATATTATGGTTAAATTCCGGAGATGTTGTTCCTGCTGATGGGCTGCTGATTAAAGGCAACTCATCGCTCAAGATTGATGATGGCGCGGTTCATGAGCTGGAATTTGATAATAATTCAAAGCATTTCTCCATGTTCACTGGTGCTAAGGTGGCGGCAGGCTGCTGTCGAATGCTTGTAACATCAGTGGGAAAGAACACGGAGAGGAGCAAGATGATGAGATCAATTAGTAGTAATCGAAAAGAGGAGTACTCAAAGTTGGAAAATGCTATTTGTAAGACAAATTCTAGGTTGGAAAAAATTTGGTTGTGGCTCTCATTATTGATTCTTGTTGTGCAAGTACTCAGATGTTTCATTTGGCAAGCCAAGTATTGTGATGAGAATCATGATGATCCGGATCCTAAAAGCGTGAAGAACACGGTGGAGGAGATAATGAGTGAAGGTACAAAATTAATCAAGAGGGAGGGTTTTAGGGTTAAGGGGTTGGCTGGAATGCTTTGTGTATTGCTTTTTGCAGTGAGAGATGGGTTACCTATAGGGTTTTTTATCCTTTTGGCATGTGTATCGAAGAAGATCAAGAAGATTTACCAAGCCATTGTTCGAAATCTCCCAGCATGTGCTACTAGTGGTTATGTCACAACAATCTGCATTGGTGAAACTGATGATCTAACTATGCAACATATGAAGATGGCAGAGTTGTGGATTGGACTTGACAATATCGAGCAACTAGGCGCAGAAGTTGCTCCTGAGGTGCTCAATGCTCTGCGCGAGGCAGTTTGCATGAATTCTAATTCTGACTTTACAGAGGATTCTCTTGTTTTGTGGGCTAAGAAATTTTTAGGGGCTAGCAATATTGTTTTTTGTAATGAATCTTTTGATCTAAATTACAAGTATAGAAGTGGTTTTTTGTTCAAAAGGAAGAGGAAGGTTGAAAATGTTCTTCATATGCATTATAAAGGACTCCCAGAGATTTTATTGCCCATGTGTTCACACTATTACCATGCAAATGGAACCATGCAAACCCTAGATAAGCAGAAAAGAGAAATTTTCAACAAAATTTTGGAGAGAATTTCATCAGATAGTTTTCATTGCTTTGCTTTTGCTTACAAACATGTTGTCATACAGGAAGAACAAGAACACGAACAAGACTTTGAAGCACAAGAAGCAGAGAATGGATTGACTTTGTTGGGCCTGGTGGGCTTGAAGAATCCGATCTCACCAGAAGTGAGAAAAGCAGTTCAATCTTTTGGAGAATCTGGAGTCGGGATCAAATTATTGGTTCGTAATGATATCATGGCAGCCAGATTAATGGCCATTCACTCTGGGATTATAAGTCCTGAAGAAAACATAATTGAAGCCTCTGAATTTCGTAATAGCTCTGAGAAAGACCGCATGAATATGGTTGACAACATTCATGTAGTGGCCAATGCAACCCCATTAGATAAACTACTAATACTGCAATGCCTAAGACAAAAAGGCAAGGTGGTGGCGGCCACCGGGACATCAATTCGGGATACCCCATTGTTAAAAGAAGCCGATATTGGCTTTTTTCTAGGTGATACTGCTGCAGAAATGGCAAATGAAAATTCGGACATAACTGTCATGGACAGCAATTTTGGGACAATGTTTGCCATCTTGGAAATGGGAAGGTACGTTTGCAAAATTGTCGAAAAGTTTGTGGTATTGCAACTTACTCTAAACATTTCAGCATTTACTATAAACTTTCTCATTGTTATATCTACAAGTGTAGAACCACTAACTCCGTTTGAGCTTTTGTGGGTAAACTTAATTATGGATATTTTCGGTGCCTTGGCCTTTGCCGCGTCCATGGTGGGGCTGCCGTCGCCGTTTTTGGAGAGCAACTTACTAATTTATGAAGAAGGTGCTATTATAACCAAGAATATGTGGAGAAAAATAGCTGTTCAATGTTTGTATCAGGTGACAGTTATTTTGGTGCTAAATTTGAAGGGAAAAGTTATTTTGGACGTGAATGAGTGTGTTTTACGAGCCATGATATTCAACTGTTTTGTAATCTGTCAATTGTTCTTGTTGATCGCGACGAGAGGAATGGCAAAAACAGTTGTTTATGAGGGGAGGTTTAGGTTTAGAAAGATTTGCTGGTTTATTGTGATTTTGGGGGGCATTGTTGTTCTTCAGGTTGCAGGTGTTGAGATTTTGGTTGTGATTACTGGTATGGGAAGGTTAGATATCAAGCAATGGAGTATTTGTGTCGGGGTTGCTGCAGGATCTGTGCTCATAGATGGGGCAGCAAAATGGGGGCTGAATGATGTGTAGATTATGTTTTTACAATAATAAGTAACTAAGCTTATATTTTGGTTGTAATCAAATGTTATTTTCCTTTCAAAGTATGTAAAAATAAAGGCTCTTATTACATGAAGGCCTCTGATCCTATGTTGTCTCTGTTTGCTATTCCTTTAACTATTTCATGTACTAGTTTTTTCAAGTTTAGTTCCCTTCAGTTACTATATTTTTGCGAGATTAGACTGAGATTGCAAATATTATAAAGTTTGAGAAGAAATATGACAGAAAAATAAATAATAATTAGAAGACTAAACATAAATCACGTCCTGTTAATAATGCAATTCTAGATTGTGAGCATGTCAAATTAACTGAACTGTGTATAAGATATATCTCAATTCAGCTACTAAATGTATAAATAATGTCATGACTTTAATTTTAGATAGACTTAAAGTGAAAAGTGAGCTAAGATGATTCAGATACTTTTAAGATGGTGAATTAAGTCTCGATCCGTAATGCACCCGAATTTAATTAAAAAGGATACAACCGATGTTTCAATGGTAATACGAATTTCATGAACACCAAAAAGAACAAATATATGTAATTAATGAATTTTGATTTCATGCAGTTTGTTTTGGACAATCCATATGGGCAGTAGTGCTATAGAAATCAATTACACTAGTATAGTTAAGAGTTGCATTTCAATGAAATTTATTATACAAATATTTTGCAATTGTAAATCTCTACCTATACAAATACTCCCTCCGTCTCTATTTAAATGACGTTTTAGAATTTTTTATTTGTCCCTAATTAGTTGACGTTTGTTCAAATCTAGGAGAATTAATAATAATTTTTCCAAAATTACCCCTCATTACTCTATCTATTTTTTTGGTACTTTAAACTCTTGTGCTATAATAAATTAATGACTGCCACAATAATACTATATTTAATGATTTCCAATCTTCTTAAATTCTTGTCTCCATCTTGAAATCTTTAAATATGATCAACCTAACTTATTTCTATAAAACTGCCTAATGAACTTCCCAAAACATTTTGAAATCTGATCACCCTAACATCCCTCAACTATTCATTTATCTTTATTGATCATTATTGCAAAGAAAGTTCCAGAAGTTATTATGAACAGTTCCCACGCAGTTTTATTTTTTTGGGAGTGGAATTAATGAAAATTTCTTCAAATAGTGATTAACATGGGGGGCCATGGCAATTTACTGCAAGTTGCAACCCACGAAAGAACAAACTGAAAAGGCAGAATCCTTTACAATCAACTAGTTGTATCATTGTACAAGTCAATTTCAGCAAAATGAAGTATTATAATTGCACCCGTGGCGGCCACTGATGGACAATAATTTCCAGGTAATGGGAGAAAGATTCTCCTGTGCCGTCCCCGTTTTGGCTTCACAATAATTTTATTATTTTTGATAAGTATTATTAATCCTATACCCTTGTGATACGTTTGAATTGAAGTAATGAAGGTGGAAAATGGGAATGGAACACTTATTATTGTCTTTGGTTTTTTGAGAAGAGAGAATATATAGAATAACTCAATTCAACTAGAATGGAATCAATCATTCTATTCTTCATTCTATTCCTTCAATTTAAACGTAACATTGAAGAGAGGTTCAAGGGTCAAGAGTCAAGAAGGAACTAAATGGAACGGTAGAGAATCCAAGGAAAATTTATTAGGATTATAAAGGGTCTCGCTAATATTATAGAAGTCTTACCACTAGACAATCACCATTGATGGGATATAAAAAAATTTTATTGACAAATGGAAATTTTATGATGAGTACCCCAAAAAATTACTAAAGTGGCAAATTCAAAAGGGTTGAATAGAGACACAGAGAATACAAGCCATACGTATACCAAATTAATAATAAAAACCTAAACAATAAATTTGAGAACATAATAACTTTCTTGAGATCCCACCTTTCAATTTCCAGCCTTCTCCTGCATTGCTTATGTTTTCTATTTTGACTAATTAATAAAATTGAAGATACTCCAGTATTCACAATAGTTTTCTTATCTATATCCTTACTCTGCAGTGTTATTGTGTCATTCTGTAGAATATGGATTCAATTTTTTCACTATGTACCCAACAGGTTCCTTATATTGATTCCTTAAATATTAAAATTTAAAATTTAAAATTTAAAATTTGAAATTTGAAAGTTTCAACAGTCAAATCATGTTTTGAACGTTGTATATAACTATTTTTTATTTAAAATTAATTGTTGTTTGAATTTAAAAATTGCAATTATTTTAATTTAAAAATAGATATTGCTAGAAATCAAAATGTGCAACGATCATTATGTGTTTATGAGAACTAAAAGAACATTATTTTAATTATAAAATAATAAAATTTATAATTAGTAGTAATATTTTTTACAAAATGATCAAAATCAAAATTTGACTGATTTTTAATTTTTTTATAGTTCTCTTTCTTCTCTAAATCATCTGTTTAAAAAATTAAAATGAGTGAATTTGATAGGCATACCCAAATCAGCAATTAAGTGAGATAAGATCCTTTAACCAACATAAAATCTCAATAAATAGGGTGTGAAATGTCATTTTATATAAATAGGGAACGCTCTTTTGATTCTCTCGCCCTTAGGAGTCAAATCATATATATGGATTAAAATAGAGAATTATATAAGGATAATGCAACTTTTGGATACTGATTTATTGATATATTCTTCAAATATGGGGATAGAGAGTCTATTGAGGAAACTGTTGTGAATGTTATAAGAGCATTCACAACAGTTTCTTTATCTTTAACCCTACTTTGCAGTGTTATTAAGTCATTCTGTAGGATAGTGATTCAATTTTTTCACTATGTACCCAACAGGTTCCTTATATTGATTCCTTAAATTTTAAATTTTGAAATTTAAAATTAAAATTTAAAAGTTAAATTTGAAAGTTCCAACAGTCAAATCATGTTTTGAACGTTGTAACTATTTTTTATTTAAAAGTAATTGTTGTTTGAATTTAAAAATTGCAATTATTTTAATTTAAAAATAGATATTGCTAGAAATCAAAATGTGCAACGATCATTATGTGTTTATGAGAACTTTATTTTAATTATAAAATAATAAAATTTATAATTCTTAGTAATATTTTTTACAAAAAATGATCAAAATCAAAATTTGAATGATTTTTAATTTTTTTTATAGTTCTCTTTCTTCTTTAAATCCTTTGTTTAAAAAATAAAAATGAGTGAATTTGATAGGCATACCCAAATCAACAATTAAGTGAGATAAGATCCTTTAACCAACATAAAATTGCAATAAATAGGGTGTGAAATGTCATTTTACATAAATAGGGAACACTCTTTTGATTCTCTCATCCTGAGGAGTCAAATCATATATAGGGATTAAAATAGAGAATTATATAAGGATAAGGAAACTGTTGGATACTGATTTATTGATATATTCTTCAAATGTGGGGATAGAGAGTCTATTGAAAAATCTGTTATGAATGCTCTAACAACATCTTATTGAATTCCTTACAAAATTGAATGGTTTAACATGTAGTTGATAGTAATTACCAGCCATATTCATTCATCCCTTGGCCTAATATAATTTATTGTCGTGTTGATAACATATTTGACACAACAAAATTTAAATCCACCCAACTCAATCGCTTCCTAAAGTAGATACTCTAATTGAGCACGACAGACTTTAAATAGTATTCCGATCAATTTAATTATCAAAATGTGATGCAGGATGATCCGAGACCGAAGATACCGAGCTATCGGATAGTATGTTGATGGCCTTGGAATATCATGAATTAGATGATCGTCATAAACGAAGAATTCATTAAACACCATCGTCATTAATACCTTCAGCTTCGGGAGATAGGATGACAATTTCACCTTCGACTTCGGGAGATGGAATGGCGTCTTGACTTCAGAGTTCGACAGACTAATAGTTTATTTGCTTTCTATTCCTATTTAGTTCTTTAATTAATAATATTTTATTATTAGCAAGTTTGTTATTGTTTCCATAAAAGTAGGAAGTTTGTTAGAATCTTTTTTACATCTCTAGGAGGATTTTATTTCCATATTCTTTTCATATCTCTAGGAAGATTCTAGAGTGACTTGGAGATAAAGTTTTGTTAAGCTATATAAACCCGACTTTTGGGTTGAAATAAGGGACTGGAAATTTTGATAAATATATTATACACATTAGAGAGATTTTTCTGTGTTTTTCCGACGAACCTCTTTTTTCTTCATGTGAATTTATTTGTTACCTAACCCGCAGGATAATCGTTATCCCGCCCGGCGTCAGTTGGTATCAAGGCTCAAGCATATTTCTAATAATAGACTCATCAGTTTTAATGGCTGGTGGTCGTGGTCGTAGAAGGCATATTTCGGCTGAGGAAGTCCTGCACCGTGATTATAGCATCCAAGACGCGATGATTGAGGATTTACAGAGACAAGTTACAGAGCTAACCCAGCGCCTAGCAGCGTGAAATCTGGGTCGTCGTGGATAGGTTCCAAAGGAGGAAGTCTTGCACCTAGGCCGCCGTGGATAGGTTCCGAAGGAGGAAGTCCCACATCTTGAACACGATGAAGAATCATATGATTCTGAATCGAGCTATGATAACCCTTACCACCGTAGGAGACATCTATTGGAACGGCGTGACCGTGAAGACCGTCGTAGTGATCTGGGTTTCAGAATAGAGCTACCAAAATTTTCTGTTACGCTGCAAGCAGAAGGATTCATCGATTGGATGAACAAGGTAGAGTGCATCTTCGAGTATAAGGAGGTATCTGATAGCGCTAAGGTAAAATTGGTTGTCATCAAACTGAAGGGACGAGCATCTGCTTGGTGGGAACAAATGGGGCGTTCAAGGGAGAGACAAGGAAAGGCTAAAATCACCAAGTGGGAGAAGATGAAGAAGAAGATGCAAAGCCATTTTCTTCCTTTCGGATACACTCAGTCTCTGTTTAAGAGATTGCATCTGTTAAAACAAGGTTCTCGATTTGTGGATGATTATACTGAAGAGTTTACTAATTGATAGCAATGAATGATCTATCCAAAATCGAAGAACAACTGGTGGTATAATATTTGGGAGGAATAAAACAGCCATTACAGAACGCCCTTAGCCTCCATTCACTTTGGACTTTTTCTGAAGCATATCAGCAAGCTCGTGAGGCAGAGCAACAAAAGAACAGTAGAGCGATGCCAAGGAACAATCCCCCCCCCCCCAACAAGCCAAATCCATCCCCATAATTTCGTACTACACCATAACAACCTCAGGGTAACTTTAAATCTAGCATCAAGTGCTTCAGATGTGGAGAAACAGGTCACAAAGCAACAGAGTGCCAAAATCCTGCTAACCAGAAGGGTAAGAACCTTTTTATTGAAGAAGGAATGACTGATGAAGCAGAGGAGTTCAGAGAGCCTATATATGATGTGTACGAGGACGAAGATGTGTTATATGGAGATGGAAAGGAGACCCTAATCGTTCGCAAGAGTCTGCTGACTCCTAAAGAAAAATCCGAAGAGGATTGGTTGAGGACCAATATCTTCCACACTACTTGCACAGTGGAAGAAAGTGTTTGTAAAGTGATTAATGATAGTAGCAGCTGTGAAAACGTAGTGTTCGAAGAAGATGTTTGAAAGTTAATGTAAGACCCCGAATTTTATGAAATAAAAGTATTCAATTTTTCTATTTAGTAAATGGTTAAATTGATAAAAGGTTAAAGTTAAGGGTGATATATATAAATATTTTTTAAAATAAGCAAGTGGTTATAAAATATACTCATTGTTATTGGGGAATATTCGTATGGTCGTGGAATATTCTTCCTGTCGGGGAATATTCGTACGACGGCGCAGCCTTTTGTGGGCCCCATAACAGAAAGTGATCGAATGAAGATAACGACAAGTATGGTTTTTATAAATAACGGCGTAGTTGTTACCGTTAACACTGTTGAAATACCTGGTGGTTAAAGTAAAGTAATAAGCGGTGTTGCACAGTAGCACACAGTATTGCACAATTATTGATTCTTATGTAAGAAGGCACTACTCAATAATTAGTACAATAATTACTGTGCAATATTTTATTTTATTGATTCAATAATTGCTACGTTGATATTTTATATTATTGTTGTTTTAATAATTATCACTACACAGTATTTCCCATTATCATATCAATAATTCATATTATTTGAATAATATTATTAGATAGCATTATTGGCAATGTCTAGAAAGTTCTGTCTAAGGAGAGGTTTGGTCACCTAATTGCGCGCCAGTAAGGAGAAATCCTTATTGGAAAGCCCCCTCTTTCCTAGAAACGGCTTGATTGTCATTATTGTGATTCTGTAATATTATTTATGAATAATTAATTTATTGATTTATATGATAAGGAAAATATTTATTTATATGGATATAAATGGAGGATTTTTTTAGAAAAGTGACAATTGTTGAAAATTGATATTTTATCTTTTCTGATAAAATAATTCATTTAAATATATTATTATATTTCAATAATATAATAATGGTGATATTTTTACAATGAATGTGGGATATATGAATAAATGAGGAGAAAGAGTATTTTTGTTACAAAAAATATTTAAAACATGTTTTTCATGTTTGTGGACCCCATTTCTTGACTGAAATTTGATTATAGCTTGTAAAATCGTCCGTATGTGGATTTCAGTCAATTTCTGTTTGGAATTTGGGAAAACTTAAACTTACAAAGTTGTAGAGAATTGAATTTCCTATAGAAGGACATAAGATTCGAATTTTTATGATAAAAGGGCTATTTATTATGAATTATTGAAGTTCCAGAATAATTGATTTTTGAAGTTTTAAATATTTTTTTAAAGAAAAACGTTTTTTTCATTTTGGTGGGGGTGGTAAATGTCTTTGGAATTAGATTTCTAATGAAAGCGTATGATTTTATATAAATATATTATTTTATTAAATTTTACGCTTTGGTGTTCTAAAGCATTTTCCTATAAATAGGGTGCTTGGGTTAGAATTGAAAATCACACCGTAAATCAAGTTTTCTCTCTATATTATCGAGCGTATTTTTATGAGTATTTAGATATCTTGAGTGTTGTTATACGGTGCAAGTTTCTTTCAGCGTTATATCCGATATTCAGCTAGAAGTACTGTTCTTTGAGGTAATGGATAGTAAGGGATGTTATTTTTTATAAATGATATTATTTCTTTCAATATCATTATACCGGAATATTGGTAAGATTTTTCTTGTAAAATTCTTATCTTTTCATGTCGGAGTTACTATTCATGAGTTACTATTCACGAGTTACTATTCATGAGTTACTATTCACGAGTTACTATTCACAAGTACTATTCACCATAAAATTGGTTTCTTTCTCTGACCAAATTATCGTTGATTTATGAATCTTACTCTTGAAATTAAATGCAGTTGTTGATCATATTGTTTTTATTATCATATATAATATTTTTATAATCCTGGTGATGAGATTTCTCTTTGACTTGAGTGTAAAGATGGGTAGATTATTGGTATGATCGTGACTATGGGTTCTCTTTGGCCAATAGTGCAAAGATGAATTGTAGACTGGTATGATCATGACCATTGAATTTATAAGTGAATATCTTTAGCTTAAGTGCAAAGGTGAATTGATCAACATGGTTATAATTATTGTTTATATAAATTCTGAAATGATTATATATTTCTTTGAGATATTAATATCTTTGGCCTATAATGCAAAGATGAATTATTGATGAATATCTTTGGCCCGTAGTGCAAAGATGACCTGTTGTTGAATATCTTTGGCCCGTAGTGCAAAGATGACATGTTGTTGAATATCTTTGGCCTGTAATGCAAAGATGAACGATTGATGAATATCTTTGGCCCGTAGTTGATAAGTAGATTTTATATACACTTATCCGGTATCTTTTACTTGAATTAGTTGCTTATATTTATGTGTCTTAGTTACTTTTCATGCATTTTGTGTTCATTTTGTAGGTTATACGTTTGGGAGCGGTGTGAGCGATTATTGGTAAGGAAAAGCAAAGAAAATGCAAAGAAAAGGCAATCCGGATACCAACGAACGTCAAACTTCGCTGTTTTGGTTAGCCATTTTCATAGCAGTCCCTTCCATCTCGATTTCAACCTTGATTCGACCAGAATTTCTCAATCATCAAAGAATGAAAGTTGTAGAGCTCGTCGATATCTTCTATTTGATAGGTGGCAAGCCCCGTAACTCTTCCCGGATCAAAATTTATGGTCATTTTACGAGCCTGCACCGCAGCAAAATCACCTGCGCAGCAGGCCATTAATTCCATGCCTTGACCGCGCGACTTACAATAACAAAAAGCGTGATTTTCGACTTTGGCATGCGTCCACTTCAGGCCAATTCTTGCGTGGCCGCGCGACTTCGGGTGATGACCAAAGTTGACTTTTCATTAAACAGTGCAATTGAAGCATAATTGAGAGGGGAGGGTTCAAATAGGGCTTAACTTCTATTCTGAGATTGCAATGGGTTCTATGGATTAGGTATTTCTGATATGTTTCATTATTAGCCTTATTGATTTCTATGGATTTGTCTATTAAGATTCATGCTTAATTGCTTAGTTGATTGGCCATCAATTACTGTGATAACCCATATGAACTTGAAAGACGAAGTATGGGTTTAGATCTGATCTTGATAGCTTGTGATTGTATATTCTACGTTGTGATGGGATGTATGATTTGTGCTTAGGATAGACATATCTCAAGCAGCACCACTCGTAGTCAATTGAGAACTAGGAATTAAACCCTAATTATTTGTAAATCACATAGACATATAGTGATTTAGGTAATGTGGGTGTTCATGTGTATTCTATCAATTGTGGATTATATGTGATATGGGTATGGTGCATTGAAAGATGGCTATACTTTACTTTAGTGTTCTCGACTAACAAACCGGTACAATTAGTTTGGTTTAACATGAAATTTATGGATTTGAATGAGTCAATAGATGAAATTGTAATCTCAGGTCTTCGTTATCTAGTCTCATTCCAGAAGTAGTTAGGTTTATTTAATTTCATAGTTTAAATAAAAAAACTCAAAGCAATCGTTTAAATAAGACTGAAATGGTTATGGGCTAATGTTTGGTGAACTTTATTAATTAATTCTCCGTGGGAACGATACTTTACTTACTCTTTATTACTTGTTGACCACGTGATATGCTTGCGTGTTGTGCGTATTAGAAATTACCCAACAAGTTTTTGGCGCGCATTCTTGGGAATTATTTTAATAATTTTTGCCAACATTAATTTCAATCAAATTAGTCTTAATTTAAACATTTTTTTTGTTTTAATTATCTTCTTATATTTCTCTCTTTTCAGGTACCATGGGTGACTTTGCTTATCAATGGCCTTATACAAATATGATTCAACCAAGGGACACAAGCACTGAGGGACTCAATGTATTTTCTACATTGTCAAAGCCAAATTGCAACACTTTCGGAGAGGTTGGATATTCTTGCGACCCTCACGCACTTTCGAGAGATAGTAATTACATGTGAATCTTGTCTTTGGCGAGCATCACGAGTTATCGGTCTGCAACATCAAGGTTGGACAAATGCAGTTTGGGGGTGATTACTTCAACAACAATGTTTATCCCAATTATCAACAAGGTTGGGGGTATCACCCAGATTATGAATTGAGTTATAACTATCCCGACCAATACTGCATCCCAAGCCCAACACATCCATCAAATTTCTCATATCCACCTTCAACGCAACAAGAGGAAAATTCAAGGTTGAAGGAATTCATGTCAAAAAGCATAGCAGACCATGAAGAGATGATGATGAGTCAGGAGTTATCAAGCCAAAATCTTAACAAACAGATGGAACAACTCATTAACTCCTCAATGAATGGTCCTCAATACATGAATTTTGAAACTAAATAAGATAATTCAAGATTGGAGGATTTGTGGTTCAAGTGTGTAGCATCAAGTGAGGAGAAGATGATTGAGCAAGAGAGGTCAATTCGAAATCTTCAGAATCAGATGGATCAAATGTTCGAAGCCTTGAACAATCGCCCTCCAAACAATTGGTGCTATGACATGGACGATGAAACTGATGGAGAGCCAGAAGTGTACATGACACTGAATGATCTAAAAGGAGTGGACATTGAGGAGACAACTGGGTGCATGGAAAATGAAGAACATGAGCTGACTTGTATAATACCCCAAGTGCCTTCTCAGTTAGAGTTGAAAAATTCAGTGAATTTTGCACACCCATGTCCTCTTGGTAGTCACATCCAAAGAAAAATATCTGTGATTATGAGGCCTCTTACAAACCATGGTGGGCTGAGGAAGAGATAATAGAAGAAGAAAAGCATTTTGTATCTTTCATGCCTCAATGCAAAAATCCATTCACGAATCTGACGGGAGAAGCACTGACGATCACGATAGAAATGGAGACATCATGTATGCAGAAATATGCTAGGTGACTTCAATCCAAGAAGACTCTCATGATGGGGAACCTACCAAAGCACATAGCGATTCTAATGGATGGAGGGTTCTTATCTTATCGTAGAGGAATCGGATAAGCGGTGTCGAAAAGAGTCCAAATAACGGACTATAAACCGAGCGCTAGATGGGAGGCAACCCATCCAATCTTTCTCCCTCCTTGTTTAATTCTAATTTACATTTCCATATTTAGTAGATGTTAGATAATGGTAAGTATTAATAATGGTTTGATTGTTTCTCCTCTCATGTTCAATCCAATTGATGCAAACATTCAGGATCAAACAGAAGTCAAAAATCAAACTCGACAGAGAGTATAGGGTGCATGCAATGCGCCTAACTACAAGCCAAACACCATGGCTGACAGTATACGATAGCTCGATCCACAAAAAAATTGATGAATTTTTAGAATTTCTGATTAAAGCGTTCAGACAATTAGAAGCCCACACTCAATCTCCAACCATAGAATATCTCAAACTTAGCCATCGCCTGATATACCATCGGATCATGAGGAGGCGAACGGAGATGACATTGCCACTTAGGGGAGTATTCTTTCACTTTTAATTACAATGAGGGCATTGTTTATTTTAAGTTTGGGGTTATTGGGTTGTAGTGAGTAGTTGTTGCATATAGTTAGTTGCATATAGTTTTATTGCATGTTTAAGTTGCATAGTAGGGGTATTTTAGTATGAAATTTTCTTTATTTTTATTTTTATTTTTTTTAGTTTTCTTTTGTCTTGTTTACTTAGTATGTGTTTAGTTGCATAACATTGCATAATCCCAGGCCTTTAGTTAGTTGAATTCTAATTTGGTCAATGATGATATAGAAATTTGATAGATTTTTTGAATTCAATTGGATATCTTGAGCTTAGTTATAATTTTATACATGATATAATTCATGCTTCTTTGTTTAGATGTTACCGTGGTAGCACGACATTGTTCTATTTGCTTGTTGGTTTAAGATTAGCATGCTCAAATCTGTTGAGAGGAAAATGTTGTTTTAATGATAGAATTGTGTAGGAAGTGAGTAATGACTATGAAGACACTTAAACTCAAGTTTTGGGAACGCATGGGTATGCTTGCTTTATAAAAAAAAAAAAAAATTAAATAATTACTGTGGCTAGTCTTGTTTGGGGCCTTTGTTACTTGAGTAGAATGCGCTTTGAGGGATTATCTCTATACCTAGCGCCCTAAGGTCTTAATGGTGCAGAAAGTTCGTTGGTTGAAAGCTCGCTAAGGGGTAACACTGTTAGCCTAATGGAATGAGACATTGCACAGTCATGGGAAATATATATATATAAAAAAATTCAATAAACACCGCAGAAAAGTGCAAAAATCGCTCCGTGAGTAAAAATAAAGTAGAATAAACCCTTTGCTAAACCTTAGTTTGTACTGATGTGTTGGAGTAGTTCTTGTTTCATTTGTATGCATAGTTTTTGACTTAAACTTCAATTTTCTGTCTTAAGCAATTTAGCATGTGGTATCTTCATCTTTGTCAAGCTTATCTGTGAACACATCACACACACTAATATCTTTATAGCAGGTTAGGACTATCTGATTGTATGTCATTATGCCTTTAGCTTAGTTTGATGCTTTATTCTTGAATCTTGATATTTCTCTGAGGCATATCTTATTGGAATTCTTAACATGGCTGGAAATCTGGGACTCATTGTCATAGTAGCGTAGCTTGCATAACATGTAGAATGCATTATGTTGTGTTGCTTGGGGACAAGCAACGGTTTAAGTTTGGGGGTATTTGATAAGTGAATTTTATATACACTTATCCGGTATCTTTTACTTGAATTAGTTGCTTATATTTATGTGTCTTAGTTAATTTTCATGCATTTTGTGTTCATTTTGTAGGTTATACATTTGGGAGCGGGGTGAGCGATTATTGGTAAGGAAAAGCAAAGAAAAGGCAATCCGGATATCATTTGGGCTTTCATGTTACTTCATGTTCTTGGCTTGGAACTTGGATGCAAGAGTTATGATCGTTGTACCAACGGACGTCAAACTTCGCTGTTTTGGTTAGCCATTTTCATAGCAGTCCCTTCCAGCTCGATTTCAACCTTGATCCGGCCAGAATTTCTCAATCATCAAAGAATGAAAGTTGTAGAGCTCGTCGATATCTTCGATTTGATAGGTGGCAGGCCCCGTAAATCTTCCCGGATCAAACGTTATGGCCATTTTACCAGAGCACACTGCAGCAGAAAATCACCGTGCATGGGGTGCGCAAGATCAGCGCGGCCAAGCGACTTACGATAGCAAAAAGACGCGATTTTTTCGACTTTTCATGCATGCGTACCACTTCAGGCCAATTCTTGCGTGGGTGCGCGACTTCGGGTGATGACCAAAGTTGACTTTTCATTAAACAGTGCAATTGAAGCGTAATTTAGAGGGGGGGGGTTCAATTAGGGCTTATATATTAGATATATTTTCATTATGTAGGAGATTCCACCCCTTGGGGGCCGAAGCTATTTGTCTTCTTTTCTCTTTAATTTCAATAATAGAATAGAGTAGATTAGTGTAGGTATTTTCTAGAGTTGATTGGATTGGAGACTTGAAGCAATTGGAAATCATTAGAAATTCAACCTTGGCTCAAGAGAACAGATTTGCACTACAATTATCTATCCTTATTCTCTCTTTGATTGCTTCTTGTATCTCATGATGTGTCTTCAATATGTGGATAATAGCATTAATTCAATTATGACTTAACTTCTATTCTGAGATTGCAATGGGTTCTATGGATTAGTTGTTTCTGATATGTTTCATTATTAGCCTTATTGATTTCTATGGATTTGTCTATTAAGATTCATGCTTAATTGCTTAGTTGATTGGCCATCAATTACTGTGATAACCCATATGAACTTGAAAGACGAAGTATGGGTTTAGATCTAATCTTGATAGCTTGTGATTGTATATTCTACGTTGTGATAGGATGTATGATTTGTGCTTAGGATAGACATATACCGAAGCACCACTCGTAGTCAATTGAGAACTTGGAATTAAACCCTAATTATTTGTAAATCACATAGACATATAGTGATTTAGGTAATGTGGGTGTTCATGTGTATTCTATCAATTGTGGATTATATGTGATATGGGTATGGTGCATTGAAAGATGGCTATACTTTACTTTAGTGTTCTCGACTAACAAACCGGTACAATTAGTTTGGTTTAACATGAAATGTATGGATTTGAATGAGTCAATAGATGAAATTATAATCTCAGGTCTTCGTTATCTAGTCTCACTCCAGAAGTAGTTAGGTTTATTTAATTTCATAGTTTAAATATAAAAATTCAAAGCAATCGTTTAAATAAGACTGAAATGGTTATGGGCTAATGCTTGGTGAACTTTATTAATTAATTCTCAGTGGGAACGATACTTTACTTACTCTTTATTACTTGTTGACCACGTATACTTGCGTGTTGTGCGTAACTAGAAATTACCCAACAGTAGTGCAAAGATGAATTTATTAGTATGATTATAAACAAGAACTGTGATTTGGTATAACCATCATCTTTGATATTTTAGGTAAAGACAGGTGATGAAAATTATCTTCATCCTGGGTGCGAAGAGGAATTTAGAATCACAATTATGATTATGAGTTATTCATATAATTGTGGAAAGGAACTGTTGATTGATGTTACAAGGATAAAATATTGTTGGTGGGCTTTTAATGTGGAGAAGATAATAGACTTTATGGTCTATTTTACTCTTCTAATGGATTGCTCGTTCCGCTGCAACTATGGTTGAAAAGTTTTATCATCTACCATATGTTCTAAATCTCTGATTTATTACTGATGAAGAATATTGATAATTTAATTATCTTTAGTCATGTTATTCTTTACTGAGCTAGTTGTGCTCACCCTTTTGCTTCATAATTCCTTTAAGGTAATAAGAGTGTTGCCGGGTCGAGCGGGGATAACATGGGAATAGAACGGTGGTCTCTTGCTGTTGAGGTTCTCCTTAAATATTATGGAAATAATTTTTATTGAGAACTTTGGATAAGTGTGTCGAATTGTATACGTTATTTGATATTTAATTTTGGTGAACCGAATAGGGTGAGGTGAACCCAACTTTGGAATGGTGTTTTGCCACTATCATACAAGATGTCTAATGACATACAACCTCGTGTTATCATAAGACAGGGTTGTGCACATCCACTTCTTTGAGTATATCTCACGAGTACTACTATATGATCTTGGAGTTTGGTTGAAATATAATTTTCAATTGCAGACAGTGGAGATAGTTATATGTCAAGAGAAGACTCACCATTGGGAAGAACATGATAGTATCTTCTCATTTTTCTTTGGGGTCTATTGGGTCAACCAAGGATAATTCTGTGGACATATGATATCTATCATAACCTAGACGCATGGCCTCCCATGTATTAAGGTTTCCTTAAGCACTTCCCAAAGATTTTAATTTCTAAAACAGTTATTGATTGTACCTTTATATAAAGTGCCATTGTGATGTGCTATCCAAGTTGGTGTTCAGAGTCACAGTTGGTATATATTAGTATCAAAACTCACAACATATGTGTTGTTGTATTTTGCACGACAATTGTAGTAATAATGTTGTAGCTATTTTCTGTACCATGTTTTTGGCGACTCAGAATGGGTTGGTTGAATTGGACCTATTTTGGGGGCGTTACAGTTAAACTTGAAAATAGATTGGCATCCAAAGCCATATAAGTTATCTTGGTTGAATAAACGCAACAGAAAATATTTAGTATCATTTTCAATCGAAAAGAAATACTTTGATAACGCTTAGTGCGATGTGGTGAAAATGGATGCTTGTCATATGTCATTGGGAATACCTTGGCAATATAACCGAAGCGTCTTCCATGATGGTCAGAAGAATACTTACTCCCTCAGTATAAAAGGGATGAGGGTACTTGTGTTAGCACCTCGTAGGGAAGAGTTTGATCGGTTCAACTCAAACAGTCGGAAACCCAAACCTATTATCTATGAAAAGATTCCTAACAGAAGTGGAGCATAAAGGAGTTATGTATGCATTGCTTCCTTGTGAGAAAAGTTCGACGAATGGAAATGCAGAAGTGTCGACTGATGTGCAGAAGTTGCTAACGGAGTTCGCTGACTTAATGTCTGAAGAACTTCCATCGGGATTACCATCGTTGAGAAATATTAAACATGAAATAGATTTTATCCGGGATCGAGTCTCACCAATGGATGAGCCTACGACTCTTCATTTCCAAGGAGTCAGAAGAGCTACAAAGACAGGTAATGGACTTAATGGAGAAGGGATACTTTCGTGAAAGTATGAGCTCATGTGCAGTTCCAGCTCTATTAGTGTCGAAGAAGGACGACTCATGGAGAATGTGCATCGATAGTAGAGCAATCAATAAGATCACGGTGATTCCGATACCTCGTCTGGATGATATGTTAGATCAGTTGTCCGATGCAAAAATCTTCTCAAAAATCGACCTGAAGAGTGAATACCATTAAGTTCGGCTGAGACGTGGAGATGAATGGAAGACAACCTTCAAAACATAAAAAAGCTTGTACGAATGGATGGTTACACCCTTCGGACTTTCCAATTCCAACGCGCCCAGTACCTTCATGAGGTTTATGCATAAACTACTACGACCTTACATGGGAAAATTTATGGTTATTTACTTCGATGATATTCTTATCTACAGCCTGACATTGGAATTACATCACGAGCACCTCTAAACTATATTTGAAACATTGAGGAAGGAACGATTATTTAATTATAAACCAGAAAAAGAGTTCATATTTAACGACTTTAGTAACCTGATAGTTTTGTTATTTCTACCGAAGGTGCTCACGCAGATCCGACCAAGATCAAGGCAGTCTCGGCATGGCTTACGTTGAAGACTATACATGACGTCAGAAGCTTTCATGGATTAACATCTTTTTACAGACGGTTCATTCGAGACTTTAGCACGTTGGTTGCACATATCACCGAATGTCTTAAAGGGAAATCATTTCAATGGTCCGAGGAGGCCGAAGGTAGTTTTTAGTTGATCAAAAAGAAGATGACCGAAGCACCCGTACTAGCACTTCCTGACTTCGCGAAGGTCTTTGAAGTAAACTATGATGCATCGATAGTTGGTATTGGTGGTGTTCTCAGTCAAGAAGGCCAACCATTTGCTTTCTTCAGTGAAAAGTTATCAGCAAGAAAGAACTATTCTACTTATGACATGGAATTCTATGCCTTAGTCCAGACCCTTAAGTATTGGAATCATTATTTAATTAATATAGAGGGAATTCATTTTTTTTACTAATCATGAGGCCTTAAAGTGTATTAATAGTCAACATAAACTCAGCCGAAGATATGCTAAATGGGTAGCGAGCTTGCAAGAGTTCACTTTCACTTTGCAACATCAAGCAGGAAATCTTAATCGTGTTGCTAATGCGCTAAGCCGGAAGAGCATTGCTCCTTAGTACTATATGAAACAAGATTATAGGGTTTGAAGTCTTCACTTAGATGTATGAAGGAGATCCTTCCTTCGATAAGATAGTTCAAGACATACGAGAAGGTCAACAATCTGACTTTATCTTATATAAGGGGTATTTGTTTCGAGGACTCCAGTTGTGTATTCTTGATTGTTCACTTCGACAACAGATAATAAGCAAAATTCATAAAGAATGGCACTTCGGACGAGATAAGACATTGGCCTTAATAACAACTGACTATTACTAGAACAAGATCTCGAGCGATGTGAATCGCTATGTAAAAGGGTGTTCTACTTGTCAGAAGTCAAAAGGAGTTCTTATCAATGCGGGATTATACATCCCCTTCCCTATCCTTGAAAGGCCTTGGTGTGATGTTAATATTGATTTTGTCTTAGGTCTACCCCGAACTTAAAGAGCTTCAGATTCTATTATGGTTGCCATCGACCGATTCTCTAAAATGGCTCATTTCATCGCTTGTCGGAAGACCATGAATGCTGCTCAGATCGCCTATCTCTTATTTCAGGAGATTGTATGCTTAAATGGCATTCCAAAGTCTTTTACATCTGACTGGGATACTAAATTTATGAGTAATTTCTAGAAGAGGGTCTATGGGAAAAGCTCGGAACGCAATTGAACTTTAGTAGTGCTTACCATCCTCAAACTGAAGTGGTAAATCGAAGTTTGGGTAATATTCTGAGGTGTTTGACCAGAAATAAACCGAAGCAATGGGATTTGGCGCTTTCTCAAGCAGAATTTTCTTACAACCGTTCGACGAATCGGACCCCTAACATAAGCCCATTTGAGATAGTTTATGGTCAGAACCCTTATGGGGTCTTAGATTTAGTTCTTGTTCCTCGCATTGGTCGAGTACAACCCAAAGAGGAAGAAATGGCAGATCATCTTTAGGTTATCCATGATCAAGTGTTCAAGTCCATCTTGGAAAGAAATGATAAATACAAGGATCGGGTAGACGTACAGTCATCATCGTCAGGTTGTTTTTAAAGTTGGAGATCTCGTTTGGGTCGTACTTACCCGTGATCGGTTTCCTGTTGGCGATTATAATAAACTTAAGGATTAAAAAATTGGTCATTGTGAAATTCTGCAACGAATCAATGATAATGCTTATCGGTTACGCATTTTGAGTCATCTGTGGACTTTAGATATTTTCAACGTTAAACATTGGAGCCCCTATTTTGAGTTGTCTACTGAATATACTGAAAACTCGGGGACGAGTTCTTCTCAACCTAGGGTGACTGATGCAGGATGGTTTGAGATCGAAGATATTGAGCTATCGAATAGTATGTTGATGGCCTTGGAATATCATGAATTGGATGATCGTCATAAACAAAAATGTGAGACCCCAGATTTTGTGAAAAAATATTTAATTTTCTCAAAATAATTTTTTAAATATTATGGTGTGGATTTGATATAATGTTATAGTTGTGGATTATATTTATAAATTTTTCAAAGTACGCAAGTTGTTATATAATATTCGATTGGTTGGAGAATATTCTTTTTGTCAGGGAATATCCGTACGACGGTACAATCATTGGTGGACCCCGCAATAGAATTATTGTCGGATTGAGAAAACGACAAAAATACTTTATGAAAATAACGGCGGAAGTTTTACCGTTAATCTGTTGAAACACCCTAAGGTGTTAAAAGTGCAATGAATACGCATGGTTGCATAGTAGCACCACCTATTGATTATTGATGCTTACGTGAGAAGTTACTCGCTTATACTCAATTATTACTTCACGATAATTGTTGCATCATATCTTTCATATTATTGATTCAATTATTGTTACAGTATCATCTGCATAATATGATATATTATTAAATCAATAATTGAGACGACAAAGTTATTCATATTATTAAATTGTAATATTTACAATGTCTAGAAGTTCTGTCAAGGAGAGGTTTGGTCACCTAATTGGGCGCCAATAGGGAGAAATCCTTATTGGAAAGCCCCCTCTTTCCTGGGAACGACCTGGTTGATAAATATTGTGAGTTATAATATTAATGATGAATGTTATTAAAATTGAAGTTGAGTTCGGAGTTGGATTTGGAGACGCAGACGTGATATTTGAGTCTGGAACGATGAAATTAGTAAAAATAGTCTATAAACACAAAATTTTCAGGGATTAACTTTTTGGTCAAAAAGTCAATAGTTGACTTTTTCGAGAAAAGTCAAACTTCAAAATTTCAAAATTTATATTGTTGATAAAAATAGTTTCATTGTGTTGGAATTATTTGTGTTAGTGAAAATCGACATTTATTTCGATAATAATTGATGTCTGGAGGTTATATTGACCAATCGGGTATTTAATCGGATAAATGAGCAATTGATTGCTATTAATTCACATGATTATAACTATTTGTTCACATGTGTGTACTATTGATTCACATTCTTGTTACTATTAGGGAAGTTGGTGCAATATTGATAATACTTTCATGACTAAGTTAAAAATGGAGGTATATATGGAGGTACTATGTGACGTCCCCAAAACAGGTATACATCACCTATTCTTGAGTCGCCAGATACATGGTACAGAATTCAAATACAACTTAATAATACAACTATCGTGTAAAATATGACAAAACATAAACTGTGAGTTTGAATACAAATATTGTCTACTAGAGAGTATACAAACTCAAAAAGAGTCATCATTACAATTATTATCACACTATTTCACAGAATAGTGAGGACTATTAATGCACCATCTAGGACCATCACTCTGTTCCCTGACTCGTCCCAGCTATATGCCCATTTCCTGAAGAGAACAGTGAAAGAAAGGGTGAGCTCAACTAGCCCATTAAGAAATATTATGACTAAGATAATGCAGAATAAATTATCATTAGCCTTAAACAGTGTTAAACTGATACAATATAACAAACATCAAGTTTAACTGCAGTGGAATAAGCAATCCATTAAAAGAGTCAAGTAGAGAATAAAATCTACTATCTTTTATAATTTAAAAGGTTTTTCATCACTTTTATCATTTGGGACTCGACAATAAATAATCCACATCATCGAATCACCCCTCGCACTACTGCCAAGGATATTCTTTAGTATCACAACCACAATTATCCATGCACTACGGGCCAAGAATATTTGTGTATTCATTAATGGTCATGATCATACCAACAATCATCCATCAATGCACTACGGGTCAATGAGGACTTTTACCATATCATTTGTAACATTACTCATCATGATTACACCAAATAATCTCTGGTCATAATCATACCAAGTCCATCATGCACTACACAAGCCACAGATGACTTTCAAAAAATATAAACATGAGGATGATGACAATGATATAAGAATTCAATAAAACAAGTTCAAGAATTAATTTATCACGAGAACTAATAATGTCCAAATTGTCAACATGATGCTTGATTTGTAGAGTAAAATTCAAGAATGCTCGTAAGAATATTTCCATGAAAAATCTTCGGATGAAGCGCAAATATCAAGGATATTCCACTAATTTCATGGAGTATAGAAGTCAAAACTTTAACCAACTGAGTATAACAAGGAATGGAATAACAAAAGAAATCACCAGGCATGCGATAGACCGCATAGGCAGGTTATTCCAACAGAATAATAAATAACGGAATCGGTCCAACAGAAAACTCATGTATCGGATATTTCAATGAGAATAATAAAGACGGAATCGAGTCCGGTGTAAAATGCATGTGACGAGGATATTCCAATGAGAATAATAAAGACTTTTAACCGAAGTCCGTATGAGAACGCAAAGACAGGATGTTCCAACAGAATGATAAATAATGGAACCAGGTCCGGCGTAAACGCACAGATAGGATGTTCCAACAGAATGATAAATAATGGAACCAGGTCCGGCGTAAACGCATAGACAGGATGTTCCAACAGAATAATGATAAAGAATGGAATAATAGAAGAATTTCACCAAGTATAGGGTAGCCCGCGTATACAGATTATTCCAATAGAATAATAAAGAATGGAATAACAAAAGTTCTCTTCATGGACAAGAAAGAAATAATACTCCCTACCTTGGAAAAACTGGATACTGGAATAGTGAGGTAGCAGACTTCTCTTCTTCTTTCTCTCTATAATTTCTCTCTATAATAATCGCTCTAAAGCTTTTGTGAATTGGTGAGAAATAAAGGAAGAATGAGCTTCTATTTATAGAAAAATATAGTTTCGATAATTGCACATTTTGGGGCTCAAAAATTACAAAGACAATACCTCCAACTTTTCTTTCATTTTTAATTTAGTCCTGCAAGTATTATCAAAATTGCACCACCTCCCCTAATAGTAAATAATGTGAATCAATAGTTCAATCATGTGAATCAATAGTATAATTATGTGAAAAATACGAATTACAGTATAGTACCTCCACAATATTATAACTCACAATATTTAACAACCAGGTCGTTCCCAAGAAAGAGGGGGCTTTCCGATAAGGATTTCTCCTTATTGGTGCGTAATTAGGTGACCAAACCTCTCCTTGACAGAACTTCGAAACATTGTCAATATTACAAATAATAATATGAATAACTTTGTCGTCTCAATTATTGATTTAATAATATAAAATATTATGCAAATGATACTATGACAATAATTGAATCAATAATATGAGAGATATGATGCAACAATTACTGTAGCAATAATTGAGTATAACTGAGTGACTTCTCACGTAAGCATCAATAATCAATACTGTGTGCTACTATGCAACCACGTGTATTACTATACTTTTAACACTGGGTGTTTCAACAGTTAACGGTAAAACTTCCGCCGTTATTTTCATAAAGTATTTTTGTCGTTTTCTCAATCCGACAATAATTCCTTTGTGGGGGTCCACCAATGATTTTGCCGTTGTACGAATATTCCCTGTTAAAACGTATATTCCCCGACCAATCGAATATTATATAACAACTTGCGTACTTTGCAAAATTTGTAAATATTACCCACAACTATAATATTATATCAAATCCACACCATAATATTCAAAAATATATTTCGAGAAAATTGAAATCTTTATTCATAAAATCTGGGGTCTCACAATCTCCCCTCCTTATGAAATTTTGCCCTCGAAATTTACGTACGTACCTGGTATGCCGAAGAGGTGAGGATACCTTGACTTCATTTCAGATTCTAATTCTTGAGGTATAACCTTTGAGTGTTGAATACGATCCTTCTTCTCCAAGATGTTAACACGTATCTCCTCATACGTTAAATCTTCTGCTATCTCTTCTGGTTCTAAATTAATAATGTGGTACGGGTCGTCCACATATTTACGTAACATCGATACGTTAAAATCGTTATAAACACGCGACATACTTGGCGGTAAAACGAGTCTATAGGCCACAATTCCTACTTCATCGAGGATTTCAAATGGGTCAATTAAATCAAGGGTTTAGATTCCCTCTCTTAGTCGATTCTTTCTTCTGGAATAATGCCCTCTTGAACATTCTTCTTCACATTCATCAGCTCTGAGTATGTAGCTTGAGCGGCTTTAACTTTATCGATTAAAGTCGATTCTAATCGTATATTCGTTATCTTCACGTGGGTCACTAGAGTCTTTAACTCTATCTTCATCATTTTTAAGTTATACGAAATGGGTTTTTGTGTTAACAACATCGCACTCGTAAACGCATACGATCTTCTACTCAACGCGTCAGCTACCACGTTCGCTTTTTTATAATGATATTGAATGGTACAATCTTAATCTTCAACAGCTCGAGCCAAACTCTTTGGCACATTACACGTTCATTTTGGGTGAAGAAAATATTTGAGGGTTTTAGAAATGAGTTTTGTAATGGGGTCAATACAAAATTCGATTTCACGCTCTAGGGGTAGGCTAAGAAGTCTTCAAGAATAGGTCAGGAAATTTATTAACAATAGAAATATCATTCAAAATTGTGACTCTCATCCAAGACTTGGATAGCACGTCACATTGATACCTATCAACTTGCCACCGTCATTCACGACGTTGCCTACAGAAAGTCTGGCTTCGGTGTATTCCATACAAGAAAGTCAACAACGAAAGGATCGGGGCTCTTTATTTATGGCTTGATATGACAATGATTGACTTTAGTGGTTTGGTTACTTTGAATTCGCATAACAGGTTGGTTAGGAGTATGAAAGCTAACAACCTTACGAAAAACATGATGAGTAGTTAACCAATCGATTCCTAAAATTGCATCAAAGGCAAGTATTTTCAAAGAGATAAGATTGACAGGTAACGTGAAAGTGTTGATTTGAACAAGATTTATAAATAGTGGAGGTAACGAAGGTTTCTCCCAACTGAGTTTAAACAGATATATCAAAGTCTAAATTCTCCGGAGTTAACTTCAAACATTGAACACAACTAGGTGCAATAAAAGTGAGTAGAACCGGTATCTAACACGGTATAGACTTCGCAAGAGTTTATGACTAACATACCCGTGATAATTTTATTCAGGTTCATTGCCACGAAAAAAAACGCTCTTTCTTAAACTACTGGCTTTGGCTTGTCTGGGACATCCTTTGGTGCCTCCATCCTAGATGAAATTGTCTTTGGTGAACGACAAAATCAGGCTAAGTGACCTTCTCTTCCACAATTATAGCATGCTTTGGACGGCATCACGCAGTTTGGACTGATGTGTCCCTCCCCTCCGCATTTGAAGCATACAACCGGTGGTCATTCTTCTTCCTTTGAAACGGGTGCTGGTGCCGACGTCTTTACGTCATTGTTGAACCTTCTCTTCTTGAAATGTCCATTCTTATTGTTTTGGCTATGATTACCACCGAAGTGGTTACCATTTTTGGCATGTTGATTCCCTCCATGCTTATTATCACCGCTTTGATGACATTTTATCACCCCATTATCCTTTTCTTATTTGCTTCTTTTGGTTTGGTTGACTCATTATCGCGCTCCAATAACTGAGCCCTATTAACAACATCTAAATACAAACGCAGTTTATGAGAGATAAGATATTGACGTATCTCAGGTTTCAAACCTCTTAAAAACATTCGCGTCATTCTCTCTTCATTATCAACCAAGTGCGGCAAACTTGGCTTCGTACTGCGACACGGTCATGTTGTTTTGCTCCAACTTGATAAATTCCACCTCCTTCATGTGACGAATGCTTTCGGAAAGTACTTGTCATTGAATGACTCTTGAACTTCTCCCAAGACATCTTGAGTCAAGTCGAGTAGATACGTTTTACATATTCCCACCAAAGATCCGCCTCTTCACGCAACATAAAGGTGGCAAGGGAACCTTTTGCTCCTCGGAGCATCCCAAGACATCAAATATCTTGGTGATCTGCTTTAACCACGTCTACGCCTTAAGTGGTTCTCGCTTTTCCAAAACTCGGTGGTCCCAGCTCCTTGAATTGTTAGCGGTGACCAACCGTGGGTTGCCATTGTTTCCTCTGCATTATGAGCAGGAGCCGCTACTTAGCGATGTTGCATGAATTCTAAAAAGCTCCTAAACGTACCGCCGTTCGTCAATTGATCAGTGTTGTTGTTTATAGGAGGATTATCGCCATCCTGTTGCACATTGTCCTGATTATTGATCTGTGGAGAATCAAAAGTCTCTTGTTCTCCATTGCTATTCTCAACATTCTCGGATGTCATTTTTAGATACTGCCACAAAACAAAGGTTAATTGACATGTAACATATTATCCCTATATTCTGACCGACCAATTAAATACCAAATAAACTTAGGTAGATCATACTAGCGAAGGAATTCCCGCTCTCCCTCCTAGTTCTATTCTCACATCTTATCCGGGGATCATATCCTAAGCTTTGATACTAAATCGTGGCGCCCCCCAAAATAGGTATACATCACCTATTCTTGAGTCTCCGAATACATGGTACGTAATTCAAATACAACTTAATATTACAAGCGTAAGTATACAATACGACAAAACATAAACTGTGAGTTTGAATACAAATATTGTCTACTAGAGAGTATACAAACTCAAAAAGAGTCCTCATTACAATTATTATCACACTATTTCACAGAATAGTGAGGACTACGAATGCACCATCTAGGACCATCACTCTGTTCCCTGACTCGTCCTAGCTATATTTTCATTTCCTGAAGAGAACAGTGAAAGAAAGGGTGAGCTCAACTAGCCCAAGAAGAAATATTATGACTAAGATAATGCGAGAATAAATTATCATTAGCCTTAAACAAAGGTTAAACGATACAATATAACAAACATCAAGTTTAATCTGCGGCGGAACATGAATCCATTAAAAGAGTCAAGTAGAGAATAAAATCTACTATCTTTTATGATTTAAAAGGTTTTTCATCACTTTTATCATTGGGACTCGAAGCAATAAATAATCCACATCATCGAATCAACCTTGCACTACTACCAAAGATATTCTTTAAGACCCCAAATTATTAATAAATGAAATTTATTTTCCTCTATTTATTATTTTGAAATAGTAAGGGTTGATTTGATTAATGTGGATAGTTATGGGTAAAATCATAAATATTTGAATAAGCAAGTGGTTATAAAATATTCATTATTATTAGGGAATATTAGTTTGGTAAATGGAATATTAAATGCTTGTCGGGGAATATTAAATGCAATGGCGGTATGATCTTTTATGGGCCCCATAACGAGCGATTGGATGAAGAAAAGCGACAAATATAAGTTGTTTATAAATAGCGGCGTAGTTATTCACAGATTATCTTGTTGGAATACCGGTGGTTAAAACACACTAATCTGGCGTTGTTGAGCGATGGCACGCGGTATTGCACCAATTATTGATTCTTACGTGAAGGCCTTTTCGATAATTATTACGATAATTCTTTATTCGATATTTTATTTTATTGATTCAATAATTCTTTGCATTGATATTTTATATTCTTGTTGTTTGATAAATTGTCATTACGATATTTTTTCATTATCGAAGCAATAATTCATATTATCTGAATAATATTATTGGATAACATTATTGGCAATGTCTAGAAAGTTACATCTAAGGAGAGGTTTGGTCACTAATTGCTTGCGCCCGATGAGGAGAAATCTTTATTGGAAAGCCCCTCTTTCACAGGAGCTGCACAGTTGCGATCTTGTGATTACTGTAATATTATTTGTGAATAATTAATTATTGATTTATATGATGAGAAAATATTGATTTTATGTGGATATAGATGGAGAAAATTTTTATGTGACAATTTGTTGAAAATTAATATTTTATCTTTTACGATAAAATAATTCATTTAAATATATTATTATTTTTTTAATATATTAATGATGATGATATTTTTATAATGAATGTGGGATATATGAGTATATGAGGAGGAAGAGTATTTTTTGTTGCAAAAAATATTTAAAACATATTTTTTGTGTGTTGGTGGACCCCATTTCTTGGTGAAATTTGATTATAGCTTTGTAAAATCGCTTGGTTTGTGGATTTGGTCAATTTACATTTTGGAATTTGGAAAAACTTTCTTACTAAAAGTTGTAGAAATTGAATTTCCTATAAAAATTCATGAGATTTGAATTTTTACGATAAAAGGGCTATTTATTATGAATTATTGAAGTTAGAAGTTAAAAATAATTGATTTTTGAAGTTTTAAATTATTTATTTTATGAAAAAAAACGTTTTTTATTACTTTTTCTAGAAGGTTGGCATGTGGGAAATGTTAGGAGCTGATTTCAAAAGAGGCGTAGGAAAATTTATTATATATATATATATATATTATTAAATTTTTACTTTTTGGTGTTACTAAGCATTTTCTATAAATAGGGTCTTTAGGTTAGAATTGAAAATCACACGAAGCTGAAGTTTTCTCTCTCTATATTATCGTATATTCTTGTGAGTATTTTGAGTATACTTTGAGTATTGCTATCGGTGCAAGTTCAAGTCATAGCTTTATATCAGGTGTTTATTTAAAATCTTGTCTTCTTTTCGAGGTAAGGGATGTTATTTTATTAGAAAATGATATTATTTCTTCAATATCATTATCTTTGAAATATTGGTTGGAAATTTTTATCAAATTTGGAACTTTTTCATGTCGGGATTCTTATTCATGAGTTCTTATTCACATGAGTTTCTTATTCATGAGTTCTTATTCACGAGTTCTTATTCACGATTCTTATTCACGAGTCTTATTCATGAGTCTTATTCACGAAGCGTGAAGATGTTTTTTGTGAAATTTCTATCTTTTGGTGTCGAGATTCTTATTCACGTATCGACCTTTATTCACGTATCTGACCTTATTCACGAATCGACCTTATTCATAGAAAAATGAAATTTCTTCTTTTTGTCCAAAATATCTATTATGGATACTAGCTTTGATTGTATCCATGTTTTGATCATTCTTGAATTTTACTCCTCGATTACTTATGAAGTATTTTTGAACTTGGATTGTTTAAAATCTGAATCCTTAATATTGTTCTTTTGTTTCCTTTGGATTCGTTTCCTTTAAAATATTTTTCATCATCCTCGATCTAAATGATGATATTCTTGAATATCTTTGGCACATAGTGCAAAGATGAATGATTTCTTGATGAATATCTTTGGCCGTAGTGCAAAGATGAGCAGTGTTGAGATGAACATGGCCAAGTGATTAATATCTTTGGCGCGTAGTGCAAAGATGAGCAGTGTTTAGATGAACATGACCCCAGTGATGAATATCTTTGGCACATAGTGCAAAGATGAATATTTGATTCGGATATATATTGATTGATGTTCTGAGGATAAAATATCGACGATGAACTTTTAAATTCATATATAGAAGATAGTAGTTTGCATTCTCTCTGCTTAACTCTTACAATGAATTATTATTTCCATTGCGAAGATTGATTTAAAAGCTGGTTTGTCTATTGTATTCTATTAGATTTTTCCTGTTGAAGACTAACGATAATTTGTTGTATATTATCTTAGTCATAATATTCTTCTTGGGCTAGTTGAGCTCACCCTTTTCCTTTTTGTTCCATTTTTCTTCTCGGGGAGGCGAGAATGTAGCGAGTCTTAGTCGGGGTATGGAATGAAGTTTAGAGAGAGTTGTTTAGTAGTCCTCACCATTTTTGTAAAATAATGTATAAATAATTGTGATGAGGATTTATTTGGGTATGTATATTGTCTAGAAGACAAATAATTGTATTTAAACTCACGATATATATGTTGTATGTAATTATTTTGCACGACAAATGTATTAATAAAGTTGTAGTTATTTACGTACCATGTATTTGGCGACTCGAGAATGGGTTGGATGGAATGGACCTATTTTGGGGCGTCACGGTTGGTATCGAGCTTAGGGATATGATCTCTGGCGGAGATCGGGGAATAGAACTAGGAGGGAGGCGAGTAAATCCTTGTTTAGTGTGTCTACTACTAAGCTTATTTGTTAGTTGGTTAGTATATAGGGATATTATGTGATATATTGATTTCCTTAATTAACCCTTGTTTTATGGCGATGTTTGAGAATGTCGTTGAGAATATTAACGATGGAGTAAATGAGGCCAGTGGAGATGCTGTCTTTACCAGCGAGGAGAGCGTCTGAGTGGCAATGTACCTCACTGTGAACAACACCAGCTGAGCGGATGATGAGCGAGGGGATGTTTAGAAGCTTTTGCGCGATTCATGCAAAATCGAATGAGAGGAGACTTCGTGTTCAAAATCTGAGGAGAAATGATAGCAATTCACGGGTGGTCACGATGACGATTCAAAGTTGGGACCACGAGTGCAGGGAAAGCGGATCCGATTAAAGGCGGAGGCGTGGGTCAAACAAATTACCAAGATATTCGATGTCTTGGGATGCGGAGGAAAGAAAAGTTCCATTATTACTTTTATGTTAAAATGCGAGCGGATTCTTGGTGGGAATACGTGAAGCGTACCCATCCGGTTTGCTTTTCGGCGTATCGTGGGAGCGTTTGAAAAATGCAGTTCAATGACAAATACTTCCACAAAGTATTAAATCATATGAAGGAAGTGGAGTTTATTAGGCTGGAAGCGAGAATAACATGGCGGTGTCGATCTGCGGCGAAGTTCGCGGAGTTATCGAGTTTGCACCTCATTTGGTGGAGAATGAGGAGCGTATGGCGGGATGTTTACGAGAGGTTTGAAACCGGCGTCGTCGATATCTCATTTCTCATAAATTTTCTCTCTATTGGATGTTGTCAGCGAGGGCTCGATTGTTAGGCGAGATAACGAAATACGTTCAATGAGGGACCATAACGAGGATCATCTAAGAAGATAGCGATCATCGAAATAACGATAACCGGTGGAGAAAGAAGAATACGGACAAAGCGGTAACCACTCTGGTGGTAATCGTGGCCATGAAAATAGAAAAGCGAGTCGGGAGGAGATTTTAAAAGAGGAGATTCAACAACGACCATGTGAAGGCGTCGGCGCCCGATGTGGCCCCGCTGGTTCGAGGAGAGAAAAGACCACCGGTCGTATGTTACAAATCTTGGGAAGAGGACATATCATTGAAGCGCCCCTAGCAGTTTAAGGTATGCTATAATTGTGGAAAAAGAAGGACATATCGCTCGAGATTTATGCGGTATCGAAACCCGATCCGGTGAGAATGGTGACTCGAAAGGATGTCCCGAAAAATCAAAGTCAGCGGTTCTGGAAGAAGCGTTTGTCGTGGCCGGTCAAAATCGAGGAACGACGAAGTTATACAGGTTAGTTAATTATAAATTCTTGCGAAGTTTATACCTTACTGAATCTGGGTTCTACCCATTCTTTTATCTCTCTTTTGCTTTGCTCAGCGTTTGAACTTGACTACGGAGAAATTAGACTTTGACTTTATTTATGGAGACTCAGTTAGGAGAAACTTTCATTACATCAGTTGTTTAGAAATCTTGCTTGATTCGGGTTGGCACTATCACATTACACATTAACCTTATTTCTATAGAGATATTTGCTTTTGATGTGATTTTAAGGTTAACTACTCATCATCTGCAAAATTGATTACTTTAAATAAGGTTGTTAGTTTTCATATTCTAAGCAACTTTGTTATTAAATTCAAGCAATCAAACCATTGTAGTCAAACATTTTCATATCAAGCCATGAAGTCATTCGTTTATTACGGATGTCAAGTTTCTTAGTCCATGTTATGGATTTGAATAAAGACACGTCGATTTGAATAATATTCTGTTGTTATTGATTTTTTTCTGGCGTATTTCTGAAGAATTTCTTGGCTTACTCCCCCAGCGATATTATTAAATTTTGTATCGACTTTGAACCCGGTACAAAACTCATTTCTAAAATCTCATATCGAATGGCTCTATTGAACTTGAGTTAAAAAAATTCAACTATAAATTTGGTACACGAGCCTTTATCTGGTGACTTCCTTTGTGGAATGCAAAGAGCGGACTCTCTCTCAAGTAGGGGACACCATATTAAATGCGATAGTAAAGCGATAGGTGTCATTGTACGTCTTATCAAGGTTGGGATATGAGTCACGATTGAGAACAACCTAAATCGATAATCGAAATCGTAGCTTTACAAAGCTTAGTTGGTTATTATCGGAGATTAGTTGAAGGATATTCTCGAATCGCTATTCCATTAACTTATGGTGACTCGTAGAGATACAAAATTCGAATGGAGCAAGGAATGTGGGAAGAGCTTGAAGAACTCGAGAGAGACTCATTTAAACACATGTTACGACCATGCCATCTGGGAAAAGCGAGCGTGGTAGGCGGCGTGTTGAGTAGAAGATGCATATATACAATCTGAGTGCGATATTGTCAAAGACTCATTTAATATAATTTACAAATAATAGAGATGGAGATGAAAACTCTAGGTACCCATTGATGATATCTGAGTATAATCGACTTTAATCGATAAAGTTAAAGTTATTCAAGCTACACACGGGGTGATGAATTTGAAGAAGGAGGTGCGAAAGTTGTTATTTCAAAAGCGAGAATCGGTGAGGTGAGAAAGCTCGAACCTTGATTTATTAATCCATTTGAAATTCTCGATCGAATAGGAGCTGTGGCCTATAGACTCGTTTTACTGCCAAGTATGGCGTGTTCATAACGCGTTTTTCACGTGTCGATGTTACGTAAATATGTGGACGACCGAACCACGTCATTGAGTTAGAACCGGACGAGATAGCCAAGAAGACTTAACGTCTGAGGAGGAGGTACTGTCAAGATCTTGGATAGGAAAGAACATGTCCTATGTCTGGGGGTTATACCACAAGTTAAAGTTTTGTGGAGAAACCATCTTTATTGAGGAAATGACACAGGAGTTGGAAGCGAAATGAAAGCGAGGTATTCTCATCTTTTGAAACACCGATCGTCGTCGAATTTAGAGGACGAAATTTCATAAGGAGGGAGGTTGTAAGACCCCAAATTATTAATAAATGAAATTTATTTTCCTCTATTTATTATTTTGAAATAGTAAGGGTTGATTTGATTAATGTGTGATAGTTATGGGTAAAATCATAAAAATATTTGAATAAGCAAGTGGTTATAAAATATTCATTATTGTGGGGAATATTAGTTTGGTGGTGGAATATTAAATCTTTGTCGGGGAATATTAAATGCGACGGTAGCGATCTTTTGTGGGCCCCATGCTTGAAAGCGATTGGATGAAAAGCGACAAATATAAGTTGTTTATAAATAACGGCGTAGTTATTCTGAGATTATCTTGTTGGAATACCGGTGGTTAAAACACACTTGTCTGGCGTTGTTGAGCGATGGCACGCGGTATTGCACCAATTATTGATTCTTACGTGAAGGCCTTTACTCGATAATTATTCTGATAATTCTTGTTCGATATTTTATTTTATTGATTCAATAATTCTTTGCATTGATATTTTATATTCTTTGTTGTTTGATAAATTGTCATTACGATTATTTTTTTCCATATCGAACAATAATTCATATTATCTGAATAATATTATTGGATAACATTATTGGCAATGTCTAGAAAGTTACATCTAAGGAGAGGTTTGGTCACCTAATTTGCTTGTGCCCGATGAGGAGAAATCTTTATTGGAAAGCCCCTCTTTCTTCAGGAGCGCGCACAGTTGCCGATCTTGTGATTACATAATATTATTTGTGAATAATTAATTATTGATTTATATGATGAGAAAAATATTGATTTTATGTGGATATAGATGGAGAAAATTTTTAATGTGACAATTGTTGAAAATTAATATTTTATCTTTTTACGATAAAATAATTCATTTAAATATATTATTTTATATTTAATAATATAATAATGGTGATATTTTTTATAATGAATGTGGGATATATGAGTATATGAGGAGGAAGAGTATTTTTGTTGCAAAAATATTTAAAACATATTTTGTGTGTGTGGGTGGACCCCATTTCTTGGTGAAAATTTGATTATAGCACATAAAATCGCTCCGTTTGTGGATTTGATCAATTTACATTTGGAATTTGGAAAAACTTTCTTACGCAAAGTTGTAGAATTGAATTTCCTATAAAAATCAGCGAGATTTGAATTTTTCGACAAAAAGGCTATTTATTATGAATTATTGAAGTTAGAAGTTCGAAATAATTGATTTTTGGAAGTTTTAATTATTTATTTTATGAAAAAACGTTTTTTATTACTTTTTAGAAGGTTGGCATGTGGGAAATGTTAGGATTGAGCTGATTTCCAAAGAGGCGTAGGAAAATTTATTTTATTATATAATATATTATATATAAATTTTTTTACTTTTGGTGTTACAGCATTTCTATATAAATAGGGTCTTGGGTTAGAATTGAAAATCACACGAAAGCTGAAGTTTTCTCTCTCTATATTATCGGCGTATTCTTGTGAGTATTTTGAGTATACTTTGAGTATTGCTATCTGGTTGCAAGTTCAAGTCATAGCTTTATATCAGGTGTTTATTTAAATCTTGTCTTTCGAGGTAAGGGATGTTATTTTATTCGAAAATGATATTATTTCTTCATATCATTATCTTTGAAATATTGGTTGGAAATTTTTATCAAATTTGGAACTTTTTTCATATCGGGTTCTTATTCATGAGTTCTTATTCACGAGTTCTTATTCATGAGTTCTTATTCACGAGTTCTTATTCACGAGTCTTATTCACGAAGCGTGAATGATGTTTTTTTTGAAATTTCTATCTTTTGGTGTCGAGATTCTTATTCACGTATCTGACCTTATTCACGTATCTGACACTTATTCACGAATCTGACACTATTCATAGAAAAATGAAATTTCTTCTTTTTTCTCCAAAATATCTATTATGGATACTAGCTTTGATTGTATCCATGTTTTGATCATTCTTGAATTTTACTCCACTACGATTACTTATGAAGTATTTTTGAACTTGGATTGTTTAAAATCTGAATCCTTAATATTGTTCTTTTGTTTCCTTTGGATTCGTTTCCTTTAAAATATTTTTCATCATCCTCGGTCTAAATGATGATATTCTTGAATATCTTTGGCTTTTGTAGTGCAAATGAATGATTTCTTGATGAATATCTTTGGCGTAGTGCAAAGATGAGCAGTGTTGAGATGAACATGGCCAGTGATTAATATCTTTTGGCGTAGTGCAAAGATGAGCAGTGTTTAGATGAACATGACCCAGTGATGAATATCTTTGGCACATGTAGTGCAAAGATGAATATTTGATTCGAGATATATATTGATTGATGTTACGAGGGATAAAATATCGACGATGAACTTTTAAATTCATATATAGAAGATAGTAGTTTGCATTCTCTACTTAACTCTTCTAATGAATTATTATTTCATTGCGAAGATTGATTTAAAAGCTGGTTGTCTATTGTATTCTATTAGATTTTTCCTGTTGAAGACTAACGATAATTTGTTGTATATTATCTTAGTCATAATATTCTTCTTGGGCTAGTTGAGCTCACCCTTTTCCTTTTTGTTCCATTTTTCTTCTCGGGGAGGCGAGAATGTAGCGAGTCTTAGTCGGGGTATGGAATGAAGGTTATAGAGAGAGTTGTTTAGTAGTCCTCACCATTTTGTAAAATAATGTATAAATAATTGATGATGAGGATTTATTTGGGTATGTATATTGTCTAGAATGATAATATTTGTATTTAAACTCACAGATATATATGTTGTAAGTATTTTGCCACGACAAATGTATTAATAAAGTTGTAGTTATTTACATACCATGTATTTGGCGACTCGAAATGGGTTGGATGGAATGGACCTATTTTTTTTAATTTAGTCCTGCAAGTATTATCAAACTTGCACCACCTCCCCTAATAGTAAATAATGTGAATCAATAGTTCAATCATGTGAATCAATAGTATAATCATGTGAAAAATATGAATTATAGTATATTACCTCCATCTATACCTCCATTTTTAACATAGTCATGCAAGTATTATCAATCTTGCACCAACTCCCCTAATAGTAAATAATGTGATTCAATAGTACACACATGTGAACACATAGTTATATAAGTATGTGAATTAGTAGCAATTAATTGCTCATTTATCCAATAAATTACTCGATTTATCAATATAACCCCTAGCCATCAATTATCATCGGAATAGATGTCGATTTCCACTAACACTAATAATCCCAACACAATGGAACTATCAAAATTCATTTTTAATCAACACAACTTATTCATCATTAATATTATAACTCACAATATTTAACAACCAGGTCGTTCCCAGGAAATAGGGGGCTTTCCGATAAGGATTTCTCCTTATTAGTAGCCTTGATTAGGTGACCAAACCTCTCCTTGACAGAACTTTCTAGACATTGTCAATATTGTAAATAATAATATGAATAACTTTGTCGTCTCAATTATTGATTTAATAATATAAAATATTATGTAAATGATACTATGACAATAATTGAATCAATAATATGAGAGATATGATGCGTGAATTCTCAGAGTAATAATTGAGTATAATCGAGTGACTTCTCACGTAAACATCAATAATCAATACTGGTGTGCTACTATGCAACCACGCGTATTACTATACTTTTAACAAGATTGTTTCAACAGCTTAACTGTAAAACTTTGTATTATTTTCATAAAGTATTTTTGTCATTTTCTCAATCAAATGATAATAATTTTGTTGTGGGGTCCACCAATGATTGTGCTGGTTATACGAATATTCCCTGTTAAAACGAATATTCCCCGACCAATCGAATATTATATAACAACTTGCGTACTTTGCAAAATTTGTAAATATTACCCACAACAATAACATTATATCAAATCCAGACCATAATATTCAAAAATATATTTCGAGAAAATTTAAATCTTTATTCATAAAATATGGGGTCTCACAATCTCCCCTCCTTATGAAATTTCGCCCTCGAAATTTACGTACGTACCTGGTATGCTAAAGAGGTGAGGATACCTTGACTTCATTTCAGATTCTAATTCTTGAGGTATAACCTTTGAGTGTTGAATACAATCCTTCTTATCCAAGATGTTAACACGTATCTCCTCATACGTTAAATCTTCTGCTATCTCGTCCGGTTCTAAATTAATAATGTGGTACGAGTCGTCCACATATTTACGTAACATCGATACGTTAAAAATGTTACGAAAACGCGACATACTTGGCGGTAAAACGAGTCTATAGGCCACAGTTCCTACTTCATCGAGGATTTCAAATGGGCCAATTAAATCAAGGGTTTAGATTCCCTCTCTTCGTCGATTCTTGCTTCTAGAATAATGCCCTCTTGAACCTTCTTCTTCACATTCATCAGCTCTGAGTATGTAGCTTGAGTGGCTTTAATTTTATCGATTAAAGTCGATTCTAATCGTATAGTCGTTATCTTCATGTGGGTCACTAGAGTCTTTAACTCTATCTTCATCATTTTTAAGTTATACGAAATGGGTTTTTGTGTTAACAACATCGAACTCGTAAACGCATACGATCTTTTACTCAACGCGTCAGCTACCACGTTCGCTTTTCCATAATGATATTGAATGGTACAATCATAATCTTCAACAGCTCGAGCCAAACTCTTTGGCACATACACGTTCATTTTGGGTGAAGAAAATATTTGAGTGTTTTAGAAATGGGTTTTGTACTGGGGTCAATACAAAATTCAATTTCACGCTCTAGGGGTAGGCTAAGAAGTCTTCAAGAATACGTTAGGAAATTTATTAACAATAGAAATATCATTCAAAACTGTGACTCTCATCCAAGACTTGGATAGCACGTCACATTGATACTTATCAACTTGCCACCGTCATTCACGACGTTGCCTACATAAAGTCTGGCTTCGGTTCATTCCATACAAGAAAGTCAACAACGAAAGGATCGGGGCTCTTTATTTATGGCTTGATATGACAATGATTGACTTTAGTGGTTTGGTTACTTTGAATTCGCATAACAGGTTGGTTAGGAGTATGAAAGCTAACAACCTTACAAAAAGTATGATGAGTAGTTAACCAATCGATTCCTAAAATCGCATCAAAGGCAAGTATTTTCAAAGAGATAAGACCGACAGGTAACGTGAAAGTGTTGATTTGAACAAGATTTATAAATAGTGGAGGTAACGAAGGTTTCTCCCAACTAAGTTTAAACAGATATATCAAAGTCTAACTTCTCCGAAGTTAACTTCAAACATTAAACACAACTAGGTGCAATAAAAGAGTGAGTAGAACCCCAGATCTAACACGGTATAGACTTATGAAGAGTTTATGACTAACATACCCGTGATAATTTTATTCAAGTTCCTCGTCACGAAAAAAAACGCTCTCTTAAACTATCGGGCTTGGCTTGTGCAGGACATCCTTTGGTGCCTCCATCCTAGTTGAACTTGTCTTCGATGAAAACGCGACAAAATCGGGCTAAGTGACCTTCTCTTCCACAATTATAGCATGCTTTGGACGGCATCACGCAGTTTGGACTGATGTGTCCCTCCCCTCCGCATTTGAAGCATACGAACGGTGGTCGTTCTTCTTCCTTTGAAACGGGTGCTGGTGCCGATGTCTTTACGTCATTGTTAAACCTTCTCTTCTTGAAATGTCCATTCTTATTGTTTTGTCCATGATTACCACCGAAGTGGTTACCATTTCTGGCATGTTGATTCCCTACATGCTTATTGTCACCGCTTTGATGACTGTTATCACCGGTATTATCATTTTGCCGGCTGCTCTCTTTTGGTTTGGTTGACTTATTATCGCGCTCCAATAACTGAGCCCTATTAACAACATCTGAATACAAACACAGTTTATTCTCTGTTGGAATATCCTGTCTGTGCATTTACGCCGGACCTGGTTCCGTCTTTATTATTATGTTGGAACATCCTGTCGGTGCGAATTTCACATGACCTGGTTCCGTTACTTATTATTCTGTTGAATAACTCAATCTATCACAATCTGCATGCATGGTGATTTCTTTTGTTATTACATTCGTTATTATACTCAGTTGGTTAAAGTTTTGACTTCTATACTCATGAAATTAGTTGAATATCCTTGATATTTGTGCTTTATCTAGTATCTTTTCATGGAAATATTCTTCTGAGCATTCTTGAATTTTACTCTACAAAGCAGTATCATGTTGACAATTTGAACGTTATCAGTTCCTGGATAAACTAATTCTTGAACTTGTTTTATTGAATTCTTATATCATTGTCATCATCCTCATGTTTATATTATGTTGAAAGTCATCTGTGGCCTATAGTGCATAGATGGACTTGGTATGATTATGACCAGGGATTATTCTTATAATCATAACTTAGTAATGTTACAAATGATGTGAAAAAGTCCTCATTGGCCCGCATGATGCATTGATGGACGCTTTTTGGTATGATTATGGCTATGGATTCTCTTTTGGCCAGTAGTCTGCAAAGATGAATTGTTTTATGGCATGATCAGGACCGTTGATGAAAACATGATTATCTTAAGTCGTAGTGCATGGATAATTCGTGGTCGTGATACTAAAGAATATCCTTGGCCGTAGTGCAGGGGTGATTCGATGATGTGGATTATTTATTAAGCTGAGTCCCAGCGATAAAAGTGATGAAAAACCTTTTAAATTGTAGAAGATAGTAGATTTTATTCCCTACTCGACTCTTCTAACGGATTGCTTATTCCGCTGCAGTTAAACTTGATGTTTGTTATATTTTATCAATTTAACACTGTTGAAGGCTAACGATAAATTATTTTGCATTATCTTAGTCTTAATATTTCTTACTGGGCTAGTTGAGCTCACCCTTTCTTTTACTGTTCTCTTCAGGAAATGAGAACGTAGCTAGGACTAGTCGGGGAACAGAGTGATGGTCCTAGATGGTGCATTAGTAGTCCTCACTATTCTGTGAAATAGTGTGATAATAATTGTAATGAGGACTCCTTTTGAGTTTGTATAATCTCTAGTAGACAATATTTGTATTCAAACTCACAGTTTATATTTTGTCGTATTATACACGACAGTTGTATTATTAAGTTGTATTTGAATTCTGTACCATGTATCTGGCGACTCAAGATGGGTGATGTATTCCTGTTTTGGGGGCGTCACAGTTGGTATCAAAGCTTAGGGATATGATCCCTGGCTGAGATGTGAGATAAGAACTAGGAGGGAGAGACGGGAATTCCTTTGCTAGTATGACCTACCTAAGTTTATTTGGTATTTAATTGGTCGGTCAGAGTATAGGGATAATATGTGATATGTTAATTAACCCTTGTTTTGTGACAGTGTTTGAAAATGACATCCGAGAATGTTGAGAATAGCAATGGAGCATGGGAGACCGTTGAGTCTCCACAGATCAATAATTAGGACAATGTGCAACAGGATGTCGATAATCTTCCTGTAAACAACAACACTGATCAATTAACGAACGACGGTACATTTAGGAGCTTTTTAGAATTCATGCAACATCAGGCGAAGGCGGCTCCTGTTCATAATGCAGGGGGAAACAATGGCAACCCACGGTTGGTCACCGCTAAGCAGTTCAAGGAGCTGGGACCACCGGAGTTTTTGGGAAAACCAGAACCACTTAAGGCGGAAACATGGTTAAAGTAGATCACCAAGATATTTGAGGTCTTGGGATGCTCCGAGGAGCAAAAGGTTTCCTTTTCCACCTTTATGTTGCGTGAAGAAGCAGATCATTGATGGGAATCTGTAAAACGTACCCTGATTGACGCACTCAAAATATCTTGGGAGAAGTTCCAAGAGCTGTTCAACGATAAGTACTTTCCCGAAAGTATTCGTCACATGAAGGAGGTGGAGTTTATCAAGCTGGAGCAAAATAATATGATCGTGTCAGCGATGATGAGGTTAAATTTGCGAGTTGTCCGGTTTGCATCCTATTTGGTCGATAATGAGGAAGCGAATGACGCGAATGTTTCTAAGAGGTTTGAAACCTGAGATACGTCAATATCTTATTTCTCACAAACTTTGTTTATATTCAGATGTTGTGGATAGGGCTCAGTTATTGGAGCGCGATAATGAGTTAGCACAACCAAAAGGCAACGACCAATAACACGATAATAATCGTACCTGTGGCAACGGTCATCGGAACAATGATAACCATCTTGGGGGAAATTATCATGCCAAGAATGATAACCACTTCGGTGGTAATCATGGCCAAAATAATAGAAGTGGAAATTTTAAGAAGAAAGTTCAATAATGATGGAAAGGCAATGACACCAAAGACCGCTTTCAAAGGAAGAAGAACGATCATCGGTCGTATGTTTCAAATCACGCGACGGAGGGACACATCCGTCCAAACCATGTCGTTGAAGAATCCAAAGCGTGTTTCAATTATGGAAGAGAAGGTCACCTAGCTCGATTTTATCGTATGGTGAAGTCAAGTCCAGATGGGATAGTGATGCCAAAGGATGTCCCGCACAAGCCAAAGCCGAGTAGTTTAAGAGAGAGCGTTTTTTTTTAAGAACGAGGAACACGGATAAAATTATCACCTAGTAAGTTAATCATAAACTTTTACGAAGTCTATACCGTGTTAGAATCTGGGTTCTACTCACTCTTTTATTTCACCTAGTTGTGATCAATGTTTGAATTTAACTCCGGAGAAGTTAGGCTTTGATTTATCTGTTGAAACTCAGTTGGGAGAAACCTTCGTTACCTCTACTATTTATAAATCTTGTTTGATTCAAATCAACACTTTCACGTTACCTGTTGAACTTATCTCTTTGAAAATATTTGCATGGATGTGATTTTTGGAATCGATTGGTTAACTACTCATCATGTTTTTCGTAAGGTTGTTAGCTTTCATATTCCTAACTTTTTAAGTAACCAAACCACTAAAGTCAATCACTGTCATATCAAGCCATAAGTAAAGATCCCCGAGCCTTTCGTTGTTGACTTCCTTGTGTAGAATGCACCAAAGCCAGACTTTCTGTAGGTGATGTTGTGAATGACGATGGCAAGTTGATAGGTATCAATGTGACGTACTATCCAAGTCTTGGATGAGATTCACAGTTTTGAATGACATTTCTATTGTTAATAGATTTCCTGACGTATTCTTGAAGACTTCTTAGCCTACCCTAGAGCGTGAAATCAAATTTTGTATTGACCCCAGTACAAAACTCATTTCTAAAATCCTCAAATATTTCTTTATTTAAAACGAACGTAACATGCGCCAAAGACGTTGTCTCGAGCTGTTGAAGATTACGATCGTACCATTTAATACCATCGTGGGAAAGCGAACGTGGTAGCTGACGCGTTGAAGATCGTATGCATTTACGAGTGCGATGTTGTTAACACAAAGACCCATTTCGTACAACTTACAAATGATGAAGATAGAGTTAAAGAATCTAGGAAACCACGTAAGATAACAAATATACAATTAGAATTAACTTTAATCGATAAAGTTAAAGCCGCTCAAGCTACATACTCCGAGCTGATGAATGAAGAAGGTTCAAGAGGGCGTTATTCTAGAAGCAAGAATCGATGAAGAGAGGAAATCTCAACCCTCGATTTAATTGACCCATTTGAAATCCTCGATTGAGTAGGAACTGTGACTTATAGACTCGTTTTACCGCCAAGTATGTCGCGTGTTCATAACATTTTTTTTTACGTATCGACGTTACGTAAATATGTGGACGACCCAAACCACATTATTAATTTAGAACCGGACGAGATAACGGCTGATTTAACGTTTGAGGAGATACGTGTTAAAATCTTGGATAAGAAGAATCGTATTCAACACTCAAAGGTTATACCTCCAGAGTTAAAATTTGAAATGAAGTCGAGGTATCCTCACTTGTTCAGCATACCAAGTACGTACGTAAATTTTGAGGGCGAAATTCCATAAGGAGGGGAGATTGTGAGACCCCAGATTTTATGAATAAATATTTAATTTTCTCAAAATAATTTTTTAAATATTATGGTGTGGATTTGATATAATGTTATAGTTGTGGGTTATATTTATAAATTTTACAAAGTACGCAAGTTGTTATATAGTATTCGATTGGTCGGGGAATATTCTTTTTGTCGAAAAATATCCGTACGACGGTACAATCATTGGTGAACCCCGCAACAGAATTATTGTCGGATTGAGAAAACGACAAAAATACTTTATGAAAATAACTATGAAGTTTTACCGATTAATCGTTGAAACACCCGTGTTAAAAGTACAAAGATGTATGGCGTGGTTGCATAGTAGCACACAGTATTGATTATTGATGCTTACGTGAGAAGTCACTTAGTTATACTCAATTATTGCTACAGTAATTAATGCATCATATCTTTCATATTATTGATTCAATTATTATTACAGTATCATCTGCATAATATGATATATTATTAAATCAATAATTAAGATGACAATGTTATTCATATTATTAAATTGTAATATTTATAATGTCTAAAAGTTCTGTCAAGGAGAGGTTTGGTCACCTAATTGCGCCGCCATAGGGAGAAATCCTTATTGGAAAGCCCCCTCCTTTCTGGGGAACGACTGGTTGATAAATATTGTGAGTTATAATATTAATGATGAATGTTATTAAAATTGAAGTTGTGTTCGGAGTTGAATTTGGAGACGCGGACGTGATATTTGAGTCTGGAATGATGAAATTAGTAAAAATAGTCTATAAACACAAAATTTTCCGGGATTAACTTTTTGGTCAAAAAGTCAACAGTTGACTTTTTCGAGAAAAGTCAAATTTCAAAATTTATATTGTTGATAAAAATAGTTTCATTGTGTTGGAATTATTTGTGTTAGTGAAAATAGACATTTATTTCGATAATAATTGATGTTTGGAGGTTATATTGACTAATCGGGTATTTAACCGGATAAATGAGCAATTGATTGCTATTAATTCACATGATTATAACTATTTGTTCACATGTGTGTACTATTGATTCACATTCTTGTTACTATTAGGGGAGTTGGTGCAAGATTGATAATACTTGCATGACTAAGTTAAAAATGGAGGTATATATGGAGGTACTATACTGTAAATTGTATTTTCACATGTCTAAAACTATTGATTCACATGATTTACTATTGAATCACATTATTTACTATTAGGGGAGGTGGTGCAAGTTTGATAATACTTGCAGGACTAAATTAAAAAGGAAGAAAAAGAGGAATGTATTATTCTGTAATATTTCGAGCCTCAAAACGTGCAATTAACGAAACTATATTTTTCTATAAATAGAAACTCATTCTTCCTTCATTTCTCATCAATTCACTAAAGCTATAGAGCAATTATTATAGAGAGAACTTATAGAGAGAAAGAAGAAGAGAAGTCTGCTACCTCACTATTCCAGTATCCAGTTTTTTTTAAGGTAGGGAATATTATTTGTTGTATTCGAAAGAGGTATTATTTCTTTCTTTCGTCTTCATGAAGAGAACTTCTGTTATTCTATTTTTGTTATTATGTTGGAATAACTTTGTCTATCTGCAATCTACCGCATACTTGGTGAAATTCTTCTATTATTCCATTCCTTATTATTACATTGGAATATCACATGCATGCGTTCTACCTTGGGACGGTTCCGCCTTTATTATTACATTGGAATATCACGTCTGTGCGTTCACGCGGGACCAGTTTAAATCTTTATTATTACTGTTGGAACATCCTATCTGTGTGAATTTCTTTGACCTGGTTACACATTTATTATTCATTGGAATAACTCATACTATCATGCAAAGTACCGCATGCATGGTGATTTCTTTTGTTATTCCATTCATTATTATACTCAGTTGGTTAAAGTTTTGACTTCTATACTCCATGAAATTAGTGGAATATCATTGATATTTGCGCTTCATCTAGTATCTTTTCATGGAAATATTCTTCTAAGCATTCTTGAATTTTACTCTACAAAGCAGTATCATGTTGGCAATTTGAACGTTATCAGTTCCTGGATAAACTAATTCTTGAACTTGTTTTATTGAATTCTTATATCATTGTCATCATCCTCATGTTTATATTATGTTGAAAGTCATATGTGGCTTGTAGTGCATAGATGGACTTGGTATGATTATGACCAGAGATTATTTGGTGTAATCATGACAGTAATGTTACAAATGATATGGTAAAAGTCCTCATTGACCCGTAGTGCATTGATGGACAGTTGTTGGCATGATTATGGCTATGGATTCTCTTTGGTCGTAGTGCAAAGATGAATTATTTTATGGCATGATCAGGACCGTTGATGAAAACATGATTATCTTAAGCCGTAGTGCATGGATAATTCGTGGTCGTGATACTTAAAGAATATCCTCGGCAGAGTAGTCTGGGGGTGATTCGATGATGTGGATTATTTATTGTTTGAGTCCCAATGATAAAAGTGATGAAAAACCTTTTAAATCGTAGAAGATAGTAGATTTTATTCCCTACTGACTCTTCTAATGGATTTCTTGTTCATTATGAGCTTAAACTTGATGTTTGTTATATTTTATCAGTTTAACACTGTTGAAGGCTAACGATAAATTATTCTGCATTATCTTAGTCTTAATATTTCTTACTGGGCTAGTTGAGCTCACCCTTTCTTTCACTGTTCTCTTCAGGAAATGAGAACGTAGCTGGGACTAGTCGGGGAACAGAGTGATGGTCCTAGATGGTGCATTAGTAGTCCTCACTATTCTGTGAAATAGTGTGATAATAATTATAATGAGGACTCCTTTTGAGTTTGTATAATCTCTAGTAGACAATATTTGTATTCAAACTCACAGTTTATATTTTGTCGTAATATACACGACAGTTGTATTATTAAGTTGTATTTGAATTCTGTACCATGTATCTGGCGACTCAAGATGGGTGATGTATACCTAATTTTGGGGGCGTCACAAAAAAGGTCATTAAACACCTTCGACATTAATATATTCAGCTTCGGGAGATGGGATGACACTTTCACCTTTGACTTCAGGAGATGGAATGGCATCTTGACTTCGAAGTTTGACAAACTAATAGTTTATTTGCTTTCTATTCCTATTTAGTTCTTTAATTAATAATATTTTTTTATTAGCAAATTTGTTATTGTTTCCGTAAAAGTAGAAAATTTGTTAGAATCTTTTTCACATCCCTAGGAGGATTTTATTTCCAAATTATTTTCATATCTCTAGGAAGATTCTAGAGTGACTTGGAGATAAAGTTTTGCTAAGCTATATAAACCCGACTTGTGGGTTGAAATAAGGGACTGTAAATTTTGATAAATATATTATACACATTAGAGAGATTTCTCTGTGTTTTTTCGGTGAACCTCTTTCTTCTTCTTGTGAATTTATTTGGTACCTAGCCCGCAAGATAATCGCTATCCCGCCCGACGTCAAAATTATGTTAACGCGTAACTATGTGAACAGGGGGCGAAGCCACATAGTATATTGTGGGGTCAATTGACCCCATTGAAAAAATATAATTAATTTAGTATTTAAGGTAAATTTTAAAAATTTTAAGTATTATATATAAATTGCCCCCACTAAAATTTTATAAATTTTATACTATACTGAGGTCAAATTAAAATTTATAACTTTGTCAATCAAATTTTAACCACATATGACTTATATCCTCTAAATATATATATATATATATATATATATATATATATATAATATTTTAAAATAAATAATAATCTAATTTATATTATTTTTAAAAATAATTAATAAATTAATTAATTATGAAAAATTGTGATTAAAAAAGTCTATTACGATAGTGTGTATATACCATATATATTATTTTTTATATTGTCATTGTAATATATGTGTGTTGAAAGTACAAATATTAAAAAAAATTAGTTCGAGGCACTGTTCCCGAACCCCCACCAAATTATTTATAACTTAATAAAAAATTTGATTTCATTAAACATTATTTCTGACTTCGCCACTGTATATGAGCAGTATTTAGTTATATTTGAGTAGTATTTTAAAAACTGAATAATATATATACAATCCAAGTATATCTATATCCTCTCGTGGTCGGACCTCATGACATTCCGATAATTTTTTTCATTCAAATTTTCTCAAAATCGATATTGATTATTCATATATATATATATATATATATATATATATGGAGGCGGGTACGTACCGAAAGAATTAGAATTTTGCGACCTCAATTGTAAACTAATGAGTGTATGTATACTTCATTTGTAATCTGATATGCTATTAATCCTTTAATATAAATTGCTTCTTCAAATATGAAGTGATTTTTGGCGGCGCTAATAAAAATATAAAGTATTATCCATGACTAAGTGCCAGAGGATACAATGAATCTCATCCAATCTTAGTATCTCACTAATTTATCTTCTCTTGATTAAAGAAGGTAAATTTGTCACATACTCACATTAGTCATTGTCTGCCATTATTTTTAATTTTAGCACACCGGCTTGAATCTTGATGCATGCTTGGCTGCTAAGATACTGTAAAATAATACCAGTAACCAAGACAATTAATTAAAAAAAATATAATAATGTAACTGCATGTCCCCTTTACTTAGTTAACTACTGGCATAAAGTACCCAAACGTGATAGCTTTTAGCACATTCAAAGTTCTAGTTTAGCATGCATTATATAGGGTTAGGTATAAAATATCAAGCATAATACATAACTGGAGAAAAAGCCCCCTTAAACGCTCAAATGGAAGAAAAGAAGTCTCTGACCAACTAATCATGTTAATATATTTAAGTGGTGTTCCTACTGGAAAGCTGTTAGATACATGTGGTAATTACTTTATGGATACTATAATAAAAAGAATTTGACAACAAAAAAACTTCTAATAAATTACGGGCTGGTGAAAAAGTAAAATAAAAAATTCAAATAAATTCTCTGCCGCCGTCAGCAGTATATTTATTTACTTGGGTATAGCCTATTAATTGGTGAATCCTTTCTTTCATCTCAAGAAAGTAAAAGGACTAATGATTAAAAAAGTTAAGCCTACAAACTCGGTCATTCCTGTCAGACAGTTGAACTATGTTTGGTGAAGTTGACAGGTGTCCCTAGTGCGAATATATATATATATAGGAATTCCATCCACAAAGAAATCCAAATGTTGAGAGAGAAGAACCCATTTTGGTAAATTACCACAAACAGTACATCTCTACTTTTATGTAAATTTTTTTTTTTATAAGCCGATACAAATCAGTGGCGGTGACCAAAAAATGAGTTAGCTCTCAACAATCGGTTCTTTGTGAATGGAATCTCATATATATATATATATATATATATATATATATATATATATATATATATATAATCCATCCATCCATGAATCTTGTACCAACAACCTCTTTTTGGACCGTTGATCAACTTATTGGAAGGTTTGAGATTAGGATATATTTAATACCAAGACGTGACAAGCTCTACCGGTTTTTATTTAAATAAGAGGGGCCCACATTTCAACATATTGTCAGTATAGTTAAACAAAATAAATATTTAATATTAAAATATTACAACCGGTACAGCTTGTACCGGCTTACCCTTTTTATTTTTTTATTTTTACGCATTTCTCCATTATATATCATGACTCAACCAATTAAAATAGAATAAAAAAAATAAATTAATATTAAAATTTTTCCTAAAGTGCGACATGTAATGCTTAAAACACTTTTTTTTTTTTTACATATTTATGCTTTATATGTCATGACTCAGCAAATTTTATTATTAAGCAATTCTTATAAGAATGTAATAACCAAGATGTAATATATTATTAACCAAGATGTAATATATTATAAGAATTTCTTAATAATAAAATTAATAATAATAATAATGCAAGATAAAAATAAATATAAAAACAATATTAGGTCTTTAATAAAATATAAAGTGATCATTATATTACATCTTGCATTATTAATATTATTAATATAAAAATAAATATTATTATTAATATTATAATATAATATTAATATAAAAATAAATATTATTAATATAAAATAAATATTAGTCTTTAATAAAATATAAAGTGATCATTATATTACATCTTGCATTATTATTATTATTAATTTTATTATTAAGCAATTCTTATAATTCTTGGTTAATAATATATTACATCTTGGTTATTACATTCTTATAAGAATTGCTTAATAATAAAATTTGCTGAGTCATGACATATAAAGTATAAATGTGTAAAAAAAAAGGTAAGTTGGTACAAGTTTATGCATCTACTTAAATATTTTAATATTAATTTTATTTTTTTATTCTATTTTAATTTCTTTTAGTCATGATATATAATGGAGAAATGCGTAAAATAAAAAATAAAAAGGTAAATGCCAAGTACAGTGTCATCTGGGTTGTAATATTTTAATATTAAATATTCATTTTGTTTAACTATACTGACAATATGTTGAAATGTGAGCCCCTCTTATTTAAATAGAAATCGGTAGAGCTTGTCATGGCTTGGTATTAAATATATCCCAATCTCAGCCTTCCAATAAGTTGATCAACGGTCCAAAAAGGGGTTGTTAGAACAGTGTCCATAGCAACCGGTTGCCATAGATTGAATCTATATATATATATGGCAACCGGTTGCCATGGACACTGTTCTAACAATCCCTTTTCGGACTGTTGATCAACTTATTGGAAGGCTTAGATTGAAGCATAAAATATGCTCAGCCGACACAGCTTGTTATGCCTAAAAAATAGTTTGTACCGGCTTTTATTTTAATATAAAGGCTCCACATGGTCAACATGTTGTCAGTATATTTAAACAAAACAAATTTTTATTATTAAAAAACACCAACTGACACAACGTGTAACGACTGTGCTATTAACCCAGACCTCAATTATTTGCAAAGTGAATGAATAAAATAATAATTAACTACCCAGACCTCAATTATTTGCAAAGTGAATTAATAAAATAATAACATTGGTAACCTTAATCATGCATATATTATATATTTTAAAAGAATTATATATTTTATATACATATGTTTACTTGCTACAATCTTTTAGGTTTACTTACAAAAATCTTTTTATGACGAGTTAAAAGAGTTTTTTCTAAATATGTTGAACCCACATACAATAGACTAAATTTATATAATAAATAAAATATGAAACATGATTTATATTAATGAAATATTTGGGAAACTATTTCACTTTATTTGCCGAAGATCAAATCTTGTTTGATATTTCAACCCCATGACTGGATTCTCCCCACAAGAGAAGACATAGTGTTTTAGCACAGCAGGTACAAGATGTGTCGGCTGGTATTTTTTAATAATAAAATTTTATTTTGTTTAAATATACTGATAACATGTTGACCATGTGGGGCCCTTATATTAAAATAAAAGTCGGTACAAACTATTTTTTAGGCACAACAAACTGTGCCAGTTGAGCATATTTTAGGTTTCAATCTAAGCCTTCCAATAAGTTGATCAACTATCATTAGAAAGGGGTTGTTATAACGGTGTCCATGGCAACACGGCCCAAGTTGCCATGGATGGAATCATATATATATATATATATATATATATATATATATATATATATATATATATATATATATATATATAGTCCGCTTTCTCGAGAGAACCTGAAAGGAGCGAATTAAGAATTAACAAAGCTATATAATGACGGTTTTTTCCATCGCTATAGCATAAAAGCCGCTTTTTTTATACTATAGCGACGAAAAAATCGTCACTATAGCTTGCCTCTCTTAGTTCATTCCCTCCATTTATTAGAGAGAGGACTATATATATATATATATATATATATATATATATATATATATATATATATATATATATATATCTAAAAGATTAATTTAAGGCATGACTTAATCAAGTTTGACTAAGGTTATTTAGTAAAATCTTAGTAAAACGACAAAGTTTAATCCTTTATAGTTAAGTTTTATACTTTTTAGCTTTATATAATTTTTTAATTATAATATTTATACAAAACTACATTGGCGAAATATATACTGAAGACTAAAATTCGATGTTTCAAGTCCCACGAATTGAAATTTTCATTCTTCCTTAAGTAGGGGATAAGCAATGCTATGAAATTGAAGAAGCCAAGATCTAAGCGCTAAGTATGCCCACACTAATATTTTATTCGCTTTCCATATTATCTAGATGCTTATGTTGGATGGAATGCCCTTTCGCATTCCATCATGCGTTTCCTTGCTTGATAATTTTTTTATTAGCCCAATCATAAACCAGGTGTATTCGTTTGTAGTGAGTAGGGCTTACTTTTCGTTGATTAGTTTGCCTTCGCTCTAGGTCTCCATTCCTATGGCGGTTTTGTCATTTGGGAAGTGACTAGTCCCTTCTAGCGAAGCTTCTACAAGGCCAATCACTACATAGAGGTTCAAAAGGTCAAAGGATAACTTAATTATGTTCAGGTTCTTAGATCAAAGTAAGACAAGGCTCTGACAAGAATTTGTTGCCGTAGCTGACGAGAGAGCATAGCTGACCGGTTAATCAAAATAAATTGAGTTTCTTCAAGCTAACGAGAATGTGGCGAGTTCTTCCACGATTGGGATCACCCTCTACCCCAGTGTAATCTTGTGCTTTCAGAAAGGATCTTAGCCAAATGTTAACTGGCGAAACCTCATTTTCTCTTTGGGGACTCTACCTTTGATTTTTTCCATGCTTTTCGTTTCGTTGACTACATAGAAGCACTGGGATTGAGACTGCGGTGAATACTAGCTATTCTTTTAAGGTCAACTCTTACAAAACAGCCGATACGAGATATTGAGTGCTTTCTTCTCACTAGCCTAGCGATTCTTACTTCGACTTATCTTATCTCCTACCTGTTTCTTCATCAGCATGCATGCTGCACACGATCAAAAAAGCATAACTAACGATATGACAATATATATTTGATCTTCACCGGTTAAGGCAGCCACAAGCATAGACATTCGTCATTGTTGGTATCTTAATTCGTAAGTTGATGTGAAAAAACATGCACTTGGAACATAAAGGAAGGCTTTCTACTCTCCACTACTATGATCCCACTACACTTGAATGAAGGGCAGTCCGTGGAAGAGTGAAAGGATCACCACACTACTAAGAATTTGCCCCCTAATCTTAGATAGGTCGTCTGAGGGTTTGTCGCGGTTCATTGTTGTGCTTACATAGCCGAGAGGGTATCACTCAAGGTTGACAAAGAAGGATCTTAGTAAAATGAGATAATTTTACCTTTTTTGGTTAAGTTTTCCATTTTTTTGGTTTTATATAAACTTTTCTAATTATAATATTTGTACAAAGGTACGTCGTTTTGTTAAGTAATTTTAGTCAAATTTGATCGAGACATGCCTTAAATTACTTTTTCTCATATATATATATATATATATATATATATATATATATATATATTCCATCATTAAAAGAATGTCTTCAAAAAAGATTGTAATTTGTGATGGACTTTTTAAGCAATCACAAAATAATAGTATATATGATGGCTCTTCGTGATGACTAATCTTGTCATCAATGTATTATAATTGTGATGGTCATGTCAATCACACCAATTTTTTCACGCAAAATAAATTTTCTTTTTGTAACGCACTAAGTTATCACTTATAGATATACCCTTTTCGTGATTGCATTTAAGCTATCACTAATATTTTAATGTAAGAAATAATCAAAACAATATTTTATGACGGTCCTGACAATCATTAAAAAAGATAGATTTTTGTGACGACTTTTATTTGCAATTATAAAAAGAAGGTATTTTGTGATGGAGTTTTCAAGCCATCACAAAACAATAAAATATATGATGGCTCTTAGTGATGACTAATTTTACTATCATTATAGAGTATTTGTGACTGCCATTGCAATCACCAAATCTTATGTGGAAATAATTTTGTTTAGTAAGTCAACTCACATATGTTTCCTTTTATATTTTGTTTTAAAATTATAATAATGATCTGGACTTTGGTGTAGTTGTAATACTCGTTATTTAGTTTGCAAAAGGGAGAGGGTTCGAATCATACAAATATCATTTAATACAATTAATATAAATACAATTAATACAATGAAATAAATTATACGTAAATAGAGGTTCACATTCTTACATTTGATACCTAAAGCTTGTTTTTTTATGATGACTTTGACAATCACAATAGATTACGTGTTAATGTGATTGTATTAATCATCACAAAAGCACTAAGCGTTTGCGTGATTGCCAAAACCATCACATAAAACCTTTCATGGGCGTATACAAGACGACCATTGTGATGCTTAAAGCCATCACGTAAACCTTTTGTGATGGTTTTACTACTTTTTCTGATGGATTTTGGCAATCACAAATGACCATTTTTTTAATAGTGAAAGTACATAACACTAAATATGTGTTAGTCAAGTTTAGCTAAAATTATTTAATAAAATAACATTTGCCAAGTGTCAACATGTATATGGTAGTAATTATTATTTTGAAAAAAAAATTAATTAAAAAGGCACATTCACCAAAATAAAATTTTAATATTATTTTAATTCTTGCAAATATTAAATTAATAATTAAAATAAATATTCACTTAATTAACTAATAATAGAAATGATATATAATCAACTAAATAAAATAATAAAACTAGATATAATATCCATATATATGTTACTTTTTATATCTTATATCATAAAATAACAATAAAAGATGTATAACATTTTCATATATTATATGTTAATATTAAATGAGAGATTTATATATGTATATGTATACATGTATATATAGTAAGCAATATATATATATATATATATATATATATATATATATATATATATATATATATTACGGATATAAATATTAACAAATACAAATACGAATACCTATTATAGTCACTTGGACACAGATACGTATTATCCGTTTTGATACAAATACTACAAAATTTCAAAACGAATATCATATTTTCCTATTTCATTTATAGCCCTAACCCTCCCCAACCTAAATCCCTTCCCCCTAGGTCAGGATAGATTACTCTAATTGATTAGAACATTAAAAAACCAAAGAAGCTACTATCATGTAACGTCATGTTATGTGTTCAGTGACATAATGCTAATGACGTAGTTAAAGGGGTTTTTTATTTGATAATAATTAAGGATTAACTAGTGGAGACGTGGAGTATTTAAATAAAATTGATGCCTAAAAATATGCGTGAGCACATGCATGATTCACTTTGGCGTTTACATTGTGCTCCATCCGATATATTCTATCCCTTTCAATAAACAATTTTATTTACATAATTTAATGATATTAAAAACATATTTTATTTTATATTTATCTTAAAAAATAAATTATCAATTAAATTATAATGCCATGATAATAAAATTTAAAAATATTCTGTCATTTTATATTATCAAGAAAAAATAATTATTGTTCTGAAATAAAATATAAATAAAAAATCAATTCTCATAATTGTATCGTCTAATATTAAAAAAATTATATTAAATTTGAATATGAAAATATTTGGGACTAATTTTTTAAAATTCAATGTTTATCTTATATTTTAATATGAAAGATTTACATGCATCGTTTGATAGAACTGTGTAATAAAAGCTTATTAAAGTAAATGTTCAAGATAAAATAAAGGCTCTTTTTAAAAACAGAGTTTAAATATAAAAGAGTTGATCTTTATTGCATGTCTAAATATATACTACATTTTTCTAATTAATTTACCTTTATATCAGTTTATAAATCTTTTAGTGAGCATAAAAATATAATAATATATATTAAATAATTATTTCAAATAAAATCACCAATAATGTATAACTAGTAAAATATTTCAAGTCTAATAATAATAATAATAATAATAATAATAATAATAATAATAATAATAATAATAACTGTGATGGTGGTCGTTGTGAGTGGTGACTGACGATGGAGGTTGGTGGTGGTGGTGAGTGGTGATTGTAAGACTCCGAATTTTTTTTATAAATAAAATTGAATTTTCTCTATTCATTATCTTGAAATAATAAGGAGTTAATATAATATTTTGGTTATGGGTGAAATGTGCAAATTTTACAAAATAAGCAAGTGGTTAGAAAATATTCATTTTTGTCGGGGAATATTCGTTTGGTCGTGGAATATTCTTGTTGTCGGGGAATATTCGTACGACGGCACATCCATTTGTGGGCTTCATAACAGAATAATTGTCGGATAAAAAAAACGACAAGTTTGAGTTTTTATAAATAACAACAGAATTATTACTGAATTAACACATGTTGGATTACACGGTGGTTAAAATACGTGAATGTCTGCGTGATTGCATGATGATTAGACACAGTATTGAATAGTATTTTTGAATTATTGATTCTTACGTCTGAAGGCACTACTCAATAATTTGTTATAGTAATTACTGTTCAATATTTTATTGTATTGATTTAATAATTGTTGCGTTGATATTTTATATTATTGTTATTTCAATAATTATAACTGCACAGTATTTCCCATTATCAGATCAATAATTCATATTATTTAAATAATATTATTAGATAATATTATTGGCAATATCTAGACAGTTCTGTTAAGGAGAGGTTTGGTCACATAATTGCGCGCCAGTAAGGAGAAATCTTTATCGGAAAACTGTGACGCCCCCAAAATAGGTATACAACACCTATTCTGAGTCGCCAAATACATGGTACAGAAAGCAAACTACAACTTCAATAATACAATTGTCGTGCAAAATACGACAACACATACTATGAGTTTAAATACAAATATTGTCTTCTAGACAATATACACACTCAAATAAGTCCTCATTACAATTATTCAAACACTATTTTACGTAAATAGTGAGGATCGCTAAAACATCTTTCTAGAACCATCACTCAGCACTCGACTAGTTCCTCGCTATGTTCTTACCTCCCGAAAAATGGAACAAAAAGAAAAGGGTGAGCTCAACTAGCCCAGTAAAGAATATTATGACTAAGATAATATACAACAAATTATCGTTAGTCTTCAACAGGGAAAAATCTGATAAAATATAATAGACAACAAGTTTTAGATCAACAACTGCATTTATTTTCAAGAGCAACAATCATAAATCAACGATAATTTGGTCAGAAAAAGAAACCAATTTTTTTTTGTGAATAGTACCCGTGAATAGTAACTCATGAATAGTAACTCGTGAATAGTACTCTGTATTCGTACATAGTACCGTGATAACGTAAATAATGTCATATACGTAAATAGTGCCATATACATGAATAGTCTTGATCGTGAATAGTAGCCCCCAGACTCAAAAAGCTAGAAATTCTACAATAAGATCCATACCAATATGTCAGTATAATGATATTGAAAGAATAACATCATTATGAAGAATATAACATCCATTAATATCCCTTACTATCCCTTACCTCAAAAGAAAGACTTACATTTGGATATCTGATATGACATCAAGAAAACTTGCATGATGAATAGCAACTCACCAAGTATCTAAATACTCACAAAATACACTTTCGATAATCTAGAGAGAAAAAGAGAAAAACTTATGAATTACGGTGTGATTTTTTAATTCTAACTTAGCCTCTATTTATAGAAAAATGTTAAGCACGCAAAGGCACTTAACACAAGAACTTTGATGGTTTTACCTCGCTACTATTCCCACCCACCACATTTGAAAATTTAATTGAGTACATTTCTCACCAACCAAAAGTGGGGCCCACCAATTCTAGAATTTTCCACCAAAATCATTTATAACCTAATTTCTGAATCAGTCACCTCTTAAAATTCATAACAAATTATACGCTTATTTTTAACGGTTCAAAATTTGTGGACATATACTCAACTTATATATGTATAACATATCCAAAAATTACACCGATCCAACGGTCAGATTAAAAATTATAACTCACACAATAAAGCTGTAAGAACACTGATTTGATCGTTTAATACCTCCAATCCGACAAAATACTGATAAAATACATCAACATTAATTCCTTCATTTATAATCACATAAATAAATCCATCATTTATATCCACATTAAATAAATATTTCATTATCATATAAATCAATAATTAATTATTCACAAATAATATTACGATAATCACAATAATGACAACCGGTTCCCCCTAAAAGAGGGGCTTTCCGATAAGGATTTCTCCTTCATTGCAGCATGATTAGGTGACCAAACCTCTTCTTGACGTAACTTTCTAGACATTGCCAATAATGCTATCTAATAATATTATTCCAAATAATATGAATTATTGATCCGATAATGGAAAATATTGTCAAGGACAATTATTGAAATAACAATAATATAAAATATCAACGCAACAATTATTGAATCAATAAAATAAAATATTGAATAAGAATTCTCAGAACAATTATTGAGTAGTGCCTTCTTACGTAAGGATCAATAATTCAACAATATTGTGCAATACCGGGTGTACTCTTGTGTAACCACGCGACATTCACGTATTTTAACCACCGAGTATTCCAACAAAGGTAGCTTAATGTAAATAAATACCGTTATTCAATTTTGTCATTTTCTTCTTCCGCGCTTATCCGTTATGAGGCCCACAAATAGTTGCGCTACTAAATATTTAATATTTCCCGACGGAAAGAATATTCCACGACCAAACAAATATTCCCCGACAATAATGAATACTTTATAACCACTTGCGTATTTTGAAAAAAATTCATATATCACCCTTAACTTTAACTTTTATCAATTTAACCATTTACTGAATAGAAAAATTGAATACTTTTATTTCATAAAATTCGGGGTCTTACAAAAGCCCCCTCTTTCCTGGGAACGACCTGGTTATCATAATTGTGATTTTGTAATATTATTTATGAATAATTAATTATTAATTTATATGATAAGGAAATATTTATTTTATGTGGATATAAATGATGGATATATTTATTTTATGTGGATATAAATGAAGGAATAAATGTTGAGGTGGATACAGAGGCTAGGAAGGCAAGGAGGTTTGAGCTGGGCTTAAAACCTTGGCTCTACAATAAGGTGTCAGTACTGCAAATCAATACTTTTGCAGCACTCATGGAGAAGGCTATCATAGCTGAACAGGGAAGTGAGGCCATGAGCCTCTACCATAAGGAGAAGAAGAACAAAAGCAAGTCAGGAGGAGCAGTAAAAATAGAAAGTAGTAGTGGGAATAGGGGTGAGAAAAGAATGAGGAATTTTTCTGAGAAAATGCAAGTAAAGCGAGAAGGTATAAAGAAGCGTGTAGTGTGCGGTCAAGAGAACTACGGGAAGAATCACTCTGGCGAGTGTCTTAAGGGCAAGTTTGTATGCTACAAGTGCAAGGCAAGAGGGTCATATCTCTCCCAATCGCCCAACTCAAGGATGATCGGTGGATGCTTCATATGTGGATCGACCGAGCATAAGGTGAGGAACCGCCCACGTAGGGAATGGAGGCAGGGAACGTAACCACGGGGAGAAGCAGTGGGACGTTAGCAATTTTAGGACCAAACTCAACCAGTAACCCAACGAAAGCAACATTGAGGGTTTACAACATGACGGTCCAGGATACGGTGGCGGTGGAAACAGAACTCCAGTCTTATTTGAATAACTTATATATCTTATATTTACGCTTAATCGGATAGACAAGTGTTATGATGAATAATTAAAGATCGCCGATCAAGTATGATCGAGATCTACGTCAATGATTATATGCTATGTACCCTTCTACATATGAGTTTTTAAAGCGGTGATTAGGGGACGGAAATCCTTATAAGGGAGGGTGAATGTAGTAACTTGAGATTTTCTAAATAAAATAAATAAGAAATTTTATGTATAAATTTTTTTTTTTTAATGGCGAGAGACTAAGTGTCAAGTAAAGTGAACGATAAATGCAAATACATTTATTACTTGAAAAATTAGAAATAATTTTGGAATGATTAATTACCACAAATTATATGGTAATAAATTTACGTAAGTTTAAATATTTTTATTAATTATTTTCCATGAAAACATGATTGGAAATAATATATGAAATGATAATTAGATTTATATAATAAATATTTTATTATATGATTTGTTCGAATAATTAAGTTAACTATTTTAACTTGATTATTGATACATGTCTGAAGAAATAATTCGGATATGAGATCCAAACCTGGATTGGGATTGTGATCAAGAGATGAGAATAATAATATTATATTATTGTTATAATGATTTTACAAATACAATAATTATGTATTGTGTATGTAAAAAATATAATATTGTGCAGATAACGACTTTGAAATTAGGTCATAGCATATTACCGTCTTTGTGAAACCCTAATTATTAAACTCGCTTATGAGATATTTACGAGTAGTATCGTGTATATGAAGTTACTGTGAATAAGAATATCGGTAATTAGAAGAAACCCTAATTATCATTGTATGCGTCGATAATTAGGACAAACCCTAATTATTATGACCTAACCTATTGAAATTAGAAACCGTAATAACTTGTCGTGTTAGTAATATACACGATAATTAGAGAACCCTAATGGTCAATTAGAAACCCTAATTGATGACGTTAAGAAACCCTAATTATAGAACCCTAAATTTTAATCGAAAACCTAATTTCAATTACTGGGTTTAATTTCGATGTTATTGTATAAGTGTTTTAATTTACCAAAGGATAGAAGTTAATTGGTAAATTGTAAGAATTAAATCTAGTGATTAAATATTAAATTTAATTGCCTTGTACAAGATTGCCCATACACTCTTAAACAAAGCCCAACCATCACCCATAACAAATCGAAAGAAGAATCGAAATTTTTTTGGCAAAAGGGTATAAGGACACTAAACCTAGAAATCCTTTAATTCGATGTTATTTGATGCAATTGATTATTTAAAGTTGTGTAATAGGATGTTAATTGATGATATGGGTTGATAAATCAAAGACCCATAACATCAAAGTGCAAAAATTTGAAGATTTAAGCAAGTTGGAAAAAGCTGAATTCATTATTTTTCACCAAATGTCGAGGCCATAACTCTTTGCTCGATCATGAGTTTTGTTCTTCAAAAGTTGTTATGTGTAGCTTGATATGTGGTCTTTAATCTACAAAAAGAATCAAGTCCATACCATGTATAGATTAGAAGTTATAGATGGTCAAACATGGTTGATCGATCATGATAAATCTGCTTTTTAGGCGATCAGTGAATGGGGACATTCTCATCCACTTTTTGTGCTTTAAAAGATCTGGGCTTTTGATATGTTGTAGTGCACTGAGTTAGGAAGCCATAGGCTTTGGAATGACCTCATTCACCCTCGGATGAGGGAATTACGGTGATTGGAAGGAAATGTGTCAAATTTCTCAAAAGCTGAAAGTCAAGTGGCGGGATGTGCTATTCGGGACACTTTGTTTGATCAGTTAATGTTTCCAAAACCTTTTGGGCTTTTGGTATATTATAGTACACCGAATAAGATTTCCATAGACTCAAACGGACTAAATCCGATATCGGAGGAGAGAGTTATGACATTTCAAAGTAGTAGTGTCAAAACTTCCTAACAAGTGCGGTGCAGTCCATTTGAACGGAATTTACGGGCTGATGTGTTCGAATTTGGAAATGGTTAAAGAATAAAAGTTGTAGCCCAGAAGTTAGCTTCACGTGGGCTCACGAATCGCTCAAAAATGTTTTAAAATGAAAGAGTTATGATTTGTTTTTAGCGAAAGAGGTAAAGCTGAAACGAGATTGAAAAGCTATTATGAACGTCTACTTTTGACGCCTTGTTGGGCTACCTAATGAACCCGAATTGGGTAATTAAGTATTTTTAAAAATAGTCTTACATACCATGTATAACATATCCAAAAATCAGATTAATCAAAGTTATGAGCAATGCGTTAGAAAATCGCAAAGTGAGCTATTGAAAAATTAGTATAAACCAAGTCCCACATCGACTAAATTGAGAACTTCACCATTTTCTAAACTTATAAATGAAGGGCTTGGCCTTTGTTTCATTCACCAACAATAAGGCCTCCATTTTTTTGAGAAAGGCTTTGTTGTGGGAGAATTTTTATAAAGATCTCCTTAGTTAAATTTTGGGCGTGGAAGTGCGTATTCGGTTTGTAGAATTCAGTATTTAAAGGTATGTTTCTTATTTAATTTTTGTAATGTTATTATTTTTAATTGTTATTTAAAGTTTGAATTTTTGAAGTTTAGTTAGTGTTGTTAATAAACTAGTTAGTTTACTATGTTTATTTTGGCTTAGAATTAGTTATGTAAATGAGTTATTTGTGATGACTTTTAATATTTTGTGATGAATTTCATTAATTAATTATTATTAATGATATTAAAGTTATTTAATGATTATATTAAATAATTTAGTTTAAAAATGATTTTAATATTATAAAAATCATTTTAAATGAAAATAAGGTATTTAAAAATATTTTAAGTTATAAAATATAACTTTTAATATTTAAATGATAATTTCATTAATAATTAAATATTAATGATATTAAGATAATATTAATGATATTTAGTTTATTCAATAATTATTATTAAATAAATAGTTTAAAATGGTTTTACTTATTTAAAACCATTTAAAGAGGATATTAAGGATTTAAAAATATTTTAAGTTATAATTAATGACTTTTAATATTTGGATAAATAGTACATTAATATTTAAATATTAATGGTAATTATTTAAAAATGATTTTTATTGTTTTAAAAATCATTTAAGGATAATATAAATGTTTTAAAATAGTTTGAGTTATTATAAATAACTTTTATATTTTGGCAATGGTTTCATTAATAGTTTAGTATTAATTAAACTATTAATGATAATGGAATTGTTTAATGTTTAAATCATTTAATTATGATTCCGATAGTTGAAAGTTATAGCCGGCCAAACTAGCTGACTTGAGAACCGATTATGAAGTTCTAAATTTGAAGAAGAACACCTATAGTAACGGTTATATCACTATAGGCCCTTTAGTGACATATTTGAATTATTTTAAATTTTTCAATTTACGGAAATTTGAAAATGATTAAAAATTAAGATGTCCGATATTTACAGATGTTGAGGTATAAAATAAGAGTCTTAGACTCGGTATTTACAAATAAAAAAGTCATTTCGATGCACGCAAACAAATGTCGGACCTATAATAGAAAAAGAAAAGGCTCTCAGTAAGAGCATGGATGAGATATTTGAAAAATGTATAAAAATATTTCAAGTATAGAATAGAACTAAAAGTATGATCACCGTGATTATGTGATTAGACTATGTCTTTGTTGTAATAAACGATCTTATGTGTTAAGATATATTGTTCTAATCGAACGAATGATCCGATTATTGATAGGTTGTGATAAAGAGATAAAACCTAAGTTGAGATTTGTAATCAATGAATCGAGTGAGTATCCTACCTTTGCATTTCCTTTATCTGATGGACATGAGTAAGAAGTTTGAAATTATTCTATTCCTATTGATGATTATGTACTCTTTGATTATCAAAATGCTAGCTCGGATATATATTATGTTCGTTGATTTCTAAATGGTTATACAAGTGTCCCCACTTGGATAACTATGGCATTATTCACATGTTGATATACCTCATCGATTACCCGTATACATATATGTTGAATTACATATTATTGTTGAGCAAGATTAAAACCTTCGGGTTTGGAACCGAGCATGTATGAACATCCCTATATGGGAAGATTTTTGCTGAAGGTGGATAGAGTGAGCGATGAATTTCGTTCAAGTTATGTAGTATTGATCAATCTGAGGTACAATGAAATTTGATCACCCTCCGTGTTCTCGTAAGCTAGAGCGGTTTGCGGATGGATTTCGCCAAACCTTTTCGAAAATGAAAAGAATGTTCATAGTATGATTCTTAAACCCTATTCATGGGTAGAGCGAGCCAAATTTAAATAATTTGGAAGAGATTTGTTATGTGATTTTTTTATCGATGCATTACTTCACAACTTTCGATTTGTTGTAGAAGTGTTATGTAAAGAGAATACTTATATTCTTTCACTTATATATATAATTGCTATTACTACTTCTTGGGCACTCAAATGCTCATCCTTGCTTAAATTAAATGTTTTCATTATGTATGAGCAACTTTGAAGGCTCGAGTACGAACAAAGGAAAAGGAAAGCTGATCGAATAAGTGTGTATCATGAGTTAATGGTTATAGTTGTATTGGTATCTATTCAAGTATTATAAGGAATGTATTTGAAGGTCACGTACCTGGGGAAGTAAACTTTGATGTATGTAAATTAAGTTCGAATGTATTATTATTTTAGTATTATTCAGCTTAAAGAAATGGTATCGTGGAGAACCGAGTTCGGGTTTCAAGTACCTGGATTTGGGGTCGTCACAGGTTGGTATCAAAGCTGTTGGTTATGAAGCTTAGGTAGGAATACCTGAGACTAATAACCGCAATGATTAGGATAAGTATTAACTCATATAGAGTTAGTTGGTCGATAAGATTCAAAGATGAATCTCGGCGAGTGTAAAGGCACAGAGTTCCCTAACTCTGATTATAAAGTTAAACAGTAGTAGGGAATAGATTAAGTCTAAAAGACTGAAAGTCCAGTTATGAGAGATCGTAAAATAAAACGATCAAGCTATAGAACTAAATCGTAATATATACGATGAGATCACCCCGTGATCTGATAAGGCTATGACAGCCAGAATGAATCAATCTGATGATTGGAAAGTTTACATCAAGATTGTTGTGTATGAATTGTACCATAAATTGGTACAGATCCAGAAGAGAATTATAAATACGAATTAAATTCGTATGGAGAATGGGGTTAGTGTTAGATGGGGATTCAATTGAGGACTCATATCGGCAGCTGAGTTGTATGATTCTTCGTATGGGAGCTGAATTGTACTTGGTGTAAAAACCACTTAGTTTCTGGCACTGATAATCATTGAAATGTCTGTGTCGCGCTATTTGTTATATGCACATTAAGAGGATGACTCCATTCTCAGGTGTATAACAGGTAGATAGGTCATAGATAGAGAATATAAGATTAAGTACGAGTTCTTAAAAGTCATACTTATAAGACATTCTTGACTCATAATTATATGAAATGTTTATGAACCCCTCAAATGAATGGACGCTTGAAAGGTCCGACTAGGATAAGTTCTTAAACTCATATGATTGTGGCAATTTATGAACTCATAAGAGTGGTTTGATGAACTGGGTATAGTTTTGTGTGAATGGAGTGTTATGGAATACGAGGAATGATAGATTGTTAAGTAAATGATTTTTTAGTGAAGGTGTTAGGTTTTCCTAAACTCCTAGCTATGCTAATCTTCAAAATTTTGACATCAAGCTAAATACGCACTATGTGCTTTTGAAAACAAAAATGTAGACTCGTAATCATTTTTGAAACGGTTTAAAGTACGGTCTATGCTACTTATTTCGGCTAGACGCAAATGATTTGAAATATCAAAATTGTTTTTAATTATCACTCATGTACCATGCAACCTGGTGCAGAGATGATAAAAAAATGATGGAGTCATCAATGCAGTATTACTTAGTGTTGGATGTGATCTCAGGATCGTCAACCCACTATGGTATGATGTAGTATGATAAAATCACCAAATGATTTTAATCCTCAACGCGATTTGTAAATCTGATCGGCATCATGACGTTCTTCTCGAAAAATGTTTTCAAAATTTTAATTTTCCAACGGGGTTTGGTTATACTTAAATAATTGATTGAATTGAATTATTGATATGAGTCTATGCTATTTGAATCAATTTAGACTAATGTTTATGAAAACTCTAAGTGTTCATTGAAAGAAATTTCCGAACCAAATTGTTTTGGTGCGGAATCTATGATAAGGCCGAGGTGAGCGATGTTGTTTGGATAAAATAATCCAATCTAATAAGCGTAAATATTACTTAGGCATGATTAATCGTTATGCATGGCGTAGGGGTACAATAGGCTAATCACCTAAAGTACTATTAATGGTAGTTTACCTTCTTTGTGATTGTAAACATACCAGGTAATGTTTTGCGGTATGAATCTAATTAAAACTATGTGTTCATGGTCTATATGACCCTCAAAGACAATTTGAAAACTTTTACTCTTGTGAGAGGTGTATTGAGTAGCATGTGATGATATGTGTGAATGTTGTAAGCCTGAGATAGAGTTAATGAAAAGTTATGAGGGAGGTTGGAGCAGAGGGAGATATTCAGATAAGACAAATTGAAGGTTGAAATAGAAGCCAAAGACACCAGATATATACCTTAGACTGAACTTTAGTCATCACCTTCATGCGATTCGATGCAGTGGATGGATGGAGCCTTTCTAGCGAGATATAGTGTTGATGAGAATTGAATAAATTTATCATCAATCAAAATAAGAGACAACGATATATAGAACTCTTGACTCTTTGTGTATATATACTATATGTTAATCAGGGTAACTTATATATGTAGATGTCTGGTGAGAAAGATATGTGGAATAAGAAGGATCAGATTTATACCCCCGAGCTAATATCAAGGCCAACAGCTGAAATAGAAGCTCACTAGGAACCCAAATTGGACGATGTGGCTATAGTGGAAAACGTAGCATCAGACCCAGAAATGGTGGATTTGACAGATAGTGATTCAGACACTAAAGTTGAAGCTGCTCAAGCATCAACGGAGATACAGGATCTGGAGAACAAGGTTTCTACGCTGGAAAGGCTGTGGGAGATTGAGACGTTGTTTAATATCCAGTTGCGTCAAGCATTGCTAGCAACAATGGAAGAAAGCGGGATAAGCTCAAAATCCGAATTGACGGATGGGAGCCTCAAGCAACACCTCGTGTGCAACTCAGAGAGGTAAGGGAAAAGAAAGGTAGAAGATCCCGACTTAGGAAAACTGATAAGAAGAAAGGGAAGAAGATATGTTATATTTGTGGCCGTAAGGGACATACCTCTCCCCGTTGCCCCAACTATAAGCAAGATGGATGTTTTAATTGTGGAATGGAAGGACATCGAGCGAATGAATGTACGAGAAGAAAAGGTTTGGTAAATAAGTAGTATGGGTTATGTTGTGTTTATGTAATGTGTGTGATAAGTAATGAATTATTTTCAACTTTTATGTTGGTCAAAATTTTAAATCCCGACTTTCGTAGTCACAAAGGGATAGCTGTTGATTAAAACAGTATGTGCTATGTAAATATTCGATAAATGGATATGAATCTAAGTTTGAGAAATGAAACGAGATTAATACATTAATCTTATCTGAATAAGGTTTAAAATGTAAGAGTATAATTTATGATTTTATTTAACGAGATAATGCCATCAAGGCGTCAAACTTCGAAACCAAAGGGTAGAAGAATCTACTAATCTTTGGAGAACGATGACCCCAATCGATGCAAAACTTTGCAAACATGGTAGCTCGGTATGCATCGTGGAATACCAATTTAGGAACCAAATGCACAATCGCTTGGCAAATTTCAAAGACTTTAAAGTAGTAGGACCACGAAATTCGAGAGGATCACCGACCCTATAGAAGCCCGGACATGGGTTAACGAGATAGAAAAGGCGTTCGTAATTGCTAGAATAGATGAGGGCAAAAGACCTGCTTGCCACTTATATGTTGAAAGGGAGGCTAACTTTTGGTGGGAGGCAAATAAAACTTCGAGGCGGAGAAGAAGAAATTACTTGGGATATGTTTAAGAATTTATTTTTGAAAATTATCTCTCTGTTAGTATCACGATCTAGAATGGAGTTGAAATTCACGGAGTTTAAACAGAGAACATGATTATTCTGCGAGTATGCCATAAAATTTAATGAGTTAGCTAGGTTTGCTCCACATCAAGTGGATCTGAGAGGCTAGGAAGGCAAGGAGGTTTGAGTGGGCTTAAAACCTTGGCTCTACTGATAAGGTGTCGATCTTCGCAAATCAATACTTTTACAAAGACTCATGGAGAAGGCTATCATAGGCGAGCAGGGGAAGTGAGGCCATGAGCCTCTACCATAAGGAGAAGAAGAACAAAAAGCAAGTCGGGAGGAGCGGTAAAAATAGAAAGTAGTAGTGGGAATAGGGGTGAGAAAAGAATGAGGAATTTTTCGAGAAAATGCAAGTAAAGCAGAAGGTATAAAGAAGCGGTAGTGCGGTCACAAGAACTACGGAAGAATCACTCTGGCGAGTGTCTTAAGGGCAAGTTTGTATGCTACTGAGTCACGGGCAAGAGGGTCATATCTCTCCCAATCGCCCTAACTCAAGGATGATCAATGGATGCTTCATATGTGGATCGATGAGCATAAGGTGAGGAACCATCCAGAGGGGAATGGAGGCGAGGAACGTAACCACGGGGAGAAGCGGTGGGGCGTTAGCAATTTTAGGACCAAACTCAACCCGAAGAACTCCAACGAAAGAAACATTGAGGGTTTACAACATAGACGGTCCAGGATACGGTGGCGGTTTGAAAGCAGAACTCCGAGTCTTTATTTGAATAACTTATATATCTTATATTTACGCTTAATCGGATAGACAAGTGTTATGATGAATAATTAAAGATCGATTCGATCAAGTATGATCGAGATCTACGTCTGATGATTATATGCTATGTACCCTTCTACATATGAGTTTTTAAAGCGGTGATTCCGGGCGGACTAATCTTTATAAGGAGGGTGAATGTAGTAACTTGAGATTTTTCTAAATAAAATAAATAAGAAATTTTGCGTATAAATTTTTTTTATTTAATGACGAGACTAAGTGTCAAGTAAAGTGAACGATAAATGCAAATACATTTATTACTTGAAAAATTAGAAATAATTTTGGAATGATTAATTACCACAAATTATATGGTAATAAATTTCTGTAAGCCGAAATGTTTTTATTAATTATTTTCCATGAAAACATGATTGGAAATAATATATGAAATGATAATTAGATTTATATAATAAATATTTTATTATATGATTTGTTCAGAATAATTAAGTTAACTATTTTAACTTGATTATTGATCTTCAATGTCTGAAGAATAATTCAGATATGAGATCCAAACCCTGGATTGGGATTGTGATCAAGAGATGAGAATAATAATATTATATTATTGTTATAATGATTTTACAGTACAATAATTATGTACTGTGTATGTGCGAAAATATAATATTGTGCAATGACGGTAAATTAGGTCATAGCATATTACCGTGCTGTGAAACCCTAATTATTAAACTCAGTTATGAGATATTTACGAGTAGTATTTGTGTATATGAAGTTACCGTGAATAAGAATATCGGTAATTAGAAGAAACCTAATTATCATTGTAAATCGATAATTAGGACAAACCCTAATTATTATAACCTAACCGGTTGAAATTAGAAACCGTAACGCATCGTGTGTTAGTAATATACACAGATAATTAGAGAACCCTAATGGTCAATTAGAAACCCTAATTGATGACGTTAAGAAACCCTAATTATAGAACCCTAAATTTTTAATCGAAAAACCTAATTTCAATTACCGGGTTTAATTTCGATGTTATTGTATAAGTGTTTTAATTTACCAAAGGATAGAAGTTAATTGGTAAATTGTAAGAATTAAATCTAGTGATTAAATATTAAATTTAATTGCCTTGTACAAGATTGCCCATACACTCTTAAACAAAGCCCAACCATCACCCATAACAAATCGAGCGAGAATCAAGAATTTTTGGCAAAAGGGTATAAGGACACTAAACCTATAAATCCTTTGATTCGATGTTATTTGATGCAATTGATTGTTTAAAGTTGTGTAATAGGATGTTAATTGATGATATGGGTTGATAAATCAAAGACCCATAACATCAAAGTGCAAAATTTGAAGATTTAAGCAAGTTGGAAAAAGCAATTCTCGTTATTTTTCACCAAATGTCGAGGGTCATAACTCTTTGCTCGATCATGAGTTTTGTTCTTCAAAAGTTGTTATGTGTATCTTGATATGTGGTCTTTAATCTACAAAAAGAATCAAGTCCATACCATGTATAGATTAGAAGTTATAGATGGTCAAACATGGTTGACCGATCATGATAAAAGCTGCTTTTTTGGGCGATCAGTAATGGGGACATTCTCGTCCACTTTTGTGCTTTAAAAGATCTGGGCTTTTGATATGTTGTAGTGCACTGAGTTAGGAAGCCATAGGCTTTGGAATGACCTCATTCCGACCTCGGATGAGGGAATTACTGTGATTGGAAGGAAATGTGTCAAATTTCTCAAAAAGCCCGAAAGTCAAGAATGGATGTGCTATTCGGGACCTTTATTTTCGATCAGTTAATATTTCCAAAACCTTTTGGGCTTTTGGTATATTATAGTACACCGAATAAGATTTCCATAGACTAAAACTGGACTAAATCCGATATCGGAGGAGAGAGTTATGACATTTCAAAGTAGTAGTGTCAAAACTTCCCAACAAGTGCGGTGCAGTCCATTTGAACGGAATTTCTGGGCTGATGTGTTCGGAATTTGAAAATGGTTAAAGAATAAAAGTTGTAGCCCCAGAAGTTAGCTTCGCGTGGGCTCAAGAATCGCTCAAAAATATTTTAAAATGAAAGAGTTATGACTGTTTTAGCGAAAGAGGGTAAAGCTGAAACGAGATTGAAAAGGGACAAATAAAAATCCCAACGTCGACAGGTGGCGACTCTGCTGGGGACCCCAGTAAGAGGACTTAAGTCGCTATTACAAGCTTTTCAAAACTGTTATATGCTTGTGTGTGGATGTTGCATTTACATTTGATGGATGTGTACGAATGCATTTACTTACTGCTTTACACTGTATCTGCTTTGTGATATTAGTGCTTCGCACATGTCATCATTTTCATAAACGGTGAGACACATTGTATGTAAATGTATGTTGTGTGGTTCCTCCATCAGGAGGCTATCCTGTCAGTGTTTGATTACTGGACTCGTAGAAAGACTAATTCCAACGAGGCTCAGGAAATGCACCACCCAAATTCGCTCCAGTTGAAAGACTGGATTAACTTCCCGTAAAGTAAATTGCGATGATTTGGGAACTTTCATGCCAAAAAGCCGCGAGAGTAAACTAAGATAGGTCAGACTCTGATAAACCACACGCGGAGGAAAGTCTCTTCATGCTTTCTTATTTTAAATTACTCGTAAAGTCAATTACTTGTAATTTCATTCCATATTCATATCCATGTAATGAGAAATATGAAAAAAATATATGTACACGCATATTTACATGTTATCCTGTGTTACAAACAACTAACATCCATTTTGCAAGATAATACTCCTAAAACGGATACATCATATAGCATGTAAACATTTATACATTCCCTAAAAACTAAACTACGTCAGTTTTTCACAGGGAAACAATCGGACCTATTACTCGTTCAAAGTCCAAGAAGGCCACAAACCTACATCCAGTTATGTCTTCATCTGACCAGGCTAATCTTAATCCAGTCTCTCGCGAAGAATTTGACGGATTAAGTAAACAAATCACAGATTTGGTTGTTCTGCTTAAAGAACTACACCAATCTACTCAGGGTACGAGGATACCCGTACATGTTGAATCCTCTGCACAAGGAGGAACCCAAGGTCCGGATAAAGTCATTCCAGTACCTGAGCTTCAGTTGGATACGGCCAACAAAATTCATGATACCACCCATCTAAAAGAAGATCTAGACACCGGTGATATCAGGAAGAAAGTCCTTCAAATGGAAGAGACCATTCGTTCTATCAAAGGAATTGGAGCACATAGGAGTGTCTCATACCTTTGTATATTTTCTGGTGTGCATTATCCAGAGAAGTTCAAAATTCCTGACTTTGAAAAGTATGACGGGTTGGGAGACCCTTACACACACTTGAAGGTATTCATTGGAGAACTCGGATTCTATGCTGAGGATAAGAAGCTCAGAATGCAGCTGTTCTAGAAAAGTCTGACTGGAGAAGCCCGATCGTGATATACCAGATTAGAAAAATTCAAAGATCCATAGCTGGAAGGAGCTAGCACATGCCTTCCTCACTCAGTACAGCTTCCAGTCTCAAACGGCCCCATACCGGTACCAAATTACTAAAGTCAGGAAACAAACCAATGAATCTTTTAGAGAATATGCTCAAAGGTGGAGGCGCCTTGCTGCTCAAGTTGTTCCCTCTATGAATGAGTCAGAGATGGTGATAACATTCATACACATACAAGAAGCTCCTTTCTATGAGAGAGTATTAGCTGGTATTGGCAAACCATTCTCTGAAATGATTAAACATGAGGAGATGGCTGAGATGGCTGAGATGGGATTGAAGTCAGGAAAGATTCAAGTCCTAGATGCCTATAAAGCTATTGCTGAGCACATCTAGTCTGGAAATTATGGAAACAACCCCCGGAGGGTCCATAAAAAGAAAGAGGATGATGTTTTCTTGATACTATAATATCAAAAAGGTAGTCAGAATATGCCTATCTAAAGGAGAAATTAATTTCCCTTTCAAGCACAGTCTTCAAACCCTCCATTGCCTAAGGCTGGAGAAGTCAAACGCCCCCGAGTGTTCACACGCTTAGGGGACTCACTCGAGAACATACTCAATCTTTTGACAACTCAGAAGAAATTACGCATCTTCTTCCACCAGCCAACCTGAATGGGAGAGGTTTCAATGCTACTCGAAAGTGTGCTTATCATGTCGGGGCTCTGGGACATGATACTCAGGATTGCTGGGCCTTGAAGCACAAGATCCAGGATTTAATAGACAACGGTGAGATTGTGGTCACCAAACCCGATCAACCCCATGTGCAAGATAACCATCTTCCTCTACACAAAGAAGAGGAGGTTAATATGATTAATTAGAGTAGTGGACAGAGTTCCAATTTTAAGGGTGGATCTCCCCAGACCAGCAAGGATGATGTTGATAAGTGGGACTATGCGAAGTTCAAGTTTACAATGGAACGGAAAATGAATGCTCTGCGTGAGCAACTTAGCCAATTGGCAAAACTGGTGGTCCATCAGCATCAAGTCACAAGCCAATTATTTAGTCAGGAGCATGCTAGTCTCCTTCCTCTTGTTACCAACACTCCACCGCGTACTCCAGAACAGGAAACACTAGAGGATAAAATTGCCAAAAGCGCACATGCCAAGGCCCGTCGGGATTTTTCCAACAAAAGGGAATTTATATACCAAGGCCAACCGATGGAAGAAATACTGCAGATTTTGACACATGAAGGAAGAATCATAACTCTGCTACCTCCAGTCAGCCTATGTTCAAGACGGTGTGATTTCAATGGAGTATTCCAGTATCACTCCCAATCTCGCGCTCACAGCACAGAAGAATGCTGGGCACTCCTCCACCTTATTCAGAATTTAATTGACAGCGGTGTCCTGCAGATGGCAGACAATAATGCTGTGATACTAAAGAATGGGGACGCATTTCCTACAAAGTGGAAGGAAGTCGTAGTAGTCATATCTTCTGGGGCAGATACAGCTACACCCTCACATATAATCCAACCCTTTAAGCTCAAAGTTATTGACAATCCTTTGAATGTGGCTGCACCAGAGCCAATTATCCTGCCATTTAGACCGCAATATCCTGTTGTCATCATACGGAAAGTTCCATGGAATTATGGAGGGGCTGAAGGATCCACATCTCATATGACTGCTGCAGTGTCAAAGGATAATCCACTGTATCTTCCCCAACGGGTGATAAATCCTACCATCAAGTCAAAGGGGAAGATTCCCATGGAGAAGGTGGAAGAATTTCTCCGTACTATGGGCCATAATGAAGCCAAGGTGGTTTTAAGCTTAAGAGAAGCTCCACATCAAATTTCTATACTGGACTTGGTTTTCTCGTCTGAAGATCACAAGACGGTATTACTCAGGGTTCTGGAAGAAGCCCAACTGCCTAAGTCAATAGATGTTGAGAAATTCCAGCATATGGTGGATCATATTTTTAATAATAATGTGATATCTTTTACTGATAACGATATACCTCCCGAAGGAACCGGTCATTGCAAGTCGTTTCACATTGCGGTTTTGTCCTCTGGATATATGGTGGGAAGAGTCTTGATATATGGAGGTTCATCTCTAAATATCTTTCCTTATGCTACTCTAGTGAAGATGAACATCAATCTCAATCGGATCCGAAGCAGCCATACGATTATTAAAGCTTTCGACGGATCCCGACGAAACTCTGTCAGGGAGATTGAACTTCCAGTGGAGATTGGTCCACATACATTCTGCATATCTTTCCAAGTGCTCAAAATAGATACAGGATACAACCTGATCTTGGGAAGACCGTGGATTCATATGGCCGGGGCAGTCCCCTACACCCTTCATCAGCAACTTAAATACATTATCAACAATAGCCTAGTCACTGTCGATGCTGAGTCGGAATGTCCTGCACAAGGTGACATACCACTCATTAGCTTCAATTCAAAAGTTGAGCCGGTAAGTTTTTATGCCCTATAGGTGAGCAACACTCACTACCTTGCTATTGGGGCGCCACCTCTCATACCCCAGATTTCTGTCAAAGTAATGACGACCACTCAAGAAATGATGTCATTGGGTTATCAACCTAGACAAGGGTTGGGCAAAGACAATCAGGGCATCAAGCGCCCCATTCAATGTCCCAGTCAAACAGGGACAACCGAAATAAGCTATAATGCTAGTTCCAATCGCAAGAATCCTCATAAGCACAATCAGATTCCTTCAGCATCAGCCACACGACGATTATCTCTACCTACAGTTCCTGAGCCTGTATGGTCTTCGGCAAAGGTGCCTGCCCATGTAATGGCTATGTTATTTCCTAAGCCGATACCGGTAAAGGGGAAAGAAGTCTTGGTTCCAAATCTCGAATTGGAAAAAGAGGAACAGAGACGTAAACAAGACATCGTCAGGATGATGTCAAACGTACGCATCATTGTCCATGATGAACATACAAACAGATACACCCCAGACGATGATTGCCCAGATGTAATGGTCATCATTTGGGAGAAGAAGGACGATGGTCATCATGACTTCACCCTTGAAAATTGGAGAAGCACTCCTTTCATTGGTCGACAAGGGGTAAAAGGCGAAAACTCCTTCCGCCATAGATAATCATAGCTCGCTTAATTTTCATCACAGTGATAGCGATTGTTTTGTCGATCATGCTAACACTTTTTATGATTGAACAGTTTTATATATAGTAAGTGTAAGCATATTTTATTTTAGGACTCTGAATTTAGATGTGCCTATACTTGCTGATAAGGTGCCTTTTCTCCACAAGGATTGTAACTTTGATGAAAAGTTGGACTCAACCTTGATGGAAATACAAGAGGACATTAAGATACCTCAGGAGATCAAAGAATGGGTCAAAGACAAACCTAAACCCAACCTTGATCAAACCACTTCCTTCAATCTCGGAACCTTAGAAAGCCCTAAGCTAATCCAGATTGGTTCAGACCTCACTCCAAACCAAAGGAATGACCTGGTTACACTATTGGACCAACATCAGCATGACACATTGGACCAACGACCTCATTCCTTCCTAAATAGTTGTGCTTCATTGAGACAACATCGTCAAAATACAATGAGCAGAAGTTGACAAGCTCTTCCTCCGTATAGCGTTCAACAATAGAACCCTCTACACGAGCTTTATTCTTGACCTTTTATTTTAATCGACACATATACCTAAGATAAATATTCTGAAAAATATATGAGTATTATTAATATGAGCAACATAAAGCAATTAGTAATTTATATTACCTCTCAAAATGATACATCCATCGATATTGCATCGGTCCTCCAAGTTTGAGTTCATAAGGTAGATTAATAGGCAGATGTTCCATCGAGTTAAAGAATCCTTGAGGGAAGATCATTTCGATCTTGCAAATGGTAAGCACAATATTGTTCTCCATCTGCTCGACATCACTGTACTTTATTATAGTTGAGCAAAGATCTAGAAAGAAATTTGAAAGTTCGGTCAATGCAACCATAACTTTTCTGGGTAACATCTCATGAAATGCAATTGGGATCAACTTCTGTATGAATACATGATAATCGTGACTCTTGAATCCAGAAATTTTCAATTGTTCAACCTTAAAACAACGTGTTATGTTCGACGCATATCCATCTAGGAGCTTCAACCCACTAACCCACTTACACACGTCTTCAACTTGTTGTTTAGTAAGACAAAATAGATCTTTAGGTTTCGTATTATTGGGGCGAAGCCACAATTCTGGCCTAATGCTCAATGCCTCCAAATCTTTTCGAGCGTTGTCATTATCTTTGGTTTTACCACTCGCATCTAACACGGTGTAAAACAAGTTCTTGAAAACATTCTTTTCGGTATGCATGAAATCTATACAATGACGAACTAAAAGTGTGCCCTAATACGGTAACTCAAACCATATGGGCGAGTGTGTCCAATTATGCGTCTTCCCGTACCCAGCTTCTCTCAATTTACTTTGTTCCTTCCCCGAAAAAAGAAAATCAAGCTAGTTCAACCAGCCCAAGACCTCACTGCCTGACAAGCGACCAACAACCCCCTTCTTCTCTATCTTTCTGTTGAACTGTGCATACATCTTTTTGTAATTATGATCAAGAGGCAAGAATCTACGAGCAATTCCAAAGAAACTACATTTCTGCCCATGCTGCAACTGGTTGCCTTGCACATCCCCCATACACACTAGACAAGACAGCTTCCCATGAGTTGACCAACCACTAACCATCCCAAGAGCCGAAAAGTCAGTGATAGTTCATAACAGGGCTGCCTTCATCACAAAATTCTCGCATATCGATTTATCATAAGTCTGGACCCCTATCTCCCACAACATCTTTAGTTCATCCACTAACGGTCGAAGGTACACGTTAATGTCTTTTGTAGGACTTTTATCCCCCGGAATGAGTAAAGTCAAGAACAAATATAGATCCCTCATGCACACTGACGGTGGAAGATTATAAGCATCCATAATGACTGGCCAAACTGAGTACGGCTGGCTAAAATTATTAAAAGGGTAAAAGTCATCAATAGCCATGCCAAGCCTAACATTCCCAACTTCTTCCGCAAATTCAGGATAATTTGCATTAAATCTCTTCCATTCATCTCCATCTACTAGGTGAGTCAGCTAACCAGGCACGACATCCCTTGTTCGATGCCAACTCATATATTGAGCCGTATGAGACGACATGAATAGCCGTTGAAGCCTCGGCGCAAGAGGAAAGTACTATAAGATCTTCTTAGGAACATGTTTCTCTTTCCCCCCACGTTTTGTCACCTTGTAGCGCGGTAAGCTGTATATATCACATTGTCCCTTATCTCTGTCCTCCCCATAATATAACATGCAATCCTGCTCACAAGCATCGATTTTCTGATACCCCATATTTAATCCCTTGACAATCTTCTTCACTTTGTAATAATTCACAGGAAGAGTATGATCCTTAGGTAAGAACTATCCAACTATAGTAAGCAAATCGTTGAAACCTCTCTCACTATAGTCGTGCTCATTCTTGAAGTGTAAGAGCATCGTCACTGAAGAAAGCTTGGTGTCCGTATCATTTCCCGGATACAATGCGACCCCAGATTCAGATAGCAACTTGTAAAAGGTAGCAGCTATATCATTTGGCACTTGCTTAGCACTGCTTGAAGAATGCTCATTTTCAGCCCAGTCAATAGTAGTAGAGCCATAAGCATCGACCAACATCTCCACTGGATCATAGTTTTCGACGTATGAATCCCGTAGAATTGGTTGTTCCATAATATTTTCAATCACTTCTGATTCCTCGTGATGAGTCCATACGAAGTACCCATCCACAAATCTATGGGAAAATAATTCGAATTTAATCTCGTCGACACTCTTCCAAATCAGGTTTTTACACTTGACACACGGGCATCACATCTTCCTGTTTGAATCATCAACATTTTCTATTGCCTTGTTCAAGAAATCTGACACCCCAACACGAGAAGCTGAGACTAATCCCATCCCATCACTGGGTATCCTACGGTACATCTAACTCTAGTCGGCTAACATTTTTAACTACACAGAAGACGCAATCAGTACAGGGATATTCATGCATGAATTAGATATTTACCCAATATCTCCACTCTACAGGAAATGGGTAAGGCTTCTATCCCGTTATTGGATGCGTCTCGTCACTAGTGCCAACACGTTGAGTACGTTTCATGAGTTTCAAGAAAATTTTGGCAGCACCTCCCCATGGTCTCCAAGCACACGAAATAGACTAAGATAACTTAATCTAAGTATACACTCAAAGAACATATAGAGATAACAGTCAAAAAATCCTTAAAACAATAAAAACATACCGTTTCGTATTGGCACCAGCCTAAGTGAGAGACATAACATCCAGTAATAGTCCCAAACTGGGGACTATTCGACATTTACTCCTACTAAGTGAATGTCAAATAAGTTTCTAAGTTCTAAAGTATAGTACATATATTATTGAGTGTATTGAAGATTAAAGGGAGAGTATTATTGAGTTTATTGAAAATTATGGCAAACTAAGCAAATGCTACTTAGTATATTTTGCCAATGATAAACTATAAGTAAGTGGTACTTAGTTTATGAGAATTGTTATTTGGAATATATAGATACTGTTGTTCGACATTCACTCCTACTTGTCAAACGGGTTTCTAAGTTTCATATTATAGTACATATATGTAGGGAGAGCATTATTGAGTTTATTGAAAATTGTGACAAACTAAGTAAATGCAACTTAGTTTATTTTGCCAATGATAAACTAAGTAAGTGGTACTTAGTTTATGAGAATTGTTATTTGGAATATATAGAGACTACTGTTCGTCATTCACTCCTACTTGTCAAACGGGTTTCTAAGTTTCATATTATAGTACATATATGTATATAGAGTATTATAAGTGTTTTATTGAAAATTGTGGCAAGCTAAGCAAATGATACTTAGTTTATTTTGCCAATGAAAAACTAACTAAGTACTACTTAGTTTTTGAGAACTGTTATTTGGAATATATATAGAGATTACTATTAAATTATTTTATATTATTTTATTTTTTTAAATTTAATTGTATTTATTATTTTATTTTATTTTGAACTATAATATATAATATAATTTTTTGATTATTTTATTGAATTAAATTAAATTTATTTTTTTTTTTATTAAATTCAGATTAAATTTATTATTATGTTTTAATATATTTTATTTTATATAATATTTATTTTTATTTTAAATTATTTTAATTAAATTAAATTCATTTTTATTTAATTAAATTGAATTAAATTTATTATTATGTTTTAATATATTTTATTTTATTGTATATAATATTTATTTTAAATTTATTTTAACTAAATTAAATTTATTTTATTTTATAAATTTAATTGTATTTATTATTTTATTTTATTTTATTTTGTACTATAATATATAATATAATTTTTGATTATTTTATTAAATCAAATTAAATTCATTTTTTTATTTTATTAAATCGAGATTAAATTTATTATTATGTTTTAATATATTTTATTTTATTTTATATAATATTTATATATACTATTTATTTTAATTTTATATATACTATTTTTTTTATTTTATTATTATTATTATTATCATTATTATTATCTATAATATTTTTTTTATTTAATTTATTTTAATGTAATTTTTTTATTATATAATTAAATTTAATTTGTTTTGTTTTATTCAATTTAATTTATTTTATTATTTAATTCATTTAGTTTTATTTTATTTATTTTATTAAATCGATTAAATTTATTATTATGTTTTAATTTATTTTATTTTTGTATTATATTATATAATTTTAAAATTTTTAATTAAATTAAATTCCCCAAATTAAATTTATTTTAAATTTAATTTAATTTAAATTATTTTAATTAAATTAAATTAAATTTATTTTATTTTTTATTTATATTTTAAAATATTTTTATTAAATTTAATTAATTTATTAAAATAAATCAAATTTGTTTTGTTTTATTCAATTTAATTTATTATTTTATTTTATTTTGTAATATATTATATTATCAAATTTTTAAAATTTATTTTATTTAATAAACTAAATTAAATTCAATTTATTTCATTTTATTTTATTTTAGTAGTAAGAAACTAAGTAAATGCTACTTAGTTTATATTTTTAATATTGGGAAACTAATTACATAATATATAAATATACTTGCAAGGCCCACAAATTTTGCAATTCCATAATTACGACAACAATTCTGTCAGAAATTTCGTCGAAAATATCAAATATACCAACAATTAATATAAGGCGGGCAGTCCTATAATCAATGGCAAAATTAATTATACAAATAATCACAACAATTGAGTAAATTAACCTAAAATTGATAAGGCGGTCCAATAATCAATGACAAAATAGACCAAATTCAGCCAACAAAATTCTTAGCAGCAACAACAACTAATCATACTCAAAACTTAATCCCAATTAAGCAACAATCTGTAATAAAATTCATGGCAAAAAAATAGACCAAATTCAGCCAACAAAATTCATGGCAACAACAACTAATCATATATACTCAAAACTTAATCCCAATTAACCAACAATCTGCAACAAAATTCATGGCAACAAACTAGACCAAATTCAACCAACAAAATTCATGGCATCAACAACAACTAATCCTCCTCAAAACTTAATCCCAATTGCTGCTAAGAAATTAAAAAAATAAACAATCCCAATTTCATACTTTTAGCAACAATATATTCACAAAGTAATCCCATATCAAATTATACCAACAATTATATGTTAGCAAAAAAATAGAGAAGCAAATGGGTAGGAGAAACTGCTAACCACTGCTGGAGGGGAGGAAAACCACTGCCAGATGGGGGGAAACGCTGTCGGAAAAAGAGAAGCAAATGGGTCGTCGCCGGAGGGAGGAGAGGTGGTCGTCGGAGCGAGAGGCATTTAGAGACCGAGAGAGAGAGATGAGAAGAGAAGAGAGAGAGAGAGATAGAGAGGAGAGGCTACCGGGGAATTGAAATGGTTTTTAGGTTTTAAAAACTATTTGCGGCGGAACATTCCTTCAGACTTAATTCCCTCAAAGTTACGTTATCTTCAACGGATAATCCGTCGGGCTTAATTACCATTCCCTCGAAAAATAGAGTTGACGCTGGCGGGAACATTGGCGCCATTTTGTTGGGTGTATGTTCGACGGAATTCGGTCAAAAATAAATTATATTCGAGGGAACTATTTTCGACGGTTAATACCGTCAAAAGTACGCTATTTACGACTGAATTTTTTCCCTCGGAATTAAGGCTTTTTCTTGTAGTATAATAAGACTCCTCTTATTAATTTATGTTTAACATTTCCAAAATATTAAATAATAAATATTAAGCTATTTAATTTATTCTATCACCATAGATTAAATTAAATATACTTAACATATTATTACGATTATGCCATTAACTTCTTAAATAATTATTCTTCCTTTTATGGTGTGACCCTTTAGGTTCTCCATATTAAACCAGTTGTGAATAAATCAATTACAACAATTTTAATCTTATTTAAATAAATAAATTAAACTAATAATTTATTTAAATAAATAATATTTATTCTACAATAGGGATAAGCCTCTCTATCGATCAACGACTTTCTAGATAATATAGATTTCAACTAAAAGAACCTTTGAGTAAATAGTTACCGTACAATTCAATCCTTCCACCATACAATGTCCCAATTAAATATAAGACATTGAATTACTGTCAAGTCTTATTTTATTTAATTATATGTATTTTGATTCCCAAATACACAACTCCTTATGAATGCAAATTAGAAACTACTTTCTAATTTCATTTCACATTGGCCAAGAATTCCTAGGTTGTCATTTATCGAATCACATATGACATTTTTCTTCTTTTACTAGAAGTGGTAGATTCTTTATTGATCATTCATTATCTTTATATATAACTTTTTACACCCAAACATATCCTTTGATATACCCTTAGGGTCTTAACGAATAAATTAAAGTGTAATTCATTATATATAAGATATTATGATGATCTCTAGTCTAAGGATTATTTGTACTACTATCATTACATGAATTCCTATTGACAGACAAGTAAAACTCCATTAGGTATTCCTTAGCGAGTTACGTTCAATGAACTTATTCTCCAATAAGCACCTACATACTTGCTTTAGTGTCTCCACACAAATGATTATGCGATCAATCATTCTCATCCAATGAGCAAGCAACATATGTATCAATCTATCTGGGTTCACTAATCCCCTTTTTAGTAATCCATTGATTGAGAATATTTTAGTTTTAAGCTCTCTAAGAATTTAGATCTCATTAGCATGATTTCATCATGATTCTAAAAGTATTGCTTAAAACTATGAGTTTTTCACATATTATTAAAACAACACCTTGTAGATAATTAAATGTCTTTAATAAATAATTCTTTTATTAATAAATAAATATGATTGATAAAAAAGTATATGTTTTATCATCATACATGATTGTCTTATATGCATACTACTTTCAAGTAGTATTAGCTCCATAAGTAGCACTTGTTCCAAAAGTAGGAATACCCCTAGAAGAGGTACAAAATCTCACCGAAGGGATAATAGATGAATACCAAGAGATCTTAATAAATTATGTACATGATGAGAAAATATGGGATCGAAGCAAAGTCATGCTTGATGATATATTTGCTTTCTCTATAGCATCAAATACTACTATGATTTCTGACATGGATCTTAAACCACAAAACGTGAAAAAATGTTGAAAAAGAAAATATTGGCCAAAATGAAAATATGGTATTCAAACTGAGTTATAATCATTATTGAAAAGAGAAGTATTTGGACCAATAGTCCAAACACCGCTGGGAGTAATTCCGGTTAGAAACAAATGGGTATTTATACGAAAGCGAAATGAGAAGTATTAAATTGTGAGATACAAAGCCCGACTTGTAGCTAAAGATTTTTCACAAAGATCTAGTATTGATTCATGATACATACTCTCCATTAATGGATGTTGTAACAACATACTTATAATATGGCTCACTTGATAGTGAGATCTACATGAGAATTCCTTAAGGATTCAAAATGGTTGAATCACAAAAGCCCCGCCCCATATATTTAAACAAGTTGCAACTTTCATTATATGGGTTGAAATAGTCTGGTCATTTGAGGTATAATCGATGTAGTTATTATTTAATAAAAGACGGGTATACAAATAATCAAGTATGCCCATGAGTTTTTATTAAGAAAACACAAAATGGATTTACTATCATTGTTGTATATGTATATGATTTGAATCTTGTAGATACTCCTGAAGAACTTACAAGAACTACTACTTAATTAAAGGATAAATTTGAAATGAAAGATCTTGGAAAGACAAAGTTCTGTTTGGTAATACAAGTGGAGCATTTAGCATTTGGAATTTTTGTTCATCAGTCCACATATACTAAAAAGATTCTCAATCATTTTCATATGGATAAAGCTCGCCCTTTGACTACCCCGATGGTTCTTAGATATCTAGAAGTTGATAAAGATCCATTTCGACTTCTAAAAAGTAGGGAAGAAGTTCTTGGACCTGAAGTTCCATACCTAAGTGTAATATGCGCTCTTATGTATCTTGCAAATTGTACACGACCCAATATTATTTTTTCTGTCAAATTTTTGGCAAGATACAGTTCTTCTCCGACTAAGAGGCATTGGGATGGGATCAATCACATTTTAAGATACATCCGTGGAAGTATAGATCTTGAATTATTTTATTCAAGAGATTCAACGTCGCGATTAGTTAGATATGCTGATGTAGGATATTTATAAGATTCACACAATGGGGAGATCACAAACAGGTTATGTATTTACATATTGTGACATAACTATATCCTGAAAATTTATAAAGCAAATTATGACAACTACATCTACAAATCACTTAGAGATTCTCGCAATACATAAAGCAAGTAAAGTGTGTTTGGTTGAGGTCAATTATTCAGCATATCCAAGAGTCATGCGGATTACCATCAATCAAAGATATTCCTACAATTATGTATGAGGATAACGTTGCATGCATTGCTTAACTTAAAGGAGAGTACATCAAGGGATATAGAATAAAACACATTTCACCTAAATTTTTCTACACACATGAGCAGCAAAAGAATTAAGGGTGATATAGATATGCATCAAATTTGATCATGTGATAATCTAGCCGACTTATTCACAAAGTCACTACCAAATGCAACGTTTACAAAACTTCGGAATAAGATCGGAATGCGTCGACTGAAATACTTATCACAATATTTCATTAAAGAATAATGAATTCCTTTTTGATGGGGAGATATGCACTCTTTTTTCCTTCGCTATGTTTTTTCCCACTAGGTTTTCTTAGCAATGTTTTTAATAAGACATAATCTTCTTTCTTAGAAAATCAAGTGGGAGTGTTATAATATGATTTCCTAATACTCCAATGTCAATGGCTATAAACTAGACCATTAGTCTAGTCTTTGATGTAATTAATTTTGTTGGATTTATGTTCCTTTTTTGCCTATAAAAGACAAACTTATCTAATGAAAGAATACACACCAAAAAAAGGAGAAATTCTCTAATACTTCTATCTTGTAATTTTGTTATTTCTTTAGTTCTATAACATAATGTATATAGTAGTGATAGGTGATAATCATTATAGGCTCACTCATGTACAGTGGAACATCAATTAATTATAATTAGATAAATCATTTTGTATCCAATTTTTTGAATTCATCTTTTGTCTTCCTTTTTTTTATTTATGTTAGGCTCATATTTTCTGGTTATTATTGCTATATATAATACTCCTATAATTAAGTGGAATTAGTTGATGATAATGGTCGTTCACCAATAAATTAAATTTGCTTGAGATTAATTAACTTCAATCGGGGCCTAATGTGGCTGTTTTCTCCGCAAGTACATTGGTAGATTTAGCCATTTAGGTCAAAGTATAATAGCACCATTAGCCAAATTCATATCTTGAAGCATGCATTAGCTTGCTTTTTTGTTTTATGTAATATTAAGTAACTAGACATAAGTTGTTTTAGTTTATCTAAATATAATTTTAACATTACCACCTGAGATTTCTTAGTGAGAATTATTACCGTGCTTATATCTATTTATCTATAACATAAAGCGGGAGACAGATATAACAATTATTTTTAGTGTAAACATATACGTGAAGCTTAATTATAATATATAAAAGAGAAAAAAATTCTCCAAACCCAACTTTTAAACTACTTTCAATTTAATTATAATTATAATTATAATTATAATTTAAGGAGGATTTGAAAAGGCGTTTTACCTTATTATAGATTTACAAGTGTTCAAACATATAATTAAAGAAGAACATTCACAACAGTTTTCCCAATAGATTTTCTATCCCCACATTTGAAGAATATATCAATAAATCAGTATCCAACAGTTTCCTTATCCTTATATAATTGTCTATTTTAATCCTTATATATGATTTGACTCCTTAGAGTGAGAAAATCAAAAGAGCGTTCCCTATTTATGTAAAATGACATTTCAAACCCTATTTATTGCGATTTTATATTGGTTAAAGGATCTTATCTCACTTAATTGCTGATTTGGGTATGCTTATCAAATTCATTCATTTTTATTTTTTAAACAGAGGATTTAGAGAAGAAAGAGAACTATAAAAAATTTTAAAATCAGTCAAATTTTGATTTTGATCATTTTTGTAAAAAATATTACTACTAATTATAAATTTTATTATTTTATAATTAAAATAATGTTGTTTTAGTTCTCATAAACACATAATGATCGTTGCACATTTGATCTCTAGCAATATCTATTTTTAAATTAAAATAATTACAATTTTTAAATTCAAACAACAATTACTTTTAAATAAAAAATAGTTACAACGTTCAAAAATTTGATTGTTGGAACTTTCAAATTTTAACTTTTAAATTTAAAATTTTAGAATTTAATATTTAAGGAATCAATATAAGGAACCTGTTGGGTACATAGTAAAAAAATTGAATTCCTATCCTACAGAATGACCCAATAATACTGCAGAGTAGGGATAGAGATAAAGAAATTATTGTGAATGCTCTAAGAAAATGAATGAAAAGAATTTAAAAGTCAAATGAAGTATAGAAAAATAGTCTTCCTATTAAAATAGATTTTTTTTGTGATTTTAATTTATAATAAATTATTTTCTTAAAATTCAGATTAAAGGACTAAAAGAAGAATATTTTTGTGCTTTTTATGTATATAAAAATATTAATATATTACTATAATATGATACATTAACCAATCATGTGATTTTATAATAACATTTAAAAATAATAATTATTTATTCTATATAAATAAATATCTTTACCCAAAAAAAGGTGAAGAATAAAATACTTTAGACAATGAGCTTGAAAGTCACATATTACTCCTTCCATTTATATTTATTTGACTTTTTAGAGAGTAGATTTTGTTCATATTTATTGTAGACACTCGAAATTTTTTGCACACTTGTCATTGACATTGCATGAGGGCAGATTCGTCTTTCAGAGATAACCCTGGAATACATCTCACATCCATTCCGGATATTACCGGAAGTTCAGCCTCAACCCCGGAACACACACTGGGAATATCAGGTCCAACCTCGGAGATAACCCCGAGGCATGCAGTTCTAATACCGAAAATTCCACCGGAGAAGACCGATCCATCTTGGAGATAACCCCGAGATATTCAATCTCAGTCCCAACAATGGGAGTAGCAGCTACCAACCTTGGAGATAACCCCAAGGAATAAAGTTCTGGCGATAACCCCGAAAATGCTTATTTCAAATGCATGCAATCAGTTTTAATCTCGGCACTCACACTGAGGCACTCAGTATGAGATCCGGAGATAACACCGAGAAGACAGGCACACCTCAGAGATGACACTGAGGACCTTCAACACTTGCAGCAGTCCAATCTCAGAGATAATCCTGAGCAACGTCTGCTTTACCAGCCCAAACGCGATAACCCCAGTGAGGGGCAAAGTCATCATCTTTCCACTTTGATGCCACATCACGTCGTCTCAACATTTCAATATATACATTTCTATACAGCGATGTCCCACAAGAACCAAGGAAAACCAATCCCGAGTGACTATTACGCAGGATAACGGATAAAATTTGAAGCTTGAAGACCGGAGGGCATGGTCCCATCTTCACGACTTCGTCAACCTCTAATCCCATGTCATTGTGTAACTCTCGACAGCGGTGATGCAAAAATAGGTCTTACATACCTTAGTCGGATGCGGTTGCAATTACGAAAGTTCGAGCGGACATTACGATGCACATCATTACACGCCGAACGAGACGGGATCCATGAAGCCTAAGGGCAACCTTGCGATCGCAGCAGTACATCTGCGGCTCCACTCTCTATAAATAGAGGTCTTGGGGTAGCCATTTTCTAAGAGAAAACGGCGAGGAAGCCCTGTCAAATTTGCTATGTACTCACTCTATACTGAATGCTTTCTCATTTTAAACACTTGTGAGCTCACATATAGATTCTTTTTTGTACCGACGGGAGCCGAGTGTTCATCCATCTAAAGATATAGAAGTCTTCTTTGGAAGCCCACTATAAGCCTTCTCACACATTTTAAAGCATTTCTCTTCATCTTTGCACACACTTTTTTTCACGTTGAGAGTCGTGTTGCGTGTGTTTGCGGACTTGATCCAGTGATTTCATTCGGTTTATATATATATATATATATATATATATATATATAGATAGATAGATACTTATATATATATTTATTATATATATGGACTAACATTATCGAGTTATGCCTCGATTGAGCTGAACTTGATCTCGAGCGTTTATTTGCTTTTATATATATATATATATATATATATATATATATATATATATAAATGGTAAAGCATTTGATATATATATATATATATATATATATATATATATATATATATATATATATATTCAAATCCCACTTGGAGTTTACTTACGTGGCGGTTAACAAATCTTTCTGACTTTATTTACTTTTTCGTCACTTTGAGTTTACTCCGTGGCGGTTAATAACTTTTTACTGACTTTATTTATATTTACGATCCCCATGGAGATGCTTCGTGGTGGTGATCATGTCTATATATATATATTTGACGCTTATATATATATATATATATATATATACTAACTACTCGCTTTTATCAACGCATTTACATCATGTGAGCTTAGGAATCATGTGACCACATATTCAGTTTACTGGATCTAGATTCGATTCCCGTGATGGACATTTTCAGTAGTAAAAAGCTTGTAAATTTATTCACGGTGTTCGGGTTTCCTCAGATGGTTATCATACCCACGAGGAGTTCAGCACTATTTTGTATATTATTTTCTTGAAGATGCTTCGCATCTCGAAAATTAAAAACAATCAAGACGAACACTTAATATAAAATGGGAGTGTAAAAGGTCTCAATTACTATCGAGCACAAGGGTTTGAAAAACCTCTTTTATAAAACATCACTGACATATCTTGTTAAAACTGAACTTTTTATACAAATTCAAACCTTGTGTATATAGGTGCGAACGAGACCTCGCACTACTTCCAAATAATTGCACATTGATCCACACACACACACATTCATATAACAGTTTCTCGAAAAGAGGCATCCACCATGGTAACACGGATATCGGGGGGTGCCTAACACCTTCCCTCCGCATAATTAAGTCCCCGGACCCTAATGAATCTCGGTTTCATCGACCCGTTTAGCAGTGCCACATCACTGGGTCAATGTGCAAACCTTTTCTCGGTTATATTGGTACAACCATATAAAAGACCAACTGACGACTCTTAACAGTCCATCGTCGACATTACACATGTCGGGCCTTTTTCACTTGTTTTTTCAAACAAATCTCACCTTAACATGAGAACACCAAAGAACAAGTAACAAAAAGGGACAAATAAAAATTCCGACATCGACAGGTGGCGATTCTGCTGGGGACACCAGTAAGAGGACTTAAGCCGCTATTACAATCTTTTCAAAATTGTTATATGCTTGTGTATGAATATTGCATTTACATTTATGATGAATGTGTACGAATGCATATATTTTTCTGCGCTTAATGTTTTACACTATATCTACTTGTGATATTAGTGCTTCGCATATGTCATCATTTTCATAAACGGTGAGATACGTTGTATGTGAATGTATGTTGTGTGGTTCCTCCACCAGGAGGCTATCCTGTCGGTGTTTGATTACTGGACTCTTAGGAAGACTAATTCCAACGAGGCTTACGAAAGGCACCACCCAAATTCGCTCTAGTTGAAAGACCGGATTAACTTCCCGTCAAGTAAATTGCGATGATTTGGGAACCTTCATGCCAAAAAGCGGCGAGAGTAACCTAAGATAGGTCAGACTCTGATAAACCAAACACGGAGGAAAGTCTCTTCATACTTTTTCATTACTTACAAAAACAATTACTTGCATGCCATATTCATCTCCATGTAATGAGAAATATGAAGAAACATGTGTACATACATATTTTAAAACATGTTATCCTGAATTGTAAACAGCTAACATCCGCCTTGTAGGATAATATTACTAGAACGGATACATAGCATGTAAATATTTACACATTCCCTAGAGACTAAACTACGCAAGTCTTTTACAGGGAAGCAATCAAACCTATTACCCGATCAAAATCCAAAAAGGCCACGAGCCTAGAGTTAATTATGTCGTCATCAGACCAGACTAACCTTAATCCAGTTTCGCGTAAAGAATTTATTGGATTAAGCAAACAAATCACAAATTTGGCTGTTCTACTTAAAGAACTACACAAGTCTACTCAGGGTCCAAAGATACCCATACATGCTAAATCCTCTACACAAGGGGGAACTCAAGCCATTACGATACCTGAACTTCAGTTGGATACGACCAACAAAATTCATGATGCCACCCATCTCACAGGAGATCCAGACAACGGTGACATCAGAAAGAAAGTCCTTCAAATGGAAGAAACCCTTCGTGCTATCAAAGGAATTGGAGCACACGAGAGTGTCTCATAAGCTGACCTTTGTATATTACCTGGTGTTCATTATCCAGAAAAGTTTAAGACTCCTGACTTCAAAAAGTATGACGGGTTAGGAGATCCTTACACACATTTGAAGGTGTTCATTGGAGAACTTGGATCTTATGCAGAGGACGAGAAGCTTAGGATGCAGGTGTTCCAGAAGAGTCTGACTAAAGAAACTCGTTCATGGTATACCAGATTAGACAACTCAAAGATCCATAGTTGGGAGGAGCTAGCTCATGCCTTCCTCACTCAATACAGCTTCCAGTCTCAGATGGCTCCTGACCGGTACCTAATTACCAAGGTCAAGAAACAGTCCAACGAGTCTTTCAGAGAGTATGCTCAAAGGTGGAGGCGCCTTGCTGCTCAAGTTATTCCTTCCATGACGAAATCAAAAATGGTCATGACTTTCATAGACATACAAGAAGCTTGTTTCTATGAAAGAGTGTTAGTTGGCATTGGTAAACCATTTTCTGAAATGATTAAACATGGGGAAATGGCTGAGATGGGATTGAAGTCCGGAAAAATTCAAGACCTAGCTGCCCTTAAAGTTGTTGCTGAGCACATCCAATCCGGAAATTATGGAAACAACCCCCGGAGGGTCCATAAAAAGAAAGAGGAAGATGTTTCCCTAATACTACAAGGTCAAAAAGGCAATCAGAACATGCCTATCCAGAGGAGAGACTACACTCCCTTTTAAGCACAGTCTTCAAACCCTCCAATGACAAAACGTGGAGAAATCAAACCCCCTGGAGTGTTCACACCCTTAGGGGATTCGCTCGAGAATATTCTCACTCTTCTGACAACTCAGAAGAAAATTATGCATCTTCTTCCACCATCCAACCCTAATGGGAGGAGTTTTAATGCTGTTCGGAAATGTGCTTATCATGCCGGGGCACCTGGACATGATACTCAAGATTGTTGGGCCTTGAAACACAAAATCCAAGATTTGATAGACAACAGGGAGATCGTGGTCACCAAACCGGATCAACCTCACGTGCAAGACAACCCTCTTCCCTAACACAAAGAGGAAGAGGTCAACATGATTAATTGGAGCAGTGGACAGAGTTCCAATTTTAACGATGAATCCTCCCAGACCCTCAAAGATGGTTTTGACAAATGGGATTATGCAAAGTTCTAGTTCGCAATGGAACGAAGATGAAAGCTCTGTAATAAGCAGATTGAGCAATTAAGCGAGAATTAGTGACATATCAGCATCAAGCCACACGCCAATTAGTTAACCAGGAGCATGCTAGTCTGCTCCCTTTTGTTGTGAATACTCCTTCGTCACCTTCAGATAAAGAAACACTGGAAGACAAAGTGAAAAAGAGAGCAAGTGCCAAAGCCCGTAGGGATTTTGCCAATAGATGGGAATTTACATACCTGGGCCAACCTATGGAGGAAATACTTCAGATGATGATTAAAGATGGAAGGATTACTTCCCTTCTACCTCCAATCAATCCCCGTTCAGGATGGTTTAAGTCTAATGGAGTTTACCAATATCACTCTCATTCTCACGGTCACAGCACGAAAGAATGCTGGGCACTCCGCCACCTCATTCAAAATCTAATTGACAGCGGTGTCCTGCAACTAGAAGACGACAATACTGTGCTATTTGAGTGTGAGAGTACTTATCCTATTAAATGGAAGGGATTGGTAACAGTTATATCTATTGAGGCTGATGAGACTGTCAAACCTCTCACAATACAAGCAATTCAACTCAAAGGAATTGACAATCCTTTGAAAGTGGTTGCTCCCGAGCTAATCAACTTGCCATTCAGACCACAATATCCAGTTACCAGCTTACAAAAGGTCCCATGGAATTATGGAGAAGCTGAAGGATCCACCTCTCATACAACTGCTGCAGTGTTGAGGGAAAATCCACTGTATCTTCCCCAACGGGTGATGAAGTCCACCATCAAGTCAAAGGGGAAAATACCCATGGAGAAGATTAAAAAATTCCTCTGCACTATGGGACATAACGAAGCCAATGTGGTTTTAAGCTTAAGAGAATCTCCACACCAAATTTCAATCCTGGACTTGGTTTTAACTTCCGAGGATCACAGAAGAATCTTACTTAAGGTTTTGGAAGAAGCCTACTTACCGACATCAGTGGATACAGAAAAATTTCAACATCTGGTTGATCACATTTTTAACAACAATGTGATATCTTTCACTAATGACGACATACCGCTCGGAGGGACCGGTCATTGTAAGCCGTTACACATTGCAGTTTTGTCCTCCAAATATATGATAGCTGGAGTTTTGATAGATGGAGGTTCATCTCTAAATATATGTCCTTACGTTACGTTGCTAAAGATGAACATCAATCTCAAACGGATCCAAAGCAGCCATACGGTTATTAAAGCTTTTGACGGAGCCCGTCGAAATTCAGTCAGAGAGATTAAGCTACCAATCGAGATTGGTCCCCATACCTTCTGCGTATCTTTTCACGTGCTCAAAATAGATTTAGGATACAACCTCCTATTGGGAAGACCATGGATTCATATGGTTGGGGAAGTCCCCTCCACTCTTTATCGGCAACTGAAATACATTATGAATGACAGCTTAGTCACGGTTAACGCTTGTGACGACCCCAAATCCAGGTACTTGAAACCCGAACTCGGTTCTCCACGATACCATTTCTTTAAGCTGAATAATACTAAATAATAATACATTCGAACTTAATTTACATACATCAAAGTTTACTTCCCTGTGTCGTGACCTTCAAATACATTCCTTACAATACTTGAATAGATACCAATACAATCAGAACCATTAACTCATAATACACACTTATTCGATCAAATTTTCCTTTTCCTTTGTTCGTGTACTCGAGCCTTCAGTTTGCTCATACATAATCGAAAACATTTAATTTAAGCAAGGATGAGCATTTAAGTGCCCAAAGAAGTAATAGCAATTATATATAAGTTGAAAGAATATAAGTATTCTCTTTATATAACACTTCTACAACGAATTGAAAGTTGTGAAGTAATCTTTCTGAATAAAAATTCACATAACAACTCTCTTTCAAATTCTTTAAATTTGGCTCGCTCTACCCCTGAATAGGGTTTAAGAAACATACTATGAACATTCTTTTCTTTTTCGAAAAAGGTTTAGCGGAATTCTATCCTCAAACCAAATCATAACTTACGGACACGGAGGGTGATCACCCCAGTTGTACCTGTATTGATCAATACTACATAACTTGAACGAAATTCATCGCTCACTCTATCCGCTTTGCATGCAAAAAATCTTCCCATATAGGGATGTTCATACATGCACGGTTCCAAACCCAAGGTTTTAATCTTGCTTTCAACAATAATATGTAATTCAACATATATATACGGGTAATTGACAAAGGTGTATCAACATGTGAATAAATGCCATGATTATCCAAGTGGGGACACTTGTATAACCATTTATAGAAATCAATGAATGTAATATATATCCGAGCTAACATGTCGATAATCAAAGAGTACATAATGCATGCGGGGATAGAATAATTACAAACTTCTTACTCATGTCCATTGCATAAAGAAAATGCAAAGGTAGGATACTTTTGATTCACGATTACAAATCTCAACTTAGGTTTTATCTCTTTATCACAACCTATCAATAATCGGATCATTCGTTCGATTAGAACAATATATCTTAACATATAATCTTCGTCTATTACAATTGAAGACATAGTCCAATCACATAATCACAAAGTGATTATATTTTTAGTTCTATTCTATACTTGAAATATTTTTATACATTTTCAAATATCTCATTCATGCTCTTCTGATGAGCCTTTTCTTTCTTTTATAAGGTCGACATTTGTTTGGCGTCATCGATGACTTTATCGGGTAAATCTTGAGTCTAAGACTCTTATTCTATACCTCAACATCTCAGAAATATCGGACATCTTATTTTTAATCATTTTCGCAATTTCCGAAATTGAAAAATTTAAAATAATTCAAATCATCACTAAAGGGCCTATAGTGATATAATCATTACTATATGTGTTCTTCTTCAAATTCGAACTTCATAATCGGTTCTCAAATCACTAGTTTGGTAAATTTAAACTTTCAAATATCTAATCATAATTAAATGACTTAAACATTAAACAATTCTATTATCATTAATAGTTTAATTAATACTAAACTATTAATGAAACCATTTACAAAATATAAAAGTTATTTATAATAACTCAAACTATTTTTAAACATTTATATTACCCAAATAATTACCATTAATATTTAAATATTAATGTACTATTTATCAAATATTAAAAGTCATTAATTATAACTTAAAATATTTTTAAATCCTTAATATTCTCTTTAAATGGTTTTTAAATAAGTAAAACCATTTTTAAACTATTTATTTAATATTAATCATTAAATAAACTAAATATCATTAATATTATCTTAATATCATTAATATTTAATTATTAATGAAATTATCATTTAAATATTAAAAGTTATATTTTATAACTTAAAATATTTTTAAATACCTTATTTTCATTTAAAATGATTTTTATAATATTAAAATCATTTTTAAACTAAATTATTTAATATAATCATTAAATAACTTTAATATCATTAATAATTATTAATTAATGAAATTCATAACAAAATATTAAAAGTCATCATAAATAACTCATTTACATAATCAATTCCAAGCCAAAATAAACATAGTAAACTAACTAGTTTATTAACAACACTAACTAAACTTCAAAAATTCAAACTTTAACTAACAATTAAAAATAATAACATTACAAAAATTAAATAAGAAATATACCCTAAATACGAATTCTACAAACCTGAATAATGACTTCCACGCCAAAATTTAACTAAGGAGATCTTTATAAAAAGTTCTCCCACAACAAAGCCTTTCTCAAAAATTGGAGGCCTTATTGTTGGTGAATGAAACAAAGGCCAAGCCCTTCTATTTATAGGTTTAGAAAATGGTGAAGTTCTCAATTTTAGTCGATGTGGGACTTGGTTTATACTAATTTTTCAATAGCTCACTTTGCGATTTTCTAACGCATTGCTCATAACTCGATTAATCTGATTTTTGGATATGTTATACATGGTATATAAGACTATTTTTAAAAATACGAATTACCCAATTCAGGTTCATTAGGTAGCCCAAACAAGGTCGTCAAAAGTGGACGTTCATAACGAGCTTTTCAATCTCGTTTCAGCTTTACCTCTTTTCGCTAAAAACAGATTTATAACTCTTTCATTTTAAAACATTTTTGAGCGATTCTTGAGCCCACGCCAAGCTAACTTCTGGGGCTACAACTTTTATTCTTTGACCATTTCCAAATTCCGAACACATCAGCCCGTAAATTCCGTTCAAATGGACTGCACCGCACTTGTTGAGAAGTTTTGACACTACTACTTTGAAATGTCATAACTCTCTCCTCCGATATCGGATTTAGTCCGCTTTAGTCTATGGAAAGCTTATTCGGTGTACTATAACATACCAAAAGCCCAGAAGGTTTTAGAAACATTAACTGATTGAAACAGTGTCCCGAATAGCACATCCATTGCTGACTTTTAGTTTTGAAAATTTGACACATTTCCTTCCAATCACCGTAATTCCCTCATCCGAGGTCGGAATGAGGTCATTCCAAAGCCTATGGATTCCTAACTCAGTGCAGTACAACATATCAAAAGCCCAGACCTTTTAAAGCACAAAAAGTGGACGAGAATACCCCATTACGAATCGCCTAAAAAGCAGTTTATCATGATCGGTCAACCATGTTTGACCATCTATAACTTCTAATCTATACATGATATGGACTTGATTCTTTTTGCATATTAAAGACCATATATCAGGCTACACATAACAACTTTTGAAGAACAAAACTCATGATCGAGCAAAGAGTTATGGCCTCTGACATTTGGTGAAAAAAAAATGTAATCTTCGTTTTTCCAACTTGCTTAAATCTTCAAATTCGTGCACTTTGATGTTATGGGTCTTTGATTTATCAACCCATATCATCAATTAACATTCTATTACACAACTTTAAATAATCAATTGCATCAAATAACATCGAATCAAAGAATTTCTAGGTTTAGTGTTCTTATACCCTTTTTGCCAAAAATTCTTGATTCTTGCTTCTGATTTGTTATGGGTGATGGTTGGGCTTTGTTTAAGAGTGTATGGGCAATCTTGTACAAGGCAATTAAATATAATATTTAATCACTAGATTTAATTATTATAATTTACCAATTAACTTCTATCCTTTGGTAAATTAAAACACTTATACAATAACATCGAAATTAAACCCGGTAATTAAAATTAGGGTTTCTCAACGTCATCAATTAGGGTTTCTAATTGACCATTAGTGGTTCTTTAATTATCTGTGTATGTTACTAACACAGTCGTTACTGTTTCTAATTTCAACCGGTTAGGGTTATAATAATTAGGGTTTGTCCTAATTATCGACGTCTGTGAAGATAATTAGGGTTTCTTCTAATTACGGATATTCTTATTCACAAGTAACTTCATATACACGATCCTTACGTAAATACCACATAACCGAGTTTAATAATTAGGGTTTCACAACGGTAATATCTATGCTATGACCTAATTGGTACCGTCATTGCTCAATATTATCTGTCACATGACATACCTAGTACATAATTATGGTAATCAGTAAAATTATTATATAAATAATATAATATTATTATTCTCATCTCTTGATCACAATCCCAATCCGAGTTTGGATCTCATGTATACGACTTATTCTTCGTACACAACATCAATAATCAAGTTAAAATAATTAACTTAAATATTACGAATAATTCATATAATAAAATATTTATTATATAAATCTAATTATCACTTCATATATTATTTCCAATCATGTTTTCATGGAAAATAATTAATAAAAATATTTAGACTTACGTAAATTTATTACCATATAATTTGTGGTAATTAATAATTCCAAAATTATTTCTAATTTTCAAGTAATAAATGTATTCGCATTTATCGCTCACTTTACTTGACACTTAGTCTCGTCATTAAATAAAAAAAAAAATTTATCATAAAATTTCTTATTTATTTTATATAGAAAATCTCAAAGTTATTACAACGCGAGCTGAATATCCTAAACAGCATACCTCTCATCAAAGATCAATTCGGAAGTTGTTAGCTTCGGTTTCCATGCCTTGGAGATGAGCAACACTCACTACCACCCTATTAGGGCGCCACCTCTCACACCCAAGATTTCTGCCGAAGTAATGTCGGCTACTCAAGAAATGATATCTTTGGGTCATCAGCCAGGATAAGGGCTGGGTAAAAGTCATCAGGGTATTAAGCACCCAATTCAAGTTGTCAGTCAAACTAGGATAGTTGGACTGGGCTTTTTTGCCAGTTCTAGTCACAGGAATCCACATAAACATCATCATATTCCTCCAGCTTCAGTTACACGATGTTTGTCTATACCTACAAATGCTGAGTCCACACAACCTCTTATAAAGGTGCCAGCCAGAGTCATGGCTATGTTATTTCCCAAGCCGATACCGGTAAGAGAGAAAGAAGTCTTTATTCCAGACCCCAGAGTGGAAGAGGAGGAACGAAGAATTAAGCAAGACATCGTCAGAATGATTTCAGGCATACGCATCATCGTTCATGATGAACATACAAACAAATACACCCCAGACGATGATTGCCCACACATAATGGTCATCATTCGGGACAAGGAGGATGATGACAGCCCCTCCATCACTGTCGTCCCCCAGGACTTTGCCATCAACAATTGGAACATCACTCATTGCATTGGTCGACGAGGGAAAAGCGGGCAAGAACTCTTTCTTCCCTATAGATATCATAATAATCTTACTTTTACATGACAAAGACTAGCAGTTTTATTTTGTCAGTATATACTAACACTGTGTATGATTAAACCATTTCATATATACTAAGTGAAAGCATATTTTTTTTCAGGACTCTAAATTTAGATGTGCATGTGCTTGCTGATAAGGTGCCTTTTCTCCACAAGTATTGTAGCTTTGATGAAAAGCTGGATTCAGCCTTGATGGAAATATATGAGGACATTGAGGTGCCTAAAGAAATTCAAGAATGGGTCGAAGATAAACCTAAACCCAACCTTGATCAAACCACTCCTTTCAATCTCGGAACCTTAGAAAGCCCTAAGTTAATCCATATTGGTTCAGATCTTACCCAAAACCAAAGGAATGACATGGTTACGCTACTAACCCAATTCCAGGATGTGTTTGCATGGTCTCACGAAGACATGGTGGGCTTTTCCACTGACATTGTTCTTCATTGCCTTCCCATTAAAGAGGGATTCAAACCATTCAAGCAGAAGCTCAGGCGATTGAAACCTGAGTGGAGTTTAAAGGTAAAAAAAGAAATTGTGAAACAATTTCAAGCTGGAATTATCATGGTGTCAACATATCCTGAATGGATATCCAACATCGTTCCCGTACCTAAACCTGGAGGAAAGGTACGAGTTTGCGTGGATTATCGGGACTTGAACAAAGCTTTCCTTAAAGATAGCTTTCTCGTGCCATTTATCCACATTCTCATTGACAATACTGCTCAGTACGGCATGTACTCTTTTGCGGATTATTTCGTGGGGTATCATCAAATCATGGTCGCTGAGGAAGATCGTGAGAAAACTGCTTTCATCACGCCTTGGGGAAAAGTTTGCTATAGACGATTGGCATTTGGCCTCATCAATGCCGGAGCCACCTATCAACGAGCTATGATGGCTCTTTTCCATGACTTAATGCACAAAGAGAAAGAGATCTACGTGGATGACATCATTGTCAAATCCCGAAGGGAATATGACCACTTAGACCATCTTGTGAAGCTATTCAATAGGTTGCGTAAGTACAACTTGAAGTTGAATCCAGCCAAATGCGCCTTTGGTGTTAAATCAGGCAAGTTGCTAGGATTCCTAGTCAGCCACAAAGGGATTGAGCTGGACCCCACTAAAATCCAGGCCATAATGGAAATGCCCATTCCACAGACAGAGAAGGAAATACAGGGATTTTTGGGAAGAATCAACTTCATTAGCAGGTTCATTTCTCAACTCACAGCAACCTGTGAGCCTATATTTAAGTTGTTAAGGAAGAACTCCTCCATGAAATAGAACGACGAGTGCCAGAAGGCCTTCCTCACAATCAAAGAACAGCTAGTCAAAGCTCCCATTTTGGTACCACCTAGGGATGATGTTCCCTATTCATGTACATGTCCATAAGTGACAATGCCATGGGTCAGATCTTGTCGACGAGAGAAAGATGATAGAGGCCAAAAACGAGCTATCTATTACCTCAGCAAAAGATTCAGCAGCAGTGAACACAAGTACACTCTAATTGAGAAGACTTGTTGTGCTTTAGCATGGGCTTCCATGAGGTTACAACATTACCTCCATGGTCACACAACCCATATCATATCCCGTGTGGATCCTCTCAAGTACGTGTTCAACAAACCCATGTTAAATTGCTGAATGTCTAGATGGCAGTTGATCCTACAACAATTTGATATCGTCTATGTGACACAAAAGTCTATCAAAGGTCAAGGAATTACGGATCAACTGGCCGTCGCACTTTCAGGGGATTTCAAACCCTTGGAAACCTACTTCCCCGATGAAGGGGTAATGACAGTTCATCAACACCATCAGTACGATACATGCCATACATGGAAAATGTATTTCGATGGAGCTATTAATATGGAAGGTTCTCGAAGTCGGAGTAGTTCTCGGTATCCATGACGGGAGTAGTATCCTTCGTCAATTGTCAAATTGCGCTTGTCAGCACCAATAACACTGCTGAGTATGAAGGCTGTCTCATGGGGCTAAAACTTGCCCCTTCAATGGGCATCAGGCGGTTAACTGTCTTTGGGGATTCGAAGTTGGTAATCAGACAATCCACGGGAATTTATCAAACCAAAGAGCTACATTTGCTGCCTTACCATCGACAAGTTTTACAGATGGCTTTGGAGTTCAAAGAAATCTCCTTTCTACACATTCCTCGTAATAGGAATAACTTTGCAAACGCGCTAGCAGCTTTGGCCTCCTTGATTCACATGTCCGACAAGGAACACATGCCAAGCGTCACATTTACCCTGCACAAGGCACCGACCTATGGGAACTATGTTGGAGAAGTATCAGATGAGCTACCTCCCATCCATCATCCTTGGTATCAGCATATCAAGGAGTACCTACGAGATGGATCTACACCCACTGAGGCTAGCCCAACTGAGAAAAGGCGGATCCATCGACTTGCTATGAAATTATACCTGAGCGGAGATGCACTCTATAAAAGAGATACATGACTAGGTCTCCTCAGATGTCTGGACAAGGACCAAGCTCAAAGACTCATGGATGATGTCCATGGTGGAGTATGTGGCCCACACATGAGCGCCCCCTGCTTGTTAAGAAGATCCTCAGAACAGGACACTACTAGCTCACCCTCAAAGCTGACTGTGATGATCACGTCAAGAGGTGTTATCAATGCCAAATTCATGGAAATGCCATCCACGCCCCTCTGAGGGAGCTCCACAATATGAGTTCACCTTGGCCCTTCTCAATGTGGGGAATGGACGTGATCGGACCCATCGATCCCAAAGCCAGTAATGGGCATCGCTTTATATTCACCATGATCGACTACTTCACCAAGTGGGTAGAAGCAGCCTCCTTCCCCAGGGCTACCAAAGAAGTCATCATTGCTTTCATCAGAAATAATGTCATTTATCGATATGGACAGCCAGAGGTAATTATGTCAGACAATGCGAAGAACCTTAACAACAAAAATGATGGAGGAGTTATGCAGTAAATTCCACATCAAACATCTTAACTCCGTCATCTACCGTCCAAAGATGAATGGTGTTGTTGAAGCGGCTAACAAAAACATCAAGAAGATCATGCAAAAGATGTTTGCCAACCACAAAGAATGGCCTGACTTATTCCCTCTTACTCTGTTGGCCTACAGAACATCAATGCACACTTCCATTGGGGCAACCCCCTACGCATTAAACTATGGGATGGAAGCAGTGTTCCTCATAGAAGTTGAAATGGAATCCCTCAGAATAGATGTTAAGCTGGATGAAGAGCAATGGCTATAAGATAGGTATCACCAATTGTCTCTAATAGATGAAAGGTGAACCGCGACTATCTTCCATGGTCAGTTATATCAACAAAGGATCGCCAGATCCTACAACAGAAAAGTCCGGCTACGACAGTTTAAACAACATGACTTGGTTTTAAAGAAGATACTTGACAACCAAGATCAGTCCAAGGGAAAATTCGCCCCTAACTGGGAAGGCACGTTTGTTGTCAAGGAGGTATTGACAGGAGGTGCTCTCAGATTGCAGGAAATGGACGGCGATAAATTTCCACAACTCATCAACTCGGACACCGTGAAACGGTACTATATCTGAAGTTATCATCAAGCAAACATCCTGGTGTTTGATCATCAGATCACCAGTCATTCAGGTTCTTTAACCCTTCATCACATACAACTGTACATGACAAAATGGTTAAGCTAGTCTGTGCAGGAAAATACAAGCTCATCTATAAGTCGGTGTATATGTGAGCTATCAAGCACAACATGGCATCCCTCTCAGCACAAGGAGGTAATGATGTGGTCTCCTATACAAGGGTATCCACACGAGCTAACAGATCTACAACCATCTGCATGGTGACTCTATGATCATCGATGTATGTGCTCATCTCTGCAATCATGCTAGTGGTAAGAGACCTCACTATAGTACCATCTGTAACGGCTACGTCCCAGGCAGATATGGCACTATCCCTCTCAACTATCATGGTATATCTGGCTGATCTGGCCTCATCCCACTCAACAACAGCAGCGTCTCTATGAGCTAATGCCTCGTCTCTCTCTAACAGAGTTGCGTCTCTCCCATCAAGGGCTATCAACATCAAGGCTCTAGCCTGATCTCTCTCGAAGGTCATCAGATGAAGACTCTGCTCGAAGTATTGTGCCGAATGTTGGATCACAATAGTGCTAGTACTGGGAGAATCTAAAGGAGATGCTGGCAACCCAGTAGATTGCTCCTCCTCGATGTGAGAATCAACGTCCTCCATAGGCTCTTCATATTTTGAATCACTATCCGGTACTGTGGATACTGCCGTAGCCGATGAAATTTTTGTCTCCATCTACGCAGAATACTCTGGCGAACAATCCAGATGGCAAATAGAGAAAGAGGCTATCTCACGATGATCCCAACATGCATACACTCGGGATTGGTCCTCTGCTGATATATGGCGAGAAGCTAAACGCTGACCTAGCGCCCCTTTAAAAGGATGGAAATCCTAGAACTGGTCAAACTGCGACATCACGGCCAACAGGTGATAGGTAGTCATGCCCCTCAAACCAGCCAGAGGGAGATAATCCATGCCCAGAGCATGAGTAATGAAGCTATAGGGTGTGCTAAGCCCTGTACACGATAGAATGCCAAACATATCTCTGATATCCACTAAGAACATTGACCAAGACATAGCGTTTGTACACTCTGATGGCTGAAAGGAGTAAGACATAGTTATATCATGGGTGAAGCAATACCCATGTATGCGAAAGGTCCCAATTGGTCTCAAGTGTGACATGAACCACACGTATAGCATGATCGCGCTGCCTGTAAGCACTCCCATCGGATAAGTGCAGCAGTATATGGCCGACCTCAGCGTCTCTGCCAAGATCATCAATACAATGGAATCACCCTCCCTAAGAGCTCTCACTGCCATGATGACTCCGATGTCTATCTCATCCATGTATCGTGGCATATATACATATGACAGCACGCACAGTAGCAGAACATCTACTCAGGCCGAGCGCCAATAATCCTCTGGTGCGGTGAAATCCCCAGAGTTCCGCGTATAGCTATCCTCAGAGACAAATCTGTCAAACAGAAAACGCTGGGATATAACATGACCAAATGTTAGCTAATCCTGTACCACCCTACGCTGCAGTCCGATGAGGGTCATAAACTGTCTGCTCATATCTCTAATAGCCATATACGCGCAAGCTCTGTCTAATGGCATCATCGTCAACCGTGTATACTCCTCCAGAGTCGGAGTCAACTCATGGGTGCCAAATTGGAAAACCTGCCTCTCCGATACCCAATGCTCCAGCATGCCCTCCACAAATCCTGTGGGAACCTGAAACATCAACAGGGTCATAATATGCTACAACAAATGATCTACAATCACCACAATCATATACCAGATGCCACCAATAATGGTGGGGTATGATCAATACGGCTAACTGTCGAAGAAGACATCTGTACGTGTCGTGTCATAAGACCATCTAGGAGTCAATGCTGAATATCTTTGGAAATACATACATATGCATAACATGATACATGCATTACAGGTACTAGATGACAATATGATATAGGGAATGAAAAACAATGCATACATTCCTAAGTATATCATCATCTACATACATCATCTCTGTACAGCTAAAAATACAGGGAAATGGGGCATAGACGCCCTACTACTAACAGAGGCCTATTAAAAGATATAGCGAGAATGAGGCACAGCCACCCAATATCTAACAAAGGCCTATCAAAAGAGATAATGAGAATACACATCAGAAGAAGACAATGATGTCAATATCTATATCATCAATCCTGTCCACCTGATGTAACTCCTCCTGAGTCACTGGATCTCTATCAACAAGGATGTCAGGCCTATACAAAGGAGGATCTGTGCCGGCAAAGCTAAATGGGTCATCTGAGGGGCCAGCGCCTGAGCTGGAAGGATCAAACAAATCTGCCTCTGTCGGATCTCTGCCCAAATATCGGATAAAGAAATGTGACCGGTCCAGTCGCTAGGTCAAACTGTCAATCTGTGTCAAATGAGTTGGATCTCGAACACAGGCTAGCCAATCCGTCATCATCACGGATCCTAGACCCATATCCCCCATAAACTGAGTAGCGCGGGACTGGGCTCCAATAGTGCGAGGGGACCACCAACGCTAGAACATCTCCTGAGTGTAGGGACCCTCTGCTAATGCAAAACTTTCAACTCCCAACAATGGGATATCACTGACGGGTGACTGCGACACAGGCCAATAACACCTGGCAGGAGGCAAGATCGGCATACGGATCTCTCATGTGATGCTCCTAATAACATGCTCTCCTAAATAGAGCTCCCATCCTCCATCTATGAAGAGAGGAACCCTACGGGTGGAAATCACATACTCGACACCAGTCGGGTACCCATCCTCAAATCCCATAGCCAAGTGCTCCCCAGAATAAGGAATCCATGTGATGACATCAGTTGTCAACAACTCCAACTGTAAGCGGCAATGAGTGAAACCCTCAGCTACAAGGACCTCCGCCAGTATGGAATGATGCCATCGTCGTCCTCGTGGATAGGTGTATAAACCTAACACGCTCACATGGCGCAAACATGGAAGCCTCTCATAGGCCCAAAACTGCCAACACAAAGGCAAACATCTGCGGTCATTAAACACTCTTAACTTACATATGGGAAACTATAAGAGAAATATTCACCAACAGAAATGGGTAGAATCCTAACCAAGCCTTGGTCAAGCCCTGCGAACGCATACGTATACCCTTGAGGAAATATGCGAAGGTGTAGGAACCCCAGTCATAATCTCCTATATGGTCCACATACCGCATGGCACTGATCAAAGCGAACAACACCATAGAAGAGTTATCTGTTATGAAGTAGCCTCTAATGATCATCAGGAACAATCGCCGAAGAATGCGATCCCTGACTCTGACATCATCTGGCATGGGCTCACTCAATAGCCCACTCATAGCATCCACGCTCAAAGGACCCGTACGGACGGTCCTTCCCTTGAGCGCCCCGTGTGGAACTCCTAGCAAGGATCTGACGGCAGTAGGGTTAATATCCGCCATCCAAGGCATTGGTGCCCCTCTAAAATCCATCCCTGTGATAAACCTCACAGTCTAGCAAATGGAGTGACTGAATCTGGTGAAACCAGCGCTCAAAAAATGACCTGAGGTAACCCTAGGGACAACGACGGGGAAGGATGGAAAAGAACGCCTCAAATCCCCAATCATGCATAATTACTCTATAGTCAGGATGCAGAGCCTGGTACATGGAGTGAATGCTAAACCAATTCCCTCGAGGCTGTGTAAATTCAGGAACCTACATGAAATGCAGATCAACATCAAAAACCTTTTACTCCTCATCCATAGGAAAGAAGGAAGATTAAGATCTAACGTCATACCTCGTTGTCATGCAAATACATCGAGGGATGTCAACTTAAATCACCCAGGAGCTCTGGGTTTGCCACCTGAATACTCGGGAGGTCCCTACGGGGAACATGTGCAGAAGGAGCGGGGTCCGCAACCGGAACATCCTCGTCTTCTTCCTCAACGTTTGGCACATCAACCCAAACTGGACGTATCACCGCCTCCACCAACCGACGAGGCTGTCTAACAGAACGGGGTCGAGGCACTTCAGAAGCCCTCCTCCGTATACTAGAAGTGGTCCTACGGGAACTACTCGGCTGATCTGGATCTATAATATCTGGACAAAAGTCTCCAAATCACCTCAGAAAGGGTGTGATAATTTCTAACCTGGAGCTTTCTTTTCAAAATGCATTTTATGACTACATGCATGCATGCATTACTTTAACATACATCTACAGTAGAGTTAAAAATGCATGACTATTCAAATGCCTACATTTTGAAAATTTTTGTCATAGTCCCCTTTTTAAATGGGACTATCCACATGCACATAGGCATGACTAGGTGGCCATTCAGTAGCACACCTGCCCACAGTCATATACATCCTATATGAATAAAAAGTCAAAGTCATTAATCCGTAAGGGTAGTTTAATTACCAGGATTACTTTTTATTTTTGCCTTTTGCTCATTTGTCCTCAAATAGGAGAAGAAATAGCAGAAAAAGGGTGCCAATTTGACTGTCTCAGAAGTTAAATTTTTTCACATCATTATGTTCAGCATGGTTTAATACTAACATTTACTATATTAAATATTTTTTATCAAGTCATTTGAGCATGCATATTCACTACTATGTGTTTAGATACATTTTATGTGATAAATCATTTTCCAACGGATAAAAACTCGAAAAGAAGACATGCATACGTTACTAGGACAGTGCAGAATACTTGTATGGTGACAGAATTTGCAGAAAGTCACCTGAACTCAGCAGATCTGAAGAAGAGCTCTCAGATTTTCTTAATGGCGCAATATGAAAATGACTTATGAAAGCAACCACAAGCTGAAAGCAATCTCAGATTTCCTTATAAAAGCAACCACAGTGCAGAATACCTTCTGTTAAGGTAATTTGGAGGAACCACAACGTTGAAGAAGCTACGTGGGAACTCGAAGAGAATATGATGAAGAATTATCCTCATTTATTTACTTAGATTGTTATAAGCGATTCTGGGGACAGAATCTTTGTAAGAGGGGGAGAATGTAACGAGTCGAATTTTTTTTGAGCCGTGATTCTGGGGACAGAATCCTTTTAAGAGGGGAAAGATGTGACAACCGAGATTTTGTAATTAACTTTAATATTTATTGGATTGAATAAATATTTTTTGATGAATTAATTATTAGATTAAATAAGTAATTGATGAAATTATGGTAGATTAATTTAATTATATGTGTTATATTTATTAAATTAATGTGAAGAATTTTTGTTATTCGAAGTATGTCATTATGTGAGCTTATTGTATTAAAAGAAATGTTTAATGAGCCTAATGTTATTTTAATTAATTTAATTATTAATTAGAGATTTAAGAATTTGACATTATTAATCAATGAGAAATTTAATTATTTGACTATGTGAATTTATGAGAAATTATTATATTTTATTTAAAGTAAATTAAATAAGATATTGATTTATTTTATAAAGAAGTGTGACATTATTTAAACTATAGTATAGGAGGTTTTATTAAATTAATTGGGTATAAGCTTTTAAATGGTAGCCAAACATGGCTTTAGTGGGAGTTGAGGGAAGTTACCCATGACTGGGTAACTGACCACAACTCGTCAGTTATTTTCTGTATTATATACGTCTTTTCTTATTCATTTTTTTTCTAAGTTTAGCAAGGAAATCACAGAGAGAGTTTGAGAAATTTTGAGAGAGATTGTGAGTACTGTGATTGAAGTAGAGAGAAATTGTCATCCTTGTTCATCTACGCTTTGGGTAATTCTCTCCAACCCAATTCTCATATTTTACGTCATTTAGTTTTTATGCAAATGGCTTTCATTCATCCTGTAAAGTCTCTATAATTGGGAAATTGTGTTATTATATGGATATATGTAATAATACGAGTAGCATAGCATGTTTTATATATATTGTATATGATTCTATATCATAAGTTTCATAATACTATGACTTGTTATTTCAAAAAATTACAGAGTATGGGTTAGGGCCATATGGCCCTTATACGTAACTTTAATACGTCAACCATAAATTTTTCTACAAAATTTCCACTTGTATATGATTAGGCATGCTAAAACGAACAAAACGAAACTTGAATGGTTGGATTTGGCCTTATAACGAATCCGTGGCGTTGAATTTTAGGAATTTATGTTCAAAACCTTCAAGAACATCAAGAACGGTGAAATTGCATGTCTTAATTCTGTAATTATGTGTTTTAATTGGTTAAAATCACTCTATAAAGGTTGGGTAATGATCATATATGAATTATAGTATTTGGGTATGCTTAAATTAATATATGGACAAGAAAATTGGAAGTTGTGGCCATGTTCTCTGTATTCTTCACAAGAACATATGGGTGAACTTGGGAGATTTTTGTTGGCCCAACCTTATTATGTGTGAACTGCAGAAATTGCAGAAACTGAGTTTGGGTAACCCCACCCCGTGGTGTTACCAAACTAAATTACCATTTTTATGCAGCAAAAAATAAATAAATAAAAATAATAGTAATAATAATAATTAAAATATTTCTTAAATAAAATAAATATTTTAATTGAGATATTTATGGAGTAAAATAAATATTCGATAAAAATTATTATTAAAATATTTATAAAATAAAATAAATATTTTAATTGAGATATTTATGGAGTAAAATAAATATTCGATGAAAATTATTATTAAAATATTTATAAAACAAATAAATATTTTAGTTGAAATATTTATGGAATAAAATAAAAATTCGATAGAAATTATTATGAAATAATTTATTCGAGTGTAATAATAGTAAGGGAATGAAAATATTCTAAGGGTAATGATTTGTTAAATAAAGTGGAGTTTATATTAAATAATTAAGTGAAAATATAACTAATGAATGTCGTGAATACATATGGTATGTGTGTAGGATTTGTGGTGAACGGAAGTAGTAATCGTTTAGCCTACGCACGAGACAAGTTTCCTAACCCTACTTGTTATCATTGTTCAAGTTTATTATTTACCTCGAGTAAATTCTCATTACTATTATTCAAATTCGAATTGTTATATTAAAGATTGATTATCTTTTCAAAGTACGAATTTGTTATACAATAATTGTTCTATTGTATACTTCTTGAGATTATTATTCAATTTGAATATCATTATTGTTGAACCTTGTTAGACTAGCGAACCCTTTATGATTCGACTAGTCCATAGTTGATGAGCGTTCTAAATTTCAGAACTCTTGATGAATTATCCAAACCAAACTTCTTTTGGTGCGGACTCAAATATGAAACTGAGATGAACAACCCTGTATAGGGGATTACTTATGCATTAGCGTTAAGATATTGTGCACGATGTTGTATTAAGAAATGATCCCCAAGAAATGCGAAAGAAGAGTCCATAGTCTTATGACTGTTAAAGGTTTCAAGTATAACCCTTGATAACCTAGGACATAGTTCAAAGTCTTATAACCCTCAGAAATCTTTTGATTCTTGTTATTCATTCTTGATTCAAAAGTTGAGCTTTTATTTCAGAAGTCTTTGATTCACTCGCATGTTATTATACATTATTATTTCATTATTTTACTTATGGAAATAGTGCTCACTCTTGCATGTAATAATAACATTGCGATTAAGAACGAAAAGAAGCGTAAACCTTCCACTAGTAAAAGCAAAGCAAGGCAAGCTTAGCAAGTAATGAAGACCGATTATTTATGTGATGTAATTAGAATTGATGTTACTAAGACTTATTTGTTTATGTTTCCGCACAGATGATTTAAAGTTAGAGTAACCTGGGATTTATTTATTATGTAGTTGATGTAACCCCATAAGGGGAGATTTATTATTATTTCTATCTATTGCATGGTTTGCATTTATTTATGGGTAGATAGATGGATGATGTTTGTACAATGAACACCAAATCCCGTGGAATCAAGTACCTCGGATTTGGGGTGTCACAGTGTTGGTATCAAAGTCAGAGGTTATGAACCTTAGGTGGGGAACAACCTTAGGTAGTAGCCTTATAGAAAGAACATAGTGATGGAAAACTCTTATCGAGTTCTAGGAAATGAATTTTTGTAATTCATTGAAGATAATAAAAGACTTTATGTGCTTATGTGTTAAATTATGTGCTCACTAGTACGACTTAGTAACTAAAACTTGAAATTTTATTGTCAGGATGTAGGATGTTGGATGAACTAGTCGAGTAGGGGAGGAGGAACCCCGAGTACCTACAGAGGAGGAGCCCAGAGACATTCATGTCGTTAGGGAACAGTTGGTACAGAGGGAGTCATCTCCATTGATCACCGTTGTTGGTCAGGAGCATGAACCTAAGACTGATCCTGAGGAGGATCCTGAGGAGGAATTTGAAGAGGAAGAAGAAGAAGAAGAGGAGTTTCCACAGCACTCCATTGATGCTGAGATGTACGACACATTATACGACCGTAACGTGGAGTTATGAGATGAGGTGCGAGATCTCGACCGAAGCGGATATTATTCAAATAGATTACTTTCAGAAAGCGAAAGGAGAGGAGATTTCGACTCTTCACTCACGATTGGGAAATGTAGAATGGGATTTGGTCCACGAGAAGGGTCAAACCGAAGATAAGACCGCAGAGATAGAAAAGTTAAAGAAGGAACTGAAGGAAAGCTCTGAAAGGATGATTATAGCAGAGGAAGGCTGGGTAAGAGAGTCACGTCGTGCTGATCTTGCAGAAGAGGATGGTCGTGCAAAGAAGGCGAAGCTTGGGGAGATATACTCTACACTTAATCATGCAATGGATGAGGCCCAGGATCGAGTTTTGAGGTACCCCATCCAGTTCGAAGGACTTCCATCGTACATGTTGGATCGTAGGACGATGTCTCGCATCATGGAAGAGGAGCGTAGCAAGGCTATTTAGCGCCTTGACAGACAGTGATAGAATTTGTTTACTTATGTGATAAACTTGTCTATTATTTAGATGTAAATTTTGATGTAGTTATGAACAAAGAAATATTTTAATATTTAAATCCTGTGGATTCTTTATCTCAGGATAGTTGATGTAAATAGCAGTGATGCTATCGTCTGATGTTAAAACTTTTGATTTGAATGAATATATATCAAGTTGTTTGAGATAATGTGTTAAATAATTATATTAAATTGTTGAGTTAAGTCTTAACTATTTAGAGAATTTAATAGAGATTTAGTAATCATATATTTTAACAGAAATATGCCGCCAAGAAGAAGACAACAACGTCAGCCAGTTTAGGAAGAGTCAACAAATAACAACAATAATTCCAATTCTAATCCCGTTCAGCAGTTGGTTAACTTACTGATTGGAGCAATGAATAATCAACCTCAAGCTCCACCAAATACTACGTTTAAAGATTTCAAGGCGGTGGGACCGCCAGAGTTTAAAGGTTCTATGAACCCGATCGAGGCTCAAACGTGGGTTATGGAGATGGAGAAGGTTTTCGATGTTGCTATGGTTAGAGAAGACCAGAAGACCGCTTTTGTAAGGTTTATGCTAAAGTCTGAAGCTAGCTATTGGTGGTTAGAAAACAAAGTTCGTGGAGGTGAAGGTGTAATTACTTGGGAAAGATTTAAAGAGATGTTCTTCGAGATGTATTTCTCGACCAGCTCGCAAAACCAGATGGAGGTTCAATTTCTGGAATTGAAGCAGGGAAATATGAGTGTACCTGATTATACGGCTAGATTCAACGAGTTGGTGAGGTTCGCCCGTATCAAGTACACACGACGAGAAAAAAGTATCGATCCCAACAAGCAATACAGAAAAGTAAAGAAAAGTTGTTTAATTCAAATCGCTATGCATTAATTAATTCACTATATTTATATGCTCAAACTAACAACTAAAATTGGTTTGATCTCGAGTCACAAATAGCAACTAAAATAATAATAAACAGAATAAATCAAATCTGGAAATAATGGGATCCTAACTTCATTTAATACTTCATTCAATCGCCACTATCATGCATGACTTGTTCACATATCACAGGAAAGTAGCCAAGAGCACTAAAAGAGTATTAGCCATTTTTCAATGCACTAAGACCTACTTACACAAAGATCCACAGATGATAGAGATCTATGTAATCATCAATATAACCAAAATCACTATATGTCTATGTGAAATTGCAACTATATTGATTTTAAGTTCAAGCCCTTATTCTAGCTTATACTAAGAAAAATAAGATATGTCTATCCGGTTCACAAAAATACATAAGCCATATAACAACCCTATATATATATGATACTATCATGATTATAATCCATATTTGCATGTTCATTGTCAATTCCATACAAATACTGAAACGAATGGTGATCAAGCATTCATACATGCAAAACAATCATGATAGACATCCCATATGATATGTAAAACAATCCAAAGATTTAAGCATGCAATCAAACTACATATTAAAATCATTAGAATCCCATAATGGAGTTTAGTTCATGATCGAACCAAAAGCCATTATGGGATCAAATCTAAATGATGATTAATAAACAAGCAATTGAAAGATGAAAGGTAGAAACAATCAAACCCAATTGCTGAATATAGATCAATATTCAAATCCTCATAAGATTCCAGCAAAATAATAATAATAATAATCCACTCTAGTAGAAAATCCCAAGAAGGAGTAGAAAAGTAGAGTTGTGGCCTCCTTCTACGTTGGAATCTCTCCCAGAGAATAAAACCCTAATTACGATGTAAAGAATACGACTAAAGATGAATAATTGTCAAATGATACCCCTGACACCAGTCAGCAAATCGCTTTTAAATCAATTACAACTCTTCAAAATTGGAAATAAAATAAAACAAGTCAAGAGCTTCAGTTCTCATACATGCCAAGGCCTCCAAATTTTCTTTACTCACGCAAGCGCAGACTTGCAAAGAAGTCTTGATGTTCACGGCTCTCACATGCAGGCAAGGCCTCCTTAGGCTTGTCATGCATGTACCACAGAACTTGCAATAGGTTCCTGGTTTCCGGTTGGTATTTCACGATGCGCTGCGCTCCAAGCTCTATTTGTCGCGCTGGCTGCAGCTTTGCGCTTTTGTCTTCTTCGATCCTCGCCCCGAGCTTGGTTTCGCAATGTTGTCATTGCATTCATCGAAATGTTCTATGTTTATCCATTCGTGTCCATCCATGCTCCACTCAATCCTAGCCATGCACATCCTATCTTTTGCCTCATACCAGGCATCCATTAGCCTCATGCCCTATAACACCACCAAAATAGGCCGATTCCTGCACTTATTCACCAAAAGGAGTTTTAAGTATGTAAATGCAAATTAACATGAAATGCAAAAAAATCTACTAAAATGTACTTGAGATGGGCATAGTTCACATGAATTGGTATCTATAAGTAGGTGTAAAACCCACTTATCAAATACCCCAAACTTGAACCGTTGTTTGCCCTCAAGCAATGCACACTAATGAACAATGAAAATGCAACTATATTATTATGCATGATTGTGATGCAACTAATTCTCACATTCCCAACCAACTATCATAGAAATTCAATCCCATTTGCCTCAAATAATTTTTTTTTTTTTCTAGATTCAAGAATACAGATTTAAATCAAACTGCAGGCATAATGTCATACACCCAGATAATTCAAAAATGCTATAGAGATGTTATGTGTGTGTTGTGTTCACCAAAACTTGATTTAGGCACAGAATACTCATGCTATATTGCTCAAAACAAAAATTTGCAGCTTAAATCAGGAATTATGTATATATATGCAACCAAGACTATTCCAACATCTTAAAATAAACTAAGGTTCAACAATGGGCTTAATCGCTTTTATTTTACTCACGAGGGCTTACTTTCGCACTTCCCCCTGTTTTATTGCTATTTTTCTTTTTTTTTTTTTTTTTTCACACGACTGCAATGTCTTACTCCATTAGGCACACTTCTACCCCTTAGCGAGCTTTCAACCAACGACTCCTGCACCATTAAAGACCTTAGGCGCTAGGTGTAGAGACAATCCCCTCATGTATTTCTACTCAAGTAGTCTGTATTCCTAAATAAGACTAGCCACATAATTGCCATTTCTTTTTTCTTTTTTTCTTTTTTTTTATACACAGATACCCATGTTTTCCCCAAGTTTAAAAATCAATGTTTTATACAGTCTATACTCACTTTTCACATATTTCCCTTTTTAATACTACATTTTTCTATCGAGCATCAAAAACACATGCTTCTTATACCTACAAGTTTATCAGAACACATTTGTGCAAACCGAAAGCATTTAAACAACATTATGAATTTCATTATGTCAAACATTATATCTCAAATTTCAATTATCCAAAATACTCAAAAATCATTTAACAAAACTCACTATCATCATCAATAGATAAAAATTTCTATATGGCAAGAATCTGTGAGAAAATGCAACCTAAACATGAACGCAAAATATATGCAAAAATATATATATGAAAGCAACAATTTAAACTAACATGCATGAACTAAAAAAAAATTAACTAATCATGCCGATAAAAAAAAAATGAAAAATTATACTAAACATGCTAAACTACATGCACTACACTACTCCCCCAATACCCCCAAACTTAAAATATTCAATGTCTCATCGAATGAAGGTAAAGGGTACGAAAAACTCCCCTAAGTATTCGGTGGTGCCACCCTCCCTGTGGTGAATCTGGTGGTGGATATGGTGTCATGGTTCCAAATCGAGGCCATTCTAGTGTTGTTCCTTGTTGCACAAAAAAGCTTCACCAAGGCCCTTGTGAGTCCCATCACAAATGTGCCCAAATTATCGTGACATGGCATCGACTTTCATGCCCCAACCTTCTGAGTCGGGCGATCGCTATGGGTGGCACGCGTGGTGTGGACGGGCCGACATCTCTATCTGCTCATGGTGGTCATTGTGGTGGCTCTAAAAAGTGGGTCAAGGATGAATCTTAGTCCGCGCGGGTGTGGTACACCCCCGTCCACCCTTTTTGAAATTTGCAATAGTCGCATGAGTGATTGCATGGTTTGGGTATTGCAGTTGCTCATTATGCCATTGGACTCCTTGTCGATTACAGAGCATGGCTACCATCGATGCATGCGAAATAGTCCCATTTCTATTCCCACGCATATAACTCAACGCATGTTTCTATGGATTAAAAGGCCGACATCAATGTACTTGCCTTTGATGATTCCCCACAAAAAATAATCGCACGCCTCAAAGGGTATTGCATTGTAATGAGTCGATTTTAACTAGCTTGGCACAAATAAATGTGTTCCGTGCCCGGGCATATCGATTCAATGCCGATAATGGAAACGATTTTGGTTCAATTGTTCTTGCCTTTATACTTCCATTTGGTGCCCGAAATACACAAATCAAGAATCACAACCATGAGATCCGCTTTCTAAATAGTCACCTTCTAACCAATTGTCGTAATCTTGGGTGGTGCATCATATGTTGAATACTTCTCCGATCGCGCAGAAGGTCAAAAATTCACCGCTGCTTTTCTCGAACTATAGTTATGCCTCTTGTTATCATCTCCTCAAAGATTCGCATATAAAATTCTCTAACAATCCCCATGGGGATAGGCATAGAGATGCAAGCTTAAACCAACCCAGCCTCGCTCACAGATCATATACCATAGTTGGCCATCATGCTTCGCAGTAGAAGTCCCTGCTCCTTCACAAAAGATTTGGCCACACCGATAATAGTCTTGTTGGGTCTTCCAAACCGATAAATTTACTCGCCCAAGACATCCTCTTCGTGGTGAGCGGAGGAAGAATCTGATGAAGAAGAGAGTGAGAGTGCACGTGCTCTTTTTGGGCCCATATGGGGATGATAGAGAGAATGCAGAGGAATTGTTGATGATCGTTCCCCCCAACTTACTGCTACACAACCCAAGTAGAACCCTAGATTTATGCCAGGAAAGCGATGTGTTGGTATGAACTTTGATGAGAGTTGATTAGCCTTATGAATATAGGACAACAGAATAATACGTTGTTGTTATATTAAGGAGAAACTCAATCAGACCACAACTCGGATTTTGTACATCTAAAAATTTTTCCATCGTTCATGATAACGCGACGCACACCGCTGCTCTTATAATGGATTTCAGCGCGCAAGCGCCGAAATATGATCAGATTGGTCTCGAGCTGCGCAACGCGCATCGCAGGTGTGTGTATTCATCGCTTCATGTTCATGATCCTCCTGCTTTCTCGCACCATCAGATTTATTTGTAGATTCTCGCAAGATAGAAATGTGTGCTCTCCATTACACCGCAATTCATCAATAGACCTTATCAAAACAGGTTTACTAAATAAACATGAATGTCTATCAGATATCCTCATTTTATACAATGCATATACACGCCCCCTATACTATCAGCTATTATGTTAATGTGTTAACTTAGGTTGAAATAACGAAATAAAACGAAATAAACAAAGAGTGAAAGAGAGATTTTAGAGAAGAAAAATAATGGGTTGCTTCCCATCCAAATAGCTAAGTTATAGTCAATTAGCTTGATCTGCTCTCTCGATGCTCATGTTGAAGAAAGAATTGAGGCGACTTTCTCTGTCTGCCTACCTCACCACCAAAAAGTAATGTTTTAAGCGTTGTCCATTCACCTTAAAAGGCTTGTTCGCAAACGATCAAATATTTCAATCACACCATACGCAGAAAAAATAGTTTTCACCGTGAATGGTCCCGACCACCTTCGATTTCAAATTTTCCTGAAAAAAAGTTTAAGTCTGAGTTATAAAGCAAAACCCTTTGTCCCGGTTCAAATGCTCTCTCAATGATTTTTCGGCATGCCATTTCTTCACTTTCTCCTTATAAAGCTTCAATTTTCATATGCTGCTCTCAGCTTCAATTCATCCAACTCATTGAGTTGGTGTAGGCGCTTTCCCCAACAAAATGTCCAAATCAAAATTTAGCTTTTGAATCGCCCAATATGCTTTATGCTCTAGCTCCATGGGAAGGTGGGTTTTTCCATATACGAAATGGTAAAGGTGACATACCTAATAAAGTTTTATATACGTCCCTATAAGCCCATATCGCATCATCTAACTTCAATGACCAAATCCTTTCTCAGGATTCACAACTTTCTCCAAGATTCTCTTTACTTCTCGATTTGACACTTCACCGGCCATTCATTTATGGGTGATATGTCAGAGCAATGCGATGATTCACCCCATATTTAGCCAACAAAGTCAGAACTCGCTCAAGCAAAAAGTGATCGCCACATCGATGATAGCCCTTGAGTCCCAAACCTCGTGAAGATACTTCTATGTAAAAATCTGAGGACAACCTTGGCATCATTTGTCAAAGAGTCGCCACTTCTACCCATTTCGAGACATAATCTACAACGAAAGCGTAATGTAGAGATTTTCGCAAGAAGAAAAACGAAAGGCCCCATGAAATCAATTCCCATACATCAAAAATTTCTACTTCCAAGATTGTATTCAATGGCATTTCATTCCTTTTAGAGATGTTCCCACTCACGACATCTATCACACCACCGACAAAATTGTAGATGCATCTTTGAAAATTGTCACCAAGAGAATCTCGCTTGTAGTATTCTAGCCACTTGTTTTTCACCACCATAGTGTCCACCATACACAAAGAGAGTGACAATCCCGCAAAATCCCCTCGGTTCTCGCTATATGGAATACACCTTCAGATAACTTGATCGTAACATTGTTTAAACAAATAAGGCTCATCCCATATATACCATTTGACATCATGCAGTAAATTTCTTCTTTCGATAACCCACCAAATCGGAAGGTAGCATCTTACTTACCAAATAGTTTGCATAATCTCAAAACCATGGCACTTCCCCTTTCACCACAAACAACTGCTCATCCGGAAAGGATTCATTGATTAAAACCTTGTCATCCGCTCTCCCTTCCTGGATTCTCAAGTCGAGATAAGTGGTCCGCCACTTGGTTTTCAAAGGTTCTTCCCGCCCTTGATTTCCAAATCAAATTCCCGCAGAATAAAATCCATCCGATCAACCGAGGCTTTTGCATCCTTTTTCGCCACTAAATGTCGAATACATGCATGATCCGTATATACTATCACCTTTGTGCCGATCAAATATGCTCAAATTTATCAAAGGCGCACACCATCGCTAATAACTCTTTCTCCGTGGTGGTGTAGTTCAACTGCATGGCCTGTAAGGGTCTTGGCCGGCATAGTAAATAACATGAAACATCTTCTTTCCTCTCTCGTCTCCAAAGCAGCTTTCTACGGCATAATCACTGCATCACACATCACCAAATGGCAATTCCCAACTGCGCAAGAATAATAATTGGCCGATGTTAATTTCCTTTCAGTGCTCAAATGTCGACACACAAAGCCTCATCAAAGATAAATGCGATCCTTCTCCAATAAACCGCATAGTGGTTTAGTTATCTTGGAGAAGTCTTTGATAAATCACTAGAGAAACTCGTATGTCCCGTAAAGTCATGAACACCTTTTACCAAGTAGGTGGTGGCAATTTCTCTATAGTTTCCAACTTTTCCCTATCTACCTCGAGTCCCTTCTTCGACTTTTTGTGTCCGAGTATGATTCCTTCTTGTACCATAAAATGGCATTTTTCCCGCTCAAGATTAGATTTGTTTCAACACATCGCTTCAAAACCATCACCAAATTCTCGAGGCATGATCAAACGAGTCCCCAAAAACCGAGAAGTCATCCATAAATACTTCCACATTCTCGCTTCTACCATATCTTAAAAATATAGCCATCATGCATCTCCTCAAAAGTGGTCGAGCGCTGCACAACCCAAAAGACATCCTTCTCAAGGCAAATGTGTCGTATGGACATGTGAAAGTTGTTTTTCCTCGGTCTTCTGAGCTATCATTATTTGATTATAGCCCTAATATCCGCCCCCAAAGAGGCAATAGTACTCATGACCTACTAATCATTCAACATCCGATCAATGAATGGGAGTGGAAAATGATCTTTCCTTGTAGCTTTATTGAGCCTCATGTAGTCCATGCATACTTCCACCTCTGTCACTATTCATGTTGAATCAACTCGTTATTCTCATTAGTCACTACCGCTATGCCACCCTTTTTCTAGTACACAATCGCACCGGGCTCACCCATGAGCTATCCGAGATTGATAGATTATGCCCGATCCAACCATTTTAGCACCTCTTTTCTTAACCACTTTTTTCATTATCGGATTAAGTCTCCTTTGTTGCTCAACCGATGGTTTACTTTCATCTTCCATCGATTTTATGCATACAAAATGAAGGGTCGATCCTTTGATATCCGCTATGGTCCAAATTAATCACCGATTTGAACTCTCAAGCACTCAGAGCGCTTTTTCTTCCCGAAAAGATGTTAATGCAAAAGAAATAATCACAGGTAGCTTCGAATCTTTATTTAAAAATGCATACCTGAGATGTTCTGGAAGTGGTTTTAATTCAAGTTCTGGAGGTGTCTCAAGAGATGGCTTTAATTTTACGGAGGTTTCTCCTGCTTTTGTCAACGGCTCAACAGGTATTCTGAATTTCCTAACTTGTGGAGTGGTATCCAGATATTGCACAAGTTCGCCAAGTTCCTCGCCCTCCAAATCAATTTTCAAAGAATTACACTCCTCAAAGGTTTGTCATCCACCCGACTTTGTACTTCATCATTTATGACCGATCCACCAAATCAACCAAGAAACATTCCTCTTCATCTCGCCGAAACTTCATAGCTTTGAAGACATTAAAGGTGACCTCTTGATCATGAACACGCATAGTGAGTTCCCTTCTCGCACATCTATCGTAGTCTTTCCTGTGGCTAAGAATGGTCTTCCCAATATGATTGGTATATTTTTGTCTTCCTCAAAATCCAATATATGATGAAATCACCGAAAAATAAATCTCTCTACCTTCACTAATACATCTTCAACAATTCCTCGTGGATACGTGATGGATCTATCACCAATCAGAAGAAATGTTTGTTGGCTTTGGATCCGCAATCCCAACCGGTTAAACACCGATAAGGGCATCAAATTTATGCTTGCCCCAAGATCACATAAACACTTATCAAGTTCATCTTTCCAATGGTGCATGGAATTGTGAAGTCGCCTTGATCCTTCAAATTTTGAGGTAATTTCATCAAGCATCAGACCGCATTCCTCCGTCAAGGCTACCGCTTCAAACTCATCTAGTCTCCTCTTCCTCGACAAGATACCCTTCATAAACTTGGAGCTCAGCATTTGTTCCAATGCCTCGCCGAATGGTATGTTGATCTGCGCTTTTTGAATACCTCCAAGAATTTGGTTTAACTGCTTATCTTCCCTTTTTTATTTAATCTCATGGATACTAACTTGAATGTGAATTGGTGGTAATGGACTCTTAAGCTTATCCTCCTAACTCGCTTTCAAATTTCTTCCCATTGAACCTCGATTTTTCCAGATTTTCTTCTTGAGCAATCGATCGCTTCGCCATACGGTCACAAGGCTTCTCCTCTCTCGGTAAGATCATCACATGGCGCGCTGACTTTGCAAAACTTCGACAAATCTTTCCCAGATCTCAATGTGATCGCTGACACTCGCTCCTTCCCGCTCTTCTTGGATTTGTCTCTCAGACATTTGGCAATGAACCCCGGGGCTCAGTAGTAAGATGTTCGCCATCCGCCCCATTTGAGTTTCCAGATTCTTTATAGCCACCGCTCATTTTCTTGATCATAACTTCGTGTTTGCCATGTATTTCATCATCATCTCCTCCACTTCGATTTCTTTTCTTGCCGAGGTACAAATTGAGTGTGATGTTGTCATGTTGTTGAGAAAATCCCGCGAAAAGGGTGGTCTAGATTAAACCGCGGCAATACTACCGTCAGACCGAAAATTGATTATTCGATTGAAACCGATTCTCCGATTCCTTGATTATTCGACCAACTAAAGTTGGATGATTTCGCTGTTGGGGTGGTATGTGTTCTGAAATTGACCTTGGTCTTTTCTCAGAGTTGCTCACATATCGCACCGATTCTCGAAATGATAAAGACATTGATCCGCCGAGTGTGATCCCAAGCACAAATCTCACATACGGCGGCAACCGCCTTTACTTTTCCTTCTTCGCCAAAGTATCTATCTTCTTTGCCATGGTCGCCATCCAGTATTATTAACCGAGTAATAGATCAACCTCCAACACACCTCAACTTTGGGTCAGGGCATCCGAGATGTAGGATTCTAAAAATCGCTTGGATGTCATTGTCTCGATAAGGTCATAGGCTTCTTCATAGTTCTTTTGCCCATAATGCCCCTCCCGCAATGCATCTACAATCGGTCTCGACCGCCATCCCAATCCATTATAAAACGTGTTGATCACCATCCAACTGCATACCGTGATGTGGACACTTCCTCAAGATTTCTTTGTATCTCTCCCATGCTTCATATAAGGACTCACCTCGTTGTTGTTCAAACCGAGAGATAGTTGTCCTCATCTTTGCGCCTTAGCCATTGGGAAAACTTAGCTAAGAACTTTTGTGCTAAGTCCTCCCATGTAGTTATAGATCCCGGCCGCAAAGAATGAAGCCAACTTTTCGCTTTATCCCTCAATGAGAATGGAAACAACCTTAGTCTAATAGCATCTTCCGTCACACCGCTGTATCCGAATGTATCACAAATTTCGATGAAACTTAACAGTGTTCATTCGGATCATCCGTAGAAGAAGACCCCAAAATCGAATCAGATTCTCGCACTATTTGAATAGTGCCGCTTTTATCTCGAATGTATTGGCGCTATCGCCGGTCCGACTATGCTAGATCAGTAGTCCATTAATATTGGGCATGGAATATTCTTCGTGAGCCCCCTATGCCCTCTCTTTTGCTTTCTTCTCCTCAGACCTCTACCGCCATGTTATCGTCGTCAGATTTTCCAACTCGTGGTTTGTAAATTTCTACGAACACCCGCTTTCCAACCTCTCCCGCTTATGTTATCCCTAATATGTGTTAAATCGGGGTCATTGATCACAATGATAAAAATTTATCCAAATTTCCTCAAACAAAAAAAAAAAAACTCAAATGAGATAAGACTAAAATTGTCTAAGTCATACAATATAGCTTAAATCTAATGATAGTAATACTAAATTAAACGTCTTTCCCTGGCAACGGAGCCAAAAACTTGTTGCCTCTTTTTTAATCTTAACAAAAGAGCTCTAACTCATGCAAGCATACATGCGTCAACAAGCAATACAGAGCAAGTAAAGTATCGATCCCACAGAGAAAGTTGTTTAATTCAAATCGCTATGCATTAATTAATTCACTATATTTATATGCTCAAACTAACAACTAAAATTGGTTTGTTCTCGAGTCACAAATAACAACTAAAATAATAATAAAAAGAATAAATCAAATCTGGAAATAATGGGATCCTAACTTCATTTAATACTTCATTCAATCGCCACTATCATGCATGACTTGTTCACATATCACGTGAAAGTAGCCAAGAGCACTAAAAGAGTATTAGCCATTTTTCAATGCACTAAGACCTACTTACACAAAGATCCACAGATGATAGACTCTATGTAATCATCAATATAACCAAAATCACTATATGTCTATGTGAAATTGCAACTATATTGATTTTAAGTTCAAGCCCTTATTCTAACTTATACTATGAAACAAAGATATGTCTATCTAGTTCACGAAAATACATAAGCCATATAACACAAACCTATATATGTATACTATCATGATTATAATCCATATTTGCATGTTCATTGTCAATTCCATACAAATACCAAAACGAATGGTGATCAAGCATTCATACATGTAAAACAATCATGATAGACATCCCATATGATATGTAAAATAATCCAAAGATTTAAGCATGCAATCAAACTACATATTAAAATGTATGTTAGAATCCCATAATGGAGTTTAGTTCATGATCGAACCAAAAGCCATTATGGGATCAAATCTAAACATGATTAATAAACAAGCAATTGAAAGATGAAAGGTAGAAACAATCAAACCCAATTGTCAATATAGATCAATATTCAAATCCTCATAAGATTCCAAAGAAAATAATAATAATAATAATAATACACTCGTAGAAAATCCCAAGAAGAGTAGAAAAAGTAGAGTTTTGGCCTCCTTCACGCTGAATCTCTCCCAGAGAGTAAAACCCTAATTACGATGTAAAGAATACGACTAAAAATGAATAATTGTCAAATGATACCCCGACACCAACCAAGAAATCGCTTTTAAATCAATTACAACCCTTAAAAATTGAAAATAAAATAAAACAAGTCAAGCCAGCTTCAGCTCTCACGTGTGGCTCCTCAAGCTCCTCCAAATTATTACTCACATGCATGCGCGAGACTTGCAGAAGAAGTCTTGATGTTCACCAGTCTCTCACACGGGCGCAAGGCCCTTAGGGCTTGTCATGCTCATGGCACAAGAACTCTGCAGAAGAGGTTCCCGGTTTGGTCAGGTACTCACATACAGCGCTGCCTCTCAAGCTCTCTTTTGCCGCTCACGCTATCTGTCTCTTCGATCCCGCCTCCCGAGCTTGGTTCTGCAATGTTGTTGCTGCTACTGAAATGTCCTATGTTTATCTATTCGTGTCCATCCATGCTCCACTCAATCCTAGCCATGCACATCCTATCTTTTGCCTCATCTCAGGCATCCATTAGCCTCGTGCCCTATAACACCACCAAAATAGGCCGATTCCTGCACTTATTCACCAAAAGGAGTTTTAAGTATGCGAAATGCAAATTAACATGAAATGCATTAAAATCTACTAAAATGTACTAATGGGCATATTCGCATGAATTGGTACTCCATAAGTAGGTGTAATTTTCTTTTGTGTATATATATATATATATATATATATATATATATATATATATATATATATAAAAATATTAAACGCTCCGGATGTAAAATTTAGGATCATCAAATATATGAACTGTGTGTCGAACTCTGTTCGATGATCCTGAATTTTACATCCGGAGCCTTTACAATTTTTATATATATATATATATGAACTGTGTGTCGAACTATGTTCGATGAGCCTGGATTTTACATCCGGTGCGTTTACCGCTTTTATATATATATTTACATTCAGTCCCGCCTGGAGTTTACTTCGTAGCGGTTGACAGTCTTTACAACTTTATTTACTTTTCATCCCGCCTGGAGTTTACTCCGTAGCGGTTGATGGCTTTCACAACTTTATTTATATTTTTGATCCCCCATAGAGGTGCTTTGTGGTGGTGGCCGATCATGTTCAGATATATATGTTTACAAAGATATATATATATATATATATATATATATATATATATATATATACATGCTTCTATCGCTTTTTTATCAATTCATGCATCATCATGTGAGCCTAGGAATCATGTGATCACAGATTCAGTTTTTTGGATCTAGATTCTGTTCTTGTGATGGACATTTTCAAATTGTACTTAAATAAATTTATTCACTTGTTCGGTTTCCTCGTATGGTTATCATACCCAGCACTATTTTGTATATTATTTTCTTGAAGATGCTTCAGATCTCGAAAATTAAAAACAATCAAGCCGAACACTTAATATAAAATGGGAGTGTAAAAGGTGTCAATTACTATCGAGCACAAGTGTGACAACCCCAAAATAAGTCCATTCCATCCAACCTATTCTGAGTCACCAAATACATGGTACAAAAAATAACTACAACTTTATTACAACAATTGTCGTACAAAATACAACAACACATATGCTGTGAGTTTGGATACAAAAATATACCAGACTCATGTCCCAATCGTGGATAGCACGTCACAATGACACCTTACATAAAGGTATAGTCAAAAACTGTTTTAGAAATTAGAATTTTTGGGAATTGCTCAAGAAACTTCTTCGTATATGGGAGGCCATGCTTCTAGGTTATGATAGATATCATATGGCCACGTAATTATCCTTGGTCAATCTAATAGACCCCAAAAAAATGAGAAGATTACTATCATATTCTTCTCAATGGTGAGTCTTCTCTTGACTTATCATTATCTCCATTGTCTCAAATTGAGAATTATACTTCAAACAAACACCAAGATTATATAGGTAGTGCTCATAAATATACTCAAAGAAGTGGATGAGCACAACCCCATCTTATGATGACACAAGGTTGTATGTCATTAGACATCTTGTATGATAGTGGTAAAACACCTTCCAACGTTGGGTTCGCCTCTCCCTATATGATTCACCAAATATAACTACTAAAAGATGTATACAACACACTTGTCTATACTGTTTAGGGAGAACTCCACAGCTAGAGACCACCGTTCTATTCCCTTGTTACCCCCACTCGACCCAACTACACTTTTATTACCTGAAAGGAATTATGAAGCAAAAGGATGAGTACAACTAGCTCAGTAAAGAATATCATGACTAAAGATAATTAAATTATCAATAGCCTTCATCAATAACAAATCAGAGATTTAGAACATATGGTAGATGATAAAAATTTCAACCATAGTTACAGCGGAACGAGCAATCCATTAGAAGAGTCAAATAGACAATACAGTCTATTATCTTCTCTATGTTAAAAGTCCACCAACAATGTTTTATCCTCGTAATATCAATCAACAGCCCTTTCCACAATTATATGAATATCTCACGATCATAATTGTGATTCTAAATCCTCTTCGCACCTGTGATTTAATATAATTTTCATCACATGTCTTTACCTCAAACATCAAAGATCATGGTTATACCAAATCACGCTTCGCTCATAATCATACTAATAAATTCATCTTTGCAATCATGGGCCACACGATATTCATCCACGCTTCATCTTCGCACTAATCGCCAAAGATATTCAATAATAGGTCATCTTTTGCACTACGGCCAAAGATATTCATTAACAGCTTCATCTTTGCACTCATCGCCAAAGATATTCATCAACAATTCATCTTTGCACTACGGGCCAAAGATATTAATATCTCAAAGAAATATATAATCATTTCGAATTTATATAAACAATAATTATAACCATGTTGATCAATTCACCTTTGCACTTAAGCTAAAGATATTCAATTATAAATTCAATGGTCATGATCATACCAAATACAATTCAACTTTTCACCATCCAAAGAAAACCCTAGTCATGATCATACCAATAATCTACTCATCTTTACACTCCAAAGTGAAGAGAATTTCAACATCGTGGTTATAAAATATTATATATGATAATAAAATCAATATAATCAATATATAGTTTTAATCTCCGTAGTAATTTTCATAAATCAACTATAATTTGGTTAGAAAAAGAAACCAATTTTGTAGTAAATAGTACCAAATGAATAAGAACTCGTGAATAAGAATTTCGTGAATAGTAACTCATGAATAGTAAACCTGACACAAAAATGTAGAACTTCTACAATAAAATTCATACCAATATTTTGGTCTAATGATATTGAAAGAATAACATTTCATAAACTTATAAATAATTTATTTTAATTGTTTACACTTTACTAAATAATGCATTTAATCATCATAAAATGCCAAACTTATAAGATTTCATCACCAATAACCAAAACCCTCATAAAAAATCTGCATATACCACATATATGATTTTCAAGCCATAAAATTATATTTTCCAATTTTCTTCCTTCACATAACATATTTAACTCATTTATTCATAACTAGTCCATTTTCATGAAAAATAGGTAATCAGTTCCAAAAATATTTCTTTTCTGAGATTTAGTAGAATATAGTCCCATATTGAACATATATTTTTCTTAGAATTTTTAAAATTCATTTACTATTTTTCATATGGCCAAAACCGCCGAATATTTAGACATTTATCATAAATTGTACTTTTATCCAAAAATTCCAAAATTCACAGAGTACACTGATATTATATAGATGTACTTCCAATAAAAATTTCATCAATTTTGGAGTTAACCATAAGGAGTTATAAGCGATTACTTTTAAAATAGTCTTTTCTCATAAAATTCATAACTCTTAATCTATACATCCAAAAATTACCATTTTTGGACACAATCAATAAAACTCATCAACATATCATTTCAAATTTTTCCAGAATTTTCTGAAGGTCAGAAGAAGTACGAACTGAAAAACATAATAACCCTTAAAATCTCTTACTATCCCTTACCTCAAAAGAGCAGCACTTCTGACTGGATATCGGATCTGACACTGAAGGAAACTTGCACTGTTGAATATCAACTCACCAAGTATCTAAATACTCACAAAATACATTCAATAATCTAGAGAGAGAAAGAGAGAAAACTTGTTTCTGGTGTGATTTTCAATTCTAACTTAGCCCTCTATTTATAGGAAAATTTTAGCAGACTTGACCTGCAACCTGATGGCTTTACCTGCTACTATTCTCATCCACCACATTTAAAATAAAATTCAACACATTTCTTCACCAACCACAAGTGGGGCTCACTCAATTCTAGAATTTTCCACCAAAATGCTAAATTCGGATACTTCAACAATTTCTGAACCATTCACCTCTTAAAATTCATAACAAATCATACGTTCATTTTTAACGGTTCAAAATTTGTGGACATATACTCAACTTATATATGTATAACATATCCAAAAATTACAACGATCCAACGGTCGGATTAAAAATTATAACTCACGCAATATATCTCAAAAACACTGATTTAATTTTTAATACCTTCATTCCGGCAAAAAATACCGATTGATAAAATACCTCAACATTAATTCTTTCATTTATAACCACATAAATAAATCCATCATTTATATCCACATCAAATAAATATTTTCTTATCATATAAATCAATAATTAATTATTCATAAATAATATTACGTAATCACAATAATGACAACCAAAGCGCCTTCAGAAAGAGGGCTTTCCGATAAGATTTCTCCTTACATCGGGCGCCAAGCAATTAGGTGACCAAACCTCTCCTTGATGTAACTTTCTAGACATTGCCAATAATGTTATCTAATAATATTATTCTAATAATATGAATTATTGATCCGATAATGGAAAATATCATGCGTGCGTTGACAATTATCGAACAACAATAATATAAAATTTCAACGTAGCAATTATTGAATCAATAAAATAAAATATTGAACAATAATTATCAGTAATAATTATTGAGTAGTACCTTCTTACGTAAGAATCAATAATTCAAAATACCGTAATATCATAAAGCTGCATCGTGCAACAATGCGTATTACTTTATTTTACCAACCGTATTCCAACAAAGTTAATTGTAGAATTGATTACGCCAAGTATTTATAAAAACATAATTTTGTCGCTTTCCTCATCCGATGCTTATTCTCATTATGTGGCCCACAAATGTACTCGCACTGTGCATTTAATATTCCCCGATATAGAAAGAATATTCCACGACCAAACGAATATTCCCCGACAACAATGAATATTTTATAACCACTTGTGTATTTTGAAAAAAAAATTATATATCACCCTTAACTTTAACTTTATCAATTTAACCATTTACTGAATAGTAATTATAAGAAAAATTGAATACTTTTATTTCATAAAATTCGGGGTCTTACAACAAGAGTTTGAAAAATCTCTTTTATAAAACATCACTGCCATAACTTGTTAAAACTGAACTTTTTATACAAATTCAAACCCTGTGTATATATGTGCGAACGAGGCCTCGCACTACTTCCAAATAATTGCACATTGATCAACACACACACACACATTCATATAACAGTTTCTTGAAAAGAGGCGGTCACCGTGGTAACACGGATGTCGGGGGATGCCTAACACCTTCCCTCCGCATAATCAAGTCCCCTGGACCCTAATGAATCTCTTGTTTCAATTTAATTCGCTTAGCAGTGTCACATCACTGGGTCAATGTGCAAACTTTTTCTCGGTTGTGTTGGTACAACCATATAAAAGATCAACTGACGACTCTTAACAGTCTATAATCGACATTACACATGTCGGACTTTTTTCACTTATTTTTTCAATCAAATCTCATTTAACATGAGAACACCAAAGAACAAGTAACGAAAAGTAACATAAAAATCCCGACGTCGACATTTATTTGACGTTAATTGTAGATTTCTATAAGATATTGATTACATTATTTTTTAAATTATCCCTAAACATTGAATATACTTTTTAATTCTCTCTTATTTTTTCAAGACTATTTAGCTTTTTATTTCTTCATGCAAAGGTATTTTTGGTAATACTACTACATAATAATTTTAGTAGAGTAACTACATGAGTAATTAATTTTTTTAATAGTTGTGCAAAACTCTAAAACTTCAACTAATTAGGAATGGAGGAAGTATTCCCTATGTTCCTTAATACATGTTGTTTTAGAATTGTTTACAAATATTAACAAAATGATTGTATAACATTAAATATAATATCAATTGTCTATATTATTCTTGTATTGAAAAAAGATAGTGTTATTTATTGGACAAAAAATAGTAAGAGAACCAAAATTATATTTAAAATTTAAGATAATATTAGAAACTAAATAATCAGTACTTAATTAAAAAATTTAACCGATAAATATTAAGAGATAAAAGCACTTTTTTAAAACGACATTTATAAAGGAAAGGATGGAGTATATTGGTATGTAATGATTTTCCTTGACATCCCATCGATCAAATTAATAATATGTGAAATTAAGGCACCTTTAAGATCAAGAAAATTCAAAACACCTAATTTTTTTATTTTTGAGGATTTACTAAAGAAATTCTTTAGTTAATTTATTGGAACCACAAGGTTACAAATTGGCTGTTTGGTACCAATCATACACTACAGTTTAATTGTAAATCCACTTCACTGGTTCAAATTTCAGAATTACCGCATGAGAGTTCTTGGTAAGAATTACTATTGCATCTATATAATAAATAAAAACTGAAACATAAAAAGTCCCAACCTTAGAGCTCAGCATTTTAAACCATTAAATACTTTGACATTAATTAGAATTATAATTTAAGGAGGATTTGAAAGTGTTGGAACACTAATTTAGAGAAGAACACAGAATTGTACAAGAAGAAACAAAGCAATACAAAAGCTAAAATTAGACAAGACCAGGGTCCCAAGTGAGCTGCTCAATACTAGTCTGTCTCACAGCCGCAACAAGACTTGCATCAGAAACACGAATCTGGATCAATCTGTTCTGCATACTCTGGAATGAAGGAACATTTACAGCGTCCGATATTCTGGAACGTAGTAACGGATCCTCCGAAAAATTTACAAGGGCTTCTGCAGCACTGTCTCTTAGCTCCTCAGACTCGTCCTGCAATAATATGTCGGTGAGAAGAGGAATCGCCCCTGCATCGGCTAGGTAAACTCGATCCGCTTCGTTGTAACTCAACTGAGCAACAACCCCAGAAACCTTTTCTCTAACATCAACACTACCACCATTGCTTAAAATCTCAACAAGAAGTGGAATCGCACCACAGTTTTGGACAACAGAGAATGAATGTTTGTACCCAGAGAGGTCCCACAGAACATCGGCAGCTGCAGCCTTGGCTTCATCGTCATTTCCTCTAAGAATTCTCACCAAATGTTCAACAATTGTGATGGCATTCGGTTCAGCAACAGCCAAAATGCAAAATACATCCTCTGCAATGTCCTTACCCATGGGTTCAGTCCCTTGAAGAAGCTGGGCGTATAGAGGAATAGCTCCAGCTTGAGCAACTGGCCTAATAAAATCAACATGAGATGATATTACACCAAGCGCGTTACCAGTAACTAGTTTTGTTGAAGCATTTCCATCGCGAAGTAACTCAGTAAGCACCTGTATAGCACCCGAATCAACGAGTATTCGCCTAGCTCTTCTAACCAATCCGAGTAATCCAATTGCCTGAGCAGCTCTAGTTCTAGAGATCATGCTGCCATGTGTAGCAGATTCAACGAGAAAACCAACACCACCTAAACTAACAATTACCCTCCTAACCTCTCTCAACAGCGCCAATGCGCTCAAAATTTCTAACAAGAACCGTTTTGAACCATCAGAGCAGGATTTTAACATATTAAGGATGATTTCTAGCCCACCAATTCTAACTACAATCACGCGATTAGCATCACCAAAGGTAACAATATTTCGTAAGCATTTTAGAAGAACTCTTTGTAAATGGCCTTCAGAATGCGGTAATAAGCTCAAACTGGAAGGAATGGCACCAGATTGGCCAATGAGTAAAGCTAACCTTCCCTCCCCTTGACAAGCAATGCATTTTAAGGAGTAAGCACAGGCTTTCAAAATTGATGTATTTGAAGTTGTAGAAGAACTTCCAAGCAGGCTAGCTAGGATTGGAACAACCTGTACTAATATGCTCTCGGGCGCATAGTTGGAAAGGTGTGCAAGCTTGATTGTAGCTTGTAAACACAAAGCCTCACTCTCGCATGCAATAACATTTTGATAAAGATGGAGTGCTTCCTCCCAGTTTGTGCTAGTCCCTAGTTGTCTTCCCTCTGACCCTGACTCATCCATTAACGAGTATATAAAGCCAGATAGACGATCCCACTGCACTCTTACGTTGATATCTAATATTAAAGGAAGGGGGGGGGGGGGAATTAGCAAAAGAAAATAGATTCAACTACTTCCTGTAATTAGAGCAACATTTATGAAAAATACATTTTAGCTTCTTTCATAGCTAAGTGGTTGGGGCTACTTAACCTAGGGTATCCAATCCATCCCAATAACCCCCAGAAACATGACATTATAGCTTCTTTAATAGCTAAGTGGCTGGGGCTACTTAACTAAGGGTATCCATTCCAATAACCCCCAGAAAGCCTTATGTAGGCACGATATATGTTTACAGATATTTTAAACAACTAACAACTATGCACAAAACCATCAACATCAAACACACACAGACACGCGCAGAGACAAAGAGAAGATAAAAAGAAAAGAACATGCTGTCAACACTTGAGCAATTTAATACAAGGACGCAAACTCTCCTTCTCAATGGGCTAGTCTTGGAGAATGGCAAAATGCAAAACAACAATAATAGATTTATGAAGAAAATAAAGTTTGTTTCTTTGATTAAAAAAATGTAGAATCCTTAAACAATCGATGACAAATACTCGGTCCGTCCCAAGATAAAAGTACTTATTATTATTTTAAGTAGTTCAAAGTTAAATGTCTACTTACTTTAAATAAACTATTTTTTACAATAATTTGCCTATAATACTCTTAGTATTAATTGTCATATTTCTATTCTCTATGCATATTAGTAATGTGCAAAAAACTATGTAATTAAATGAGAATTTAAATATGGACAATTTTGTCATTTTATCAACTTTCTTAATATGCGCAAAAAGTCAACTACGACTTTTATCGAGAGTAATAAATTTAGCAACTAGTATATGAAGTGGTGCCTTTGGATTACTTGTTATCTTGCAGTTCCATGCAATGCAGTACAAATTATTTCTTATATTGTAAAATGTCACCCAGTCAAAAACCCCATAAAGAAAAAAATAAGTTCCAAATAACTATTATTTCTCAGTCTGATTACTTTAACCCCAGATGGACATACTAGCTAGACGAACTTAGCCAACTCCTCCTCAACTTTACAATACCAAATTTCAATCTTAATACTTGATTCCTAAGATTACCAAAAGCCAAAACCCCTGTATAATTTGTGCAAAACTTATCCTTACACAATAGTCATACTCATTGGTAATTCAATTCACCAGCTCTTAAACATTACTCCCTCCGATCCTAAATAAGTAACGTTTTAGGGAGTTCAAAATTTTTCAATATATTTGACGTTAACAAATTTCTAGGAAGCATTAATTACAACTTTTCCTTTATTTCTCTAAAGTATCTTTCTATCTCATTTATCTAGACAACTTTATACATATTTCCTTAATTAATGCAAGGATAATTGTGGTAATACATATCAATCTTAATAACAGAATTGAAACAATAAATAACTTCCTTAACAAGTGTGAAACTCTCTAAAACGTCACTTATTTAGAAATGGAGGGAGTACTGCATTCTTGAAGTCTCAAGTCTAAACATACATACATATATATATATATATAGTCCTAACTCTCTCCAATGATGGAGGGGGGCGAACTAAAAATAACCCCAAATATATATGACGATTTTTTTTTCCGTTGATATAACATAGAAAACCGACTTTCTATGCTATAGCAACGGAAAAAACTATTGCTATAACCGGTTCATTCTTAGTTCGCCCTGTCTAATTCGCTGGAGAAGCGAACTATATATATATATATATACATGATCCAAGAACCCACCACAACTTTAACTTCAGAAACGTCAGCTTCCACGCACCAAAATAAATAAATTATAATCAAAACCTACCACAACTTTACCAATCCAAGAACCACCATTATAATCATCATCGCTATTCTATAATACTCCCTCTGTTCCACAACAAGTTACTTTTTAAAGTCAATTCGCTAAATCTTAAACTGAAAAATTGATCCAAACTTAATTAATTTTGGAAACAACAAATTTTGTAATTATTACGACTTTTTAAATAGTTTACAATATTCACCAATTTTATTGACTAAAATCAAATGAATTCATTTCAATTTTCAACTTCAGGATTTCAGGAATTGTTTTTAAAAAGTCACAATGATAATCTTTTTTGTGTGAAACTGGGTTATTAATTATTTAATTTAAATTTAATTAGCAACGACACACGTCTTCAAATTTTTTCAATTCGTATTCACAACACTTTATAATCAAATGCAAACCAGAAATTATGGATGACCCAGTTCATGTATCAGAATTCAATAACATATGGTTTCAAAATTGGGATGAAATCTTCACCGAAAATTTAAAACAATTTAGCACAAATTAAGATTTAGGTTAGTTGAACTCGTAGCCAAAACTTAATTACAAGAAAAACAAAGAACTTTGTAGTTTGAATCTTCATCAAGAAAGAGAATCTTACATACCGTATTTAAGCAGGGATTTGCACATAAAATCATTCAGTCATTTCACAGAGCCATGGACATAAGCCAGAACAATGGAGTAGTATCAAATCAAAAACAAAAAATGAAGAAACCGAACATATTTATAATGACAAAGAAAACGGGGAGGGAGTGACTTATGTCAAAGGCTAGGCCCAGCAATGCCTGCTTAGCCCGTTGGGCTGTGGGTTAAGTTATTGGGCTCTAGTACAACTCCATTGTATTACTACCTCCGCTCCTTAATAATATAATTGTGTACAAGTATTAAGAAAATAATTGTAAAACATTAAATATACTATCATATACTCCTTTCGTTCTTTAATATAGGTCGTTTTAGACATGTGCACAAGAATTAAGGAAATGATTGAAAAGCATTAACTATACTATCAATTGTCTATAATACCCATCACCTCACATATAAGAGTAGAGGAGTAGATGAAAGAGTTTTATTGAGAGAAAGAAAGAAAGACTTAAGATTAGAGAAGTAGTATAGGATAATGATAAATATGGATCAAAAAATTAGGTGGAGTAATAAGGGATAATTTGGAAAAAATAGTGATCAATTCTCCTAGATAAACTATAAACGATAAATAATTAGGAATAACAAAAAAAGTCTAAAACGACTTACATATAGGAATGGAGGGAGTAATATATTGCTCTTGCATTGAAAAAAGAGAGAGTTATTTATTAGGCAAAAAATAGTGAGAGAACCAAAGTTATACTCCCTCCGTCCCATGATAAAAGTCCTTATTACTATTTTGAGTAGTCTCATGTTAAATGTCCATTTTCCTTTAATATCCAAATTTTTACACATATTTTCTTATTATACTCGTAGCATTAAATATCTCATACTTTTCTTATTCTAATTCTCTTTCCATATTTAATGTCATTTGTGAGAGCCCGAATTTTATGAATAAAGATTTAATTTTCTCGAAATATTTTTTAATATTATGGTGTGGATTTGATATAATGTTATAGTTGTGGGTAATATTTACAAATTTTATAAAATAAGCAAGTTGTTATAAAATATTCGATTGGTCGGGGAATATTCTTTTATCTAGGGAATATTAAATGCATTTACGCAATAATTAATCATCGTGGACCCCCTACAATGGAATTCTTCATTTAATGAGAAAAAAGATGTAAATATTTTTTATAAAAATAATTCATGGAAGTTTTACCGTTAAACTGTTGAAATACCCGGTGGTAAAAGTACAGTAATACGCGTGGTTGCATAGTAATACACAGTATTGATTATTGATGCTTACGTGAGAAGTCACTCAGTTATATTCAATTATTACTGCAGTAATTGCTGCATAGTATCTCACGTTATTTGATTCAATTATTGTCGATATTTTATATATTATTAAATCAATAATTGAGATGATAAGTTATTTTAATTATTATATGCATAATTAATAATGTCTAAAAAGATCTGTCGAGGAAAGGGGTTTGGTCACCTAATTGCGTGCCAATAGGGAGAAATCCTTATCGGAAAGCCCCCTCTTTCCTGGGAACGATCTGGTTGTTAATATTGCGAGTTATAATAATGATGAATAAATGTTATTAAAAATATTGAGGGGATTTTTATAAAGTATTTGATGTAAATTTTGTTTATTTTATGGACCCCGTTTACTCATTTTTTAAAATAATCGGTAGAAAATTATTTAATATAATAAAGGTGGGGCCACATATGGGACCACATGTGGGGCCCATGGGTGGAGGAAAATCTGAAATGGGGGTGGGTTGGAGTTTACGTATGTTGGAGAGTTTGTATTATTATTATTATTATTATTATTATTATTATTATTATTATTATTATACATGTGGAAGAAATGAAAAGGTTACACCGGGGAGGGAAAGGAATGATCACCATGGGGGAGGAAATTTGTTATTATGTATATATATATATATATATATTATAATAAGTTTTGTTTTTTTATGAAAAAATAGAGTATATTATATTTTATTATGCATAGTACAACATAGTAAATCAAAATTTTTCGTTGAATCATCCGTGAATCTTCGCCTGTGACTTCCCTCTACTGTACATTCAAATAGTATCCTTTCCATTCTCCTATAAATAGGATGCTTAGTTAGAATTGAAAATCACACCAGAATCAGAGAATTCTTCTTCTATAATATTGAGCGTATTTCTTTCGAGTTTTAGAAAGCTTTGAGTTTAGAAAATAGTGAAAGTTTTTTTCAAGAATATCCCCGCTATACCAGTTGCAATACTCTTCTTTTTGAGGTAAGGGGTATTATTTATTTCATATTCTGAAGAGATATTATTTTTCGTATTCGTATGAATATTATTTCGTTCAATATTCGCAAGAAATATTATTTTCATTTAATATTCGTAAGGAATATTATATTTGTTCAATATTCGAAAGGAATATTATTTTCGTTTAATATTCGTAAGGGATGTTATTTTTGTTCAGTATTCATATGAAATAATATTTTCTTCCATACTCTATAGTATGTAAGTAATATTATTTCGTTTCAGATTTTGAATTTTACACTCATTTTGTTAAAGTTTTGGCTTCTATACTCCATGAAATTAGTAGAATATCCTTGATATTTGCGCTTCATCCAGTATCTTTTCATGAAAATATTATTCTGAGTATTCTTGATAAATTTTATCTTTTTCATGTCGGAGTACTATTCACAGGGTTATTATTCACGGGATACTATTCACTCGATTACTATTCACCCGGGGCACTATTCATGACAAAAATTGATTTTTTTTCGGTCCAAATCATTTTTGATACAATATTATTCTTGAATTTTACTCCACAAAGCAGTATCATGTTGACAATTTGGATGTTATTGAATTCTAGATAAATTAAATTATAAATCTTTAAAAATTTATCATTTGCTTTCTTTTAACTGAATTCTTATATCATTGTCATCATCCTCATGCTTATATTGTTGTGAAAGTCAACTTTGGCCTGTAGTGCATAGATGGACTTGGTATGATTATGACCAGGGATTATTCGGTATAATCATGACCGTAATGTTACAAATGATGTGGTAAAAGTCCTCATTGGCCCGTAGTGCATTGATGGACAGTTTTTGGTATGATCATGACCATGGGTTCTCTTCGGCCAAGGGTGCAGAGATGAATTGTTTTATGACATGATCACGACCGTTAATAAAAACACGATTATCCTTGGCCCGTAGTACATGGATAACTTGTGGTTGTGATACAAAAGAATATCTTTGGCCCGTAGTGCAGGGATGATTCGATGATGTGAATTATTTATTAAGCTGAGTCTCAGCGATAAAATTGATGATAAACTTTTTAAATCATAGAAGATAGTAGATATCATGCTCTACTTGACTCTTCTAATGGATTGCTTATTCCGCTTTAGTTGTTGAACTAAAACTTGTTGTCTACTGTTGAAGACTAAGGATAATTTATTTTGCATTATCTTAGTCATAATATTTCTTACTGGGCTAGTTGGGCTCACCTTTTCTTTCACTGTTCTCTTCAGGAATTGAGAATATTGCTGGGACTAGTCGGGGAATGGATTGATGGTCCAGATGGTTGCATTAGTAGTCCTCACTATTCTGTGAAATAGCGTGATAATAATTGTAATAAGATTGAATTTGAGTGTGGATATTGTCTATAAGACAATATTCGAGCTAAAACTCTAAGCTATGTTTTGTCGGATTTTACACGACAGTTGTATTAATTAAGTTTGTATTTAAGTTTATACCATGTATTTGACGACTCAGAATGGGTGATGTATTCCTATTTTGGGGCGTCACAGTTGTCACTTCTATAACAAATAATTAACCAAAATATAAATCAAATTAATGTACATAACAAATAATTTAATTAATAATAAATACATTAATGTATAATTTTTACAAATTAAATTTGATTTATGTACATTAATTTGATTTATATTTTGCTAATTATTTGTTATAGAATCAACAATCATGACGCCTCAAAATAGAATTAGGATAATTACCAAATCTCTTGAGATTTCATTACCTCAAGATTTGGTATTCACTTAATCAAAACATTCATATCTAAGTACCCAATCATAATAAAAATTGAATAATAAACCTTCCCTTAAGGGATTACATTAATAAAATCTCACAGGTTATCTAACCTTTAAATACAATCATTCAAATGCGGAATTTAAATAAGTTTATTACAATAATTCAAATAAAGTCTGATAATAAAATATCAAAAGATTACAAGTCTTCAATACTTGTTCATCTTTCCATTTCCCTTACTGGTGCTAGGTACATCGACCTTCTCATCCTTAGCTGTAATAGTTATATAAGCAAGAGTGAGCAAACAAATCTCACTTGAAACAATAATAGATAAACTTTACAATATTTGCCAAATAATAGGCTCAATAGAACTGAATGATATGTTCTATTAACATTCTGAAATATACAACTGATGGTCTAATGACCACGAACCATGTCCACAGTTATAAGTACTCTTTCAACTTAAACTTTAACAGTCATAAAACTATAAGGACTCCATGTACTTAGGGGGATCAGCCCTTCGTACAATGTATTGTGCACAAACATTTCAACGCTAAGCGTAAACCCCTAATAATAGGGTTGTTCATTTCATTATTTAGATTACAAGTCCACACCAAAGTAAGTTTGGTTTGGATACATTTCAAGATAATTTGGAATTCAACGAACATCAACGAAGGATTAGTTGAATAAAAGGTAATCACATTATGCTATGGAATAAATCATAAGTGAATTAATATTATGTATTAAAGTTATGCTTTAGGAATAATCTAATAGCATAAATATTGAATAAATATCACATACCTTGCTTGAACAATATGAAGCCAAGGTTATTTAGAATTGAGTACTAAGCATGCATAACGAATAACAATTTGAACAATAAAAACTATTCAACAACAATATATTAGATTATATAAACTTGCATGCTATATGACAAGTTAAAGACAAGAATAACTCGCTTAACATCAAAATAAGGTTTAGAAAACTTGCATCATCATGAAAAAACTAGATACAAGAGCTTGCGAAATTACAGTTGAAATAGGACAAGTAAACTTGCATAACAATAAACAAACTAGCTCAACGAAAGTGTAGAGTTAGAAAACTTGCTCAATTGTAAAAGTAGAATTAGAGAACTTGCTCAATGTAAAAAGATAAGTTTAGAAACTTGCCTCAAGCGTAAGCTATAATATTAAACTCACGTTCACCTACATATAGGTTTAGAACCATCATCTATTAGATATACTAACATTCACGTTCTAACATAACACGCATTTCTAGTTAGACTTATTATTTTAGCACAAGTCTTAAGCTACCATACAAATATCAGAAATTACAAGTGTTAACCTTCACAACACCTATTTACTATTCATCATGCTCACTAAGTTCTAATATACCACGTTCATCACTTACTAATCATTCAAAACATTGAATTTATCAATTACATATTATGGTTCTATTTTAACATTCTTACTACATGTTTGACACATTAACATGACCTTAGACCAAGTGGTAAGGCTACCCCAAATCATAAGTAGAGATACCATCAGATCGATAGATGGCACATAAAAGAAGCATACTTATGCATAAGAAATTTATTGTCAACTTACGATGTAAAAATGAAAGGGATATGAACAGTAGCCGTTTTAGCCCAACTAACACGAATTTCACCCACCAAATAGTGAAATTAACATATAAAATAAATATAATACTATCATAAACATGATAGCTAACATATTCATCAACATAGAACAATTTAACAACACTTTTAACTATTTTAATTTCTCAAATTTCTAATTTTCATATGAAAACTCCATTTTTGAGTTTCTTCACAAAAATCAACACTGTGATTTCAATTTCTCACCAAATCACTTCGTTCAAGTTACATTATCTTCATTTCTTAATGAACTAGCATAAACAAGCTTCAATTTACAGTTTAACATACAAACTAACCACTAAATATTGTACTTACATAAGCCACATACCAAAATATATACACTGTCATAACTTTTCCTACTTTTAACTGTAATTAGCATGCAATTTCATGTTTATATACAAACCAAAACCTCACCAACATGAGTAATCACCACAATTCATTTGTATAGCAACAATTCAAAATATGAAATTCACAGAGTATAAAAATTATTACCATAAAACTCATATATGTATATATATATATATATATATATATAATGTTAAAACTATGAATAATACCTTCAATTAGCTTGATAATCCTTACTAACACTGAAGTTGCTGTGAAATTCTTAGATTTCTCTCAAATTCTCTCTCAAGTTATCTGAATTCTTTCTTTTTCAGATTAACAAATGGCCAAAAATCCAACTGAATACCTTATGCATAAAACAAAAAAATTAAACTGATATGGCCTTAATTCACATATTAAGTATATCAGTTATTACATATAACGTATATGTTATAAATATATTATATTTATTATTTAATTTATTTTATCTAGATTATTTAAATTCAAATTTTGAAAATCCAAAAGCCATAAGGCTCTGTTTGGCAAAACTCCTTAAAATTAAAGACTTAATATATGTAAGCCTTGTTTGGGTTAAATCAATTTAAAACTACTTTAATTATTTTAATAAACAATTTAGTTTATAACTCATAATCACATATTATTTATTTGAATTTTCATATCCAACATTAATCAATAAATTAATCAACCACACTATATTTTAAATAAATATTCCACTTAAACAATTATCACAAAATTATAATTTCTTTATAATTTTATTTAATAACTTAACACACCAATTTAAATTATTAAATTCAACAACAATATAACCTCTCATGTTATATTACAACTCTCTAAATTACAAATTAATTTAATTTAGATTATTATCTAATAACTTTAATTCATAAATATTTACTAATAATAACCACATCAATAAAATATTTATTTCATCAATTTCAACAATAATCACATCAAATAAATATTTATATAATTCAATAAATATTTAATATTACAATTTGAAATTCCGGATTGTTACATCCTTCCCTCATTACAAGGATTCTGTCCCCAGAATCACAACTCAAATAATCAAATCGTCACATTCTTCCCTTCTTACAAAGATTCTGTCCCCAGAATCGAAGACATAGACTAAACAAATAACTCAGGGTAATTTTTCATCATTTCAGCTTCAAGTTCCCACGTTGCCTCTTCGATATTGTGGTTTCTCCATATCACCTTCACAGAAGGTATCACTTTATTTCTGAGCACTTGTTCTTTTCGTCATCGACTATCCGAATAGAAATCTCTTCATAAGATAAATCCTCATCGAATCGCAACGGTTCATACTCGATCACATGCTTGTAATCGGGTTTATACGGTCATAACACCGAAACGTGAAAAACATTATGAACATTTTCCAACTCTGGAGGTAGAGCTACCTCATATGCCACTTCTCCAACTCTTCGCAACACTTCAAAGGGTCCAATAAACCTCGGGCTTAGCTTTCCCTTTTTACCAAAATGAATTTTCCCCTTCCAAGGAGAAACTTTTAGGAATACATAATTTCCTACGTCGAATGCACGATCTTGTCTGTGTTGATCATTATACTTTTTCTGTCTATCTTGGGCTGCTACCAATCTTGTCCTGATGAGTTTGACAACCTCAGCAGTTTGTTATACCAGTTTTGGTCCTAACAGTTGGCGTTCACTGACTTCATCCCAGCACAGTGGAGTTTTGCACTTTCTGCCGTATAATGTCTCGTAAGGCGGCATGCCGATGCTCGCGTGGTAACTGTTGTTGTAGGCGAATTCCACCAACGGTAAATGTTCTTCCCAGCTTCCTTTAAAATCCATGATGCATGCTCTCATCATATCTTCCAATGTCTGGATTGTTCGTTCACTTTGCCCGTCTATTTACGGATGGTATGCCGTACTCATTCGTAATTGTGTTCCCATACATTCTTGTAGTCTCTTCCAGAAGTTTGACGTAAATCGCAGATCTCTATCTGACACTATTGAAACTGGCACTCCATACCTCGAAACGTTCTCTTTAACGTACAACCTTGCCAACTGATCAAGATTGAACCAAATCTTTATTGGTAAAAAGTGCTACCGATTTTGTCGGTCATCACTATCACCCAAATCTCATCGCATCCTCTCTGAGTAGTTGGAAGACCCACCACAAAATCCATTGTGATGTGTTCCCACTTCTATTCCGGTATTTCTAACGGTTGAAGTAATCCGCTTGGTCTTTGATGCTCGACCTTCACTCTCTGACATGTCAAGCACCTTGCAACGCATTCTGCAACGTCTCTTTTCATATTTGGCCACCAAAAATGTTGTCTTAAATCTTAATACATTTTCGTACTTCCCGGATGAATCGATTATCTTAAGCTATGAGCTTCTGTCAAGATTTCGTCTTTAATCTCTGGTACTGCTGGAACCCAAATTCTTCCCTCGAACCTCAGTAACCCTTCAATATCGATCTTATATTTTACATCACTACCCTCAACCACTTTCTCTTTGATCGTTTCGCATTCTTCATCTTGTAGTTGAGCATTCTTCACTCTGTCCACCAAAGTTGAACTAGCTTCCATCTGGTATAATTTTTTGTAGGTTTCTTTTGGAAATTTGATTTCTAACTCTAGCCTTGCCATCGCTGAAATAAGCTCTTCCTGGTTGGTTAACAACATCAACTTTTCCTGACCTTTTCTGCTTAAAGCATCTGCAACCACATTCGCTTTGCCTGGATGATAAAAGATCTCACAATCGTAATCTTTATCAATTCCATCCATCTTCTTTGACGCATGTTCAGGTCCTTTTGTGTGAAAATATACTTCAGACTTTTATGGTCTGTATAGATCTCATATTTTTCTCCATAGAGATAGTGCCTCCATATCTTCAGAGCAAATACTACTGCAGCCAACTCTAAATTATGAGTCGGATACCCTTTCTCATAGTCCTTTAGTTGTCTTGATGCATGTGTAATAACCTTGTCGTTTTGTATAAGAACACAACCCAATCCTTTATGTGAGGCATCATTATACACCACAAAGTTTTATGTATTATCTGGTAATGACAACACCGGTGCCACACTTAATTTCTTCTTCAAATCTTGAAAACTCTCTTCACATTTCTAAGTCCAAATAAATTTTACCGCTTTTCTTGTCAAATTTGTTAGCGGAGTGGCTATCTTGGAAAAGTCTTGAATAAATCTTCTATAATAACCAGCCAGTCCCAAGAAACTCCTTACCTCCGATGGTGTTTGTTGATCGATTTCGCAATCAATGAAAACACGCAAGTATACGCGGTCAACAAGTAATAAAGTGATAAGTTGAGTATCGTTCCCACAGGGAATTCTAATTAATAAATCCCAACTACTAATACTATATCAATTCAATTTTATTCAAACAATGAGAAATTATGATTTTATGAATTATTAACTCAAAATTAAACACTTAAAAGATATTGTACTAAGATAAGCGAATAACTAAGCTAATACTTGAGTGAATGACTTCCGATAGGTAAATATTAAGACTTCAATATCCCCAATTATGAACTATAAATCAATTATCTAATCATCCCAATTATTATGTCTCATCAATTGTTAATGTAAATTCTCAAATGCCAAAAGCCTTTTCCAAGTGATCAATCGACTTCTATTTAATCCAGATTAATCTTGCTATATTCCTATGCAAAACAATTGAATTAAACTCTTTCCGATCCCAATTCCTTATATGTTACATGCGGTGAACATATATTTCCATTCAATTCACAAACCTAATTATTTACTGTCGTGCAAATAACTAAGTCACATGTTATCATGTTCAGCTTCTAACCCTAGAATTCCTTTCCCAATTCCTTCTAGAGTAACACGGTAATTATTGGCCAAATAATTAAACAATAGAATCAAAACATGATAAACAATCCACTTCAACATAAATAATTAGAATGAGTGAATAACTAATTTATAGTCATAAAAGTTCAATTGAAATCTTAATTAATCTAATTAGTTCATCATGGAAATAAAACCATTAATTGTTGACAAATCATCCTTAAAGAATTACAAATTGAAAATAAAGAGAAAAAAGAAGAAACTCAGAGCTAATCCTTAATCTCCAAGTAATCTTGTGTAGCCTTCAATGGAAGAACTCGTTGAATCCTCCTTAAGAATAATCAAAATCTCTTTTTTTTATTTCAAAGACTTAGTTTCTTTTATAGCCTCCCACAATCCTCATCCAATTAGGTTTTACATTAGCTCCCAATAGCCAAGTCAAGTCCAACCGTAAGTCAAACGCTTTAATCCAAATCAAGGTCATTAGAGGCTCAATACCATACCATGGACCGACTTCTAAAATTACCAGATTGCCATTAAATGCTTGAATTTCCCATAATTGCCCCTCCAGCCTTCCAAAATCAAGTAAAACAAGATATAAACACAATAAAATGCTACTAAATAACTTAAGAATGCAATAATTTAAGTCTAAATATATCCAATTTATGGGTATACTACCCATTCATCAAATACCCCCAAACTTAAATCGTTGCGTGTCCTCATGTGACAAAACATAAGATCACCAAACACAACTAAACATCATGCAAATGCAAACTATTTATATTTATATGTTCGTAATTCCAGCAATTCAAGAGCTCACGTAGATCCATATGCTTCAGAAAATCACGTAAACATGCTAATTCATCATGCAAAAGCAGATCAACAATATCCCAACAATCAACGAATCTAAATCTGTTATTACTGATATTGTGCGTGTGTGTCCACGACCATGCTAACCCATGAAAGACAAAAATATGAAAGATAATAACTTTCTTAGTAAGCATCATACAGTGTAAACTTGAGAACTCATGAAATATACTTGTTTCAACTGAACTCAAACACTTACCCGAATTCAAAAGTCAAAATGGAATACTTATGCTTTTCTTTTCTTTTTCCCCCTTTTTTTTTGAATCTACATAAATGATCGTGCAATGTCTCATCCCATTAGGCTAATAAAGTTACCCTTAGCGAAGCTTTCACCAACGACTCCTGCACCATATAAGACCTTAGGGCGCTAGGTTTTAAGATACCCTTCTATGCGTATTTCTCAAGTAACACAGTTCCCCAAACAAGACTAGTCACCACAGATATTATTATTATTATTATTATTTTTTTAGATGGTTGGTGAGTGCGCTTTTACGCTCCATCTCACGCTTGTGTTTATGGGGAGTGGTTCTCTCAACCCACCACAAGACTCAACATTTTTTTTTATATTCCAAATGTTTTCCCCAAACTCGAGTTTATGCATGAATTCAGCCTCTCTAGTTATTCAAATTGTTCTTCCATATCACTAGTAATCCTCCTTTAGAACTCTATTATCTAACCATTTAAACTATCATAGCCAACATGGTCGCTTTTTTCAAAGTGCCTTCCTATAATATCAATGTCAAATGATAAAGATCCAATTCATGTCAAGAAAATCATATCACTGAATCAACAATCCTTACTAGACTTGTTCATGCAATTCTACTTTCATCATTGGCCCCAGATATACGCACTATCAAAAACTGGAATTAACATGCAATCCTAAATGCAACTTTACTAATAATCAATCCACAAACTAATAACAAACTACAACTTTTAAAAATAAAACTTAACTACCCCCAAACTAATCTAGAGCAATGTCCTCATGCGAAAAATAAGGCAAAATAAAACAGAGGACTTCCCTGACGAACTTATTCCTCTGGTGGAGCATCATCGTCCTCGCTCATCTCTTGATCGGAAGGGGGAACTTCGCGAATCTGGAGCCGGTTGGGAAATGGCTAAGTGGAACGCCTTGATGGGTTTGATGGTCGATGCATTACAGGCAAAGAAATTGGTCAACTAAAAACTTGAAAATCACGCCTTGACGTCCGATAAGCGCATTATTACGGGACTCAATGTTGTACAACCAAATTGCTCTATCTCCTCACCGGACGACTTTCGGGACCACACCTCGATGAGTCAGTCGAGGGGTCAAAGTAAGTGGAGCCCGAGGTGGTGGGGCTTGTGTAGACGTAATTTGGGGATAATGAAACCTATGCCCCTAGGGTGATTAGCTCCACCCACCACCACACTTTATAACGATTTTGATCAAGTTGTGGTCCAACACGCATAGGAGTTTGAATCATATCGTCGATTTCCATTTGACCCCAAACTTAGCACATAATACGCAGATCGGTGATTTGTGGTAACCTCCGTGGTCCCTCCCGAGATGCGCTGGAGCATAGATTGTTGAATAAGATGGCCGATATCAATTCTTAGGCCTTGTATGATGGAGTATAATAAAGACAACTTTTCTTTGGTTACGTGACTCACATGTGTGCAGGGCATCAATTTAGCGCAAATGAAGGCATACCATGCCTTTCCATATAGACTGAGGTGAGACAATGGGAAAGTCATGCTGCCACGCTCATGCATGGTCCATGTAGTGCCCGGTTGACACAGCTCCCGAATAATCTTTTCATAGTCCGGCCCATCACTCACTAGTCGAGCATATTCATCATGAAGGCCCTCTAAGGGTAGTTGATAGCACCCATGTATATCCTCCTCTCCGATTTCCACGGTTTTACCTCTGACAAATACCCCATAATGGTCATGCTCGGGCAAGTTGGCGTAGAATTCTTTGACAATTGTAATCACTGCTGGGTCAGGCTGTTCGGTGAGGGAGAACCAGTTTCATTCAGCAATCATCACTACTATTTCCCCATCCTTGGTTTGATCGGGATGGAGACCACGTTCGGGGACTAGTGAGCGGGTGGCCATGCTAGGTTTGTGGCGTTTTGAGCCATGACACTAACAAAACGCTTCAATGTCAAATTTTGAGGTGAAATTGAAGCGGCCCCCGACCTCATACCGTTGATGTTTGGACGCCATGTAGAGAATTCGATGTCTTGGCGTGGGTAATGAAGTTGGGCTAGAAGGACACCACGAGATTTAAAGTATCAAGGTTTAACTCGACCCAAATACGGGGCTGGTTTTACTGCATGGAGCGCGTCGGTGGCTGTATGGCGTAAACGATTGATGGTCTAGCGGCGGGCGCCAGAATTGACCGACACCAACAGCGAGGCGCTGGCTTTTTTCATCGCTTTAAATTGTGCTGGTAAAGGCCGGCGCTGAATCCTTAGTAATGGGAGCGCCGGGGCGCTGGGCTTTGTCTGTGTAGCTTGCATACATGGAAAATTTTAAGAATTAGTCTAGCAAAATCTTATTCTGCACTACTAAAAGATAAAAGTAAAAATAAGAAAATTTTAAATCTAAAAAAAATAAAATCAAATAACGAAAAAAATTATAGAACTTAATGGGTTGCCTCCCAAAAGCGCTTGGTTTACAAATCACACCACTTTTCGGTGTTGTTCGATTTGCCCACCTGGTCTGGAGAGGTATCGGACCGTAGCTTGACGTTCGATTGGTCCACTCCAATATTGTTTCAGACGTTGACCATTGACCTTAAATGTACGCCTTGAGTTCGGTTCCTCAACCTCAATGTTTCCGTGTGTAGTGACAGATATAACTACAAATGGCCCGGACCACCTAGATTTCAATTTTCCCTTAAACAGACGCAAGCGTGAGTTGAATAAAGAGTACTTGTTGGTCTTGTTCAAATGTTCTATCAAGAATTTTTTTTATCGTGCTGCTTTGACTTTCTCCTTGTAGAGCTTAGCGTTTTAGAGGCATTGAACCGAAATTCATCCATCTCGTTGAACTGCAGTAACCTTTTTCTCACCTCCGCTTCTAGATCAAAGTTTAGTTTCCGAATGGCCCAAAGGTGCAATCGTGTTTCTAGCTCGACCGGGAGATGACACGCCTTTCCAAATACCATTCATGCATTTTGGGACATGCCGACGATTTTTGTCTGTTGCTCGATAGGCCCATAGAGCGTCGTCGAAGACGCAATGCCCAATCTTTTCGTGATGATTGACTACTTTTTCCGTGATCCTCTTAACTTCCCGATTCGACACCTCTGCTTGGCCATTGGTTTTGTGGGTGATATGCAATGCAATTTTGTGATTTAACCCCATACGCTACAAGCAATTTGGTGAACTCTTATTACGTAAGTGAGTTCTCTCATCACTTAATATAGCTCTTGTTGTCCCAAATCGTAAAATGTTCTTCTTTAAAAATCGGATGACAACGTTGGCATCATTCGTGGGTAACGTCATGGCTTCTACCCATTTGGAAACATAATCGATCGCTAACAAGATGTAATGATTATTAAGAGAAGATGGAAATGGTCCCATAAAATCGATTCCCCACACGTCGAATAGTTCCACCTCTAGAATTGTGTTAAGTGGAATTTCATCATATTGGAGATATTACCTCACGCGTTGGCATCGATCGCATTTCAAAGACAAAGAGATAAGCATCTTTGAATAAAGAAGGCCAGAAAAATCCCGATTGTAGTACTTTTGCTGCTGTTCGATCACCGGAATAATGACCTCCGTAATATGAGGAGTGGCAGTGGCCTAATATACTATCCATTTCTTCATGAGGTACACAACGTCTTATCATTTGATCTGCACATGCTTTAAACAGAAATGGTTCATCCCAATAGTATTGCTTCACATCGTGGAGAAACTTCTTTCGTTGTTGTGAGGTCAAATCCGGCGGTAACACTTTGGCAACCACATAGTTGACATAGTCAGCATACCAAGGCAATATGGTAGTTACCCGGAACAGTTGCTCATCCGGAAATTTTTCATTAATCACTAAGTTGTCTTCTTTCTGTTCCTCTTTATTTTCTAACCGAGACAGATGATCCGCCACTTGGTTTTCTGTACCTTTTCTGTCCCGGATCTCCAGATCAAATTCTTGTAACAACAGTACCCACCGTATTAATCGTGGTTTAGCATCTTTCTTTTCAATCAGATATTTAATAGCCGAATGATCAGTGTAGACAATTACCTTGGTGCCGAGGAGATAAGCTGAATTTTTGAAAAGCACAAACACCACTGCGTGTAATTCTTTTTCGGTTGTTGTGTAGTTCAGCTGGGCATCCGTCAATGTCTTACTAGAGTAGTAGATAGTATGAAAAATCTTATCGTTGACATTGTCCTAATACGGCTCCCACCGCGAATCATCCTCAGCGTCGCACATCAATTCGAATCGGTAGAAGACCAATCGGAAGCGCTACAATGATTGGTGCGAGACCAATTTCTTCTTTAATACCTCAAATGCCTCGATGCATGCACCGATCCATCTTAAACGGTACATCTTTCTCCAAGAGTGAGCATAGGGGTTTCGAAATCTTTGAAAAATCTTTAATAAAGCGTCTATAGAACCCTGCATGTCCCAAGAAGCAACGAATGCCTTTTACAGATGATGGAGGAGGCAGTTTCTCAATTGTATCAATCTTCTCTCTATCCACCTCCAATCCGGATGCGGAAACCTTATGTCCCAAAATAACCCCTTCTTGTACCATAAAATGACATTTTTCCCGCCAAGCACAAAGTTAGTCTCCACACATCTTTTTAACACCAAGATCGATTCTTCAAACACGAGTCAAAAACTATCACCGAACATGGAGAAATCATCCATGAACACCTCTAAATTCTGCTCGACCATATCGGAGAAGATTGCCATCATACTGACGTTGAAAGGTTGCTTGCCAAGATTACATAAACCAAAGGACATACGCTTAATGCAAACTTCACCAGATGGACATGTGAACGTGGTCTTTTCTTGATCTTCCTGCGCTTATGGCAATTTGATTGTACCTGAATATCCATCTAACAGATGAAGAGAATTGATGTCCCGCTAACTCCGTCCCAACATCTCGATCAATGAACGGCAAGGGAAAGTGATCCTTGCGTGTGGCTTTATTCAACTTGCGGTAATCCATACATACTCTCCATTGTAATGCTTCTAGTGGGATGAGCTCATGAGCTTCGTTTTTTACCACAATCCATGCCCCCTTTTTCTTGACACACCGTATGTGACTTACCCATGAACCGTATCGAGATTGGGTAAATAATACCTAATCCAACCATTTTATAATTTCCTTCTTCACCACATCTTTCATAATGGGATTTTACCTTCTTTGCATCTCAATGGTTGGTTTTGATCTCTCTTCCATTAAAATCTTATGCATACGGAAAGATGGGCTAATACCTCGAATGTCCGCTATAGTCCACCCAATCATTGCTTTGAACTCATGCAGAACTCGTAGAGTAATTTTTCTTTTTGGGTGTCGCTTAACGTTGTCGAAACAATAACCGGTAGAGTCGAATCTTTCCCTAGATAAGCATATTCAAGATGAGAGGGAGTGGCTTTAATTCCAACACCGGTGGCTCTTCTATCGAGGGTTTGCACTTTTACCTTCCGCTTTGGGCCTATCAAGGGGTGTCGAATGGTTGATTACTTTTCCGGTAGAATGATGATGTGTCTAGCCATTTGACTCGCTTCATTGTCCATCGATCAAGACTATCGTTGTTCCGTTTCTAAACAACATGGATTCTATCGGATCCTCTGAGTAATTACCGCAAATCTTGTGATTAACTATCTCCTCCATTAAATCCACCGCAAACACTCACCTTTTTCCGCTCGGATAAGACATTGCTTTAAACACATTAAAAGTGACCTCATTGATCGTCAACTCTCACCGCCAATTCTCCTTTTTGCACGCCGATTAACATTCTCCCCTTTGCTAAGAATGGTCGTCCGAGAATGATGGGAAGTTCGTGATTCGCTTCACAATCCAAGATAACGAAGTCTCTTTGAAAGATGAATTTATCCACCCTTACTAATACGCCTTCAATGATACCTCGTGGATATGTAATGGCGGTTGGTCCTGACAATGAAACTCGATATTTGTCGGTTTTGGTGCTTGGAGCCGAATCACGATGGAGATCGATAATGACATCAAATTAATCTCGCCCCCAAATCACACGATGCTTCTCCCAAAACCGATTACCAATGTCGCATCGGAATAGTAAAGCTACCGGATCTTTCAACTTCGGAGGTAACTTGTTCTCGAATAATTGCGCTACATTCTTCTAAGCGCCAATCGTTTCAAAATCCCCATTTCCTTTTCTTTGATAGCACATCCTTCATGAACTTAAGCGTAACTCGGCATTTGTTCTAAAGCTTGACGAATGGGATGTTGATATGCAATTTTTAAAAATATCCAAAATCTTGGCTCGCTTATCTAACTTGGATTTCAAATCTCTGCGGATATGGTATGGGTGGCATTGTTGTAGTTGACCGGTGCATTTTCCTCTCCTATTTTCTCTTTATCTTTCCGGTTTTCACAACTTCTTCTATTTCTACCGCTGCGTTATCCCCTTTTCCTTATCCTTAACTGCTTGCAACTCCTTCCCACTTCAGAAGATTCTTTGCTTTAGGTGCTCATTTCTGCCTCGTTTATTTACAGATCACTCGGGAGGCGTTCTAGTGGGCCGGGTATTCAATGTGCATGTGCTATTTGCCCCAATTGATTTTCCAGATTCTTTAACGATGCCCCATGGCTTTGCAAAGTAAGATCTAATTGATTCAATTTCTTATCTTGTTCCTCGTTCTTTTTGTCAGAGGCTCTAATGAATTTTTCCAAGGCTGCTTCCCAACTTGATATCCTCTCTCGGTTGTTGAGGTTGATTTTGGAATCCGGAGGTGTGTTGTTGTCTAGGTGCTTGAGCTACAAACTTTGATTGTTACTCCATGAGAACCTGGATGATTCTTCCAACTCGGATTATAAGCATTTTGAGTCGGATCACGGTTGAGTTGAAGATTATAATTTCCTACTTAATCGCGTCTTTGATTCCGAATTTATGGCACATTGATCCGTAGCGTGACTCCCAACACACAACTCACAAACCATCGCTACCTGCTGTGTGGCTTGTGGATGCCATATTTCTATATGCTTAGCTATTGCGCGATCCACTTGTGCTATTAATGTCATAATAAGGTCCACTTCATACTTTCCCAATGCTTTTGGATGGTTGGTCCGCGTCATGGGCCAATCGATAGTTGTTGGTGGCCATTGTTTCTAACAATTGATCGCCTCATCAAAATTTTTGGACATGATCGCTCCTCCTGTTTGCGCATCAATACTAGACCTCGTGGATGCGTGCAAACCATCACAAAATATCCCTAATTGCATCCATCGCGGGATTCCATGATGAGGGCACTTACGGACATATCCTTAAACCTTTCCCACGCCTCATATAACGATTACGACTCAAGTTGTGCGAAAGTATGAATATCGTTCCGTAGTTTTGCTTGATTGATTGGTGGGAAGAACTTAGCTAAAAATTTTTGAGCTAAGTCATCCCATGTGGTGATTGAACCAGAGGCAAGGAGTGTAACCAACTTTCGTGCTTTATCTTTTAAAGTAAACAGGAACATCCTCAACCTTATAAGCGTCTTCCGATACATTGTTAAATTTGAAGGTATCGCAAACTTCCAAGAAACTCAAGATATGTTCATTAGGATCATCTATCGAATTACCCCAAACCGGCATATATTACAGAAGCATCTCGAATTGATCTCGGTTTTATCTCAAAGCTGCTCAGATTGATTGCTTGGGTCTCTTAATACTTGATCAGAAATCCGTGACATTTGGCGGCGTAATCCCTAAGTGATTTACATTCGTTCTCCGCCATGTTCACGAGTATTTCTGGGTTGCAGCTCTTCTTCCAAATGTATAACTATTCAACCACACCGATGCGAACTTCTTCTCAGGTTGTGCAGATACGTAAGAAGTTCCTTTCTAGCTTTCAATCTAGTGTGCATACACGAATTCACCCAATCCAAGAAGAAAGATTGAGTAGCGTTCAAATTAAAACCGAATTGATTATAACTAATATGAAATTAATCTTAATAAAATTCCCGTGACACAAGAAAAAACTTGTTGATCGATTTCGTGATCAATGAAAACACGCAAGTATCTGCCATCAACAAGTAATAAAGTGATAAGTTGAGTATCGTTCCCACGAAATTCTAATTAATAAATCCCAACTACTAATACTATATCAATTCAATTTTATTCAAACAATGAGAAATTATGATTTTATGAATTATTAACTCAAAATTAAACACTTAAAAGATATATTGTACTAAGATAAGCGAATAACTAAGCTAATACTTGAGTGAATGACTTCGATAGGTAAATATTAAGACTTCAATATCCCCAATTATGAACTATAAATCAATTATCTAATCATCCCAATTATTATGTCTACTGAATTGTTAACAGGAATTCTCAAATGCCAAAAGCCCTTTTCCAAGTGATCAATTGACTTCTATTTAATCCAGATTAATCTTGCTATATTCCTATGCAAAACAATTGAATTAAACTCTTTCCAATCCCAATTCCTTATATGTTACATGCGGTGAATGTGATATTTCCATTCAATTCACAAACCTAATTATTTATCGTGCAAATAACTAAGTCACATGTTATCATGTCCGATTCTAACCCTAGAATTCCTTTCCCAATTCCTTCTAGAGTAACACGGTAATTATTGGTAGAATAATTAAACAATAGAATCAAAACATGATAAACAATCCACTTCAACATAAATAATTAGAATGAGTGAATAACTAATTTATAGTCATAAAAAGTTCAATTGAAATCTTAATTAAAGAATTAGTTCATCACGGAAATAAAAACCATTAATTGTTGACAAATCATCCTTAAAGAATTACAAATTGAAAAAAAGAGAAAAAGAAGAAACTCTGTAGCCAATCCTTAATCTCCAAGTAATCTTGTGTAGCCTTCAATGGAAGAACTCGTTGAATCCTCCTTAAGAATAATCAAAATCTCTTCTTTTTTATTTTCAGCACTTAGTTTCTTTTTATAGCCTCCCACAATCCTCATCCAATTAGGTTTTACATTAGCTCCCAATAGCCAAGTCAAGTCCAACCAGAAGTCAAACGCGCTAATCCAATTCAAGGTCGGTAGAGGCTCAATACCCCTACAATAGTAGGTAGTGTAATTTCCAATATACCCGACACTGGACTTCTCAGAAAATTACTAGATTGCCATTAAATGCTTGAATTTCCCATAATTGCCCTCCGACTTTCCAAATCGCAAAACAAGATATAAACACAATAAAATGCTACTAAATAACTTAAGAATGCAATAATTTAAGTCTAAATATATTCAATTTATGGGTATACTACCCATTCATCAGTGTTCTTGGTTGTTCCCAATTGATTACTACTTCCACTTTTGATGGATCCACTTAAATCCCATATTTGTCAATCACGTGCCCAAGAAATTGTACACGATCTAGCCAAAATTCGCACTTAGAGAATTTTGCATACAACTTTTCCTTTCTTAGTGTTTCCAACGTCAAACGTAAGTGTACTACGTGTTCTTCTTGAGTTTTGGAATACACCAGAATGTCGTCGATAAATACCACAACAAACTTGTCTAAGAATGGTTTAAACACCCTGTTCATCAAATCCATGAATGCAGCAGGGGCATTGGTTAAACCAAAAGACATCACCAGAAACTCGTAATGTCCATAACGAGTTCTGAATGTCGTTCTAGGTATATCCTCATTTCTTACCTTCAGTTGGTGATACCCACTTCTTAAATCTATTTTTGAAAAGTATTTAGCACCCTTCAACTGATCAAACAAGTCATCTATTCTTGGCAACGGGTATTTGTTTTTAATAATGACTTTGTTTAATTCTCTATAATCAATGCAAAGACGCATTGACCCATCCTTCTTCTTCACGAATAACACTGGCACTCCCCACGGTGATACGCTTGGTTGAATATGCTTCTTATCTAACAGTTCTTGCAATTGTACCATCGCCCTTTATTTCTCTTAGGAGCCATTCAGAGATGGGCCTTTGATAATCAGTGTTGTTCTCGGCGCTAAGTCGATCACGAACTCAATCTCTCTGTCAGGCGGAAGTCCTGGAAAATCCTCCAGAAACACATCTACAAATTCCCTAACCACTGGTATCTCTTCCAATTTCACACCCTTCTTCTGAGTATCGACTATGTAAGCTAAATAACCCACACAGCCTTTACTCAACAACTTCTTGTCCTGCATAATCATCAGACATCTCATTTGTCTTGGCAATTTGCTACCATAGAAAACTACCTTTGACGGAGTCATAAGGTTTACACATTTCTTTTGGCAATCAATTACCACTCCATAATTAAACAGCCAATCCATTCCCAAAATAACATCAAACTCTCCAAGTTTAATCGGAATTAAATCTACCATCATGATATTCCCCTTAATATTCACCCTACAGTTCTTGTATACGAACCTAATAGGAATTACCTCCTTATTCGCAATTTCTATGTTTAAAGAGAAATTCAATTCTTCACTAGGCATTTATATCATTGATTGGGATAATACCTGATACCACATCTTTTGATTGCACAACATCTTGCACAGTCATGTTGAAGGTTCTGGCTGTGGGTTTGTTTGATGCCGTTGGTCCAGCAATGGCCCATGTACCTCCACTGCTACCTCCCTTGCTTCCTGCTATCTCTCCAGCCTTCTTCTTAGGGAATTCACGAGAAAAGTGATCCTTGGATCCGCACGTGAAGCAAACATTCTTTTTAGGTTGAGTGCAATTTGGGGCGATGTGACCTCCCGACCACAAATTGAAGCATACTGCTTTCCCCATCAAGCACACACCATGAAACTTCCCGCATATAGCACATGCTTCGAACTTTTTATTTTGCTGGTTACCCTGCTGACTTCCAGCACTCACATTTCCAGTCCATTTCCCTTTCAGACTATTACTGCCGTTTCCACTACTACCACCACCGTTCTTAATTTCCACTTCATTCTTCTTCTTCTTCTTCTGTTCTTGATTGAACTTTATTACAGCCTAGCCCCCACCTTCAGAGAGAATTGCCTTCTCTATTACCGCTGCAAACATCTTTAACTAGAATAGGGAGACCCTACTGTACAACCAGGGCTTCAGTCTCTATTCAAACCTCTTCACCTTGCGTTCATCTGTACTGACTTGGTATGGCGCAAACCTCACCAACTCGTTGAATTTTGTGGCATACTCAGACACCGCCATCGTTCCCTGCTTTAGTTCCAAAAACTGCACTTCTAGCTAACTCTTCAAACTTTCTGGGAAATAGGTCTCAAAGAATATTTCCTTAAACCTATCCCAGGTCATCACCCCTGGCCATTCTCGAGTTTTATTGGCCTGCAACCAATAACTAGCCTCTGCTTTCAACATGAATGTTACAAAAGCAGTCTTCTGATCATCCCCTACACTAGCGACATCAAACACCTTTTCTATCTCCATAATCCAGGTTTGTGCCTCGACTGGATTCATGGACCCACGAAATTCAGGTGGTCCAACCGCCTTGAAATCCTTAAACATTGTTCCATGGTTACGCGGTTGATTACTGCAACGCCCTCACAAGATAACGCTCACTAGTTGTTGAACGGGTTAACATCAACATTGTCGTTATTGGTTCCTTCAGTGGTTCTCTGTCGTGGTGGTTGACGTCTTGGAGGCATTTTCTGTTAAAAATACACTCATTAGATTATTATTCAACTCTTTTAAGTAATTTCTACTTAACTTACATCTCATAAAGGAAATTATCACATAACACCTTGAATAAAATAAAATAATAACTTTTATTCATTCATAATCTTGTTGAAAACATCATAATAATAGCATCACTGCTATCTACATTACTTTTCTGAACTACAAAAGTTTCAGGACAACATCATCATCATATCCCATAGGTTACATATCACTTGGGATTTTCAAATTATTTAACATTTTATTAATCGTACAACAACTACGATGTTCTACTAAGATACTGCTTAGCGTTACTACGTTCTTCCTCCATGATCCGGAACATTATTCTGCGATCTAATACGTATGATGGCAGTGTCTCGAACTGAATCAAATAACCCATGACCTGATCATGAACTCGATTAATCATGGTGTTGAATACACTATTCATCTCTTCCATCTTCATTCTCTTTGCTTGTGCGTCTTTCACTGTTATCCCGGCTCGATGAAACGCTTCCTCATATGCATCTGCATCTTCGGCTCTTTCCCTCTTAGTAGCTTCTTCCTTCAGCTTGTTCTTCAGTTCTGCGACCTCCTCGATCAGTTGTTCTTTCTCTACTTCAGTAGGAACCAGCTTCTCTTCGATATTGTTCAAACGTTCATCTCGATCCTGGATCTCATCGTCCTTCTGTGCCATCGAAGTTTGTTGTTCAACTATTATCTCCTGTAACTCCTCGACGGTATCCTAAAGTTCCACTTTTCAGTGGAATCTTCTCCTCCTCGTCCTCGTCATCCTCATTTGACTGTGGCAGCTCAATGGGATCCTCCTCATCTGTTTCCACGTCATCATCTTCATCTTCAACCACTGTGACCAACGGGACTGACTCTCGTGGCAGTAGTTGTTCCCAAACCACCTGAATGTCACGAGACTCCTCCTCTCTAGGCATTTGAGGTCCTTCCTCCCCAGCCTGACTGGATTCTCCGACATTAGTCATCTTGACAACAAAAATTTAAATTTTTAATTATTAATCATTACTACCTGACACTCACGAGCACATAAGTTGAAATCATATAAGCACATAAGTATTTTATTACTTATTCCTTAAAACTCGATAAGAGTTTATCACCACTATCTTTTCAAAGGTTACTTCCTAAGGCTTTTCCCCTCACCTAAGGTTCATAACCTAAAGCTTTGATACCAACTTGTGACACCCCCAAATCCCGGTACTTCATTACCTCAAGATTTGGTGTTCACTTAATCAAAACATTCATATCTAACTACCCAATCATAATAAAAATTGAATAATAAACCTTCCCTTAAGGGATTATATTAATAAAATCTCCCAGGTTATTTAACCTTTAAATAAAATCATTCAAATGCGGAATTTAAATAAGTTCATTACAATAATTCAAATAAAGTCTGATAATAAAATATCAAAAGATTACAAGTCTTCAATACTTGTTCATCTTTCCCTTTCCCTTACTGGTGCTAGGTACATCGACCTTCTCATCCTTAGCTATAATAGTTATATAAGCAAGAGTGAGCAAATAAGCTCACTTGAAATAATAATCGATAAACTTTATAACATTTGCCAAATAATAGGCTCAATAGAACTAAATGATATGTTCTATTAACATTCTGAAATATACAACTGAGGGTCTAATGACCACGAACCATGTCCACAGTTATAAGTACTCTTTCAACTTAAACTTTAACAGTCATAAGAAAATAAGGACTCCACGTACTTAGAGGGAATAGCCCTTCGTACAATTTATTGTGCACAAACATTTCAACGTTAAGCGTAAACCCCTAATAATAGGGTTGTTCATCTCAATATTTATATTACAAGTCCGCACCAAAGTAAGTTTGGTTTGGATACATTTTAAGGTAATTTGGAATTCAACGAACATCAACTAAGGATTAATTGAATAAAAGGTAATCACATTATGCTATGGAATAAATCATAAGTGAATTAACATTGTGTATTAAAGTTATGCTTTAAGAATAATCTAATAGAATAAATATTGAATAACTATCACATACCTTGCTTGAACAATATGAAGCCAAGGTTATTTAGAATTGAGTACTAAGCATGTATAACGAATAACAATTTGAACAATAAAAACTATTCAACAACAGTATATTAGATTATATAAACTTGCATGATATTTGACAAGTTAAAGACAAGAATAACTCGCTTAACATCAAAATAAGGTTTAGAAAACTTGCATCATCATGAACAAAATAGATAGCAGAGCTTGCAAAATTACAGTTGAAATAGGACAAGTAAACTTGCATAACAATAAACAAACTAGCTCAACGAAAGTGTAGAGTTAGAAAACTTGCTCAATTGTAAAAGTAGAATTAGAGAACTTGCTCAATGTAAAAAGATAAGTTTAGAAACTTGCCTCAAGCGTAAGCTATAATATTAAACTCACGTTCACCTACATATAGGTTTAGAACCATCATCTATTAGATATACTAACATTCACATTCTAACATAACACACATTTTTAGTTAGACTTAATATTTTAGCACAAGTCTTAAGCTACCATACAAATATCAGAAATTACAAGTGTTAACCTTCACAACACCTATTTACTATTCATCATGCTCACTAAGTTCTAATATACCACGTTCATCACTTACTAATCATTTGAAACTTTGAATTTATCAATTACATATCATGGTTCTGTTTTAACCTTCTTACTACATATTTGACACATTAATATAACCTTAGACCAAGTGGTAAGGCTACCCCAAAATCTAAAGACAACAACAAGCATGTCTGCCTCGAGATCAGGTGTAAAGCAAAGGCCAAATAAGCACTGCTCCTCAAGACAGCTTTTAGCACTTGCACTAAATAAATTGCTACCGGACCACGATGACAAAAGTAAATGGCATGAATAGTAGCCGTTTTTAGCCAAACTAACACGAATTTCACCCACCAAATAGTGAAATTAACATATAAAATAAATATAATACTATCATAAACATGATAGCTAACATATTCATCAACATAGAACAATTTAACAACACTTTTAACTATTTTAATTTCTCAAATTTCTCATTTTCATATGAAAACTCCATTTTTGAGTTTCTTCACAAAAATCAACACTGTGATTTCAATTCCTCACCAAATCACTTTGTTCAAGTTACATTATCTTCATTTCTTAATGAACTAGCATAAACAAGCTTCAATTTACAGTTTAACATACAAACTAACCACTAAATATTTTACTTACATAAGCCATATACCAAAATATATACACTGTCATAACTTTTCCTACTTTTAACTGTAATTAGCATGCAATTTCATGTTTATATACAAACTAAAACCTCACCAACATGAGTAATCACCACAATTCATTTGTATAGCAACAATTCAAAATATAAAATTCACAGAGTATAAAAATTATTGTCGTAAAACTCATATATGTATATATATATATATATATATATATATAATGTTAAGGCTATGAATAATACCTATAATTAGCTTGATAATCCTTACTAACACTGAAGTTGCTGTGAAATTCTTAGATTTCTCTCAAATTCTCTCTCTCAAGTTCTCTGAATTCTCTCTTTCTCAGACTAACAAATGGCCAAAAACCCAACTGAAAACCTTATGCGTAAAACAAAAAAATAAAATTGATATGGCCTTAATTCACATATTAAGTATATCAGTTATTACATATAACGTATATGTTATAAATATATTATATTTATTATTTAATTTATCTAGATTGTTTAAATTTAAAATTTGAAAATCCAAAAGCCATAAGGCTCCGTTTGGCAAAACTCTTTAAAATTAAAGACTTAATATATTTAAGCCTTGTTTGGGTTAAATCAATTTAAAACTACTTTAATTATTTTAATAAACAATTTAGTTTATAACTCATAATCACATATTATTTATTTGGATTTCCATATCCAACATTAATCAATAAATTAATCAACCATACTATATTTTAAATAAATATTCCACTTAAACAATTATCACAAAATTATAATTTCTTTATAATTTTATTTAATAACTTAACACACCAATTTAAATTATTAAATTCAACAACAATATAACCTTTCATGTTATATTACAACTCTCTAAATTATAAATTAATTTAATTTAGAATATTATCTAATAACTTTAATTCATAAATATTTACTAATAATAATCACATCAATAAAATATTTATTTCATCAATTTCAACAATAATCACATCAAATAAATATTTATATAATTTAATAAATATTTAATATTACAATTTGAAATTCCGGATTGTTACATCCTTTTCTCCTTACAAGAATTCTGTCCCCAGAATCACAACTCAAATAATCAAATCGTCACAGGAATACATCACCCATTCTGAGTCGCCAAATACATGGTATAAACTTAAATACAAACTTAATTAATACAAGTTGTCAGGTAAAAATACGACAAAACATAGCTGAGAGTTTTAGCTCGAATATTGTCTTCTAGACAATATCCACACTCAAATTCAATTTTATTACAATTATTATCACACTATTTCATAGAATAGTGAGGACTACTAATGCAACCATCTGGACCGTCAATCCATTCCCCGATTAGTCCCATCTATATTCTCAATTCCTAAAGAGAACAAGAATAAATATTATGACTAAGATAATGCAAAATAAACTATCCTTATCCTTCAACAGAATAACAACTAATAGAATACAATAGACAACATGTTTTAGTTCAACAACTGCAGCGGAATAAGCAATCCATCAGAAGAGTCAAGTAGAGCATGATATCTACTATCTTCTATGATTTAAAAAGTTTATCATCAATTTTATCACGAGACTCGACAATAAATAATCCACATCATTGAATCATCCACGCACTTCACGGGCGATGATATTCTTTAGTATCACGACCACGAGTTATCCATGCACTACAGGCCAAGGATAATCGTGTTTTCATAAACGGTCCTGATCATACCATAAAATAATTCATCTTTGCACCCTTGGCCTAAGAGAACCCATGATCACGATCATACCAAAAATTGTCCATCAATGCACTACGGGCCAATGAGGACTTTTACCACATCATTTGTAATATTACGGTCATGATTATACCGAATAATTTATGGTCATAATCATACCAAGTCCATCTATGCAGTACGGGCCAAAGATGACTTTCACAACAATATAAGCATGAGGATGATGACAATGATATAAGAATTCAATTAAAAGAAAGAAAATGATAAATTTTTAAAGAATTATAATTTAATTTATCTAAAATTCAATAACGTCCAAATTGTCAATATGATACTTCTTTGTGGAGTAAAATTCAAGAATAATATTGTATCAAAAATGATTTGGACCGGGAAAAAATTAATTTTTATCATGAATAGTGCCCCGGGTGAATAGTAACCGAGTGAATAGTACCCCGTGAATAGTACTCCAACATGAAAAAGCTAAAACTTATCAAGAATGCTCAGAATAACATTTTCATGAAAAGATACTGGATGAAACGCAAATATCAAAGATATTCTACTAATTTCATGGAGTATATAAGCCAAAACTTTAACCAAATGAGTATAGAATTCGAAATCTGAAACGAAATAATATTACTTATATACTTCAGAGTATGGAAGAAAATATTATTTCTAACGAATACTGAACAAAAATAATATCCCTTAAGACTGTTGAACGGAAATAATATTCCTTACGAATATTAAACGTATATAATATTCCTTACGAATATTAAATGAGTATAATACTTCTTGCGAATATTGAACGAAATAAAATTTCTCACAAATACGAAAAATAATATCGTAAGCGATTATGAAATAAATAATACCCCTTATGTCAAAAAGAAGAGTATTACAACTGGTATAGCGGATATATTGTTGAAGAAAACTTTCACAGTTTTCTACACTCAAAGCTTTCTAAAACTCGAAAGAAATACGCTCAATATTATAGAAGAAGAATTCTCTGATTCTGGTGTGTTTTTCAATTCAAACTAAGCATCTTATTTATAGGAGAATGGAAAGGATACTATTTAGAAAATAAAATCACGGACGCACAGTAACTTTATTCGAACGAATTCACGGGCATGAATATGATTTTTACTATTCATTACTGTGCAATAAAATATTCTAATAAAACAAAAACTTTAAATAAAATAATATATATATATATATAATATCTACCATTCCTTATACGGCATGGCATATAACATATACACCACATGTTTATATATATATATATATATATATAATATTAATACTCCCTATCCCCCCCATTCGACATTTAATTTTTTCACACGTGTTTACTTTTTATAATATTAAATAATTTTCTACCGATTATTTTGAAAAATGGGTAAATGGGGGTCCATAAAATAAGCAAAATTTACATCAAATACTTCATAAAAATCCCCTCAATATTTTTAACAACATTTATCATCATTATTATAATTCGCAATATTTAACAATCAGGTCATTCCTAGGAAAGAGGGGGCTTTTCAATAAGGATTTCTCTCTATTGGCGCGCAATTAGATGACCAAACCTCTCATCGACAGAACTTTCTAAACATCGTTAATATTGCAAATAATAATATAAATAACTGTATCATCTCAATTATTGATTTAATAATATATAAAATATCGATAATAATTGAATCAAATAACGTGAGATACTATGCAGCAATTATTGTAGCAACAATTGAACAAAGCTGAGTGACTTCTCACGTAAGCATCAATAATAAATACCATGTGCTACTATGCAACCACGCGTATTACTGTACTTTTATATCATCGGGTATTTCAACCGTTAACGGTAAAACTTTCGTAGTTATTTTTATAAAAAGATATTTCTGTCGTTTTCTCATTCCGACAGTAACTCCGTTGTTGGCTCTACCAATGATTGTGCCGTTATACGAATATTCCCTGTTAAAATGAATATTCTCCGACCAATCGAATATTATATAACAACTTGCTTACTTTGCAAAATTTATAAATATTACCTACAACTATAACATTATCTCAAATCCACACCATAATATTCAAAAAAAATATTTCGAGAAAATTAAATCTTTATTCATAAAATTTGGGGTCTTACAGTAATCATGGCCAGGATAATAGAAAAGGTGAACTAAGTGAGAACAACTTCAATAAGAGAAGGTTTAATAATAATGGAAAGACAGCGGCACCCGTTTCCAAGGAAGAAGAACGACCATCAGTCGTATGTTTCAAATGCGGACAGGAGGGACACATCCGTCCAAACTGTAAGTAGCAACCCAAAGCATGTTTCAATTGCGGAAGAGAAGGTCACCTAGCTCGATTTTGTCGTGTAGTGAAGTCAAGTCCAGCTGGGATAGTGATGCCAAAGGATGTCCTAGAAAAGTTAAAGTCGGTAGTTTAAGTAAGAGCGTTTGTCGAAGAACCCGCACGAAGTTATCACGGGTAAGTTAATCATAAACACTTGTGAAGTTTATACCTTATTCGATATCGGTTCTACCCACTCTTTTATTTCTCCTACTTGCGCTCAATGTTTAAATTTGACTTTAGAGAAGTTAGACTTTGACTTATCGGTTAAAACTTCGTTGGGAGAAACCTTCGTTATGTCCACTGTTTATAAATCTTATTTGATTCAAATCGGCACCCTCACATTACCTGTCGATCTTATTTCCTTAAAAATACTTGTATTTGACGTAATTCTAGGGATTGATTGGTTAACTACTCATCATGCAAAAATTGATTGTTTTCGTATGGTTGTTAGCTTTCATATTCCTAACCAACCTATTATATGCGAATTCAAGCAACCAAACCATTAAAATCAATCACTGTCATCTCAAGCCATAAAGCCATTCGTTTATTGAAAAACGAATGTCAAGCTTTCTTAGCCCATGTCACGGATTTAAACAAAAATACGACAGATTTGAATGATATTTCTATTGTTAATAAATTTCCTAACGTATTCCCTGAAGAACTTCCTGGCCTACTCCCAGAGCGTGAAATTAAATTTTGTATCGACCTTGAACTCGATACAAAAACCCTCAAATATTTTTCACCAAAAACGAACGTAACAGGCTCTAAAGTCGTTGGCTCGAGCTGTTGAAAGATTACGATAATACCATTCAATACCATCTTAGAAAAGCGAACGTCGTAGCTGACGCGTTGAGTAGAAGGTTGTATACGTTTACGAGTACGACGTTGTTAACACAAAAACTTATTTCGTACGACTTACAAAAGATAGAGATAGAGTTAAAGATTCCAAGAACCTACGTGAAGATAACAAATATACGATTATAATCGACTTTAATCAATAAAGTTAAAGCCGCTTAAAGCTACAGACTCAGAGCTGATGAATGTGAAGAAGAAGGTTCAAGAGGGCGTTATTCTAGAAGCAAGAATCAATGAAGAGAGGAATCTCAACCCTCGACTTTATTGGTCTATTTGAAATCATCGATCGAGTAGGAACTGTGGCCTATAGACTCGCCTTACCGCCAAGTATGTCGCGTGTTCAAAACAAATTTTTTTTCGTATCGATGTTACGTAAATATGTGGATGACCTGAACCACATTATTGAGTTAGAACCGGACGAAATAGCAGAAGATTTAACGTATGAAGAGGTACCTGTTAAAATCTTGGATAAGAAGGAACATATTTTACGATCTAGGGTTATAACTCAAGAGTTAGAGTTTGAAATGAAATCAAGGTATTATCATCTCTTCGAACTACCAGGTACGTAAATTTTGAGGGCAAAATTTCATAAGGAGAAGAGATTGTGAGACCCTGAATTTTATGAATAAAGATTTAATTTTCTCAAAATATTTTTTAATATTATGGTGTGGATTTGATATAATGTTATAGTTGTGAGTAATATTTACAAATTTTTCAAAGTAAGCGAGTTGTTATAAAATATTTGATTGGTCGGGGAATATTCTTTTTGTCGGGAAATATTCGTATTTACTAAGACAATCATTGGTGGACACTACAACTAATTCTCGCTTGAATGAGAAAACGATAGAAATATCTTTTTATAAAAATAACTAATGAAGTTTTACTTATTATCTTTGTTGAAATACCCTAAGTGGTAAAAATACGATGTCTGCGTGTACGCATAGTAGCACACGAAGATTGATTATTGATGCTTACGTGAGAAGTCACTCAGTTATATTCAATTATTGCTACAATAATTGTCTTTGCGTAGTATTTCACGTTATTTGATTCAATTATTATGTTTATATTTTATATATTATTAAATCAATAATTGAGATGACAAGTTATTCTAATTATTATATGCATAATTAACAATGTCTAAAAAGTTCTGTCGAGGAAATGGGTTTGTTCACCTAATTGCGCGCCAATAGGGAGAAATCCTTATCAGAAAGCCCCCTCTTTCCTGGGAACGATCTGGTTGTTAATATTACGAGTTATAATAATGATGAATAGATGTTATTAAAAATATTGAAGGGATTTTTATAAAGTATTTGATGTAAATTTTGTTTATTTTATGGACCCCCATTTACCCATTTTTCAAAATAATCGATAGAAAATTATTTAATATAATAAAGGTGGGGCCACATGTGGGGCCCATGGGTGGAGGAAAATCTGAAATGGGGGACGGTTGGAGTTTACGTATGTTGGAGGGTTTGTATTATTATTATTATTATATATATAAATATTATATATATATAAGTTTTGTTTTATATATATATATATATACACACACACACACATGTGGAAGAAATGAAAAGGTTACGTGGGGGGAGGGAAAGGAATGATCACGGGGGAAGAAATTTGTTATTATGTATATATATATTATAATAAGTTTTATTTTTTATGAAAAAATAGAATATATTATATTTTATTATGCATAGTACAACAGAGTAAATCAAAAGTTTTTTTTGAATCGTCCGGGAATCGTTGCCCGTGTGCATTTAAATAGTATCATTTCCATTCTCCTATAAATAGGATGTTTAGTTAGAATTGAAAATCACACCAGAATCAAAGAATTCTTTTTCTATAATATTGAGCGTATTTCTTTCGAGTTTTAGAAATCTTTGAGTTTAGAAAATAGTGAAAGTTTTTTTCAAGAATATCCCCGCTATACCAGTTAGAATACTCTTCTTTTTGAGGTACGGGGTATTATTTATTTCATATTCTGAAGAGATATTATTTTTCGTATTCGTATGAATATTATTTCGTTCAATATTCGTAAGAAATATTATTTTCATTTAATATTCGTAAGGAATATTATATTCGTTCAATATTCGAAAGGAATATTATTTTTGTTTAATATTTGTAAGGGATGTTATTTTTGTTCAGTATTCATATAAAATAATATTTTCTTCCATACTCTGTAGTATGTAAGTAATATTATTTCGTTTCAAATTTTGAATTTTACACTCATTTTGTTAAAGTTTTGGCTTCTATACTCCATGAAATTATTAGAATATCCTTGATATTTGCGCTTCATCTAGTATCTTTTCATGAAAATATTATTCTGAGCCTTCTTGATAAGTTTTATCTTTTTCATTTTAGAGTACTATTCACGGGGTTACTATTCTCGAAATACTATTTATGGGGTACTATTCACTCGGTTACTATTCACCCAGGGCACTATTCATGACAAAAATTGATATTTTTTCGGTCCAAATCATTTTTGATACAATATTATTCTTGAATTTTACTCCACAAAGCAGTATCATGTTGACAATTTGGACGTTATTGAATTCTGGATAAATTAAATTATAAATCTTTAAAAATTTATCCTTTGCTTTTTTTTAATTGAATTCTTATATCATTGTCATCATCCTCATGCTTATATTGTTGTGAAAGTCATCTTTGGCCCGTAGTGCATAGATGGACTTGGTATGATTATGACCAGGGATTATTCGGTATAATCATGACTGTAATGTTACAAATGATGTGGTAAAAGTCTTCATTGGCGCGTAGTGCATTGATGGACAGTTTTTGGTATGATCATGACCATGGGTTCTCTTCAGCCAAGGGTGCAAAGATAAATTATATTATGGCATGATCAAGACCGTTAATGAAAACACGATTATCCTTGGCCCGTAGTGCATGGATAACTCGTGGTCGTGATACTAAAGAATATCCTTGGCCCGTAGTGAATGGATGATTCGATGATGTGGATTATTTATTAAGCTGAGTCTCAGCTATAAAATTGATGATAAACTTTTTAAATCATAGAAGATAGTAGATATCATGCTCAACTTGACTCTTTTAATGGATTGCTTATTCCGCTGCAGTTGTTGAACTAAAACTTGTTGTCTATTGTATTCTATCGGTTGTTATACTGTTGAAGGCTAAGGATAATTTATTTTGCATTATCTTAGTCATAATATTTCTTACTGGACTAGTTGAGCTCACCCTTTCTTTCACTGTTCTCTTCAGGAATTGAGAATATAGCTGGGACTAGTTGGGGAATGGATTGACAGTCCAGATGGTTGTATTAGTAGTCCTCATTATTCTATGAAATAGTGTGATAATAATTGTAATAAGATTGAATTTGAGTGTGGATATTGTCTAGAAGACAATATTCGAGCTAAAACTCTCAGCTATGTTTTGTCGTATTTTACACGACAGTTGTATTAATTAAGTTTGTATTTAAGTTTATACCATGTATTTGGCGACTCAGAATGGGTGATGTATTCCTATTTTGGGGGTGTCACAACATTATTATGGGCAATTTTGTCATTTCATTCATCTTCTTAATATGCGTGAAAAGTCCACCAGGACTTTTATCTTGGGACGGAGGGAGTATTTAATACTTGGGGTAATATGGGAAACTAAGCAATTAATGCTTACTTGAAATTCTTAAACGACTTATATTTAGGAACACAAACATTTATCATCAACACACCAAAATCAGAAGCAACAACACCAACTTCCATTTTCTTTCTACTAATTTCTTTTTACACCACTCCATCCCATCAATTCTTTCCATTTTGTTAGTGCTCCTAGATTTTGACTTCTATATCCCAACAACCAAGCTCCACAAAACCACCACCACCACTTCCGACGGCAACGATTGCGAAGGCTGCAATGAAAGATCTCAATTTTTGATGATGAAGAAGGCCCAAATCCCATACCGTTGCTTACTCACTCCTCCCTCACCATCAATCCCTTCAGTTTCCCCCAAATAGATGCCTCCATGATTGAATATCCCAACCCTAAAGATTCTAGCATGTGTTCTGGGTTTGCCAATAATAAACTAATTGTTGAACCAGAACCCTTCAGTTTCCCCCAAATAGATTCCTCCATGATTGAATATTTGGTTTTTTATTAAATTTACATGACCTCGGCTGTCAGTACTTTGTTCTGCAATTTATTTTATCATCGGAATCCTTGGTTGATGGTGGTGTTTATTTTACCATTGGGTTGTTGATGGTGATGGTTATGGGTGATGGTGGTGGTTATGGGATGGTGGCGGTCGATGGAGGTTGTGAGGAAGATGAAGTTTTTTTTTGTTATTTTTTCTCTTTTATCTGGAAAAAGGATAATAATCCCTCCATTTCAGAATATTAGATATGAAATTATACATTAATGTATTTCAATATATTTAGCGTGTTATGCTTAGGGACAATTATATATTAATTTATACATAATCCCTCCAGCTCAGTGAATTCATTAATTTATATAAATATATTTGTAAAAGTTATACATTAATGTATTTATTATTAATTTCATTATTTGTTATGTACATACATTAATTTGATTTATATTTTGGTTAATTATTTGTTATAGAATTGACAATTGTTGTGTTTTTTAATTGTTAAATATCCACCTAAGCATTTGATGTGTCCATCTAAGCATCTGATGTGGTGCCACATAAGCATTCCGTTAACTTTTAACATTTTTAGACGGAAATTTTAATTTTTGTAAAAAAGTTATAGTTCAATGAGTTGACCGTAAAAAAAATCACTTCAATGATGCATTTGTAAATCGACCCCTAGTAGAGTGGGGAAAGTGTATTTAACCCATAATTAATATGATATTTATAACTATTTGTATTAAAATTTCATGTTTTTTTTGGTACCACTGATTCATTACAATATTTGGGAGGAGGGGGGTTTGATCCCATCCTTTGCTATGCAAAGGGATGGTGCTTCCATCCTACCTATGGCTTGGATGGTAATGGGGTGGATCAGTAATTTTTTTTATCATAACTAGTTTATCTAACAAACACGTATATGTTAAAAGTAAGAAGTAACATGTGTTTTATCATAACATGTGTTAAGTAGTTTATCTATAAAATTGATATTTTCATATAATTTTTTGATATTTTCATATGAAAAGTGTCACTATAAATGTATAACGACAGTAAAAATTATCGCTATAAGATTTACAACGACAATTTTCATGTCATGTAAAAATATCAGTTTCTTTTAACTAGCATACACATATGTGTTAAAAGTGAGAAATAACATGTATTTTGAGGTTTTACTAGCATACACGTATTTTGAGGTTTTTACTTTTGAAAAATCATTAGACCTCAAACCCTTAAATAAATCAAGTAAAACAATCTTTACTTCATTTTCCAAGAAATAGTTGATCCATTTTACTCAATTTAATGTCAATCTAACTCCGACCAAGTGATGTTTTGCTGATTCTTTTATGACGGTTACTTTATTCATTTTGCAGAATCAATTTGGTGTTGTTGCAATTTTTTCGTAGATTCATATCAGTTCGATTTGGGGATGTTTATTTTTAGATTTTGACTGATTTTGAGTTTGATCTGACGTAGATGCATTTAAATATGCTTTTCCTTGACTCGTTTTGTCGATTTGATCCGGTCTTGGGTGCCAGTCCATCCATTTTCTATTCGGATCTACAGCTTTTGGGCCAGGAGTTTGTTCTTCCTATTTTGACGGTGGTCGAAAACTTCCAATCTCCTTCTTTTGGCAACTGGCGGGCCGATTTTGTTGGTGAGGAAAACCCCTCATGAGCTTGTCTGGAGCTGATTGAGACCCACCAATATTTTCATGTTTTTTTATTATTCTTTTGCCACATAAGTAATTTTTTTGATTTTTGTATTTCTTTTCAAGAGCCACGTAGGAAAAAAACTTGAAACAATTTTACAGTCGCTAGTCAATTTAACAGAATGGTTTAATTTTATATTTTTAATTAGTTTAATGTTGTAACATCCCAAAATCCGGTCTATCTTCACACCCGAATTTCGTACATCACGAATACATCTCATTCCAAACATACATCATTATATAGCTAAATATAACAACATACATTCTCAAATCCCAGGTTCTAATACCTTATAACCTCGTTCATTACAAATAATGATAATTAAATTATTCCTTACAACTTACAAGAGTGACTTTCATCCGTCACAAAGTATTCATAACAATTTTACATAAACTATCCTACAAGTCTTCGCTTGGTCTTTACGTTTATTCATATAATGAATAAATGTTCTTCTTCAGGATACCGCTTGAATCTATCTCCACAGGATCCTTTAATTCAACTACTCATACGCTGAAAATGTTTTTCATTAAAAGCAAGTGTCAGCATTCAATTGCTCAGCAAGTCATAATAGTTGAGTAAACAACATCAAGAATTTAAACATTCTTTTAAAACTTCAATAACCGAACAAAGGTTATGAAGCAACTCAAATAATAGGAATAAATTCTGATTCCTATCATTTTTAAACATTAGTTATATTCACTTTGCAATACTTTCATCCTTCTACCTTTTTCATACACATTCTGTCTGGCTAGAATCATTAGCACAAACTTAACAATAACGGTTCATGAATAAACATAATATTTTCATATTGAACAGTTCAATCACAGAACAATTCATCTCATAGAAACACCGAAGTGTAAAAATTATGGCACAAGGCCTCATACATTCTACCACCTTGTACAAATATCACACATTTACACATAGATAAAACTTCTCAAGTTCAACATCTGAGAAAGTTTAAGAAACTAACATTCATATTAAAAATGAATGGAAGTTAGGAAACTTTCCTTACGCACAGCTATAACTTACAGTTTACGCTGAACTGCTCATCGCAATCCCTATATATCACATAAGGAATATCACATACATCAATTAGTCATAAACTTGATTTACGCATTGGTTTAAACTTAACTTTACTACTTATGATTCGTGTGTATAACCTAAGTTCACGTAACCATCCTTCTTTACCATTTTACGACGTTATGATGTACAGAGATGTCTTAACCCATACGATCATCATCTTTGATGATTTACATCCTTATCTTCTTCTTATAACCTTTCTAGGACTTAACACACATCAAGTCTCTACTAGTATTCCATATGGTACTCTAAGTGGTTTCCCACAAACAACCAACAATCTAGTTTCTCGTCTCATCTATATTGTCTTTCACAGCGAGTTAGATTGGTTGCTAGTTCGTATTAACCTTTGCTCTCTAAATGAATTGTTTAGCCTATCTCCCATATGTCAACCATTAAAGATTACGATTGTACCACAACTTAAACTTAACTTATCTGAACCATTAAAACTATAATGTACGTTAAGTTGATTTCCTCATTCCTTATGGCTTTCTGGCAACTAAATGCCATACCTCAGGATTTATTCCTTATCGTCTAAGTTATACAGTCTTTTGTATACCTAGAACGATCATTCAATGTTAATACTATGCGTTCATAGTGTTAAGCTTTTTACATTACCTTATTCAAATCTTATAATGTAAGACCCCGAATTTTATGAAATGAAAGTATTCAATTTTCTTATAATTATTATTCTATTTAGTAAATGGTTAAATTGATAAAAGGATAAAGTAAAGGGTGATATGTGAAAATTTTACAAAGTAAGCAAGTTGTCATAAAATATTCGTTTGGCCGGGTGTCGACGTCGGGATTTTTAAATGTCCCTTTTTGTTACTTGTTCTTTTGTGTTCTCATTTTAGGTGAGATTTGTTTGAAAAAATAAGTGAAAAAGGTCCGACATGTATAATGTTGACAATGGACTGTTAAGAGTCGCCAGTTGGTTTTTTAAATGGTTGTACCAACACAACCGAGAAAAGGTTTTCACATTGACCCAGTGATGTGACATTGATAAACGGGTCGGCGAAACCGAGATTCATTAGGGTCCGGGGACTTGGTTATATGGAGGGAAGGTGTTAGGCACCCCCCGACATCTGTGTTACCACGGTGACCGCCTCTTTTTAAGAAACTATTATCTAAATGTGTGTGTGAGCATGGAATTGATGTCTTTATTATTTGGAAGTAGTCAGGAGGCCTCGTTCGCACCTATATACATTGTGGTTTGAATTTATGTAAAAATTCAGTTTTTAGCAAGATATAGCAATGATGTTTTATAAAAAGGTTTTTCAAACTCTGATGCTCAATAGTAATTGAGACCTTTTACATTCATATTTTATTAAGTGTTCAGCTTGATTGATTTTATTTTACGGATGCGAGGCATCTGTACGAAAATAATATATAAAATAATGCCGACTTCCTCGTGGGTATGGAAACCATCTGAAGAAATTCAGACATCGCAGAATAATTTACAAGCTGCTTACAGCTGAAAATGTCCATCACGGGAACCGAATCTAGATCCAATAGGCTGAATCTGTGATCACATGATTCCTAGACGCACATGATACCGCAATTTGATTGAAAGCAGTAAGCAGGTATATATATAAAAGCCGTAAATATATATATATAGACATGATCACCAACCACGAAGCACCTCCATGGGGGATCAAAAATGTAAATAAAGCTGTAAAAGCTATCAACCACCACGTAGGAAATTTCAGGTGGGACAAAACGTAAATAAAGCTGTAAAGCTATCAACCACCACGGAGGAAACACCAGGCGGGACGAAATGTAAATAAAGCTGTACAAAGCAATCAACTGCCACGAAGTGAACTCCAGGCAGGACGAAACGTAAAGAAAGCTGTAAAAGCGATCAACCACCACAAAGTGAACTCCAGGTGGGATTAAAATATATATATATATATAAGCAATAAACGCACCGGATGTAAAATCCAGGCTCATCGAACAGAGTTCAACAACAGTTCATATATATAAGTATATATATATAAGCAAGTAAATGCTAGGATGTAAAATCGGGCTCATCGAACAAAAGTCCAAAACACACGCTTAATATATATAAATGTATAAATATATATTAAAGCGAAGAAACGCCTCCGCATCAAAGTCAGGCTCATCGAACAAAGTTCGACACACAAGATATATATATATATATATATATATATATATATAAGCAAATAAACGCTCCTGCATCAAATGCTCAGGCTCAATCGAGGCATAACTCGATAATGTTAGTCCATATATATAAATATATATATATATATAAACCAAATAAAATCATAAATAAACGCTCCATCAAGTCTCAGGCTCAATCGAGGCATAACTCGATAATGTTAGTCCATATATATAAATATATATATATATATATAAAGCCTAAATAAAACCACGCATCAAGTCAGGAAACACATGCAACCACGACTCTCAACGTGAAGAAGGGTGTGTGCAAAGATGAAGAAAGACTCTAAGGTGTGTGAGAAGCCTTACAGTTGACTGCCAAAGAAGTCTTCTATATCTTTAAAGTTGGTAAACATTGGCTCTTGTAGGTACAAAAGTAACTATATATGAGCTCACAGGTGTTTAAAATGAGAAATTGCACTGTATGGGGTGAGTGCGGAGCAAATTGGGCAGGGATTCCTCGCCGTTTTCTCTTGTAAAATGGCCACCCCAAGCCCTCTATTTATATAGGGTGGACCTGCGGCTCAGCCGCAGGTGTACCAGAGGCAACCCAGGTGGGCCCGAGTTTTTCGGGTCGAGTTGTCTCGTAGTACGTGCACACGGGCACTGTAATGTCCACTCGAACTTTCAGAAGCGCAATCCGGGCATCCGATTGAGGTATACAGAACCTATTTCGGACCGCCGTTATCGAGAGTTGTACAATGGTATGGGATTAGAGATTGTAAGAAGTCATTGAAGATGGGACGATGCCTTCCGGTCTTCAAGCTTCAAATTCCATCCGTTACCCTGCACAATAGTCACTCGGGATTGTTTTTTCTTGGCTCTTGTGGGACGTCGTTGTGTAGAAATGTGATGAAATGTTGAGACGACGTGACATGGCATCGTGTTGGCGAGATGACGATGTTTCCCCTCACCGGTGTTATCGCCGATTTGGGCTGATAAAGCAGACGTTTCTCAAGGCTTCGCTGAGATTAGACTACTGCATTTGTTGAAGGTCCTCAGGGTCATCTCTGAGGTGTGCCTATCCTCCCGGTGTTATATCCGGGTTGGTACAGAGTATATCGCTGTGAGCGATGAGATTGAAGCTGGTTGCATTTGAAACAAACATTTCCGGGGTTATCGCCGAAACTGCATTCCTTGGGGTAATCACCAAAGTTGGTGGCTATTCCCATGATTGGGACTGAGACTGGATACCTCGGGGTTATCTCCGAGATTAATCGGTCTTCTCCGATGTGTGTTCCGGTATTGGATCTCGCCTCGGGGTTATCTCCAGGTTGGAATTGTTACTCTCGGTGTGTGTTAAAGGTTGATCTTTGAACTTCCGGTAGTATCCGGTATGGATATGGATTGTCTTTCGTGGTTCCCTCTTAAAAGGCGAATCGTCATACGCAATGTTAGTGTGGCAAGATGAAGAAAATTTCGAGTGTCTACAGATGCCCTCTTTATCATACTCATGCATGGCGATGCATGGGTGGGATAAAGAATCCTAGACACTTGAAACACAACAAGACAAACATGGTACTATGTGTAGCATGATGCAAATGTATGATGCATGTGTATGCAGGTGTAGCCCAATATCTTTGGGGATGATTAACTTGGCTCCTGTTTAGCTTCAACTGGGGATTGGCAATGATGACCAGATTTGATGTGTAATCCGAATCTGTTAGGATGTTGATGTTGGGGTTATCACCAAATTCCTGTGTCCTTGATAATGACTTGATCCTGAAGATGTACCTCTTATGTGTAAGAGATCTGTGGGGATAAAGCTTGATCTGCTTGAGGATGTGTATATAATATTCCATCATCGATCATCCTTGATAACATTGACTTTTCCTGGTTGGTATCGTCAGGACATGTCAAGATTCTGTCAGATTTACTGCCAAAATCAAATGTTGTCAGGGATGCCTGACCTTCGTTGACGTGTACTTCACCGATATGTGAATCAACGGCTGAAAAATCATGTGGGATAGACTCTCAATATTGCTTGACCTTCGCTGACGTGTGAATCAACGATCGATACTCTGTGGGTAGATTGTCAAGGTTGCTTAACCTCCGCTGACATGTGAATCAACGGAACATTGCATTGTGACTCCCGCCGGGGATCCGCTGGGGAATATAAGTAATCGAGTATGAAATCCTCGAATAGCTCTAGAGCTCCGATAGGTTTAATCGCTATCGGCTGAGATAACATCAAGGCTGCTTGACCTTCATTGATATGTGTGTCAACGGATGAGCATGCATTGTAACCCCCACCGGGGCTTCACGTTGTAACCCCCGTCGGGGATCTACGTTGAGATCATCGTTGATGTGTGTAGCAGCGGCTGGTCATCGGATGGCTTTCGATGCTCTGTTGGGTTTGCTTCCAATGGTTATGATGATATCAAGGCTGCTTGACCTTCGCTGATTTGTGTGTCAACGGATAAGCATGCGTTGTACCCCCCGCCGGGGATCTACATTAATCTTTTAGGCTAATGACCCGGAATTGGCGGCATTGGACCTGTACAAGGTATTGCCAGATGTGATTTGTAACAAATGAGATCATTGGCAAGGTATACCTCATGTTCGAGTGACTACCAATGAGTGATGTATAGACTCAAAGTTTCATCTGAGAATACCCGGATTGCATGTTGTTTTGCTCAATCGCGTGGCATTTTTATTCCCGATTTAACCTTTCTAGTCTGCAAGAACTCCTTTGCAACTCGAACTGAACCGAGCCGGAGGGGTGGGTGCTCTATTTAGGAGAGCGTACTATTAGGAGCACCACAGGGGAGATTCGTATGCCGATATTGCCTCCTGCCAGGCGTCATTGGCCTGTATCGCAGTCACCCGTCACTGATATCTCATTGTTGGGGGTTGACGGTTTTGCATTATCAGAGGGTCCATGTACTCAGGAGACGTTCCAATGTTGGTGGTTCCCTCGTACTATCGGAGCCCAGTCCCGCGCCACACAGTTTATGGGGGATATGATTCCAGGATCCGTGATGATGACGAATTGGATAGCTTGTGTCAGAGATCCGACTCATATTACACAGATTGATAGTTTGACCCGGTAGTTGGACCAAGCAAACATATTTATTCGGCATTTGGGCAGAGATCCGGCAGAGGCGGCTTCATTTGATCCTTCCAGCTCAGGCGCTGGCCCCTCAGATGACCCATTCATTTTTGCCGCAGATCCTCCTTTATATAGGCCTGACATCCTTGTTGATAGAGATCTAGTGACTCAGGAGGAGTTACATCAGGTGGACAGGATTGCTGATGTGGACATTGACACCATTGTCTTCTTCTGATGTGTATTCTCGTTATATCTTTTGATAGGCCTCTGTTAGATATTAGGTGGTTGTGCCCCATTCTCGCTATATCTTTTGATAGGCCTCTGTTAGTAGTAGGGCGTCTGTGCCCCATTTCCCTGTATTTGTAGCTGTATAGAGATGATGTATTAGATGATGATATACTTAGGAATGTATGCACAGTTTTTCATTCCCTATATCATATTGCCATCCATTATCTGCTATGCATGTATAATGTTATGCATATATATGTATGTCCAGAGATATTCAGCATTGACCCCTGGATGGTCTTGTGACACAGCCCGTACAGATATCTTCTTCGATCGTTAGCCGTATAGATCATACCCCACCATCATTGGTGGCATTAGGTATGCGATCGTGGTATGATAGCATGTCACCATCAGACAGGGTGAATGTAGATTATTTACTGCAACATACCATGACATTATTGTTGTTTCAGGTTCTCGCAAGGTTTGTGGACGGGATGCTAGAGCATTGGATACCGGATAGGCAGGTTTTTCGATTCGGGACCCATGAGTTGACTCCTACTCTAGAGGAGTATGCACGATTGACGATGTTGCCATTAGACAGACCTTGCGTGCATATGGTTTTGGGAGACATGAGTAGACGGTTCATTACTCTTACTGGATTGCGGCGCAGAGTATTGCAGGATGAGCTGACATCTGGCCATGTGATATCCCAGCATTTTCTGTATGATAGATTTAGCTCTGAGGATAGCTATTCACGACATTCCGGGGATTTTACCGCACCGGAGGATCATTAGTGTTTAGCCAGGGTTGATGTACTGCTGTTATGTGTACTGTCGTATGTCTATATGCCACGGTATATGGATGAGATAGACATAGGTGTCATCATGGCTTTGAGAGCTCTCAGGGAGGGTCGTACCATTATATCGATGATCATAGCAGAGACCCTGCGGTCAGCATGATATCTACTATCTTCTATGATTTAAGAAGGTTTTCATCAACTTTATCGCTGAGACTTAGCTTAATAAATAAACCACATCATCGAATCATCCATGAACTACGGGCCAAGGATATTCATGTAATCATCAATTGTCATGATTATACCGAATAATCACTGGTTATAATCATACCAACCACTGTCCATCAATGCACTACAGGCCAATGAGGACTTTTACCACATCATTTGTAACATTATGGGTCATGATTATACCGAATGATCCCTAGTCATAATCATACTAATTAACAGTCCATCTATCCACGTAAGCCAAAGATGACTTTCATCACAATATAAGTATGAAGATGATGACAATGATATAAGAATTCAATTAAATGAAAGCAAAGGATAAATTTTATAGATTTATAATTTAATTTATCCAGAATTCAATAATGTCCAAATTGTCAACATGATACTGCTTTGTGGAGTAAAATTCAAGAATAATATCCATGTGTCAAAAATAATTTGGACAGAAAAGAAATAAATTTTTCGGTGAATAGTACCCTGTGAATAGTACTTCGGGAATAGTACCCCGTGAATAGTACCCCAGCATGAAAAGTGCCCCGAATACCCAAGTGAATAATATTTGAGTGAATAGTAATTAGATGAATAGTATCTCGGCATGAAAAGTGTCCCGAATACCCGAGTGAATAATATTTTAGTGAATAGTAATCGGGTGAATAGTAACCCGTGAATAGTATCCCGGTGAAAATATTGATATTTAATAAGAGAGTTCATATCAATATTCCAATGAAATGATACTGGATGAAGCGTAAAACTCAAAGATATTCCACTAATTTTAAGGATTATAGAAGCAATACTTACCAATGTAAGTTTAGATTTTAGAATATGAAAAGAAATAGCATACGAAACTATAAATGGATTTTCACCTGTCATACGGTACGTAATCCGCGTAGACAGGTTATTCCGACATATTAAAGGATGAATACGAAAAATAGTATTCCTTATGAATATAAAAGAAATAATACCCCTTACCTTAATAGAAGACTGGATACTGCAGTAGTGAAGTAGCAGAATACTCTTCTTCTTGCTCTCTATAGTTTCTCTTGTGAGTCTCAGTGAATTGGTGAGAATGAAAGAAGAATTAAGCTTCTATTTATAGAAGAAATGACTAAAATAGTAACTAATTCACGAACGGTCCAGATTGATTTACTATTAGAACGGACGGTCCAAATTGATTACTATTAAAACCACAACTGACGATCTAGATTGATTTACTTTTAAAACCACCACCGACGGTCCAGATTGAATTACTATTAAAACCACCACCGACGATCCAGATTGATTTACTATTAAAACTGTGATAACCCGGGATTTCAAATAATCCAAATTTCACGAATAATTTTTTTTTTTAATATTGACTGTTAATATTGTACTGTGTATCTATGATACGAGTCTGGAGAATTAGTTAATTTGTGTATTGACTGAGAAATTAGAGTAGAGTTGTGCTTAACAGCTTTAGAAACCCTAACCCTAATTTCTGGATAGGGATTCGATAAAAAATAAAATTAAAATAATTATTTTAATAAGTATGTGTTTGTACTGTATAAAAATGTTGATCAATAATTGATTGGATAAGGTTTGTAATTAATAAACCCTAATAAGGGATTAGAAACCCTAATCTTAGATTTAAAAAACCAAAGGTACAGTTAAAAAACCCTAATTATACGCTGGGAAACCCTAATTGAAAATTCGGGAATCCTAAACCCTAATTAGGAAACCCTAATCCTATTTGGCAAGCATAAGGTGTTTATTAAACTTAAAATATGATTAGAAAAGTGTAAGACCCCGAATTTTATGAAATAAAATATTCAATTTTTCTATTCAGTAAATAGTTAAATTGATAAAAGGTTAAAGTTAAGGGTGATATGTGAATTTTTTTTCAAAATAAGCAAGTGGCTATAAAATACTTATTGTTATAGGGAAATATTCGTTTGGTCGTGGAATATTCTTGTTGTCGAGAATATTAAATGCGGCAGCAGTATGACCATTGTGGGCCCCATAACGAATAAGCGTCGGATGAAGAAAATGACAAGTTTGAGTTTTTATAAATAACGCAGCGTAGTTATTCTGAATTAACGTTGTTGGATTACTTGGTGGTTAAAATCTGATGTCTGGTGGTTGCACTGATAGCATTTGGGTATATACAGATGTTTTGAATTATTGATTCTTACGTGAAGGCCTTTACTCAATAATTATTCACGATAATTCTTGTTCAATATTTTATTTTATTGATTCAATAATTCTTTGCGTTGATATTTTATATTATTGTTGTTTCAATAATTGTCACTTTCGACATTTTTCCATTATCGGATCAATAATTCATATTATTTGAATAATATTATTAGATAACATTATTGGCAATGTCTAGAAAGTTCTATCAAGGAGAGGTTTGGTCACCTAATTGCATGCCAGTAAGGAGAAATCCTTATCGGAAAGCCCCTCTTCCTGAAACTGCTGGTTGTCATAATTGTGATTACATAATATTATTTGTGAATAATTAATTATTGATTTATAAGAAATATTTATTTGATTTATATAAATGATGGATTTATTTATGTGGTTATAAATGAAGGAATTATTGTTGAGGTATTTTATAAGTATTTTGTCGGATTGGAGGTATTAAAAGATCAAATCAGTGTTCTTAAAGCTCTATTGCATGAGTTATAATTTTAATCCGACCGTTGGATCGTTGTGATTTTTGGATATGTTATACATATATAATTTGAGTATATGTCCACAAATTTTGAACCGTTAAAAATGAACGAATGATTTGTTATGGATTTTTAGAGTGTTGAAAATCGTCCGTTTATGGATTTCGAATATTTTCTGTCTAGAATTTGGAAAAACTTTCTTCTACAAAGTTGTAGAGAATTCGATTTCGTGTGGAATGTACATAAAATTCGTATTTTTCTGATAAGCGGGCTATTTTCTATGAATTATTGAAGTTTTGGAAAATAAAATAATTTTTATTTAAATTTGGGTGAGACCCACTTTTGGTTGTGTTGGAAAACATGGCTAATTTTTTGTTGGGCCCCAAGGGTGATGGTCATTGATTTTTCAACGTGGCTTGCATAGGGAGAAAAAAAAAAGATTATAATAATATTTTATTATTTAGTTTGCTTCGGCGTGCTAATATTTTCCTATAAATAGAGGGCTAAGTTAGAATTGAAAATCAAACCAGAAACATAAGCTTTCTCTCTTTCTCTCTCTATATTATCGAGCGTATTTTGTGAGTATTTAGATACTTTGAGAGTTGTTGTTTAAGATGCAAGCTTCCTTCTGACTTTTTTATCCTAGATATTCCAATCGTAAATCTTCTTTCTTTTTGAGGTAAAGACATGTGATGTAAATTATCTTAAATCTGGATGAGAAGAGAATTTAGAACCACAATTATGATTATGAGTTATTCACACGATTGTGAACATGAACTGTTGATTGATGTTACAGGGATAAAATATTGTTGGTGGAATTTTAACTTAGAGAAGATAATATACTTTATGGTCTATTTGACTCTTCTAATAGATTGTTCTTTCCGCTGCAACTATGGTTGAAAATTTTTATCATCTACCATATGTTCTAAATCTCTGATTTATTACTGATGAAGACTATTGATAATTTAATTATCTTTAGTCATGATATTCTTTACTGAGCTAGTTGTGCTCACCCTTTTGCTTCACAATTCCTTTCAGGTAATAAGAGTGTAGCTGAGTCGAGCGGGGATAACAGGGGAATAGAACGGTGATCTCTAGATGTGGAGATTCTCCCTAAACAACATAGAAAAGTGTGTTGTATACATCATTTAGTAGTTATATTTGGTGAATCAAATAGGATGAGGCGAACCCAACGTTGGAAGGGTGTTTTGCCACTATCATACAAGATGTTTAATGACATACAATCTCGTATTATCATAAGACAGGGTTGTGCACATCCACCTTCTGAGTATATCTACGAGCACTACCTATATGATCTTGGAGTTTGGTTGAAATATAATTTTCAATTGCAGACAGTGGAGATAGTTATATGTCAAGAGAAGACTCACCATTGGAAAGAACATGATAGTAATCTTCTCGTTTTTCTTTGGGGTCTATTGGGTCAACCAAGGATAATTCTGTGGGCATATGATATCTATTATAACCCAGACGCATGGCCTCCCATGTACGAAGGTTTCCTTGAGCACTTTCCAAAGATTTTAATTTCTAAAACAGTTATTGACTGTACCTTTATGTAATGTATCAATGTGAGGTGATGTCCATAGTTGGGACATAAGTCACAGTTGGTATTAAAACTCACAGTATATGTGTTGTTGTATTTTGTACGACAATTGTAGTAATAAAGTTGTAGTTGTTTTCTGTACCATGTATTTGGCGACTCAGAATAGGTTGGATGGATTGGACCTATTTTGGGGCGTTATATTTAATATCGTAGCTTAGGGATATGGTCTCTGGCGGAGATCGGGGAATAGAACTAGGAGGGGAGAGATGAGCAAATCCTTCGCTAGTGTGTGTCCTACCTAAGCTTATTTTTTATCTTAAGTTAATATTAGGATATTATGTGATATGTTAATTTGTTCAATTAACCCTTGTTTTGAAGTTGTATTCTAGAATGATATCCGAAATACGGGGAGATGAGCAATGGAGAAATCATGAGGATAGGGAGATAGAATCTGAAGCAAAGTAAGGTATTAACTCTTTGAAATACCAGTACGTAAATTTAGGGATAAAATTTCATAAGGAGGGAAGATTGTAAGACCGAATTTTATGAAATAAAAGTATTCAATTTTTCTTATAATTTCTATTAGAAAATGGTTAAATTGATAAAAGGTTAAAGTTAAGGGTGATATGTGAAATTTTTTCAAAATAAGCAAGTGGTTATAAAATACTTATTGTTATCGGGGAATATTAGTTTGGTCGTGGAATATTCTTGTTGTTGTGGGAATATTAAATGCACGGTAGCATCCATTGTGGGCCCCATAATGTAATAAGCGTCGGGATGAAGAAAAGCGACAAGTTTGAGTTTTTATAAATAATGGCGTAGTTATTACTGGTTAACGTTGTTGGATTACTTGGTGGTTAAAATACAAGATGTCTGGTGGTTGCACAAAAGAGTGGCACTGTGGTTATACGAAAGATTTTTGAATTATTGATTCTTACGTAAAAGGCCTTTACTCAATAATTATTACGATAATTCTTTGCTCAATATTTTATTTTATTGATTCAATAATTCTTTGCGTTGATATTTTATATTATTGTTTTTTCAATAATTGTCACTTTGCACATAGATTTCCCATTATCGGATCAATAATTCATATTATTTGAATAATATTATTAGATAACATTATTGGCAATGTCTAGAAAGTTCTATCAAGGAGGTTTTGGTCACCTAATTGCATGCCAAGAAGGAGAAATCCTTATCGAAAGCCCCTCTTCTGAGGGCTGCTGGTTGTCATAATTGTGATTACTGTAATATTATTTGTGAATAATTAATTATTGATTATATAAGGAAATATTTATTTGATGCGGATATAAATGATGGATTTATTTATGTGGTTATAAATGAAGGAATTAGTGTTGAGGTGTTTTATAAGTATTTTTGTCGGAATGGAGGTATTAAAAGATCAAATCGGTATTTTTAAAGCTATATTGCATGAGTTATAATTTTAATCCGAATAGTTGGATCGTTGTGATTTTTGGATATGTTATACATATATAATTTTTATATGTCCACAAATTTTGAACCATTAAAATGAACGAATGATTTGTTATGGATTTTTAAAAGGTGTTGAAAATCATCTGTTTATGGATTTCGAATATTTTACATCTAGAATTTGGAAAAACTTTCTTCTACAAAGTTGTAGAGAATTCGATTTTAGTGTGGAATGGACATAAAATTCGTATTTTTTACGATAAGCAGGGCTATTTTCTATGAATTATTGAAGTTTTGGAAAATAAAATAATTTTTATTGAAATTTGGTGAGACCCACTTTTGGTTGGTGTTGGGAAAGGTGGCTAATTTTGGAATTGGGCCCCAAGGTGTGATGGTACTGCTTGATTTTCAACGTGGCTTGCATATGGAGAAAAAAAAAGATTATAATAATATTTTATTATTTATTTTGCTTTTTGGTGTTAATATTTTCCTATAAATAGAGTGCTTATGTTAGAATTGAAAATCAAACCAGAAACATAAGCTTTCTCTCTTTCTCTCTCTATATTATCGAGCGTATTTTGTGAGTATTTAGATACTTTGAGAGTTGTTGTTCGGTACAAGCTTCCTTCGGCTTTATATCTGATATTCCAATCAGAAATACTGCTCTTTTGAGGTAAAGACAGGTGATAAAAATTATCTTCGTCCTGGATACGAAGAGGAATTTAGAACCACAATTATGATTATGAGTTATTCACACGATTGTGAACATGAACTGTTGATTGATGTTACAGGGATAAAATATTGTTGGTGAAATTTTAACTTAGAGAAGATAATATACTTTATGGTCTATTTGACTCTTCTAATAGATTGTTCTTTCCGCTGCAACTATGGTTGAAAATTTTTATCATCTACCATATGTTCTAAATCTCTGATTTATTACTGATGAAGACTATTGATAATTTAATTATCTTTAGTCATGATATTCTTTACTGAGCTAGTTGTGCTCACCCTTTTGCTTCACAATTCCTTTCAGGTAATAAGAGTGTAGTATTTAAATTGGGGATAACGGGGAGAATAACGTAGGGTCCAGAATCGGTGATCTCTAGATGTGGATGACATCCCTAAACAACATATTGAAAACCTAAGATGTGTTATACATATTATCATTTTTGATAGTTATATTTGGTGAATCAAATAGGATGAAAGTGAACCCAACGTTGGAAGGGTGTTTTGCCACTATCATACAAGATGTTTAATGACATACAATCTTGTGTTATCGTCATAAGACGAGGGTTGTGCATCCACCTTCCGAGTATATCTACGAGCACTACCTATATGATCTTGGAGTTTATTTGAAATATAATTTTCAATTGGAGACAGTGGAGATAGTTATATGTCGAGAGAAGACTCACCATTGGAAAGAACATGATAGTAATCTTCTTGTTTTTTTCTTTGGGGTCTATTAGATCAACCAAGGATAATTCTGCGGGCATATGATATCTATTATAACCTAGAGATTAATGGCCTCCCATGTACGAAGGTTTCCTGAGCACTTTCCAAAGATTTTAATTTCTAAAACAATTATTATTTGTACGTTTATGTAATGTATCAATGTGAGGTGATGTCCATAGTTGGGACATAATTCACAGTTGGTATTAAAACTCACGATATATGTGTTGTTGTATTTTGTACGACAATTGTAGTAATAAAGTTGTAGTTATTTTACATACCATGTATTTGGCGACTCGAGAATAGGTTGGATGGATTGGACCTATTTTGGGGCGTTACATTTGGTATCGAGCTTAGGGATATGGTCTCTGGCGGAGATCGGGGAATAGAACTAGGAGGGAGAGATGAGTAAATCCTTCGCTAGTGTGTGTCTACCTAAGCTTATTTGTTTCGACTCATAATATTAGGATATTATGTGATATGTTAATTTGTTCAATTAACCCTTGTTTTGAAGTTGTATTCTAGAATGATATCTCAAATACGGGAGATGAGCAATGGAGAAATCATGATGATAGATAGAAGATGGAAGCAAGGTATTCTTAACTCTTTTGAAATACCGTCACGTAAATTTGGGATAAAATTTCATAAGGAGGGGAGATTGTAAGACCGAATTTTATGAAATAAAAGTATTCAATTTTTATATTCTATTCAGGTAAATGGTTAAATTGATAAAAGGTTAAAGTTAAGGGTGATATGTGAAATTTTTTCAAAATAAGCAAGTGGTTATAAAATACTTATTGTTATCGGGGAATATTAGTTTGGTGGTGGAATATTCTTGTTGTGCAGGAAAATTAAATGCGACGGTACGCATCCATTTATGGGCCCCATAATGTAATAATAGCTGTCGGGATGAAGAAAAAACACAAGTTTGAGTTTTTATAAATAACGGCGTAGTTTTTACTGTTAACGTTGTTGGATTACTTGGTGGTTAAAATACGATGTCTATTGGTGCCACGATGCTTTTACGCGGGTTATACGATATTTTTGAATTATTGATTCTTACGTGAAAGGCCTTTACTCAATAATTATTACGATAATTCTTGTTCAATATTTTATTTTATTGATTCAATAATTGCTGCGTTGATATTTTATATTATTGTTGTTTCAATAATTGTCACTGCACAGTATTTCCCATTATCAGATCAATAATTCATATTATTTGAATAATATTATTAGATAACATTATTGGCAATGTCTAGAAAGTTCTATCAAGGAGAGGTTTGGTCACCTAATTGCATGCCAGTAAGGAGAAATCCTTATCGGAAAGCCCCCTCTTTCCTGGGAACTGCCTAGTTGTCATAATTGTGATTCTGTAATATTATTTGTGAATAATTAATTATTGATTTATAAGGAAATATTTATTTGATGCGGATATAAATGATGGATTTATTTATGTGGTTATAAATGAAGGAATTACTGTTGAGGTGTTTTATAAGTATTTTGTCGGATTGGAGGTATTAAAAGATCAAATCAGTGTTCTTAAAGCTCTATTGCATGAGTTATAATTTTAATCCGACCGTTGGATCGTTGTGATTTTTGGATATGTTATACATATATAATTTGAGTATATGTCCACAAATTTTGAACCGTTAAAAATGAACGAATGATTTGTTATGGATTTTTAGAGTGTTGAAAATCGTCCGTTTATGGATTTCGAATATTTTCTGTCTAGAATTTGGAAAAACTTTCTTCTACAAAGTTGTAGAGAATTCGATTTCGTGTGGAATGTACATAAAATTCGTATTTTTCTGATAAGCGGGCTATTTTCTATGAATTATTGAAGTTTTGGAAAATAAAATAATTTTTATTGAAATTGGGTGAGACCCACTTTTGGTTGTTGGGAAAGGTGGCTAATTTTTGGGTGGGCCCCAAGGGTGATGGTGCATTGATTTTTCAACGTTGGCTTGCGTAGGGAGAAAAAAAAATTATAATAATATTTTATTATTTAGTTTGCTTTGCGTGTTAATATTTTCCTATAAATAGAGGCTAAGTTAGAATTGAAAATCAAACCGAAACATAAGCTTTCTCTCTCTCTCTCTATTATCGAAGCGTTATTTTGTGAGTATTTAGATACTTTGAGAGTTGTTGTTGGTCTGAATACTTCCTTGGCTTTTCATCGATATTCCAATCGAAATCTTCTTCTTTTGAGGTAAAGGCAATTGATAAAAAATTTATCTTAAATCACGGATACTGAAGAGAATTTTAGAACCACAATTATGATTATGAGTTATTCATATGATTGTGAACATGAACTGTTGATTGATGTTACGAGGATAAAATATTGTTGGTGGAATTTTAACTTAGAAGATAATATACTTTATAGTCTATTTGACTCTTCTAATAGATTGTTCTTTCCATTTGCAACTATGGTTGAAAATTTTTATCATCTACCATATGTTCTAAATCTCGATTTATTCTTGATGAAGAAAGCTATTGATAATTTAATTATCTTTAGTCATGATATTCTTTCTTGAGCTAGTTGTGCTCACCACTTTTTAACTCACAATTCCTTTCGGGTAATAAGAGTGTATTATGGTTTGAGTCGGCCCAGGGGATAACGAGGGGAATAGAAACTGGTGATCTCTAGATGTGGAGATTCTCCTAAAACAACATAGAAAAGTGTAATTGTATACACCTATTTAGTAGTTATATTTGGTGAATCAAATTTTGGTGATGAGGCGAACCCAACGTTGGAAGGTGTTTTGCCACTATCATACAAGATGTTTAATGACATACTGATCTTGTGTTATCATAAAGGCGAGGTTGTGCATCCACCTTCCGAGTATATCTACGAGCACTACCTATATGATCTTGGAGTTTGGTTTGAAATATAATTTTCAATCTGAGAGCGGTGGAGATAGTTATATGTCGAGAAAGACTCACCATTGGAAAGAACATGATAGTAATCTTCTCGTTTTTTCTTTGGGGTCTATTGGGTCACCCAAGGATAATTCTCGTGGGCATATGATATCTATTATAACCCATTCGCATGGCCTCCCATGTATGCGAAGGTTTCCTTGAGCACTTTCCAAAGATTTTAATTTCTAAAACAGTTATTGACTGTACCTTTATGTAATGTATCAATGTGAGGTGATGTCCATAGTTGGGACATAAGTCACAGTTGGTATTAAAACTCACAGTATATGTGTTGTTGTATTTTGTACGACAATTGTAGTAATAAAGTTGTAGTTGTTTTCTGTACCATGTATTTGGCGACTCAGAATAGGTTGGGATGGATTGGACCTATTTTGGGGGCGTTACATTTGGTATCGAGCTTAGGGATATGGTCTCTGGCGGAGATCGGGGAATAGAACTAGGAGGGGAGAGATGAGTAAATCCTTCGCTAGTGTGTCCTACCTAAGCTTATTTGTTGGTCAGTCATAATATTAGGATATTATGTGATATGTTAATTTGTTCAATTAACCCTTGTTTTGAAGTTGTATTCTAGAATGATATCTGAAATACAGGAGATGAGCAATGGAGAAATCATGAGGATAGGGAAGATGGAAGCAAGGTATTCTTAACTCTTTGAAATACCAGGTACGTAAATTTCGGGGATAAAATTTCATAAGGAGGGAAGATTGTAAGACCCCGAATTTTATGAAATAAAAGTATTCAATTTTTCTATTCAGTAAATGGTTAAATTGATAAAAGGTTAAAGTTAAGGGTGATATGTGAAATTTTTTTCAAAATAAGCAAGTGGCTATAAAATACTTATTGTTATCGGGGAATATTCGTTTGGTCGTGGAATATTCTTGTTGTCAGAGGAATATTAAATACGACGGTAGCATCCATTTATGGGCCCATAATGAGAATAAGCTGTCGGATGAAGAAAGCGACAAGTTTGAGTTTTTATAAATAACGGCGTAGTTATTCCGAATTAACGTTGTTGGATTACTTGGTGGTTAAAATAAAATATCTGATGTCTGGTGGTTACGCGATGGCACACGGTGTTATACGATATTTTTGAATTATTGATTCTTACGTGAAAGGCTTTACTACTCGATAATTGTTACGATGAATTCTTTTGTCAATATTTTATTTTATTGATTCAATAATTCTTTGCGTTGATATTTTATATTATTGTTTTTTCAATAATTGTCACTGCACAGTATTTCCCATTATCAGATCAATAATTCATATTATTTGAATAATATTATTAGATAACATTATTGGCAATGTCTAGAAAGTTCTATCAAGGAGAGGTTTGGTCACCTAATTGCATGCCGATGAGGAGAAATCCTTATCGGAAAGCCCCTCTTTCCAGAAGGCTGCTGGTTGTCATATAATTGTGATTCTGTAATATTATTTGTGAATAATTAATTATTGATTTATAAGGAAATATTTATTTGATGCGGATATAAATGATGGATTTATTTATGTGGTTATAAATGAAGGAATTACTGTTGAGGTGTTTTATAAGTATTTTGTCGGATTGGAGGTATTAAAAGATCAAATCAGTGTTCTTAAAGCTCTATTGCATGAGTTATAATTTTAATCCGAATAGTTGGATCGTTGTGATTTTTGGATATGTTATACATATATAATTTGAGTATATGTCCACAAATTTTGAACCATTAAAATGAACGAATGATTTGTTATGAATTTTAAAGGTGTTGAAAATCATCCTTTTTATGGATTTGAATATTTTCTATTTAGAATTTGGAAAACTTTCTTCTACAAAGTTGTAGAGAATTGATTTAAAAAGTGGAATGGACATAAAATTAGTATTTTTTCGATAAGCGGGCTATTTTCTATGAATTATTGAAGTTTTGGAAAATAAAATAATTTTTATTAAAATTGGGTGAGACCCACTTTTTGGTTGTTGGGAAAACTAATTTTTTGGGTGGGCCCCAAGGTGATGGTGGCGATTTTCAACGTGGCTTGCATAGGGAGAAAAAAAAAGATTATAATAATATTTTATTATTTAGTTTGCTTTTGCGTTAATATTTTCCTATAAATAGAGGCTTATGTTAGAATTGAAAATCAAACCGAAAACATAAGTTTTCTTTCTCTCTCTATATTATCGGCGTATTTTGTGAGTATTTAGATACTTTGAGAGTTGTTGTTCGAATGCAAGCTTCCTTGACTTTATATCCGATATTCGATCGAAATCTTTGCTTTCTTTTGAGGTAAAAGCGGTGATGAAAATTATCTTAAATCTGGAGGTGACGAAGAGGAATTTAGAACCACAATTATGATTATGAGTTATTCACGCGATTGTGAATGCGAGGCTGTTGATTGATGTTACGAGGATAAAACATTATTGGTGGACTTTTAACTAGAAGATAATAGACATTTATGGTCTATTTGACTCTTCTAATGGATTGTTCTTTCAATGGTTGAAAAGTTTTATCATCTATGGTTTTAAATCTAATTTTTACTAATGAAGACTATTGATAATTTAATTATCTTTAGTCATGATATTCTTTCTTGAGCTAGTTATACTCACCCTTTTGCTTCATAATTTCTTTCGGGTAATAAGAGTAGTAATTGGGTCGAAAGGGGATAACGAGGGAATAGAGCGGTGATCTCTAGATGTGGAGATTCTCCACATAAAAACAACATAGAAAAGTGTATTGTATACATCATTTAGTAGTTATATTTGGTGAATCAAATAGGGTGAAACAAACCCAACGTTGGAAAGGTGTTTTCCACTATCATACAAGATGTTTAATGACATACAATCTCATGTTATCATAAAGACAGGGTTGTGCACATCCACCTTACCGAGTATATCTATGAAACACTACCTATATGATCTTAGAGTTTGGTTGAAATATAATTTTCAATTGCGGAGCGGTGGAGATAGTTATATGTCGAGAGAAGACTCACCATTGGAAAGAACATGATAGTAATCTTCTCATTTTTCTTTGGGGTCTATTGGGTCAACCAAGGATAATTCTCTGGGCATATGATATCTATTATAACTTAGATTCAGAATGGCCTCCCATGTACGAAGGTTTCTTGAGCACTTCCCAAAGATTTTAATTTCTAAAAGCAGGTTATTGATTGTACCTTTATGTAATGTATCGATGTGAGGTCTTTGTCCATAGTTGGGACATGAGTCACATGTTGGTATTAAAACTCACAATATATGTGTTGTTGTATTTTGCACGACAATTGTAGTAATAAAGTTGTAGTTGTTTTCTGTACCATGTATTTGGCGACTCAGAATAGGTTAGATGGATTGGACCTATTTTGGGGGCGTTACAAAAACCCTAATTATATTTTAGTATCTAAATTTCTATTTTACAAACCCTAATTGTAATTTAGAATTTTTAATTTTTTATTTTTAATTTTTCTAATTAAAAACCCTAATTAGAAAATTCTAGAAATAGAGTTTTTAAAACCTAAGGGTTAGAACCTTAGGGTTAAACCCTAAGGGTTTGTGCATTTGACTAGTATGCCATTAAATTCAATTTGCTAATGACTAAAATACCCTTTTTCATTTTCTTTAAATGATAACTTGTAAAAATGCTAGCAACTTTAGTTGGTGAACCACTTTGTTGACATTGTGACTTATTAATCTCAGCCAACAGCCGAAAATAATCAGATCTAGCAACAACATAAGCAATATATATATAGATTTGAGAGAGAGAAAGTCCTCATTTTTGCTCATTTCTTTCCAAAGCTCTCACCTACTCTCTCTCTCTCTCTCATCTAAACATCTGAATTCCTTGAGTAAACCAGTCCCATAAACACCCACTTGATCATCTAGATCAGATTGGTAGATCCAAGATCAAGCATATTCAAGAAAAGTTATAAAACCCTAGCTAGCTTTTGATCTTGTATGCTTGGTCAAAATCTGTGTTTTTGTGTTTTTATAAGTGTTATATAAGGTTTTTAGTTGATATATGATGATCCATCATGGATCCATAGCATCAAAGTGGGTAAAAATCATATTTTTCAAAATCTGTTCTTGAGCATTCTTAGTGGTCTGACAAGAAATGTCAGTGGCCACAGATCCTTTCTCGTATATGATATGTGTTGTTTTAAAGTTGTAATTAGTAGCCTGGTATGTGGTCTTTAATCTGCGAGTGGAAGCAGTATCATTTGATGTCTGGATTTGAAGTTATTCATGGTCAAAACCCGTTGACCGGGAATGACCATGAACTTTCTGGGTAACCCAGAAAGCCTTTTACATCGTCTGATAGCCTTTTGTGAGGCTCGAATCTGATAGGTGTTAGGTTGTTTGATGTTGTGTTTGTAACCATGTTGTAGCACGTAAGATTTACACATTTTGGATTATTTAAAAATAGAAATAAATTATAAAAATTATTAAAATGGTTTTAAAAATTATTTTAAATTATGAAAATAATTTTTGACCAATTGAAATATTTTTCTTTAATATTTATAATTATTTAAATATTAAATTTATTTAATTTATTTAATTAGTGTATTAAATAAATTAGAGAAAAATGATTTAATATTATGAAAAATCATTTTAAATAAGAATAATGTATTTAAAAATATTTTGAGTTATAAAATATAACTTTTAATATTTTTAGAGAATTTTCATTAATAATTTTATATTAATGATATTAGATTTATTTAATTATTAAATTAAATAAATAAGCTAAAAATGATTTTATGGATTTAAAAATCATTTTAAATAAGAATAAAGTGTTAGAAAATATTTGAAATTATAAAATATAATTTTCAATATTTTTGGAGAATTCTCATTAATAAATTAATATTAATGATATTAGATTTATTTAATTATTATATTAAATAAAATGAATTAAAAATGGTTTTATTGATTTAAAAATGAGAAAAATGATTTTAAAAATATTTTAAAATATTTTAAATTAATTACTTTTTTAATATTTGGATAATAATTTCATTAATATTTAGATATTAATGGTGATGATTTAAAATGATTTTAATTATTTTAAAAATCATTTAAGTAGAATATTGATGATTTAAAAATATTTTAAGTTATTAATAATAACTTTAATATTTTGACAAGTATGTTATTAATATTTTTATATTATTAAATATTAATGATGATAAGATTATTTGATAATTAAATCATTTAAAAATGATTTAAGTGTTTGAAAATTATTATAAATTATAATAATTGCTTATAAATTATTAAAAGCTTAAAAAATATTATAATTGATAATTGAATTATCTAAATTAATATTGAAGCTTAGAAATCGAAATTTAATTGACAATAAATGTGTTAATTATCGGATAAGGTGACCGTAACAACAGAGAAATGGACCAAAGTCCAACCAGAGGCCAAAAATAGTTAGACTTGATAAATGTTTATATAGGTTATAAACAACGATGTGGCTATATGTGGTAATGTGTCAGGAGAAGTTTGACTGTGAATTTTAGTGTTGTATGTTATGAAATATTGAGCTAATTGTGAGACCAGATTATTATTGGTTATAGGTCTTTCAAAAGCGAGATAAGTTTATTGTGTAGTATGTAATCGGTGGAAGATGCAAGTTTCCTAACTCAACCTTGAGTTATATTCATTCAATTATTATAGTGGTTAATTATTGCTAATTATACCATGTCCGAGGATTTATTGTTGATTATTACAGTTAGTGCATGTTTAATAATTCAAATTGAATTCTTGATTCGGAAAATATACATTTATAGAATAACATTTGTTGGATATTCATATCATGTAGAAGATAGAATTGATGATACAAATAATTCCTGTTTTATTGTCAAATTATGTTGAGAAATGTCTTAGCTAATCATTACGGCTGATTTAACATTTGTTAGAACTTGATAGGTTAGAGAGAGAATTCAATTATTATTAACAAATCGATGCCATTATTTCGACTAGATCGAGAAGTAACTAGAAATTGAAATCACAATATTTAGTTGTTAAATCAAAATCTTGATTACGAGGCGAGAAGAACAACCTTTTATATAAAGGGAATATTTTATTGGTCGTATATTAGAGCCTTTACTGCATATGATTAAGTATTATGCATAATATAGGGTATACTAAAAGTTGATCACTTTATATACTTGCGGAGGGGTATGATTTAATCTTTATGGTTATCTCGATACACACAGGTATATCAAAGTATAACTTTGATAGTTACTCGAGAAGAGAAGTTCAAGATCCAATGGATCGCTCAGCATAAATATGGAAAAACATTCCACTTTGCTATTTCGTAGAATATAATTCTTGATTATTCATTTGAATATCGTAGAAAACCTTGAAAGCGTTGTACTCTTTCATTATCATATTATTATTGCGTAGAATGTGAAAAGAATTGATATTAATTTCTATACCTTTATCGTATGTCTTAACTTGCGGGGTAAACTTGTTGATCACCCTTGCTAAATAAAACTTTTCAGCTAGGGACGAAGTTGCAGAAGGTGCTGCGAAGAAGAACAAAGGAAAAGGCATAGTGATAAATTAGTTATGATGAACAATATTATTATTATGTTGTATTGTATTGTAAACCCTTTTTGTATATCTAAGGGGTATTTCTGTAATGTTAAGGTTAGTAGACCTGGGATTTATGTATTAACAATATATGTTAATGAGTTATGTATTCCTATTTAAATTTGAATGGGTAGTTAGATGTTATTATATTGTGGATCGTGAACACCAAACTTGGTGGTCAAGTAACCCTGATTTTGGGGGTGTCATAGGTTGGTATCAAAGTCATGAGGTTATAAACCTTAAGTGGGGTGGGGAAAACCCTAGGATTATAACCATAAGCGAGATAGAAAAACTCATTTAGAGTTCTAAGTGAGGGATTGCCAAAGTGCATCAATAGTGAGATAAGTGGACACATAGTGTGAGAATGTTGTACTGGTGAAGTACTAATCAAGTTGTTTAAACTGATTGTAGGATGTCTGGAGAAGATCAAATGAGTGCGAGATGCTAGCGACTGTTGCACAATGCTAAGTCGAGGTGCTAAGCAGTTAAGCGAATCAGTTGAGAAGGTGGGAAAAGATGAACCCATGGTCAATCTCGGGAGTGATCATGATGATTATCCCGAGATGTATCTGAGTAGTGATGAGGAGGTGGAGTCTAAAGAAGCTAAGGTGGAGTTAAAGAATAAGATCAAAGTTGGAGAACAAGATCAACTATCTGCAGAAGTCCAGGAACTCCGAAGTAAAGTGTTTCTTCTAGAGGAGTTGTGGAAGACAGAGCGGGCGTTACGCGAAATGACTGAAGAACGGAACGAGCTCAAGGCGCAGGTGGAAAGGATGAAGACTGAAGGTGGTGGATCGTCTGAAGGAACAATCAAGCAGCAGAAAGACAAGAAAAAGAGAAAGAGGGACAACGATAGCCCTAATTCTGAAAAGTCAAACCAGAAGAAGAAGAAAGCATGCTCAGATCAAGTGTGGAAAGACTCACACTGAGAATGCATGATGTGGAAGAATGTGTGCTTAAACTATTAGCAGGAAGGACATATTTCTCTACATTGTCTAAGCCGAATTTGAGAAAGTGTTTCTCATGTGGAAGAACAGTCACATTCAACAAGTGTCCCAACAAGAAGAAGCGGGTGAAGGGAGTGGTGGGTGAGATAGTTCAAGTTTAGTGTTAGTATATATCTTTTGGTAGAAGGTTATGATATTAAGTGTTGTAATATCGAGAATGATGTTTAAACATATGTACATATATATGTTTTATGAATGAAATCTTTATTTTCTATATGAATATAAGATTAAGATTAATTTGTGTGTTTTAAAACTCATACTTATGGTAAGTTAATGACTCATGATTATATGAAATATTTTGAACCCCTCAATGAATGGACGCCAAATGTCCGACTTAGGATAAGTTCATACACTCATATAATTGTGGCAAGTTCTTGAACTCATAAGTGTGGTAAGTTTGATGAACCGGTAATAACTATGTGTGAATGGAGAATTGCAACTTTTTTGTGTAAATTTATGTTTGTTAATCTTGATATGATTTAAAAGGGATAGTAATATGTGAAGTACTAAATGTACTATGTGCTATTTAAATAAATATGCGATTATATGAGAATTATGTGTTGAATTCTTATTGTGTTAAGAATTTGTGTAGAAAGAGAAATTAATATAAGATTTTTATTTAAATCGAGATCATGCCACCTAGGCGACGTAATCGAAACCAACGAGAAAAACGATCGGTGAATAACGAAGGATGTCAATGCGGACCCGATGCATAATTTTGCAGATATATGAGCCGAAAGCTATGGAAAATAGGGCTCCAAAGAAGAGGAAGAGCGAAAATCGGCCAAATTGATAGATTGGATAACTTTAAGGACTTTAAAGCGGTAGGACCGTGAATTCAAGGAACCACGGATCCGATTGAAGCCCAAACTTGGGTATATGAGATAGAAAAGCATTCGTTATCACCACAGGTGGCGGAAGAGCAAAAGACGGGCTTTTACAACATACTTGATGAAGGGGAAGCCAATTCTGGGTGGGAGACTAATCGAGCAAGAGTGATACAATGGTGGTGATGTGGACAATATTCAAGGAGTTGTTCTTTGAGAACTACTTCTCACCGAAATATCTGATCCAGATGGAAGTTAAATTTCTAGAATTGAAGCAGGAGAACTTGTCGGTATCAGAATACGCTGCCAAATTCAACGAGTTAGCGAGATTTACACCTCATCAGGTGGACACAGAAGCAAGAAAAGCGAGAAGATTTGAGAATGGACTGAAGCGAGGGATATTCACCAAGGTAGCGATATTGCAGATCAATACGTTCGCGGCTTTGTTGGAGAAAGCGTTAATTCTTGAAGGAGGGAGCGAAAGCGCATCTCGATTTCATCGAATAAGAAGAAGAAGAAGAAGACCAATGATGGTGGAAGCGAAGGTGGTAGTAACTCAAATAAGAGGAAGTGGGGTGAGAATACCCAATCGGGTAGAAACCCAATCGAAAGAGAATAGGAAATAAGAAGGGAACCATCATATGATTTATGGGAAGAATCATTTTGGAGTTTGCCTAAAGAAGAAGAAGAGTTTGCTATAACTGCATGGACAAGAGGGGCACATGTCGCCCCAATTGTCCCAATCAAGAAGAAGATACAAGGTTGCTTTGCGTGGGATCAATGGATCATATGGTTGAAATTGTCCAAAGAGGAATCTTTAAGAAGGAAATTGTCAACAAGGGACCCGATGGCAAAACCTTGGAAATTTGAGGACTACATGACCGGGGAAGACCAATGGCCCGTACATTTAACATTCAACGAGAATGGTGCGAGGATCGATGTGCTATAGATCGGGAGGTAATGGTAGTAATAACTATTTCATTTAGAAATTTAAATTACGCGAGTAATATGAGTCAGATATACTGTGAACTGTTTTCTTGTATAGTCTAAGTCACGGGTTAGAATATGAGACACAAAATTAATATTGTGTTGATAAAAATGAATTGATGATACAACTTTAAAAGATTGTAGAGAATAAGAAAGCGGTGATTCCGAGGACGGAATCCTTTTAAGGAGGGGTGAATGTGATAACTCGGATTTCAAATAATCCAAAATTTCACGAATAATTTTTTTTTTTCACGATTTAATATTAATTTGATTATTATTTATCTTATATCTATGATACGAGTCTGGAGAATTAGTCAATTTGTGTATTGACTGGGAAATTAGAGTAGAATTGTGCTTAACAGCTTTAGAAACCCTAACCCTAATTTCTGAATAGGGATTCAATAGAAAATAAAATTAAAATAATTATTTTAATAAGTATGTGTTTGTACTGTATAGAAATGTTGATCAATAATTGATCGGATAAGGTTTGTAATTAATAAACCCTAATAATGGATTAGAAACCCTAATCTTATATTTAGAAAACCAAAGGTACAGTTAAAAAACCCTAATTGTACGCCGGGAAACCCTAATTGAAAATTCGGGAATCCTATACCCTAATTAGGAAACCCTAATCCTAATTGACAAGCATAAGGTGTTTATTAAACTTAAAATATGATTAGAAAATCCTAATTATATTTTAGTATCTAAATTTCTATTTTACAAACCCTAATTGTAATTTAGAATTTTTAATTTTTCTAATTAAAAACCTTAATTATAAAATTCTAGAATTGGAGTTTTTAAAACCTAAAGGTTAGAACCTTAGGGTTAAACCCTAAGGGTTTGTGCATTTGACTAGTATGTCATTAAAATCAATTTGCTAATGACTAAAATACCCTTTTTCATTTTCTTTAAATGATAACTTGTAAAATGCTAGCAACTTTAGTTGGTGAACCACTTTGTTGACATTGTGACTTATTAATCTCAGCCAACAGCCAAAAATAATCAGATCTAGCAACAACATAAGCAATATATATATAGATTTGAGAGAGAGAAAGTCCTCATTTTTGCTCATTTCTTTCCAAAGCTCTCACCTACTCTCTCTCTCTCTCTCTCATCTAAACATCCGAATTCCTTGAGTAAACGAGTCCCATAAACACCCACTTGATCATCTAGATCAGATTGGTAGATCCAAGATCAAGCATATTCAAGAAAAGTTATAAAACCCTAGCTAGCTTTTGATCTTGTATGCTTGGTCAAATCTGTGTTTTTTGTGTTTTTATAAGTGTTATATAATATTTTTAGTTGATCTATGATGATCCATCATGGATTCATAGCATCAAAGTGGGTAAAAATCATGTTTTTCAAAATCTGTTCTTGAGCATTCTTAGTGGTCTGACAAGAAATGTCAGTGGCCACAGATCCTTGCTCGTATATGATATGTGTTGTTTTAAAGTTGTAATTAGTAGCCTGGTATGTGGTCTTTAATCTGCAAGTGGAAGCAGTATCATTTGATGTCTGGATTTGAAGTTATTCATGGTCAAAACTCGTTGACCGGGCATGACCATGAACTTTCTGGTTAACCCAGAAAGCTTTTTACATCGTCTGACAACCTTTTGTGAGGCTCGAATCTGATAGGTGTTAGGTTGTTTGATGTTGTGTTTGTAACCATGTTGTAGCCTGTAAGATGGACTCTAGATCCATACTTGTAGAACATTAAAACAATCACTAGATCGATCGTGGCAGGTGGTCAAAGTAGGCCAATTGGCCACGACTGGGATTTTCTGGAATTTCCAGAAATAGTTTTGCATGAGTTTCTGACAAGCGTTTGACCGTATGATTCATGTTGATCCTGTTGATGATAAACTGATTTGTTGCTTGCTATATGTTCCTTGACATATGGGCTATGAATTAAAACCTTAATAACATTAATACAATGGCCAGAACATGTAAATAATTGAGCTTCAAGATGGCCAGTCGAACTATCTGGGTTTCTGGAAAACCTAGAAATATTTTGACAGTGACTTATAAGGCTTGGATCGTGCATCTGAGTTATGTTATAACGTTATTAATGGTTGATTCTTGTAGTGTTACATAAACACTACAAGATCATGGTTAGAAATTGCCCACAAACATTTTGGATTGAAAATTACACACGGTCAAACCATGCACCTTGAACACGAAGCTGCCAGTGTTCTTGAGCTCAAGAACACCAACAACGACAGTTACTATCGCTAAAGGCCTATAGCGACGGTTTAATTAGTTTTTATTTTCTGATTTTCTGGAAATTATTTAAAAATAGAAATAAATTATAAAAATTATTAAAAATGGTTTTAACAATTATTTTAAATTATGAAAAATAATTTTGACCAATTGAAATATTTTTTAATATTTATAATTATTTAAATATTAAAGGTATTTAATTTATTTAATTAGTGTATTAAAAAAATTAGAGGAAAATGATTTAATATTATGAAAAAATCATTTTAAATAAGAATAATGTATTTAAAAATATTTTGAGTTATAAAATGTAACTTGTAATATTTTTTGAAGAATTTTCATTAATAAATTAATATTAATAATATTAGATTTATTTAATTGTTAAATTAAATAAATAAGTTAAAAATGATTTTAATAATTTAAAAATCATTTTAAATGAGACACTTACAAAAATGGGGCTTCAAAGAATGACCAATTTTCGTTCTTAAAGGTGCCAAATTTTGTTGCAAAAGGTTTTAACAACGACTTTCTTCGTCGTTGCATCTTTCGTTGCGTAATGAGCGTTGTTAATTGTTCCGCAACGAACATTTTTTTTTCCTTGCCAAAAGTACTACATTTTGCAACGAAATTTGGCTTTCGTACAGAGACATCGATCCTTTAGCAACAAAATATATTGTTGTAGAATAATTAAAATTTCATTGCTAAAAATCTCATTTCGTTGCAAAAGCCTGCTAATTGGCAACGAAATGAACTCTCTTTTTTTTCAACGACCATGCATTTTCGTTGCAATTGACACCATTTTGCAACGACATTTTCATGCGATAAATTATGAATATTGTTGCCTAAGCTTGCTTTCATTGCGGAATATAAACTTTTAGTAACGATTTTCGATTTCTTGATTATATTATTTGGCAACGACATTATGCTGAATCAGCAACGAAAATGTTTGTTGCTGGTTATTTTTCAATAGCAACGAAAGTCGTCGATTAGCAACGACATTATATGTTATCGTTTCTTTATATATGCAACGAAAGTTAATATGATTTGCAACGATAAAAAATGTTGCCTTTTATGTTAGTATTAACAACAATATCCTCTCCGTTGTTATTAGGTTAATTTTTCGTTGCCAAATATTATATTTTTAATGTCATTAGCAACAAAAATTTGTTGCTAAATGTATAAAAATTATTGCTATATTAAAACTTGTTCAATGATTTGGTAACGAATTATATTGTTGTCAAATCAAAATTTGACATTCTTTTTGTGTACTTGGCTGAGTCAATATCTCCATAGCAAATAATAGCAAAAATACAAAAAACTAAAATATTATTAACTTAATAAAATCATCCACTACATAATCATTCATTATCTTTATAATCAACCATCTAAAGCTACCACAGTTCCTTCAATCAAAGTATATATCTACATATATAGAGAGTACACTTCATAATTTCGTCCTTTGTCTTCCGTAAATGTAACACAAAAATTTGATACCCAGTATTATAAGGCAGGTCGTAGAAGTAGTCTTCCTGCACATATTTAAAAATAATAACAGTCAGGAAAATGAAGCAAATAGGTCACCAGAGGCACTTAGTGCCAAAATCAATACACAAAGACAATAGAGTTACTACGTGGTACTAATATATACAGTATTGCTCATAAGCAGAAAAAGACAATAGAATTACTACGTGGTACTAATGTACACTATAAATTAGGATACTTGTGTATATAAGCCAATTAAGAATGAATCAAGAAATCATTATCCCAAAATCGAGTTCTTATTTTCTACAGATTACATGGACCATCTTTATTACAAGGTCATTTGACTTGATACTCCATCCTCAAAAGCATGTCCAGAAATACACTAAGATTTTATCCTAAAAAAGAAGTCTAAAGTACACAAACTAAATGTGAAATATGACATGCATAATAATTTAACCCAAAGTGAACATATCCCCGTAAGAACATTCCACTCTCAAGTTAATTACGTTATTTGTGTGGGTCCAAATATTATTAGAACAATTTTTATTCTCTCTCATCTAATTTGCCAACCTTAAATTTGTCATCCAATTGTACTCTTAGACATCCTTTTGAGGACACAGGTAGTAACCAACTGATCTAATCACACATTGAGGCCCCAATCTGACACATTTAGTGCAAATTCATGGTTGAGTGTTGCACCATAAAAATCGCGTATTATGAACGTTGCACATTGTCAAAGTCATTCATAATGGTCTTTGAATTTTGATACAGAGCACAAAGCATTGATCCTTGTGTAAAATCAATTCAAAATGACCTTAAGAAGCATTGATACAGCCAATGGCAATGTTCCCAATCCTAATTTTTTTTAACTCATCAGCTTTTGCAACCGATCTCGCACTATGCCCACATCATAGGTTGGGCACTTAGTTTAATAATGGCACTTAAAGGTAATCATAGAGAAAGAAAACAAAGTACCTTCTTTTTTATTTAAATGGTATTTGCTTTATTATTTTTTTATGGGGATTAAAACTACCTTTACAATCAAACTTCGTACAGTACATACCAATTGGTATGTCTCTCTTTTCAATGTAAGATGTAGTATATGATAAGAACAGAAATACAGTGTATACCTATTGGTATGGCTCCTGCTGCCATGTACTTTACAACACTAATGTCAAAATGCTCATCTATTATGGAATGGATTCCTGCAACTGCACCACCTAAGAGTCTCACCAAATCTCTGCGGTTCAAACGAAAAAATAAAATAAAGTAAAAAAATAACTTCTCAATGAAGGAAAACATCTGAGAAATTTAGTAACAGACTATAACCCCAAATCAAGTGATAGATATGGCACAAGCCTCCATAACTGCTCATACAAAGGCAAACATAAAAATCACAACAAATGACCGAGTCAAAAAAGGAATATAATAAATATATACACACGCACACACAAAAAACAAACACAAACAACATATAGATTTCTCAATTGACAATAGCAAGCTTTCAAATTTAATTTTTGTTTCATAAGTAAAGCTTTCAAAATAGTTAGGGTCTTAAACCCTGTAGATTTCCTCCAATATAGTACACAATTCAGTTATACTCATCGTCCAAATCAACCAACAAGGATTTCATATCCTTGCAATATGTTCAAACTAAGAATTCAAACAATTAAAAAGTACTGCTATATTTGTTTATGGCATGTCATAAATTATGAATGCACTTTATCAAAAATTCATACAAAAATTTTAAATTTCTACTTCAATGAGACAGAGCCCCTAAACTTCTATTTCAAATCAGCTACCAATTAAGTCATAGTAAGGAGGAGGAAATGCATGTAGACTTTTATGGCTAGTCTGAGAGAAAAAGTTCATACCATAAATAGTTTACTATGTGATCAGATTTATAAAACCCTCCCCAATTTTTTCAATAAGCAAATCTCTGGTCCAACTTGCATGAATACTCAATACACCATTGGCAAACATTCAGGAAAACAAGAAGAAACCCCAAATCCAAAAGACTTTAACTGAACAACCTCAAATGATACATAATTTAGCATCATACTGTAATAAAAATAAGAAAAATATTACACTATCCGACATACTAGCATTGGATCATACCACCTTTTATAATCACTTTGTGCATCTAGCATGAAAGGGGAATGTTTTAGCACCTTGGTAGTGCAAAGAGCTTAGCAATTGATCCAATGCAAAAAAAAAAATTAAAAACAAAATAAAAAAAATAGGTGCATATACTTGTTACATATACCATGTCACAGTGTTGCCCCCTATTTAATAAGCATCTGAAAGATTCAAGTCTTGATAATCTTCATGACATTCAAAAAACAAAGGAAAGAAAACAAAATGTAATAAAAAGAAAAACAAACTTTGGTATCAAATAATGTACCGAGTGCAACAAGACTCAGCTGAGCCAGCCTCAACTTGACTTAGGTATCTTAATTACAACATAAAAGCATGACAAACAAAAGAATTATTCCACCCCCATAAAGCAAGATTATAAAAATCACTCCTAAACAACCTCCTATGATTCCACAATATATAATACATATATGTAGTGTACTGATAAGTGATGACCAACAAAAGACATTCCACAGAAGTAATGAACATGTTGCAATAATAGAATTCATAAATAATTCATTCAATCTTTTACATTTCTCTTTTCTTGGCATGGAAAGCCAACATTAAATTTTAATGTTACCGGCTACATTATTAAGAGAAGGAAAAAAATTTGGTGCATGAGTCGGTCCTCATGAACCAGTTAAACTCTCTAGATCAGAAGTCTAGCGCAAGAGATTAATTTACAGAGCAAAAAAGATATTGTCACTATAGAAACTAATCAAGACCACATTTTGCTTCTGTTTTTCCCCTCGAAAAAGCTAATTAAAAGGATTGAGAAAGGGGAAAAGGTACCATTGAAACAGTAGAAGCATATAGTAGTTCAGACATTAGTTTTCAACAAAATACAAAATTAGATTTAAAACATTAAAGTTTTAAGGAAAAGGGGCAAACAATCAAGAACAAAACTTCATATGTAAAAATGTGGTTCTTGAAAAACACACACAAAAAGGAAGATTAAATAAAAATATAAAATATCTCACAAACAAAATGATTGAAGAATTAATCGAATTACTGCATACCAACAACAAATTAAACAGAAAAAGACCAAACCCGTGAAAACATAAAGGGATTGAGAACAAACCCAAAAATACAATTGTAGTGAATCTGTAGTTGCTTCGTTGAAGTCGCCAAACTTTCAACTTAGCTTCAACATATTCATAGGGATTGGATTTGGATGTCCATGACTGATTTGGAGAACTAATAGAGGGTAGGTGAATGAGTTGGAGAGAAATTAGAGGGGAGACGACTGGTAGGGAGGCACAAGTGAGGGGAGGCGCCGCTGAGGGTAGGGACAATTGAAGGAGAAAGGGTACGATTGAGGGAGATAGGGCACTACTGAGGCGCGATTGAGCGAGATAGGGCTCGAACGAATGTATTTTCTAATCTGAGGACTGAGGGAGTAAAACTTTAGCGAGAGGGCGGGCTTGAAAATTATGGGAGGGAATTTTTTGTAGGGCAAGTATAGCCCAAATCACCTCCAAACAATACTTAGGCTTACCACTCTGTTTTTGAATTTTGAACAGAAAAGAAAAGAATAGGAAATTTAAATTAGAACAGAAAAAAAAAGAATAGAAAATTTGAAGTTTTCCTTTGTGTTGTTTCTGAGGTTTTAATAGAAAAGAATAGAAAATTTTAAATTGAGGACATGAGTTGTAATTTAAAATTATTTATATTAAAAATTGAGGATAATATAGAAATTATAAAAATATTACGTATTCCAATTTCTTTTCCGTTCAAATAAGGCCAATTTTGGACAGAAAACTTTAGCAGAAAAAGTGGCCAAGTTTTCTATCTATTTCTTTTCTTTTCCGTTTATTACAAAACTAAGAAACATAAGAATTGAAAAGAAAACTTAACTTTTCTATTTATTTTTTTTCTTTTTTGTCCATTTTAAAACTCATAAACAGAGTGCAAGTGTTAGACAGTAGAGTTAGTAACCGCAAAACTAGTATTTGTTCGCATCTATATTAAAAAATATATGTATTATTCGCATTCGAAAAAATATTAATACAAATAAATATTCGAAAATGAAATATAGGCAATGAGAAATAGTGATAACATAAAACTAGAATTCGTTTGCATCTATATTAAAATATATATATATATATATATATATATATATATATATATTATTCGAATTCGAAAAAATATTAATACAAATAAATATTCAAAAATGAAATATATTTTCTCTATTGTGGACACTATTTTCTTGGTTGGAATGACTTGTGTTGATTGTTGATAGATTTTTTATATGATTATATCACTCTGTGGGATAATCATAACATTTTATTATTAAGTTGTTTGTAATGAAATATTTTTTCCCTGTTATTTATATGGTTTGAGTTCATTAAAAAAACAACTAATTAATACCCTTTTTACATGATATCCAAAGATCCCATGAGGATATACATATTTAAACTTATAAAGTCATCATCTGCCAAGCATTCATATATAAAATGAGCAAAATACAAAATTTAAATGAACCGAATAGAGAGTTGTTTGGATTCGACTCGAAAAGTTAAATTCATACTCGAATCCGACTCGGATTCGAATTGTATTTAAAAAATCTACTCAAATTTGACTTGACTCGAATATTCATTACTCGAATTCGATCCGACTTGAATCGAATTATATTCAAATTACTCGCGAGCTTCGAATTCAATCTCAAATTCGAGTCTTTTCACGGGTTTGATTTATGTTCTTAAATCTAACAACGGGTAAAACCAAATAACTAAATCAGATATAAAAAAAATTTAAGACTTAAAAAAATACTCATTTTGAACAAATATACAGTTTGACCTCATTTTATGATTTAAATAAGCAGACCAATAAATTGTATGATCTTATAGCTATTTATTGATTTTATCTTTGTTTTTAGATATATCATTTATAATTATATAATATAATATGTAATTTTTTTTAATAATAAATAAAAACATATTCCTCACTTAACATCGTATAGTTTATTAGTAATCTCATTCCAATGAATAATTAGTAATATCTTTTAAATAGGTGCAATAATTACAATTGTATAATTAAAAATTAGATAAATCAATACAAGTATATAACAAGTCAAGATGAGATTTTATCCAAATTAAGTTGGTTGGTCATTTCAAAGGTAAACTGGACATCAACTTATGGTTTTTAAATATAAAGTACATAATTATAATATTATAATATTAAATTTAATGAATATAATTATAATTTGATACATATAAATGCGTGAATGTCATAATAAAGTAAGAGAAACGTCATAAAAATATTAATGTCACACACACACACACACATATATATAATAATCTAAAAAAAGAACTTACAATTAAATTATTTTGATAAACAAAAAATATATAAGAAAGATAATTCGTGCCTCGCACGAGTTCCAAGCTTGCAAATATTAATAAAACAAATATTAATATTACACATCCTTCCAGGATACAATTATGTGATAACAGAGAATATTGTATGATATATTTGTCAATAGAATAAAATTGTATTACAAATATATCTTTTATAATCAAATATAATTATTAGTGTGTTATGTGGTAATATTCATGTAATGAATTTCGTGTAATAATATATATATATATATATATATATATATATATATATATATATATATATATATATATATATATAAAATGAACTAAGTGAAAATAGAAAATTTGTAAGAGAAGATTAACTTATATTAGTTAATCATTTTATAAGAAAAACATTAAGCAACTTAATGGTTATTTAGTTTTGAGAAAGAAAATGATATTTTAATGATATTAGGTATATAATATATTATTAAAGTAAATTATACCAAAGATAATTCACTAAAGAGGATGGAAAAAGTGGTAATAAATATTTTAATTGAAAATAGTGAAAAATGTATTTGTTATGTAACTAAGTAAATGATTTGCATAAAATGTGTTAAATAAATAATTCAGTTTAAATATAATATATGTAATTATTATAAATAAAGAAAAGAATTGTGTATATCATGAGAAATGGAAGTATAAAAATAATAATGAGTAATGTTTGCATATATATATATATATATATATATATATATATATATATATATATATATATATATATATATATATTGGAATCTATTTGATTACATATAATGGGAAAAAGTTTTGGGATTGATTATACGGATTTAGATAAATACAGGGAACGACTAAATAGTGAGTATGAGTCATTGAGCTAAGCAAATAGGAGGTGGCTGAATTAGTGGATAAGCTTGAGCTGTCAAAAGATTAAGGAGTCAGCACTCAGCAGGCTATTATAATCAACCATTTGAAATAAAATTAGAATGTAACATGGTCATTATCAAGTTCCTCCTATCCTTAGTACTTCAACCGTTCCATTGCATTCCTTTTTCAAAAACTCCCCAGAAAGGGTCATCAAGGCTTGGCTTGTTCGGCTACATTAGGGAATTGGGCAATAAAATTAAGGTGTGAGCTGGGCTGGAATTGACTTCGAAAAGCAGAGGCAACAAATAGGGGGGAAATAACTAAACTATAAATATTGTATTCAGTCTGTTAACGTCAAAATTTTTTATCACGTCCCAATCACGTAAGACGTCCTGATCCTGCACAGTAAACACGATCAACACCACAAATTTGACGGCTTCGACCGTCGGGGGATAGCTCAGACGTGAGAGTCAGTATAGATGTTCACAAGGTTAACAATGGAGGATAAAATATCTAGTGTATTTAGAGAGAGAAATTATTAGTTACCTGTCTTTGGAAGACCTCCTTGCTATGATATACTATCAGACCCGGTTTACCGTGCCATTCAGTACCTACTGACACCACCCATCCCAACGTCCGGTAACTCACCTGCCACTCCATTACCTTTGTTCACTGTTTTCTACCGCCGACCGAAAATCATCCCATCCACATTAATGATTTGCAGTCAAAACAGTCAACCATCACATTTTTCATCATTACAAGTCAAAGATGGATATATTTAAATGAATGATGGGTTATCCCATTGACCCGGTCCAGTATTGTAAAAATATAACAAAGATAATGTAAGGACTAAGCCCAAATAACTTTAGGACTTAATAACAAAGACCCAATGAACTAACTAAATAAGTAAGCCCAATCCATTCGGTCCAATAGGTGAAATATCATGACCCAACATTGCCCCCTAATTTTTTATTAAATAGGATATTTAATAGAAAATTATAAATGGTTCATGATACAGGATTTGATAGGATTGTAATAGGCCTCAAAATGAAACTTTACCAAAGCCCAACCGGTGAAAAATAAAAATAAAACTGAAAAGATGGATTAAAACCAGAAGTTCAATTGAAAAGCCCAATATGCTAAATGTTTAAGATTTAATCCGGACGCAACCCCTTTCAATTTCATGATTATGACTATCAATTAAATGTGCCACCCTCGAGTACTGTGTAACCGTCAGTATAAAAGATAAACTTTACCAATTTTGACAGTTTTACCTACCAATTTGAATTTCGGACCTTTGAGCTCTCTTCTTCTCTCCAGAAATATTTCTTCCATTCTCTGCAAATCTTCAACAATGGTGGTCATTAATACGAACCAGACTTCCCCAATTCGGGTAACCCCCCTTACTGTAGTTCCACCCAACATAGGTCCGAACGAAGAAGCTTCGAGCTCCAACCCTCAGCCCGAGAAACCAAGCACGAATACACCTCCAAAAGCCCCTCCTACTCCTTCTGAATTCTTCAGGAATAAGGAACGTTTTACACATGCCAATACCCCTTCTGAAATAACAGAAGTTAGTTTGAAGAGAATTCGCACTCGATATCAAATCCCTGATACCCATCAGGTGAGAGTTCCACGATCTGAAGAACGAATGTACCAACGACCGGAAGGTTGGACGACCGTTCCAGTGACCATTCTAGAGAAGGGGGTTCGGTTCCCCTTACACATTTTTTTGATTACCCTTCTAGGGTTTGTTGGCGTTGGCTTCGCCCAATTGGTGCCGAACTCTTACATTCACATTCTTGCCTTCATTGCTTTCTGCCACGAAGTAGGAGTAGAGCCCTCTCTCGACTTCTTCTTCAGTATTTATAAAATTGGCCAATCCCGAGAAAAGGGGTTTAAGGCTATAAGTAAACTACCATCGAAGACAGGTGAGAAGTTTGAAAGGCGTTCGCTAATCAATACTCCTTCCAGTAACAGAGGATGGCACAAAGGGTGGTTCTTCGTCAAAGGACCAGAAATTTCTTCGTTGCCATGTTGGGTCACTGAAGATGTAGTTTCTGCTGACTTCGGTGACATTTTAGAAGAGCGTGTAAGTGAAATGATAGAGTTATTTGAAAACTTCCCACAGAAAGAATGGAGTTACTTTCTCCTTACCAAGCAAGCCTGGTTATATGAACACAAACGTAAGTTTTTAATTTATTTGTTTGCAAAATTATTTGAAATTGCTATTGATATTAACTCTGACATGTGATTTCCTGTTTCTTGTAGTATCTTTGATTAAGCTGTCTTTTATAGACGTAAGGGATTTGGAAGATTTCCTAGCTGGAAAGTCTGCAGAAATATCTAATGAACCTCCACAACAGGAAACCTTAACCGAAGACAATCAGGCTGAAAAATCTGCAGAAGCCGCTATCGATCCTCTACAACAGAAGTCTCCATCCGAAGACAACCCACCTACCAAAGTACATATAGCCAAACCCCAAATTCATGGACCAGAATATGAGGAACCTATTCTTTCGGAAGAAATTCTCAAACCTCGTCGAAAGAAGAGAGCCCTCCGAAAACCCAAACCAATTTCTATCCCCTCAGATTCTGAAGCCCATTCTGAACCTGAACCAATTGTCAACCCAACACCTGCTCGAAGGAGTTTACTTGATCTATCTGTAGACGATCGTAAACAGCTCCTTCGAGTCAAGAAACTAAGAACCAAGATTACTCCTTTAACCCCTGAGGAGCTCAGAGTACATTCTTTGACTGTTCCCCCCTCTTCGACCCTATTGGAAACTCGAATTGCTAATGAAGAATAGCAAATCGAACCCACTGCAGCACTATCCCGAAAGAGAAAACAACCATCCACCAGCCATCCAGAATTAACTCCCGCACCTTCACTAGTTCGTGACTCCACTCCAGTCCGATCTCCTTCCCCCGAGAATATATATATGGAACCTTCTCCAACTCGTGACCAACCTATGCCTTCCCCCCCAAGGCCTTCATCACAAGAATTTCAGAATGAGGCAATTGGAGCACCGACCTTATGGCCTCGGTTCAACGCCAATTTTCCCTTTCAGCTCTTTGATGCCTTCGTTCGGGAAACCGACGATCATCGATTTGATAATCATTCGAACGGGAATTTCCTTGATGAAGGCATGAGCTATTTGGCAAAGGTAAATGATAGTTTTGTTGGTTATACATTTCTTTTCTTGTTTAAGTATTTGAAATTGACTGGATACTATCGAATATATGCAGACAAATGCAGTCTTCGGGCGTTTACGTCCCAGACATATAAATGTTGAGTCCGATGAGGAGGCTATGAGAAGAGAAAATAATATGTTGAAGGCGTCATTGGCTCGTGAGAGGAGCGAACACGAAAATGCTCTTCATACCAATGAAGGCCTTCAGAGGGAACTTGCCCAAACCAAAGAGGGTCTGAGGGAGTCCAAGGATGAGCTGATCTTGGTTAAGGAAGAAATGAAGGCGACTAAAGCCAGTGAACAGAAGTTGGCTGACATGAACGTCCGTTTTGTTGAAGAGACCGAAGCGCTAAAGGCTAACACTGAAGAACTTGTTGCACCCAACCAAAACCTGATGTTACAAGTTAACAGTCTTCAGGTGAAGGCCCGTGAAGAAAAGGAAAAACATTCATCCAAGCGCCGGAAGCTTCGTCATAAACTGAAAGCTTTAAGGGATTGAAGTCCTCCTTTGACTGAAGAAATACGTAAGCAAATACAGGCGGACTATCGTACGTCTGATGAGCTTAGTGCAGAAATTTTGAAGGTATACTATGAAGGGTACGAAGTCTGCCGAGATCGAGGCAAGGAAAAGCTGGCTACAGCTCAATTGGATCCAACCCTTCTTGACTCTGAAAATAAAAGTGCTGCTTGAGTCTGATATTGCTTCGTTTTAGTTTTTAGGACTTCTGTCTTTTGTTGTTCTCGGATTTGTTTAAAAATTTTGTTGTAAAGAATTTTATTTCTGTTTAAGTGAATTTGTTTAAGTGTTAATGAAATTTCAATTTTCTTTACCATGACTTCTGTTTACTTCGTTTCTTGTCAATAATTCAGCATTAATGATCTTGAATGAACTAAGCTTTCGACTGGCTATTATCAAAGCAAAGGCAGATTTTTCAATATTTGGGTATCTGGTCTCAGCATCCCTTAGAACATGGCTGACATAATAAACTGGATACTGTTTACCCCCCATTTCTCGAACTAAAACAACTCCTACTGCTAACGAGCTAGCTGCCAGATATAAATACAAAGTCTTAGCAGGGGCAGGTTTCACCAATAAAGGAGCCGAAGACAAATACGTCTTTATGCCTTGAAAGGCGTCTTCACACTCCGAAGTCCATTGAAACGTCTTTGCATTCTTCGGTCCCTTCAACGTATCAAAGAACGACAAACATCTCTCTGCTGATTTGGACATGAATCTCCTCAAGGCTGCAATTCTCCCAGTTAAACGTTGAATATCTTTGAATGACTGAGGAGTTTTCATGTTTAGAATAGCCTGGATCTTTTCCGGATTGGCTTCGATACCCCTTTGACTGATCAGATATCCCAGGAATTTCCCTGCACCAAGACCGAAGGTGTACTTGGTAGGATTGAGTCTTAACTTATGATGACGGACTGTCTGAAGGCACTCCTCTAGATCATCCAAGTGCTTTTGAACGATCATGCTCTTCACTATCATATCATCGACATATACCTCCATATTTCTTCCTAGCTGCTTCTGAAACAAAATTCATCATCCTCTGATAGGTAGCTCCAACATTAATCAAGCCGAATGTCATCTTCTTGTAAGCGTACACCGAATGGTGTGTGATAAATGCTGTTTTAGGAATATCCTCTCTACACATCGAGATCTGATGATAACCTGAAAAAACATTCATAAAGCTTAGTAATGCATACCCCGAAGTCGCATCAATAAGTTGATCGATGTGGGGTAAAGGATAAAAGTCCTTAGGGCAAGCTTTATTCAGGTCCATGTAATCAATGCAAACTCGCCATTTTCCATTGTGCTTTTGAACTAGCCATCCATTCAGGATAATCTATTTCAAAGATGAAGTCAGCAGCAATTAGTTTTGCAATCTCTTCATCTATGATTCGTTGACGCTCTGGTGAAAATATTCGCCTTTTCTGCCGAACTGGCTTCTTTGATGGATCCACATCTAAACGATGTTCGACAATCTTTCAACTGATTCCAGGCATATCCTTTGGTTCCCATGCAAAAATGTCCGCATAACAGCGAAGAAGTTCCATAAGATTGGTTCGGAGAGGTTCCGGCAGACCCAAACCTATCTTCACTGTTTTATCCGATTTGCCAACAATCAACTCAATCTCCTCCGTCTCACCTGCTGTCATGACCAATGGCTCCGAACTGATTTCGGTAAAGGGCTCAATCTCTATTGCCATGGCATGCTTCTGCTTACTGACGCCTACCCCCGAAGCAATTACAACATTCTTATAATAACGTATGGCCAGATCCAAGTCCCCAGCTACCTCTCCGATCCCATGAGCCGTTGGGAACTTAATCTTAAAGTGAGGAATGGAAGTTACAGCTTGGAGAGCTGTCAAAGTAGGTTTACCCAGTATGGTGTTGTAAGCCGAATCTACATGCACAACATAAAATTTACACGTTATTTCTACCTGCTGAGGAGCTGTGCCGAAGATTACTGGTAGTTCAATAGTGCCTGCAACTTTGACTGGATCATTATTGAAACCATATAAAGGGGCCACTTGTTCAACTTCCATCTTTTGCCCATTAAGATGCATCCTCTGATAAGCATGGACATATAAAATGTCAACAAAAGAACCATTATCAATCATCATCTGCTTCATGTCCACCGAACCCACTTGAGCGGTTATCACCAATGCTCCCTCATGAGGTTCGATATGTTCCGAAGGATAATCTTCGTCAGTGAATGCTATGATTGTCCCAGATGGTCTATCAATCTTCGGGCGGACACCCGCCACAGACATAACCGAATCCAGATAACTCCGTTTTTTCTTCCCTACTAATTTTCCTGCCGTTCCACCGATAATTACATCAATGACGTGCCTGGGCGGTTGATTTGGAGCATGTTGTACAGGTGGAACTGGTTGAACCACTTGAACAATATGGTCATCATTTCGCTGCTCTTACTGTTGATCCCTTCCGGCCACATACTGAACCAACACACCGCTCTGAACTTTCCTCTCCACAGAGTCTTTCAGGCTGCAACATTCATTTGTATCGTGACCTGTGGCCTGATGATAGCCACAAAATTTTTGAGTATTGACCTGTCCCGGCTTAAGATTATCACGAGGCGGTTCAAAATACGGCTGATTTCTGATCTGATCCAGTATTACCGATCTATCCGTATTCAACTTGGTGGGCGATTCCCTCCTTGTCGCCAGTTGTTATTATATTTCTTTGAACTACCTTCTGGTCTATCATTATTTCCCCCACTCTTCTTCTGGTCACCTTCAATTTTGACTTCTGTCTCCTTTATCTTGTCTGAAGAAGGGCGTTTTAAGCTATTCATAGCTTCTTCTACTACAATATAGCCTTCCGCCTTGTCAAAGGCTTCGGACAAGCTTTTTGGATGATGAAACATCAACTTCTTCACCAATTTTTTTGACTTCACTAGATCCAAGCCATTCTGAAATAAACCAACAGCCTGAAGATCATTGAGGTCTGCCACTTGGCCAACTGCCTCCCTGAACCGCTTCACATACTGACCCAAGGATTCATTTGAGAATTGTCGGACTTGTGCCAAAGAACCTGTAGGCTTTCCTCTTCTTCGGTTGCTCCCAAAACGAGCATGAAATTTGTCACAAAGTTCTGACCACGATGAGATAGAATCTGCAGGTAAAGTCCCCATCCACTGCCTCGCATCTTTCCTTAAAGTTGTAATAAACGTATGACATTTAGCCGCATCAGTGAAATTATAGTAATCCATTAATCGGTCGAATGCCTGGCTATGGTCGTAAGGATCCCCTGATCCATCATAACTCTCCATATGAGGCAACTTCTTAGTGGTATCTGCCTTCTTCTTGAGAATATCCGAAGAAAAAGGAGACGCTTTCTTCCCCGGAATATCTTTTACTTGCTGGACTTCAGCCACCTGCTTTTTAAGTTCTTTTAACTCTTTAACCAAAAAGTCCACATCTTCCCTTTTCGAAGAGACTTCTTTCTCCGGAGATAATTTCTTCTTGTGAGTATATCGACCCCTTCTATCAGAGCCTACTGCTCTCGATGGACTCCTGGATCTACTTCTATGTGTGGCCCTGTCATCAGGGTGAGAATACTCAGTTCTATGTACCTTCTTTGTATTCTCCGGAATATTGTCCCTTGATCCATCTCTTCGCTTGCTGTCAGCATGACCCCGAGAACCGATATGATGAAGTGATTTCTTTGATACCTCAGGAGTTTCACTTCTAGATCTTCTCCGGGCCCGAGAACGACCTCGAGAGATCTGACCGGAATGCTCTGGCTCCTTCCCTTCTCGCCGCCGTATATCCCCGGACTTACTATGTCTTTCCGATTGCACATAGACGGACGACTCATCCTTCAATTCGGCTAGTCGAAGCATCTGTTCGGCTATATCTTCCTTTTGCTTCAGAAGAATTTCCAACGCTTTATCCGCTTCGCTCGCCATCTTCACCAACTTGGCTGCTTTGTCATCCTGACCACTTCGGTGATGGGTCTTAGGCGAAGTGCCTTCCACCCTTTTTCGTTCTTGCTCTCTACCCTTCTCAGAAGCAAAGATCAATTTTCGTCTGGCGTCACCATGAGCTCTCACTTGAAAACCTTCAGAACCATGCTTAGAAGCAGTGCTCTCACGAGCACTCTTCGAAGGACCTATGCGATCCTTAATGTAAATATGTTGAATGTACGACAGCTCACATCCCCTACCGTCCCTTCCGCCAGATCTGCTTAACTCTTCCCCATCACTTATAACGTAGAACAAATAACTATTTGTGATTGCAAACTTTTGAACACTAGAACTCAGCCCTCCTTCTAGCGCCAATGTTAACGCCAAGATCTTTTGCCACGTCCCCAATCACGTAAGACGTCCCGATCCTCGCACAAGAAACACGATCAACACCACAAGCTCGACGGCCCGGACGGTCGGGGATAAATTCAAAGCGTGAGAGTCGATCTGAGATGTTCACAAGGTTAACAATGGAGGATAAAATATCTAGTGTATTTAGAGAGAGAAATTATTAGTTACCTGTCTTTGGAAGACCTCCTTGCTATGATATACTATCAGACCCAGTTTACCATGCCATTCACTACCTACTGACACCACCCATCCCAACGTCCGGTGACTCACCTGCCACTCCATCACCTTTGTTCACTGTTTTCTATCGCCGGCCGAAAATCATCCCATCCACATTAATGATTTGCGATCAAAACAATCAACCATCATATTTTTCATTTAATAAGGGCCTATTTATTTAATTAATCCATTGGATCTCCATTGGTTCTCCACTATTGGGTCCTAAAGTTATTGGGCCTAATCCTTACATTATCTTCATTATATCTCCATAATATTGGATCGGGTCCATGGGTTGATCCATTGTATCTTTTAATATCTAAGTCTTTGACTTGTAATGATGAAAAAGGAAGGTTGTTGACCAAAAGTCTGCAGATCATTAATGTGGATGGGATTATATCCGGCCGGCGACATGTACAGTGGGAAAAAGGTGACAACCTGCATGCATCCGGCTGAGATCAGGGAGAAGTAGGGGGCTGTGTCAGATAAGAGTTGGTGGCACGGTAAACCAGGCAAGAGAGTATAACCTAGCAAGGAAGTCTCCAAGCAAAGGTACGCATACACACAACTAAGAATTTTATCTCTCTAAGAACACTAGATATTTTATCCTCCATTGTTAACCCTTGTAATGGCTGTCTCTTGACTCTCACGCTGGAAGCTATCCCCCGGTGGTCGGTAGTCGAAAGCTTTTGGTGTTGATCGTGTTTTATGTCTGCGAGGATCAGGGCGTCTTACGTGATTGGGACGTGGCAAAAGATCTTGGCGTTAACATTGGCGCTAGAAGGAGGGCTGAGTTCTAGTGTCTTGAGTACTTTTCAATCACAAATTGTGGTCGTTCTATGTCAGTATTCATGGGGAAGAGTAGAACGCCTACACACGAAGGATAATGATAATGTTGTCGGTGAATCGGCTTCCACGATGTGTCATCGAGGATCGTTTGGGACTGCACATTAAGTGTTCATGCCAACCTGACGTCAAAACGATCACACGAAGATTCTCGACGAAGGTCGTGAAGTAAAGCTAAGAAGAAAGCTAGTTTTCACGGCGGAGAAAGAATGCGGTCATGGTGGGAAGCAGTAGAAGGCACCTCGCCTAGAACTCGATCTGAGAGATGACCAAGATGAAAAAGGCCTCCGGTTGGCTAAGATGGCGAGAAAGCAAGCAGATAGGGTCATGGAGGCACTTATGAAGCGGCTGACGAGGATATAAGCGAAGCGGATGAACCAGAATGGCGAGTTGAGGATGAAGCGTCCGATTATGTTCGATCCAGAAGAAGCGTGGGCATCGGAGTGGAAAGGAACACGCTCCATTCGGGGCGTGAGTCTCGGGGCCAACGTCGAGAAAGAAGAAGATCGAAAGTCCTACTCCTCAAAGATCGAAGAGGGCACATCACCTATCGATTCTAAGGAAGCGGTCGAAGTGAACGAAGAAGCCGATCCGGGAATGCACTCGGAGAATACAAAGAAGAAGCGCTTCGTTGTTGCGCATTCTCATCACGACCCACGAGAACCCAAAGACGAAGCGGATCTAGGGACCTTACACGGAAAAAGTCCACACCAGGGCACGTCGCTCTGTGGACCATCATCATCGTAAAAAAGTCCCTCGAGAATTGGGGGTTACATGGTAAAAGACCGATCTACTCGAAAGAGAGGAAAGAGTCACCGGAGAAAAGAAGCGTCGTCTCAACCGGAGGGTAGAGTATTTGGTGAAGGAATTAAAGGAGCTCGAAACAATTAGGCGAGGTTCAACAGTGAAGGATACTCAAAGAAAGAAAGGCGTCCCCATTTTCCTCGGATATTCTTAAAGAAAGCGAGACACCACCAAGAAGTTGCCTCACATGGAGAGTTACGATGGATGCAGGAGACCCTTATGACCATAGCCAAGTTTGGCCGGCTGATGGATTACTATGATTTTACCGATCTTTGCCAAGTGTCCATACGTTTGTTACAACGCTAAGGAAGGATCTTTGAGGCGGTGGATGGGAACTTCTTACTGCAGATTCGATATCTCATCATGGTCCGAACTATGTGACAAATTCCATGCTTTCGTTTTGGGAAACCGAAGAAGAGGGAAGCCCATGGGTTCTTTAGCACGGTCGAACAATTCACCAATGAGTCCTTGGGTCGATCGTGAAGAGATTCGAGGAAGCGTTTGGCGGTGGCGGACCTCAATGATCTGCAGTTTGTAGGTTTATTTGAATGGGTTGGATCTAGTAAAGTCTGAAAAGTTGGTGAAAAAGGCGATGTTTCACCATCCAGAAGAGTTTAGCGAGGCCTTTGATAAAGGCGAAAGGTTATATCGTGGTGGAGGAGGCCATGAATAGCACAAAACGACCTTCTTCGATCGAATAAAGGAAGCGATATACTCCCAAGATCGAAAGCGATCGAGAAGAAGGTGGGGGGGTATAATGATCGATCGGAGGCGATTTCAAAGAAGTACAATAACACGTGGCGACAAGGAAATAATCGCCCACCGCTTTTACGCCCAAGGTGAATAAGGTCTACACCAAACCCGAATCACGGAAAGGTCGATAATTTTGGATCGGATCGGGGCGGTAGTTCTTGAACCACCTCGTGATAACTTCAAGCCGGACAAGGCAATACTCGAAAATATTGTGGCTATCATCAAGCTACAGTCACGACACTAATGAATGTTGCAACTTGAAAGATTTTGTAGAGAGGAAGGTTCAAAGTGGTTTGTTGGTTCATATATGTGGGAGGAGACCGAACAGCAGAATCTTGATCGTCTGCTTCGAACGGTTCAAACAACTCCCCCGTCTGACCTCCTCCAAATCGACCACCAAGGCACGTCGTTGATGTAATAGCAAGGGGGACAACGGGGAAGTTGGTAGGAAAGAAGAGGAGGGATATCTGGATTCGGTCGTATCAAAAGTGGCGGTGTTCCCCAAAGATCGACAGACCATTTCCGGGGCTATTATATCCTTCACCGATCTGATTATCCTTGAACCCATTGAACCCCATGAAGAGCCTTTGGTGATCATTTGCACAAGTGGGCTCGATGATGTGAAGCGTATGATGATGAGCAACGGGTCTTGATTGGGATATTACGTATGCCCATGCTTATCGGAGGATGCATCTTGATGGGCGAAAAATGGAGGTTGGCGGCGGGCTCCCTTATATGGCTTCAGCAACGATCCGGTCAGAGTGGCAGGGACTATTGAGCTACCAGTCATCTTCGGTACTGCTCCCCAACAGGTAGAAATAACATGTAAATTTTATGTTGTGCATGTAGATTCTGCCTACAACGCCATACTGGGAAGACCAACCTTGACTGCTCTCCAAGCAGTGACTTCCATCCCTCATTTTAAGATCAAGTTTCCTACGGCACACGGAGTTGGAGAGGTGGCGGGGGGATTTGGATCGGCCCGACGTTTTGATATCGAATCTTTGTTATTTCCTCTGGGTAGGGGTTAAATAAGAGAAGCAAACCATGGAAATCGAGATCGAGCCCTTCACTGAAAGCAATTCGGAGCCATTGGTTATTCCTACGGGAGAGATCAAGAGATCGAATTGGTCACAGGAAAAGAAAGACAAGAGGCAGGTGAAGATTGGTTTGGGTTTGCGAACCTCTCGGACAAACCTTATGGAACTTCTTCGATCTTATCTGGATATCTTTGCATAGGAACCACAGGACATGCACAGGATTAGTCGAAAGATTGTCGAGCATCGGTTGGATGTGGATCCATCAAAGAAGCGATTCGGCGAGAAAAGCGGATCTTTGCACTGAGCGTCAAAGAATCATTGATGAGCAGATCGCAAAGCTGATAGCTGCTGACTTCATCTTCGAGATCGACTATCCGGAGTGGATGGCAAATGTAGTGCTGGTGCAGAAGCAGAATGGGAAATGGAGAGTCTGCATCGACTACACCGATCTGAACAAAGCATGCCCAAAGGACTTCTATCCTCTACCCCATATTGACCAACTTATTGATGCGACTTGGGGTATGCCTACTAAGCTTTATGGATGCTTTTTCGAGTTATCATCAAATTTCTATGTGCAAGAGGACATTCCAAAGATAACATTCATCACACACCGATTCGGTTATGCGCTTTATAAAAAGATGACCTTGACTGATAAATCTTGGGAGCCACTTACGAGAGAATGATGAACTTTGTCTTCGAGAAGCAACGGGAAAGAACATGGAGGTATATGTGGATGATATGATCGTGAAAAGTATGATGGTTCGAAGCATTTGGATGATCTGGAGGAATGCTTTCAAACGATCATGCATCACAAATTGAGGCTCAATCCTACAAAATGTACCTTCGGACTCGGTGCGAGGAAGTTCTTGGGTTATCTGGTCGATCGAAGAGGCATTGAGGCCAATCCGGAAAAGATCCGAGCCATTCTAGACATGAAGACTCCTCGATCGTTCAAAGACGTTCAACGTCGTGGTAGGATTAACGACTTTGAGGAGGTTCATGTCCAAATCTGCGAGAGATCTTACCATTCTTGACACACTTGAAGGGACCAAAAGAATGCGAAGACATTCAATGGACTTGGTGTGAAGATGCGCTTCCAAAGGCATAAAGACATATCATCTTGACTCCTTTATTGATGAAACACATTTGGTTGAGACTTTGTATTTATATCTGGCGGCTAGTTAGTTTGGCGATTGGAGCGATCTTGGTTTGGGAGGTCGATGGGAAGCGACATCCGATTTATTATGTCGATCACGTCTAAGAGATCTTTGAAACCGGTATCCAAATATTGAAAAATTTGCCTTTGCTTTAATAATTGCTAGTTGAAAGCTTGACAATATATTTTCAAGGTCGACTCTAGTTGTCTACGGATCAACCATTGAAGAAGGTGATGAGCAAACCCGAAGTCTCGGGGAGATTAGCGGCATGGACTATGGAATTATCACAATTTTTATTGAATATCATCCCGAATTTGCTATCAAAGGTCAAACCTTGGCGATTTCATGGTGGAATGTTCGTTCTCGAAGCGAGATCTTTGGTGCCGAAATTGAGACTTCCGATCGAGTGGTTGTAGTTCTTGACATGGTCGAAATTCTTGGACATTGTATGCGGATGGCTCTTCTCTACGGATGTCGGTGGCGAGGATTATTTTGACAAGTCGGAAGGATTCAAGGTCTGACGAGCCATCCGATTTGGGTTCAAAGCAACGAATAACGAGGCCGAATATGAAGCGATGTTGGCGAGGGAGTCCGGTTGGCAAAAAGTCTAGAAGTCTGAAGTTGATCATATCTGATGATTCTCAATTTGGTCGTCAAGCGATTATCGGAGATTATGAAGCTCGTGGAACGAGGATGATCAAGTATTTGGCGAGTTAAAGGATAAACTTGATATTTTGTCTCTTATGAGTTTGGGGCATAGAGCGTAACGACAATTCCATTGTTAGATGCCTTATCGAAGCGGCCACTCTGGATCTTTGTCGTTTTTAATGGGTCGATTTATTTGGAGGTTTTGCGGCGGCCAGTATCCGGCCTGAAGCGGTAATGTGTATTGAGCGATCTATTTGTTGGATGACCCCTTACATTGAATATTTGGCGGATGGCGTCCTTCCTTGGATCGAGATCTTGTGAAGAAGATCAAGTACAAAAGTGCCAACTTCGTTCTCATTGATGGGGATCTTTATCGAAGGACATTTTCGTCACCATTGTTAAAGTGTCTGGTTCCATCTGAAGCTGAGTATGCTCTTCGGGAGGTTCACGAGGGTATTTGCGGTGATCATATGGCCGCTAAGTCTTTGGCTTATAAAGTACTTGACGAGAATACTCTTGGCCTACAATCTTCAAGAAGCTACGAGTATGTGAAGAAGTGTGAAAATGCCACTCAACGATCCGATCCCTCATCGACCACGGAAGAGCTATACTCGATTTTATCTCCTATACCCTTTCTTGTATGCAGGGGTAGATATATTGGGTCCATTGCCTAAAGCTAAAGGTCGGTCGACTTTGTCATAGTTCTTTATTGATTACATGACCAAATGGGTAGAAAGCGAAGCCACTTGGTTGATAACGGAACAAGAGTGTTTGAAATTTCATGAAAGAATCCGTAGTGTTTCAACTTTGGGATTCCTAAAGTGGTGATATCGGACAACGGACGCCAATTTGTGGGATCAAAATTTGAAGGATTTACGAAAGAGTTGGGGGTTCGACCTGAAGACTTGATGGCTCATCCACGATCGAATGGGCGGGGTTGAAGTGACCAATATAGCGCTTACGAGCGGGATCAAATGCAGATGGGATGAAGCTAAAGGAAGATGGCGGAGGAACTACTCGATGTATTATGGGCTTACTGGGACTACACTAGGGACTACCGGAGGATTCACCTTTCAGATTGGCTATAATGCGATGCCTTAGTCGATCGAAATTGGATCCCCAAGTCTTGAGTTAGTCGATTCAAAGAGATTTATAATGAAGAAGGGTGAAGGCCAATTTGGATCTGTTAGAAGAAGTCGAGAAGTAGCTTTGATCAAGTTAGCGACTACCGGAGGAGAGTTGCCAAACATTACAACAAAGGAGTAAAGCTTCGTAGATTGAAAGTGGGAGACTTAGTCCTCGGAGAAGTCGAAAGCTTCTACACCTCGAACATGGGAAAGCTAATGCCAAATTGGGAAGGGTAGTATGAAGTAATTGAAGTACCCAAGCAGGGACTTATCGGTTAAAGGCATTAGGCGGATCCGAGATTAAGAACACTTGGCACTTATTGGCGAGCTTGAAATATTTCCAATAGAGATCGAGTCGGGTTTATCGAAATGCATACATAGTTGTTCATCATCAATAAAAGATTCACTTTTCACAATTGATCTTCATCTATTTGTCCTAAGTTCACAAGGGAGTAAGGAGGGCGGGGGGACTCGTGACCATTCGATGGTAGCCTTTTTGGCGAGTGGTCCTTATGAATTTATCGAAGCCCTTGAGGGTAGCAAACTTCATCGAGATAAGGAAGGCATGGGGTGGACTCGTGACCATTCGATGGTAGCCTTTTTCGATGAGGAGTGTCCTTATGAATTTGTTCTACTGCGAGTGGTAAACAAATTCCATGGTCCTTTAATATTAATTTTACTGTGAGTGGTAAATCAATATGCACCAAAGTAAGGAGGTATGGTCGGACTTCTTTGGCCATTCGATGGTAGCCTTTTTGTTAGGTGTGTCTTATGAATTTGTTCTTACCATGAGTGGTGAACAAATTCCATAGTCCTATAAAATTGTTCTACCAAATGTCCTTATGAGTGGTAAACAAATGTCCTTATATACTTGTTCTACCTCGAGTGGTAAACAAGATCTTGATGATCTGAGGAGGATCAAGGAGAATTCACCTTATACACAACCTACCTCACACTTGAAAATGATAAGTATACATTACTTTATTTTGTTCAAGTGTTGAGTTCGTTTCATTCAGTTCAGCTCGTTGAGTTCAGTTCATTTCATTTCTCAACTTAACTATTATATGCCTTATCTGATTCACAGTCTGAGTTAAGTTCATTCAAGATCATTAATCTTGAATTATTGACAAAAGCGAAGTAAGCGAAGTCGTGGTAAAGAAAATTGAAATTTCATTAACACTTAAACAAGTTCACTTAAATTTCTTTACAAACAAAATTTTTAAAACAAATCAGATAAACAAAAAAAGGCGGAGAGATCCTAAAAAACTAAAATGAAATAACATCGGACTCAAATTTGCGCCTTCATTCTCGAGTCGAGAAAATTTGGATCCAATTGAAATTTCTGACCGACTTTTCCTTGCCTCGACCTCGGCAATCTTACGTATCCTTCATAGTATACCTTCAAATTTTTACACTTAAGCTCATCGGACGTCACGATAGTCACTTGTATTCGCTTCACGCAACTCTTGATCAAAGGAGGATCTACGCTCTTTAAGCACTCTTATCTTACTACTGAAGTTTATGACGTTTGGCCTTATATGTTTTCTTATCACCCCGAGCCTTCGTTTGAACTTCGTGGAGTTGTATTGACAAGTTTTGATTGGGCTGCGAATGAAGCCCTCATTGGTAGTCTTCAAAGCTTGGTCTCTGCAACAAAACGGACATTCATGTTAGCCAATTTTTGTTATTTGGCTTTTATCGTCTTGATTCTTCTCTCTACCTAGAGATCGGCACATCATCATGGGTTTCCCTCGGATCCTCTTTGTTTTGGGCGAATTCCTCTGAAGACTTTCATTGGCATGAAGAATGGATTCGTGTTCATCTCTCTCCGAGCCAATGTAGCCTTGAACATGTTGTTCTCCCTTCTCATAGTCTCTCATCGGACTCGACATTTATGTATGCGGGGCGTAACGCTAGAAGATTGCATTTGCTGCACATATTGACGATATCCGATCAATTTCGGATATTTAAACAAGAAAAAAATGTTTAACCAAGAAAAGCATCACTTACCTTTGCCAAATAACTCATGCCTTCATCAAGAAAATTCTCGTTCGTATGGTTATCAAATCGGTGATCGTCGGTTTCCCGAACAAAGGCATCAAAAGATTTGGAAGGAAAATTGACGTTGAGCCAAGAGGCCACAAGGTTGGTGCTCGGTAGCCTCATTATGGAATTCATGTGATGAAGGCCTTGGGGAAGAAAGGCATAGGTTGGTCATGAGTGGGAGAAGGATCCGTGTATATATTTTCGGGGGAGGGAGATCGAGCTGGAGTAGGGTCGCGGATTGGTGAAGGTACATGTTTTAAGCTTGGGTAGGTTGTCGGATGGTTGTTTTCTCTTAGAGAGGTCTTTGCGATGGTCTCAATTTGTTCTTTCTCGTTAACGGTTTGAGTATCCACTAGGGTTGTTGGGGAAGAACATTTGAAGAAGATACTCTAAGCTCATCGAGGGTTAAGGGGTAATTTTGGTTCTCAACTTTTTGAATCGAAGAAGTTGCCTTGATCATCTGGGTAGATCTAATAAACTTTTTGAGTGATGTAGGATTGACAATTGGTGGTGTTGGATTGACGATTGGTGGTGTTGGGTCGACGATTGGTGGTGTTGGTATCGGGTTGACATTTGATTCAGATTCAGAAAGAGCTTCAGAATCTGATGGTATAGAGATCGGGTTGGGCTTTCGGACGGCCCTCTTCTTTCGACGTGTTCGAAGGGTTACTTCTGGTAAAATGGGCTCTTCGGCTTCTGGCTCGATGGTCTGGGATTCAACATTGACTTGAGGTGCTTTGGTAGTAGGTGTTTCAATGGGTGGGCTGTCTTCAGGGGAATCTTCTATCAATGAGGTCTCAGGCTCTTCGGTAGATTTCCCGGATAAGAAGTCTTCAAGGTTCTTTTCTTCCTCAGGGCTAGGCTTAATTAAAGACACTGTAAAAACGATGATAACCCATTTTTGAGTATATATATTATCAGAAATTCCAAGAAAACAAAAATGAGGATATAAACTTACATTTAGGGCCATATAACCATGCTTTCTTAAAAAGAAGTCCGTATTTCCATTCTTCCTTCGGAAAGTTGTCAAAGAGCTCTATCATTTCAGCTATACGCTCTTCTGAGATGTCCCCGAAGTCAGCAAAAATTTTCTCGTCAGTAGCCCAGTTCGGTACAGTGGCAATCTCTGGTCCCTTAATGAAAAACCACTCTTTGTTCCATCCTTTGTTACTAGATGGGGTAGTTACCAGCGAACGTCTTTTGAATTTTTCGCCTGTCTTCGATGCCTGCTTGCCTATAACTTTGAATCCTTTTTCACGAGACTGACTAACCTTGTAAATAGTGAAAAAGAAATCGAGAGTGGGTTCGACTCCAACTTTATGACAGAACGCAATAAAGGCAAGGATATGTATATAAGAGTTCGACACCAATTGGGCGAACCCAACACCGATGAACCCTAGAATGGTCACTAGAAATGGGTGAAGAGGAAACCTGACCCCTTTCTCAAGAATAGTCGCAGCGACTCCCGTCCATCCTTCAGGTCGTTGATACATCCTCTCCTCAGCCCTAGGAGCTCTCACTAAGTGGGTATCCGGAATATGGCATCGATCTCGAATCTTTCGTAATTCCTTTTCAGTGATAATTGATGGAGTATTGGCATGGGTAAAAAATTCCTTACTCCTAAAAAATTCAGAAGGGGTAAGTCTAGGCTTAGGAGGCATTTTCTTTTTATCTAGAGTGGCAGCTTGAGGGTTAGAACTCGAAGCTTCTTTGCAGGGGCTTGGGTTAGGTGGAACGGTCGTAATAGGAGTTGCCTGAATTGGAGAACTTTGATTGGTATCAAGGGTTGCCATTGATCGTATTTTGCAGAGAAGGTAAGAAAAGCTATGGAAGGAAGAAGAGAGCTCAGAGGTCTGAAATTCAAATTGGCAGGTAAAATTGTCAAATTTGGTAAAGTTTATCTTTTATACTGACGGTTACACATTATTCGAGGGCGGCACATTTAATTGATAACCATGATCACGAATTTGAAAGGTTGTGTCCGGATTGAGTTTTAAACATTTAGCAGATTGGGCCCTCTAGTTGGATTTCCGGTTTTAACCCATCCTTTCAGTTTCCTTTTTATTTTTGTCTTTCATCGATTGGGCTTTGGTAAGTCTCATTTTAGGACCTGTTTCAACCTTATCAAATCTTATCATATCATGGACTATTTATAGTTTTCTATTAAATATCATATTTAATAAAAAACTAGGGGGCAATATTGGGTCATGATATTTCTCCTATTGGGCCGAATGGAGTGGGCCTATTTATTTAATTAATCCATTGGATCTCCACTATTGGGTCCTAAAGTTATTGGGCCTAATCCTTACATTATCTTCATTATATCTCCATAATATTGGACCGGGTCCATGGGTTGATCCATTGTATCTTTTAATATCCAAGTCTTTGACTTGTAATGATGAAAAAGGAAGGTTGTTGACCAAAAAGTCGCAGATCATTAATGTGGATGGGATTATATCCCACTTGGCGACATGTACGATTGGGAAAAAGGTGACAACTTTGCATGCATCCAAATTGAGATCGGAGAGAAGTGAGGTATGTGTGTCGGATAAGAGTTGGTGGCACGGTAAACCCGAGGGCAGAGAGTATAACCTAGCAAGGAAGTCTCAAAGCAAAGAATGCATACACACACAACTAAGAATTTTATCTCTCTAAGAACACTAGATATTTTATCCTCCATTGTTAACCCTTGTAACGGCCTGTACTGACTCTCACATCTGAGCTATCCCCCGACGGTCGAAGCCGTCAAGCTTTTGATGTTGATCGTGTTTACTGTGCAGGATCAAGACGTCTTACGTGATTGGGACGTGGCAAAAGATCTTGGCGTTAACATTTATATATTAGACTCTAAAAATAACAAAATCAAAGCTTTTCATTTGTTATAGATAGAGGATTAAGATGCATGGTTTCTGCAGATTGTTTTCTTGATAACAAGTTTGTTAGGAATATGCATGTGAATGTTATTCCTTTATTAGTATAATTTGTTGATGAATATGATGAAGCAAATGAATGAATATGCATTTTTTGGGGGTGAATTTCGACCTTGTCTATGCCTCTTTTTTTTTTGGTGTATAAATTTGGGAATTCGCTGTGTTTTTTTACCCATTGGCACAAAATATGTGTTTTTTAAAACCCATTGGCACAAATTTTATTGAGAAATATTTTTCTAATGGACCCAAATGGGATTGTAGGAAAATGGACCCAAATGGGACTATAGGATAATGAACCCCAAATGAGATTGTGGTACATTCACCGCGCTGATATTGGGGAGTATTTGAGGATGGATGATGAGCTTTAAAGAAGGGTTAGTTTGTTATGCATTTTTTATGTTAATAAAAGTTAGTGTTATCAAGTTCTCACTCAAAATGTTTTAAAAAATTATTTTTGGTGAATTATTGAATTTGGCCTGAGTTTGTGGGATTTTAAAGTTAGTTTGTGTTGGACTATGTCAATTTCGTAATGCCTTTGGGTGCTGTAGATTTTGAGTTTTCCAACCTAAAGATTGTTGCATTAATATGTTTTGGTTGCAAGCACTATGGTAGTAATTAAAAAGTAGAACATTTGTCCACTCTAAATTAAAATGGCTGAAATTTTACTTGGGAGCTATGAGGCACTTGTGTGGATGCTTTTGCCAACAAATTTGATCTTTAGTTCAGAGTTCAGTCACTAGTCCATGAAAGCTTTAGCAGCTACCATAGTGATTTGTATCATAGGTTATATGTTTTCCACTCTTATAGTGTTATTGATTGATTTCATGCTAAATTATTTCCCCTGAAGCTCTTACTAGATTATTTGTATCCATTAGGCAAAAATAAAAAGTTGTACGAAAATTTTGACAGGCAAATTTTTAGTTTGCAACTTAGACATCAAAGTTGGATGTCGTTAAATTCTGCATTATGTTGCTCTTTCTGTGTTGCTATGTTTTTCTCTAATTCTTTTTACCATAGTTTCTTTCAGTTTAAATAGTCATTAGAAATTGCTATTTTATATTATTGCGATTGACTATAGCAATCTCTAGCCAATTCTTGGTATTCTCCTGGTAAATTTGTTGTATAGTTGATTGTTCTTGTTTAATGCTCACTGTAATTATAATTTTCTGACTAATTCTTGCATTTTTCTAATTCTTATGTCAGGCAAAACTTTGGTAAGGTATTTTAAAAGAGAATCTCTTCAAAGATATTGGGTTTTGTTGACTACTAGTGATGGATCAACAATGTAAAGTTTGATGGTATTCGTGTAAGAACTTGATGAAGTAGTAGGACTATCAAGTTTTTAATCTATGATGCTGATTTTATTTTTTAAGAACAATATTTTATTTGTTTAGAACAATATTTCTCAACAAGTAAACTATCAATATGACTTTTCAAAAGGCACCTAGGCGAAGTAGTATTAAAGTCTTCAATATTGTGAACTGCTATTATGCTTATTTTAACTACTTCAAAAAGTCTGGCACCTTAAAATTGAATTTATTTTAGCATTTCACTTTATTTTATTTATAGTTGTTACATATATATTATGTTGCTTTCGTTGTGTTGAAAGTCCATTGTCGTTTTGGTTATTTAGAACTTAGAATTTACTTGATCAGTATTTAAACAAACAGTACAAATTTCTATTGTGGATGGATGGCTTGGCTGTCCTTTAACCACTTAACAAGATCGAGTGTAATTAGAAGACAACAACTAGAATCTCATTAACAAATGCAAATATGATAAAAAGTGACCAATCTTTATATGAAAAATACAAAAACTTTTTACAACTAAGAATTGGAATAATGTATTAGATAATATATTATAGAATTATATATGTAATATACATATCCACACACATACATATGATATTACTATCATATTTTTATTATTTTATTTTATTTAGTTTGTTCTATCAAATAATCTTATGCTAAAATTAATAGACAAATATGATAGAAATTAAGAGTGTGTATCATTAATTATAGTCCATTTGTATCATGTAAAATGAGTTATTCAAAAAAAAAAATTAAATGCAAAATAATGCATTTCGGAAAGAAAAAAAAAAAAAGCGAAACATGCTTATTGGAGTTATCTTAATTCAGGGCAACATGTTAATAGTCGTTGCAAAAAATTGTACAAAATACGCAACGAAAGAAAAATTGTTGACAATGAATGTGGTCCATATTAGGCTACGAAATATAGCAAGAGAAAACATTTTGTTACGAATTGTCAACATATCGGCGACAAAAAAGTAAATAGGCGGGGAATTTTTTTTCCCGCCAACAAATTGGCAACAATTTTTTGCAACGACCTATGAATTTCGTTACGAAAAATAAGTCTTTCACAAACTACAACGAATGACAAATTTTGTTGCTAAACATGTTTTTTTGACGACGACTTTATAAGTCGTTGCCCACAAGATTTAATCATTTTAAACTACATCCAATTAACTACAAATTTTAATTTTTGTAACTTAGAAAATATATCTATATGTGCTCAATTTTAATTTCAAAAATTATAACTTTAAAAAAAAATAAAACTGACCATTTATTTTGAGATGGACGGAGTGAAACATTTCACTATATAAAATTGTGTCCAAATAAATAAAAAATTTTAAATGAAAAATGATGCCTTTTGGGGAGAAAAAAAGAGGCATGCTTATTGAGTTTGTCTTAATTTTGGGCAACAATTTACTAGTCGTTGCAAAAAAAAAATATTAAATACGCAACAAAAAAAAATTGCTGCCAATTAATGGGCCTACATTAGGCAACGAAATATAACAACAAAAAAATTTTCATTGCCGACGATGAGGAAAAATCTCATCGGCAACAAAAAAGAAAATAGACGGTGTGCTTTTTTAGATAGAGCTCATACTTGCCTGTCTATAACATACATGGAAATCACAGTTGACTCCTTTAAGTGCACTGCCCGAGAGCTGATCACACTACCCCTGCCATGAATAACATATATCTTTACATCTTTGGTCAATACAAATATCGATTCCTCTGCAGCATTATCTGGAATTTTTGATTCCGAGAGTTTTGGGCTTTTAATATGACTGTCAATTTGCATTAAAGCTATCCAAGTCATTGAGATAACTGGAGAGCTTATGTTTGACAGACAGTCGGTTAAGAATGAAACTGATAATGAGTTTATATCAAGAACAACCTGAAATAGAAGCAATTACACCAAGAATTCTTGTTCACAATTGAAATTTACACAACCACATTCATATTCTACAGCAAAACAACGTACTTACACGACCACATTCATATCCCACAACAAGCTTGGCTCCATTGCTTGCAAATTGAAGTGCTTGAACTGGAGAATTGAGAAGGCCAAAAATAGCTTTACAATTAAGTCCTTGTCCTTGAGTTAAATTGTGAGCTGAAAGACAAGTTGAATAAATTTAATGCAAGGATTACTATAAATTATGATGCAGAGGAGTCCTAACTTTGGTGAATTGTGTGAAGTGCACCATCTGAATAATAAGACTGAGACAGAAAAATAGAGAATCAAGGAGAACAACACATCAAAGTAAAGTGGTTCAGCTATTGTAATTAAACCTAAATCCACTTCAAAAGAGCCCAAAAGAATAAACTTAACTCAACTCAACTCAACTAAAAACCTTAATCTTAAACTGGTTGAGGTTAGCTACATAATCATCTCAGTTTATAAAGGAGGGCGAGTCCACACAAAGCATCATGGTTAATGTTTCAACAACAACAAAGAATTTTAAAAAATGGGTTTTAATATATTCTAACCAGGACAGAAGAAAGAATAGCCCTTTTTAACCAAATTATTAAATGTCATCTCTAATTGAAACCCACTCAACAGAAGAGCATCCAGGTTGGTAGGAAAACTTGTGTAGTGGCTCATTAAAGAGAGGAGTAACTTTTATTAGAATACCTTCACATTTCATTTCTGTAACAACGTGAAAGCTTGTTTCGTTCGAACTGCCATTGATGTTATAAAGACGGACCTACATAATTTATTGCAAAAGATGTGAATATTCACATAATACGGATCTCAAGCCTCTCAATAAGAAAGAAACACATCTTACCAGACCAGATTTGTTGCCCACTGCTAAACATAAATTCAGGGCAGAAGTCCAGTTTTGATACTGAAGCACTTGAACCAGCCACGCAGTCTCTTTGACGATGTCTTCTCCAATTTTTTAGGAGATAGACCTAGTGGTCCGATTTTGGGGGCCAAGGAACTCGCCGCCCCCACTTAGACGCTGGTTACCTGGACGTACGTAGACGTAGACGACTTAAGATGGGTCAAACTTTGGCGGTATTGTAGCAGAGATCGATAACTAGGGTTTTGGTTTTGTGAGTGAAAGAGAGCAGAGAAAAACATATAACTATGCTCCGCTTTGTGTTTTAATTTTAAGTTTTTATTTAAGCGTGGTTTTTTGCTCCGTATTTTTTACATAGATAACGTTTTTTTTAAAACGTTATCTATTTAAAATTAAAAAATTGTCTTTATAAATAGATAACGTTTTTTCATATGTATCTACAATATTTTATTAAAAAACGTTGTGAAAAAAAATACTACAATATTTTTTATAAAAACGTCATCTTTTAAGTGTTGCCTTTTTTTAGTTTTGTACTAGTGGCGACTTAATCATTGCAATTGGTCAATTTTTGGTGCAATTTCGGGAGCAATTTCGATTCCTTGCTCGGCCCTTGTCAAAAAGTATATATGTAAAATAACGAGTTACAAGAAAAAATTATATAAATTATTTTAGAAATTAATTATATATATTTTTTTCAAAATTATAAGTGATATGATCATTATAAACTACATCCAATTAACTACAAACTTTAAATTTTGTAAATTAGAAAACATATCTACATGTGCTCAATTTTAATTTCAAAAATTATAACTTTAAAAAAAATTGGACATTTATTTTGAGACGGACGGAGTGAAACATTTCACTGTATAAAATTGTGTCCAAATAAATAAAAAAATTTAAATGAAAACTGATGCATTTTGGGGAAAAAGAGAGGTCGAAACATGCTTATTGGGTTTGTCTTAATTTTGGACAACAATTTACTAGTCGTTGCAAAAAAATGTATAAAATACGCAACGAAAAAAAATTGTTGCCAATGAATGTGTGTAAGACCCCAACTTTTTGAATAAAGATTAAATTTTTTCGAAATATATTTTTGAATATTATGGTGTGGATTTGATATAATGTTATAGTTACGGGTAATATTTATAAATTTTGTAAAAATCGCTGAAGTTGTTATATAATATTCGATTGGTGGGGAATATTTGTTTTAACGAGAATATTCATGACAATCCAAGACAATCATTGGTGGACCCTCCATGTGGAATTATTATCACGATTGAAAAACGACAAAAATACTTTATGAAAATAACGGCGGAAGTTTTACTGTTAAGCTGTTGAACTACCCATTAGTAAAAAGTACGATGTCTGGCGTGGTTGCATAGTAGCACACCGGTATTGATTATTGATGCTTACGTGAGAAGTCACTCATTATACTCAATTATTACTCGATAATTGAATGCGTCATCATCTCTCATATTATTGATTCGATTATTGTCATAGTCATCCGCATAATATGTTATTTTATTAAATCAATAATTGAGAAAACAAAGTTATTCATATTATTAAATTGCAATATTTATAATGTCTAGAAGTTACATCGAGGAGAGGTTTGGTCACCTAATTGCTTGCTTGATAGGAGAAATCCTTATTGAAAAGCCCCTCTTTCCCTGAACGACTGGTTGATAAATATTATGAGTTATAATATTAATGATGAATGTTATTAAAATTGAAGTTGTGTTCGAGTTGAATTTGGAGACGCGGACGTGATATTTGAGTCCTAACGATGAAATTAATAAAATAGTCTATAAACATAAAATTTTTCTAATTCACTATTTGGTCAAAAATTCAACATTTGACTTTTTCGAAAAAATCAAACTTGAAATTTCAAAATTTATATTTTGATAAAATAGTTTCATTGTGTTGAAATTATTTGTGTTAGTGAAAATCGACAATTATTTCGATAATAATTGATGTCCGGAGGTTATATTGACCAATCCAATTATTTAACCGAGATAAATGAGCAATTAAGTGCTATTATTTCACATGATTATAACTATTTGTTCACATGTATACTATTGTTTCCCATTCTTGTTACTATTAGGGGAGTTGGTGCGAGATTGATAATACTTGCATGACTAAGTTAAAAATGGAGGTATAGATGGAGGAGGTTTTATCTTTGTAATTCGTATTTTCTCATGTCTAGAACTATTGATTCACATAATTTACTATTGAATCACATTATTTACTATTAGGGGAGGTGGTGCAAGTTTGATAATACTTCCATGACTAAATTAAAAATAAAGAAAAATTGGAGGTATTGTCTTTGAAATTTTTCGAGCCCCAAAACGTGTAATTATCGAAACTATATTTTTCTATAAATAGAAGCTCATTCTTCCTTCATTTCTCACCAATTCACAAGAGCTTTAGGCGATTATTATAGAGAGAAATTATAGAAAGAAGAAGAGAAGTCTATTTACCTCACTATTCCAAGATCCAATTTTTCTAAGGTAGAGTATTATTTTTCTTTCTTATCTATGAAGAGAACTTACATTATTCCATTCTTTATTATTCTGCGTTAGAATAACTTTTGTGTCTGTGAGTTACCCTATACTTGGTGAAATTCTTACATTGTTCCATTCGTTATCATTACATTTGGAACATCCAATGCTGCATACGTTTCTACGGGGACACAGTTCCGCTCTTTATTATTCATTTGGAATATCCTCGCAAGGCGTTTTACACCGGACACTGATTAAAATCTTTTATTATTCTTATGTCATGCGTTCTACTGGCTGGGACACGATTAAAATCTTTATTATTACGTTAGAATATCACATCGCATGCGTTTTGTAACATTCTGATTTTTAAGTGTAAGTTATAAATATTTATTGATTTATATAAATATTTATTGGATGTGTTTTTGAATAAGTAATTGTTCAATTTGATTGAGTTTATTTAGTTAATTATTTATTTGTTAAATAATTAATGTGATTAGTTAATTATTTATTTGTTAAATAATCAATGTGTTATATGGATTGAGTTATGTGATTAAGTGATTTATTTAATAAGTTGTTATTAAATAAAGCGACAAATTACTATGTGATAAAGAGTTATTAAAATAAATTAAAGTAATTTTAATTTAGTTTTGCCAAACAAAGTGTAAGTATAGTAATCCTTTATTTTATAAATGCTTTTGCCAAACAAGGCCTTATGGCTTTTGAAATTCTTGTTAATTTTAAATTATATTATTAATAGAATAAAACAAATATATAAATAAAATATATTTATATTTATAAGATTATACGTTATATGTTTGGTAATCGATAAGAGTAAATAGGCTTATTATTGCCATAACGGTTATTTTACGTATATGATTATCGATTTCGCTCGGTGTTAGTACTAGTCTATTCTTTGAGAGAAGTAAGAAAAGAGAAAGAAAAAATTCAGAGAGTTTGAGAAGAAGCCAAGTGCGTGATTATTCAAAAATGATTTTGTAAACAAGTGTTTCTTCTGACAAAAAGGTAGAGTGCTTATAACCTTAATTTATGTGTATGTAATCATATATGTTTTACGCCATATATCTTCTTGTGAATTTGATAGTCTGTGTTCTTCAACTTTACTTGTGTATAAGTTTTTACAAAATTCTTGTAAACTATGTGTTGGTAATTGTTATACTAGCATATATATATTTGTATATAATTGTATGCTTAATATATAAATATGATGGTATGCTAAATTACGTATTCAAGAAATTATTATTTTTTACAGTGGAAACATGTGAGTACGAACTTGAGTGTAGAATTTATCAAAGGTTATATATATATATATATATATATATTTGTATGCTAACTGAGAAATTGGACTATACATGTTAATTGGGATATATATTGGTATACTTGTATGTTAAAGGAATCAAAATTGGTTGATAACAGTGTAAATTACGTTCACTGTAAATTGATATTTCATCAATGGAGTTTAATTTTTAAAACACAATGTTTTCAAAGAATTAGTCTATGATATTGTTAATTAGTGGTTGGTAATTGGTACATGGATGATTGTTAGCAATTATGTGTAATTTATATTAGTTATACATGTTGTTTTGGGTGAATCATTGTTAAGATTTTAGACAGTAGCTTTGGCTCTGTTCTTCGCTCTGGTTTCTATGAGTTTGGTAGTAGTCAAAATTCACGCTCCAATATCAAGTTTTATATAGCGTAAACTCAACCTTCAATGGACTTCGTACAGCAATATGAAATCGTATTTGGGCCTTGATTTCACGTCCTTATTGTCAAAGTCGTATGACGGCGCCTTGAGACAATGTAGCAAGATAACCGAATCCCTGATAAAGTCTCATGTGCCAATGCCTACTTTATATGAAAAAGTTTTAAACGACTTTTGTCTTGCACAAAAAGTCCGATATTTTAAAGGAATGATATATGATAAATGTTGATTATGTATTTTGGTATGATAGTATGTTAATACTATGAGTGAACATGGAATTACTAATTAACAAATATTGTTATTAGTTTTAATGGATAGAATTTGATTATACAATTTATAATCAAAGCATACGTGATGTAGAGATATAGTATGTTGTTACTGACTGATTATGTCATGTTAACATATGTATATAGGATAATTGTGGTTTGGATTATAACGGTTTAATCTACGCGCAAGGCAAGTTCTCTAACTCCATACTCTCGTTGAGTTAGTTTGTTGTGTTTAAGCAAGTTTTCTAATTCTAAAGCTTCGTTATGCAAATTTATATGCTATAAAGTATTTCCATTAAGCAACTTCATTGTATCCAGTTATTCAGGATGATACAAGTTTCCCATCTCCACACTTTTGTTGAGATAGTTATTATGATTATGCAAGTTTTTCCTAACTCTAAACTTGTTATATTAGCATGCAAGTATCGTTATTCCGTTGAATCAGTTTATTGTTCAAGTTATTATTTGTTGTGCATGCTTGATATTAAATTCTAAGATGTAACCTTAGTTTAATGTTGTTCAAAGCAAGGTATGATGTGTTATTCAATAGTTATGCTATTAGATTATCCCTAAAGCATGAACTTAGAATGAAATGAACTTCGGTTCTCCACGATACCATTTCTTTAAAATTTGAATAATACTAAAATAATAATACATTCGAACTTAATTTACATACATCAAAGTTTACTTCCCAGTGCGTGACCTTCAAATACATTCCTTATAATACTTGAATAGATACCAATACAACTATAACCATTAACTCATGATACACACTTATTACGATCGACTTTCCTTTTCCTTTGTTAGTACACGAGCCTTGAGTTTGCTCATATATATACATTGAAAACATTTAATTTAAGCAAGGATGAGCATTTGAGTGCCCGACAAGTAATAGCATTATATATATAATTTGAAAGAATATAAGTATTCTCTTTACATAACACTTCTACAGCGAATCGAAAGTTGTGAAGTAATCTGTCTTGATAAAAATTCACATAACAAATCTCTTCCAAATTATTTAAATTTGGCTCTGGCTCTACCATGAATAGGGTTTAAGAATCATACTATGAACATTCTTTTCATTTTCGAAAAGGTTTGGCGAAAAATCCATCCATAAGCCAGCTCTAGCTTACAGAGACGCGGAGGTGATCGACCCGTTGTACCTGTGTTGATCAATACTACATAACTTGAGCGAAATTCATCGCTCACTCTCTATCCGCCTTGGGCGCAAAAAATCTTCCCATATAGGGATGTTCATACATGCACAGTTCCAAAACCGAAGGTTTTAATCTTGCTCAACAATAATATGTAATTCAACATATATATCACGGGTAATTGTGAGAGGTATATCAACATGTGAATAAATGCCATGGTTATCAGTGGGGACACTTGTATAACCATTTAGAAATCAACTTAACGAATATATATATCGAGCTAACATGTTGATAATCAAAGCGTACATAATGCATGCGAGAATAGAATAATTACGAAACTTCTTACTCATGTCCATTGCATAAAGAAAATGCAAAGGTAGGATACTTTTTGATTAAATTTGATTACAAATCTCAACTTAGGTTTTATCTCTTTATCACAACCTATCGATAATCGGATCATTAGTTCGATTAGAACAATATATCTTAACACATAAATCTTTGTCTATTACGATTGACACATAGTCTAATCACATAATCACGGTGATCATACTTTTAGTTCTATTCTATACTTGAAATATTTTTATACATTTTTCAAATATCTCATCCATGCTCTTCTGATAGCCTTTTCTTTCTATTATAGAGATTACGACATTTGTCGGCGTCTGAAAAAACTTTATCGGAGTAAATCTTGAGTCTAAGACTCTTATTTTATACCTCAACATCTGTAAATATCGGACATCTTAATTTTTAATCATTTTGAAATTTCGAAAAATGAAAAAATTAAAAATAATTCAAATCTGTCACTAAAGGGCCTATAGTGATATAAGCTATTACTATAGGTGTTCTTCTTCAAATTTAGAACTTCATAATCGGTTCTCAAAATCGACTAGTTTGGTAAATTATAACTTTCAATTATCGGAATCATAATTAAATGATTTAAACATTAAACAATTCCATTATCATTAATAGTTTAATTAATACTAAACTATTAATGAAACCATTATAAAAATATAAAAGTTATTTATAATAACTCAAACTATTTTTAAAACATTTATATTACCCTTAAATGATTTTTAAAACAATAAAAATCATTTTTAAATAATTACCATTAATATTTAAATATTAATGTACTATTTATCAAATATTAAAAGTCATTAATTATAACTTAAAATATTTTTAAATCCTTAATATCCTCTTTAAATGGTTTTTAAATAAGTAAAACCATTTTTAAACTATTTATTTAATAATAATTATTAAATAAACTAAATATCATTAATATTATCTTAATATCATTAATATTTAATTATTAATGAAATTATCATTTAAATATTAAAAGTTATATTTTATAACTTAAAATATTTTTAAATACCTTATTTTCATTTAAAATGATTTTTATAATATTAAAATCATTTTTAAACTAAATTATTTAATATAATCATTAAATAACTTTAATATCATTAATAATAATTAATTAATGAAATTCATCACAAAAATATTAAAAGTCATCACAAATAACTCATTTACATAACCAATTCTAAGCCAAAATAAACATAGTAAACTAACTAGTTTATTAACAACACTAACTAAACTTCAAAAATTCAAACTTTAACTAACAATTAAAAATAATAACATTACAAAAATTAAATAAAAAACATACTAGAAAATCAAATTCCACAATTTGAATCGCACTTCCATAAAAATTTAACTAAGGAGATCTTTATAAAAGTTCTCCCACAACAAAACCTTTCTCAAAAAAATGGAGGCCTTATTGTTGGTGAATGAAACAAAAGGCCAAGCCCTTCTATTTATAGGTTTAGAAAATGGTGAAGTTCTCAACTTAGTCGATGTGGGACTTGGTTTATACTAATTTTCAATAGCTCACTTTGCGATTTTCTAACGCATTGCTCATAACTCAGATTAATCTGATTTTTGGATATGTTATACATGGTATGTAAGACTATTTTTAAAAAATACGAATTACCCAATTCGGGTTCATTAGGTAGCCCAAGCGGTCGTCAAAAGTGGGCGTTCATATGATTTTCAATCTCGTTTCAGCTTTACCCTCTTCCGCTAAAACAGTCATAACTCTTTCATTTTAAAACATTTTTGAGCGATTCTTGAGCCCACCTTGAAGCTAACTTCTGGGGCTACAACTTTTATTCTTTGACCATTTCCAAATTCCGAACACATCAGCCCAAAATTCCGTTCAAATGGACTGCACCGCACTTGTTGGGAAGTTTTGACACTACTACTTTGAAATGTCATAACTCTCTCCTCCGATGTCGGTTTAGTCCGTTTGAGTCTATGGAAAAACTTATTCGGTGTACTATAACATACCAAAAGCCCAGAAGGTTTTGAAAACATTAACTGATCGAAACGAGTGTCCCGAATAGCACATCCATTGCTGACTTTCGGTTTGACACATTTCCTTCCAATCATCAGTAATTCCCTCATCCGAATTGGAATGAGGTCATTCAAAACCTATGGCTTCCTAACTCAGATGCACTACAACATATCAAAAGTCCAGACCTTTTAAAGCACAAAAAGTGGACGAGAATGCCCCCATTACAGGTTGCCCAAAAATAGTTTATCATGATCGATCGACCATGTTTGACCATCTATAACTTCTAATCTATACATGATATGGACTTGATTCTTTTTGCGAGATTAAAGACCACATATCGGGCTACACATAACAACTTTTGAAGAACAAAACTCATGATCGAGCAAAAGAGTTATGGCCTCGACATTTGGTGAAAAAATAACGAAATTCGGTTTTTCCAACTTGCTTAAATCTTCAAATTAAATGCACTTTGATGTTATGGGTCTTTGATTTATCAACCCATATCATCAATTAACATTCTATTACACAACTTTAAACAATCAATTGTATCAAATAACATCGAATCAAAGGATTTCTAGGTTTAGTGTTCTTATACCCTTTTTGCCAAAATTCTTGATTCTTGCTTACGATTTGTTATGGGTGATGGTTGGGCTTTGTTTAAGAGTGTATGGGCAATCTTGTACAAAGGCAATTAAATGTAATATTTCATCACTAGATTTAATTCTTATAATTTACCAATTAACTTCTATCCTTTGGTAAATTAAAACACTTATCTGATAACATCGAAATTAAACACATTAATTAAAATTAGGGTTTCTAATTGACCATTAGTGGTTTCTAATTGACCATTTCTTTAATTATACATGTATATTCTAACACGATCGTTCGGTTTCTAATTTCAGCGGTTAGGGTTATAATAATTAGGGTTTGTCCTAATTATCGATGTACTGACGATAATTAGGGTTTCTTACAATTCACAGATATTCTTATTCACGATAACTTCATATACGGTCACTTTACTCGAAATACCCCATAAGCGAGTTTAATAATTAGGGTTTCCACACGTACGGTAATATGTTATGACCTAATTGGTAGTCATTGCTCAATATTATCATCACTTTATACCCGATTACATAATTATAGTCTTGTAAAATAATATAATATATATTATTATTCTCATCTCTTGATCACAATCCCAATCCGAGGTTTGGATCTCATATACGACTTATTCTTCGTACACAACATCAATAATCAAGTTAAAATAATTAACTTAAATATTACGAACAATTCATATAATAAAATATTTATTATATAAATCTAATTATCACTTCATATATTATTTCCAATCATGTTTTCATGGAAAATAATTAATAAAAATATTTAAACTACGAAATTTATTACCATATAATTTGTGGTAATTAATAATTCCAAAATTATTTCTAATTTTTCAAGTAATAAATGTATTAGCATTTATCGTTCACTTTACTTGACACTTAGTCTAAATCAAAAAAAAAAAAAAATTTATCATAAAATTTCTTATTTATTTTATATAGAAAATCTCGGGTTATTACATTCACCCTCCTTATAAGGATTAGTCCCGGAATCATAGCTTTAAAACTCATATGCGAGAAGGGTACATAGCATATAATCATTGTCGTAGATCTCGATCATACTTGATCGAGCCGATCTTTAATTATTCATCATAACACTTGTCTGTCAGATTAAGCGAAATATAAGATATATAAGTTATTCAAATAGCACACAGAGTTACATTTCCATTTTGCACCGTATCTGGACCGTCGTGTTGTAAACCCTCGGAGTTGCTTTACGTTGGAGTTCTTGGTTGAGTTTAGTCTGAAATTGCTAACGTCCTTTGCTTCTCTCCCGTGAGTTCGTTCCTGCCTCCATTCCCCTCGTGGGCGATTCCTTACCTTATGCTCGATCGATCCACATATAAAACATCCACTTGATCATCCTTGAGTTTGGGGCGATTGGGAGAGATATGACCCTCTTGCACTTGCTTGCTTGCATCTACAAACTTGCCCTTGAGACACTTTCGCCCGAGTGATTCTTCCCATAATTCTTGCCTTTGCACTTTTCTTCTTTATACCACTTCTTTTTTACTTGCATTTTCTCGGAAAAATTCCTCATTCTTTTCTCACCCCTATTCCCTACTACTTTCTATCTTTATTGTTCCTTGACTTGCTTTTATTCTTCTTCTCCTTATGGTAGAGGCTCATGGCCTCACTTCCTGATTCGTGATGATAGCCTTCTCCATGAGTCTTTGCCAAAAGTATTGATTTGCGATCTTGACACCTTATTAATAGAGCCGGGGTTTTAAGCCCGGCTCAAATCTCCTTGCCTTCCTAGCCTCTGTATCCACTTGATGTGGAGCAAACCTAGCCAACTCATTAAATTTTGCGGCATACTCACTAGCAGATCATATTATCTGCTTTAACTCCGAGAATCTCACCTCCATTCTAGGCGCATACTAACGAGAGATAGTTTTTGAAAAATAAATCCTTAAACCTATCCCAAGTAATTTCTTCTTTTCTGCCCAGTCTTATTTGCCTCCCACCAAAAGTTAGCTTCCCTTTCATCATATAAGTGGCAAAAGCGGTCTTTTGCCCTCATCTACTTTAGCGATTCTGACGCCTTCTCTATCTCGTTCACCCAAATGCAGGCTTCTATAGGGTCGGTGATCCTCTGAAATTACAGGTGGTCCTACTGACTTTGAAGTCTTTGAATTTTGCCAGCGATTATGCATTTGGTTCCTGCTGGTTGGTATTCCACGATGCATAGCTTTGAGCTACCATGTTTGCAAAATTTTGCATCGATTAAAATTGTCGTTCTCGGCATTAGTAGATTCTTCTACCCTTTGGTTTCGAGTTTGGCGTCTTGGTGGCATTATCTGGTTAAATAAAACCATAAATTATACCCTTACATTTTAAACCTTATTGCATAAGATTAATGTATTAAACTTCGTTTCATTTCTCAAACTTAGATTCATATTCATTTATCGAATATTTACGGCACATCTGCTTTAATCAGCGGCTATCCCTTTGTGACTACGAAAGTGGGTTTAAAATCTTGACCAACATAAAAGTTGAAAATAGTTCATTACTTATCACACATTACATAAACACAACATAACCCATACTACTTATTTACCAAACCTTTTCTCGGACATTCATTACGCTCGATGTCCTTCCATTCCACAATTAAAACATCCACCTTGCTTATAGTTGGGGCAGCGGGGAGAGGTATGTCCCTCACGGCCACAAATATAACATATCTTTTCCCTTTCTTCTTATCGGGTTTTCCTAAGTCGGGATCTTCTACCTTTCTTTTCCCTTACCTCTCGGAGTTGCACACGAGGTGTTGCTTGAGGCTCCCATCTGGTCGATTCGGTTTTGAGCTTATCCTGCTCTTCCATTGTTGCTAGCAATGCTTGGCCGTTGGATATTAAGCAACGTCTCAATCTCCCACAACCTTTCCGGTATGAGAAACCTTGTTCTCCGATCCTGTATCTCGTTGATGTGGCGACTTCAACTTTAGATGTACGAATCACTATCATCAAATCCACCATTTACGGATCGATGCTTTCGTTTTCCACTATAGCCACCTCGTCGATTTGGGTTCTGGTGAGCTTCTATTTCATTTGTTGGCCTTGATATTAGCTCGGGGGTATAGATCGATCCTTCTTATTCCACATATCTTTCTCACGGACATCTACATACATAAGTTACCACAGATTAACATATAGTATATATACCACGACAATCAAGAGTTCTATATATCTTATTTTGATTGATGATAAATTTATTCAATTCTCATCAACACCTATCTCTGTAGAAAGCGACTCCATCCACTACTGCATCGAATCGCATGAAGGTGATGACTAAAGCTTTGTCTAAGGTATGTATCTGGTGTCTTTGGCTTCTATTTCAACCTTCAATTTGTCTTATCTGAATATCTCCCTCTGCTCCAACCTCCCTCATAACTTTCATTAACTTATACGTGCTTCTGACATTCACACATATCATCACATCTTTGCCCAATACACCTCTCTCACAGTAAAAGTTTTCAAATTGTCTTTGAGGGGTCATATAGACCATGAACACATAGTTTTAGCGGTATTCATACATGAAAACATTACAGTATGTTTACAATCACAAAGAAGGTAAACTACCATTAATAGTACTTTAGGTGATTAGCCTATTGTACCCCCTACGTCATGCATAGCATTATTAATCATGCCTAGCGAATATTTACGCTATTAGATTGGATTATTTTATCCAAACAACATAGTTCACCTCGGTCTTATCATAGGATTCCGCACCAAAACAATTTGGTTAGGAAATTTCTTCAATGAACACTTAGAGTTTTCATAAACATTAGTCTAGGCGATTCAAATAGCATAGACTCATATCAATAATTCAATTCAATCGAATTATTTAGATGTAGCCAAACCAGTTGGCAAATTAAACTTTTGAAAACATTTTTTTAGAATGGCGTCGTGATCTTGTCTTTGTATTAACAATCCGTTGAGGATCTTGAGTCATTGTATGACTTTGTCATAACACACATCATACAATAGTGGAGCAGCGACTTGAGTCAAATTCACACTAAGTATTCTGTATTTACAACTCCATCACATTTTTATCATCTACGCACCGAGTTACATGGTACATGAGTGATAATTAAAAACAATTTTGATATTTCAAATCATTTGCGTCTAAGCCAAAATAAGTAGCATAGGCCAGTACTTTAATAGTTTCAAAAAATGATTCGAGTCTACATTTTTGTTTTCAAAAAGCACATAGTGCGTATTTAGCTTGATGTCAAAAATTTTGAAGTTTAGCATAGCTAGGAGTTTAGGAAAACCTAACACCTTCACTAAAATCATTTACTTAACAATCTATACATTCACCTAATCCATAACACTCCATTCACACAAAACTATACCCAGTTCATCAAACCACACTTATGAGTTCATAAATTGCCACAATCATATGAGTTTAGAACTTATCCTAGTCGGACCTTTGGCGTCCATTATTTGAGGGTTCATAAACATTTCATATAATTATGAGTCGAGAATGTCTCATAGGTATGAGTTTTAAGAACTTCGAACTTAATCTTATATTCTCTATCTATGACCTATCTACACATATACACACGAGAATGGAGTCATCCTCTTAATGTGCATATAACAAATAGCGCGACCACAGACATTTCAATGATTATCGATGCGAAAACTAAGTGGTTTTTACACCAAGTACAATTCGGCTCCCATCTGAAGAATCATACAACTTCATTTGCCGCATGAGTCCTCAATTGAATCCCCATCTAACACTAACCCCATTCTCCATACGAATTTATTATTATTTATAATTCTCTTACGGATGCATGCCCGATTGATAGTACAATTCATACCACGGCAATCTTCTTTGTAAACTTTCCAATCATCAGTTGATTCCTTACATTTGTCATAGCCTTATCGGATCAGGGTGATCTCGCCATTATATATATACGATTTAGTTCTATATCTTGATCGTTTTATTTTACGATCTCTAATAAGCTGCACTTTTCGGTCTTTTAGACTCAATCTATTCCCCCTCTTTGTTTAACTTTATAATCGAGTTAGGGAACTACTGTGTCTTTACACTCATGTAGAGATTCATCTTTGAATCTTATCGACCAACTAACTCTAGATGAGTTAATACTTATCCTAATCATTGCGGTTATTAGTCTCGGTATTTCTACCTAAGCTTCATAACCAACGACTTTGATACCAACTTTGTGCGACCCCAAATCCGGTGCCAGAAACAGAACTTCGGTTCTCCACGATACCATTTCTTTAAAATTGAATAATACTAAAATAATAATACATTCGAACTTAATTTACATACATCAAAGTTTACTTCCCAGTGCGTGACCTTCAAATACATTCCTTATAATACTTGAATAGATACCAATACTGACTATAACCATTAACTCATGATACACACTTATTCGATCGACTTTCCTTTTCCTTTGTTAGTTACACGAGCCTTGAGTTGCTCATACATAATGAAAAACATTTAATTTAAGCAAGGATGAGCATTTGAGTGCCCGACAAGTAATAGCAATTATATATATAAAATTTGAAAGAATATAAGTATTCTCTTTACATAACACTTCTACAATGAATCGAAAGTTGTGAAGTAATCTGTCTTGATAAAAATTCACATAACAAATCTCTTCCAAATTATTTAAATTTGGCTCTGGCTCTACCATGAATAGGGTTTAAGAATCATACTATGAACATTCTTTTCATTTTTGAAAAGGTTTGGCGAAAAATCCATCCATAAACCCTCTAGCTTACAGACGCGGAGGGTGATCGACCCGTTGTACCTGTATTGATCAATACTACATAACTTGAGCGAAATTCATCGCTCACTCTATCTATCCTTGAAACAAAAATCTTCCCATATAGGGATGTTCATACATGCACAGTTCCAAACAGAAGGTTTTAATCTTGCTCAACAATAATATGTAATTCAACATATATGTATCTGGGTAATTGTGGTATATCAACATGTGAATAAATGCCATGGTTATCAGTGGGGACACTTGTATAACCATTTAAAATCAACTTAACGAGAATATATATACGAGCTAACATGTTGATAATCAAAGCGTACATAATGCATGCGGGAATAGAATAATTACGAAACTTCTTACTCATGTCCATTGCATAAAGAAAATGCAAAGGTAGGATACTTTTGATTAAACGATTACAAATCTCAACTTAGGTTTTATCTCTTTATCACAACCTATCGATAATCGGATCATTAGTTCGATTAGAACAATATATCTTAACACATAATCTCTTGTATACTATTACGATTGACACGTAGTCTAATCACATAATCACGGTGATCATACTTTTAGTTCTATTACATACTTGAAATATTTTTATACATTTTCAAATATCTCATCCATGCTCTTCTGATAGCCTTTTCTTTCTATTATAAGATTACGACATTTGTCGGTACGTCTGAAACAACTTTATCGGGTAAATCTTGAGTCTAAGACTCTTATTTTATACCTCAACATCTGTAAATATCGGACATCTTAATTTTTAATCATTTTGAAATTTCGAAAATTGAAAAATTTAAAATAATTCAAATCTGTCACTAAAGGGCCTATAGTGATATAAGCTTTTACTATAGGTGTTCTTCTTCAAATTTAGAACTTCATAATCGGTTCTCAAAATCGACTAGTTTGGTAAATTATAACTTTCAATTATCGAATCATAATTAAATGATTTAAACATTAAACAATTCCATTATCATTAATAGTTTAATTAATACTAAACTATTAATGAAACCATTACTAAAATATAAAAAGTTATTTATAATAACTCAAACTATTTTTAAAACATTTATATTACCCTTAAATGATTTTTAAAACAATAAAAATCATTTTAAATAATTACCATTAATATTTAAATATTAATGTACTATTTATCAAATATTAAAAGTCATTAATTATAACTTAAAATATTTTTAAATCCTTAATATCCTCTTTAAATGGTTTTTAAATAAGTAAAACCATTTTTAAACTATTTATTTAATAATAATTATTAAATAAACTAAATATCATTAATATTATCTTAATATCATTAATATTTAATTATTAATGAAATTATCATTTAAATATTAAAAGTTATATTTTATAACTTAAAATATTTTTAAATACCTTATTTTCATTTAAAATGATTTTTATAATATTAAAATCATTTTTAAACTAAATTATTTAATATAATCATTAAATAACTTTAATATCATTAATAATAATTAATTAATGAAATTCATCACAAAATATTAAAAGTCATCACAAATAACTCATTTACATAACCAATTCTAAGCCAAAATAAACATAGTAAACTAACTAGTTTATTAACAACACTAACTAAACTTCAAAAATTCAAACTTTAACTAACAATTAAAAATAATAACATTACAAAAATTAAATAAAAAACATACAGAAAATCTGAATTCCACAGAATTTGAATCGCACTTCCATAAAAAAATTTAACTAAGGAGATCTTTATAAAAGTTCTCCCACAACAAAAACCTTTCTCAAAAAAAAAAATGGAGGCCTTATTGTTGGTGAATGAAACAAAGGCCAAGCCCTTCTATTTATAGGTTTAGAAAATGGTGAAGTTCTCAACTTAGTCGATGTGGGACTTGGTTTATACTAATTTTTCAATAGCTCACTTTGCGATTTTCTAACGCATTGCTCATAACTCGATTAATCTGATTTTTGGATATGTTATACATGGTATGTAAGACTATTTTTAAAAAATCTGAATTACCCAATTCGGGTTCATTAGGTAGCCCAAAGAGTCGTCAAAAGTGGGCGTTCATATGAGTTTTCAATCTCGTTTCAGCTTTACCCTCTTCCGCTAAAACAGTCATAACTCTTTCATTTTAAAACATTTTGAGCGATTCTTGAGCCCATGAAAGCTAACTTCTGGGGCTACAACTTTTATTCTTTGACCATTTCCAAATTCCGAACACATCAGCCCAGAAATTCCGTTCAAATGGACTGCACCGCACTTGTTGGGAAGTTTTGACACTACTACTTTGAAATGTCATAACTCTCTCCTCCGATGTCGGTTTAGTCCGTTTGAGTCTATGGAAACTTATTCGGTGTACTATAACATACCAAAAGCCCAGAAGGTTTTGAAAACATTAACTGATCGAAACAGTGTCCCGAATAGCACATCCATTCTGCTGACTTTCGGTTTTTTGACATTTCCTTCCAATCACAGTAATTCCCTCATCCGAGGTGGAATGAGGTCATTCCAAAACCTATGGCTTCCTAACTCAGTGCACTACAACATATCAAAAGTCCAGACCTTTTAAAGCACAAAAAGTGGGCGAGAATGCCCCATTACAGATTGCCCAAAAATAGTTTATCATGATCGGTCAACCATGTTTGACCATCTATAACTTCTAATCTATACATGATATGGACTTGATTCTTTTTGCAGATTAAAGACCACATATCGGGCTACACATAACAACTTTTGAAGAACAAAACTCATGATCGAGCAAAGAGTTATGGCCTCGACATTTGGTGAAAAAATAACGAATTGATTTTTTTCCAACTTGCTTAAATCTTCAAATTAAATGCACTTTGATGTTATGGGTCTTTGATTTATCAACCCATATCATCAATTAACATTCTATTACACAACTTTAAACAATCAATTGTATCAAATAACATCGAATCAAAGGATTTCTAGGTTTAGTGTTCTTATACCCTTTTTGCCAAAAATTCTTGATTCTTGCTTACGATTTGTTATGGGTGATGGTTGGGCTTTGTTTAAGAGTGTATGGGCAATCTTGTACAAAAGGCAATTAAATGTAATATTTCATCACTAGATTTAATTCTTATAATTTACCAATTAACTTCTATCCTTTGGTAAATTAAAACACTTATCTGATAACATCGAAATTAAACTTGTAATTAAAATTAGGGTTTCTAATTGACCATTAGTGGTTCTTTAATTATACGTGTGTATTTACTAACACGATCGTTCTGGTTTCTAATTTCAGCAGGTTAGGGTTATAATAATTAGGGTTTGTCCTAATTATCGATGTACTACGATAATTAGGGTTTCTTCTAATTCAGATATTCTTATTCACGATAACTTCATATACGATCACTTTACTTTCGAAATACCCCATAAGCGAGTTTTTAATAATTAGGGTTTCCACGACCGCGGTAATATGTTATGACCTAATTGGTAGTCATTGCTCAATATTATCTGTCACTTTATACCGATTACATAATTATAGTGCTTTAAAAATAATATAATATTATTATTCTCATCTCTTGATCACAATCCCAATCCGAGGTTTGGATCTCATATACGACTTATTCTTCGTACACAACATCAATAATCAAGTTAAAATAATTAACTTAAATATTACGAACAATTCATATAATAAAATATTTATTATATAAATCTAATTATCACTTCATATATTATTTCCATCATGTTTTCATGGAAAATAATTAATAAAAATATTTAAACTTCTGAAATTTATTACCATATAATTTGTGGTAATTAATAATTCCAAAATTATTTCTAATTTTTCAAGTAATAAATGTATTAGCATTTATCGTTCACTTTACTTGACACTTAGTCTAAATCATTAAAAAAAAAAAATCATAAAAATTTCTTATTTATTTTATATAGAAAATCTCGGGTTATTATGTGGAGACGGATGAGGAGGATCCCGTGGAGTTGCCACAGAAGGATGAGGATTACGAGGACGAGGAGGAAGAGAGTCCACTAACCTCGATGGCTGCTCGTATGTATGATGAAGTCTACGACCATAACGTGGAACTTCAAGACACAATTGAGGAGTTGCAGGAGATAGTAGCTGAACAACAGACTGCAATGACACAGAAGGAAGACGATATCCATGATCGAGATGAACGTCTAACTAATACTGAAGAGAAGTTGATGCAGACCGAAGGAGAGAAGGAACAGCTGATCGAGATGGTCGTGGAACTGAAGAACAAGCTGAAGGAAGAAGCTACCAAGAGGGCGAGAGCTGAAGACGCATACGAGGAAGCTTATCAATGAACTGGAAGAGCAGTAAGGGACGCACAAGCAAAGAGGATGAAGATGGAAGAGATGGATAAAGTATTCAATACGGTGATTAATCGAGCTCAAGATCGGGTCATGGGTTATCCAATTCAGTTCGAGACTCTTCCATCATACGTGTTAGATCGCCGAACCATGTTCCGTGTTATGGAAGAAGAGCGTCAAAAGGCCCTGTAATGCACGTAATAAGTGTTAAATAATGTGTAAATCCCTAGTGTTAAGTAACCATGGGATATGAGAATGATGATGTTGTCCTGTAACTTTTGTAGTTCAGGAAAGGAAAGTAAATAGCAGTGATGCTATTGTTTTTATGTTTTCGAAGAGATGATGAATAAATAAAAGTTATTATTTTATTCAAAAGTTTTATGTGGTTATTTCTTTTATGGAGGCAAGTTAATTAGAAAATACTTAAAGAAGTTGGGTAATAGTCTAATAGATGTTTTTTTAAGCGAAAAATGCCTCCCGACGTGAACCACCCCCGTCGGAGAACCAATGCGAGAACTAACAATAACGATGTTGAGGATAATTAGTCCAACAACTAGTGACATTACTAACAAGAGCGTTGCGAATCAACCTCAAAACCAAGGCACAACGTTTAAGGAGTTTAAAGGCGGTTGGACCACACGAATTCAGTGGGTCAACGAATCCGATCGAGGCACGAATAGGATTATGGAAATAAAGAAAGTATTTGAAGTCGCTAGGTAGTGGATGAATGCAAAATCGCTTTTGCAACATTTATGTTGAAAGCGGAAGCTAGTTATTGGTGGCAAGCCAATAAAAAACCCCGGGAAGGACCAGGGGTGATGACACAGGATAGGTTTAAGGAGTTATTCTTCTAGACCTACTTCCCGAGAGTTCAAGAGTCGATTAGAGGTTCGATTTTGGAATTGAAGCGAGGGAGCGATGATGGTTATCTCGAGTATCTTTGTGAAATTCAACGAATTGGCGAGGTTTCGCCATATCAGTCAACCTGACGCAGCGTAAAGGCAAAGAGGTTTCGACAGGTGAAGCCTCAGGTCATGCAATGAGGGTTTCCTGTTCGATTGAAGACGTTCTGCGCAGATGATGGAGAAAGGTTGCATTTCACTTGAAGGTGGAGGCGAGGTAGTGACAAAATTCAATCAAGAGCAGAAGAAGAAGAAGAAGAATGAGGTGGAAGTGAAGAATGGTAGCGGAGGCAATGGAAGTGGCAAAAACAACAACAACATGAAGAGGAAATGGAACAGAAACGGGAGTACTGGAAACCAGCAGGGTAACCAGCAATTTAGAAAGTTTGAAGCATGTGTTACATGCGAGAGGTTTCATAAGGGTGTGTGCTTGATGGTGAAACGTGCATGTTTCAACTGTGGCCAGGAGGGTCATATCGCCTCAAATTGCACCCAACCCAAGAAGAATGTCTGTTTCACATGTGGATCCAAGGATCTTTTTGCTCATGAATGCCCTCAGAAGAAGGTCGGAGAAATGAAAGTAAGTAAGGGGCGGCGGTGGAATACTTTGGCCATTCTTTGGACCTACTATACGTCAAACAAACCCACATCCGTAACTTTCAACATGGTATGCACAAGATGTTGTGCAATCAAAAGATGTGGTGTCAGGTATTATCCCAATCAACGATATTAATGCTTATGTATTATTTGATTCGGGTGCTACTTGCTCGTTTATATCTGATGAATTTGCTAAGAGGTTAGAATTGCTTAGAGAAGAACTGAATTTCCCTTTGAACATAGAAATTGCGAATAGGGAGGTGATTCCTGTTAGGTTCGTATACAAGAACTGTAGGGTGAATATTAAAGGGAATATCCTGATGGTAGATTTAATTTCGATTATACTTGGGGAATTTGATGTAATTTTGGGAATGGATTGGCTGTTCAAATATGGAGCAGTAATTGATTGCCACAAGAAGTGTGTAAACCTTATGACCCCGTCAAAGGTAGTATTCTATGGTAGCAAATCGCCTAGACAAATGAAATGTCTGACGATTATGCAGGCCAAAAAGTTGTTAAGTAAAGGTTGTGTGGGGTATTTAGCTTACATAGTCGATACTCAGAATAAGGGTGTAAAACTGGAAGAGATACCAGTGGTTAGGGAATTCGTAGATGTCTTTCCGGATGATTTGCCAGGACTTCCGCCTGACAGAGAGATTGAGTTCGTAATCGACTTAGCGCTAGGAACTGCACCGATATCGAAGGCCCCGTATAGAATGGCTCCGGTAGAAATGAAGGAACTGATGGTGCAACTGCAAGAACTGCTAGACAAGAAGTATATTCAACCAAGCGTATCGCCGTGGGGAGCGCCGGTATTATTCGTGAAAAAGAAGGATGGATCAATGCGCCTTTGTATTGATTATAGAGAGTTAAACAAAGTCACCATTAAGAATAGGTATCCGTTTCCTAGAATAGATGACTTGTTTGATCAGTTGAAGGGTGCTAAGTATTTCTCAAAAATTGATTTGAGAAGTGGGTATCACCAATTGAAGGTAAAAAAGGAGGATACACCTAGAACGGCATTCAGAACTCGGTACGGACATTACGAGTTTCTGGTGATGTCTTTTGGTTTAACAAATGCCCCTGCTGCATTCATGGATTTGATGAACAGGGTATTTAAACCATTCTTAGACAAGTTCGTAGTGGTGTTTATCGACGACATTCTGGTGTATTCCAAAACTCAAGAGGAACACGTGGAACATTTACGTCTGACATTGGAGACACTAAGAAAGGAAAAACTGTACGCGAAGTTCTCTAAGTGCGAATATTGGCTCGATCGTGTACAATTTTTGGGTCATGTGATTGAAAAAGATGGGATTTCAGTGGATCCATCGAAAGTGGAAGCTGTAATCAATTGGGAACAACCAAGGACACCTTCGAAGGTGAGGAGTTTCTTGGGACCGGCCGGTTATTATAGAAGATTTATACAAGATTTTTCCAAGATAACCACTCCGTTAACAAATTTGACACGGAAAGCTGTGAAATTCGTTTGGACGGAGAAGTGTGAAGAGAGCTTCCAAGATTTAAAGAAGAAGCTAAGTATGGCACCTGTGTTAACCCTGCCGGATAATATAGGAAAATTTGTGGTGTATAGTGATGCCTCACACAAAGGATTGGGTTATGTTCTTATGCAAAATGGCAAAGTTATTGCCTATGGATCAAGACAACTGAAGGATTATGAGAAAGGTTATCCGACTCATGATTTAGAATTGGTTGCAGTGGTATTTTCTCTCAAGATATGGAGACACTATCTGTATGGAGAGAAATGTGAGATCTACACAGACCACAAAAGTCTGAAGTATATTTTCACTCAGAAGGACCTGAACATGCGTCAGAGAAGATGGATGGAATTGATAAAGGATTACGATTGTGAGATCTTTTATCATCCGGGAAAAACAAATGTGGTTGCAGATGCGTTGAGCAGGAAAGGTCGGGAGAAGTTGATGCTGATAACAACTCAGGAAGAGCTCATTTCAGCAATGACAAAGCTAGAGCTAGAAATCAAGTTTCCACAAGAATCCAATGAACGACTATTTCAGTTAGAATCAGGTTCAACTTTACTGGACAAGGTGAAGAACGCTCAGTTACATAATGAAGAATGTGGGAAGATAAAAGAGAATATGGTTGATGATAGCGATACAAAATACAAGGTCGATACCGAAGGATTACTATGGTACGAGGGAAGAATCTGGGTTCTAGAAACACCAGAACTGAAAGACGAAATCTTGACCGAAACTCATAGCTCAAGATATTCGATTCATCCAGGAAGTACGAAGATGTATCAAGATCTGCTACCACACATTTTGTGGCCGAATATGAAAAGGGACGTTGCGAGAATCGTGGCGAAATGTTTGACATGTCAAAGAGTAAAAGCCAACATCAAAGACCCAATGGATTACTTCAACCATTGGAAATACTGGAATGGAAGTGGGAACACATCACGATGGATTTTATGGTGGGTCTTCCAACTACTCGAGAGAGATGCGATGCAATTTGGGTGATAGTGGACGGTGACCGAAAATCGGTACACTTTTTACCAATAAAGATTAGGTTCAATCTTGATCAATTGGCAAGATTGTACATCAAAGAGATCGTTTGAGACATGGAGTGCGATGTCAATTGTGTTCGATAGAGACCCGCGATTCACTTCAAATTTTTGGAAGAGACTACAAGAATGCATGGGAACTCAATTGCGAATGAGTACAACTTATCATCCACAAACAGGATGGCCAAAGCGAACGAACGATCCGGACATTGGAAGATATCTTTGAGAGCATCGTCATGGATTTCAAAGGAAGTCGGGAAGAAAAATTACCGTTGGTGGAATTACTTCTACAATAATAGTTATCACGTGAGCATCGACATGCCGCCTTTCACGGCGTTATACTACGAAAAGTGCGTAACCCCACCTGTCTTTGGGATGAAGTTGGTGAACGTCAATTGCTAGGACCGAACTAGTGCAACAAATCTATTGAGGTTATCAAACTCATCGATCTGAAGATTGGTAGCGACTTCAAGACCGAAGCGTAAAGAAGTATCTTTGATCAACACAGAAAGATCGTGCATTTAACGTAGGAAGCTATGTATTCCTAAAAGTTTCTCCTTGAAAGGGGAAAATTCATTTCGGTAAGAAGGAAAAACTAAGTCCGAGGTTTATTGGACCCTTTGAAGTGCTGCGAAAAGTTGGAGAGGTAGCTTACGAGGTAGCTCTACCTCCAGAGTTGGAAAACATTCACAATGTTTTTCATATTTCGGTGTTACGACCATATAAACCCGATTACAATCACGTGATCGAGTACGAACCGTTGCAGTTCGAGAAAGATTTGTCTTATGAAGAGGTTCCTATCCAGATAGTCTACAGGAAAGAACAAGTGCTCAGGAATAAAGTGATACCTTCTGTGAAGGTGTTATGGAGAAACCACAATGCTGAAGAAGCAACGTGGGAACTCAAGAGAAAATGATGAAAGAGTACCACAGTTATTTGTTTAATCTGTGTCTTCGATTCTGGGGACAGAATCTTTGTAAGTAGGGAAGAATATAACGAATGTGTTGTTTGAGTTATGATTCTGAGGACAGAATCCTTTTAAGAGGGGAATGATGTAACATTCCAGATTTTTAAGTGTAAGTTATAAATATTTATTGGATGTGTTTTTGAATAAGTAATTGTTCAATTTGATTGAGTTTATTTAGTTAATTATTTATTTGTTAAATAATTAATGTGATTAGTTAATTATTTATTTGTTAAATAATTAATGTGTTATGTGGATTGAGTTATGTGATTAAGTGATTTATTTAATAAATTGTTATTAAATAAAGCGACAAATTACTATGTGATAAAGAGTTATTAAAATAAATTAAAGTAATTTTAATTTAGTTTTGCCAAACAAGGTGTAAGTATAGTAATCCTTTATTTTATAAATGCTTTTGCCAAACAAGGCCTTATGGTTTTGAAATTCTTGTTAATTTTAAATTATATTATTAATAGAATAAAACAAATATATAAATAAAATATATTTATATTTATAAGATTATCGTTATATGTTTGGTAACCGATAAGAGTAAATAGGCTTATTATTGCCATAATGATTATTTTACGTATATGATTATCGCTTTTACGCTTCGATGTTAGTACTAGTCTATTCTTTGAGAGAAGTAAGAAAAGAGAAAGGAAAAATTCGAGAGAGTTTGAGAAGAAGCCAAGTGCGTGATTGTTCAAAAGCATTTTGTAAACAAGTGTTTCTTAACAACAAAAAGGTAGGTGCTTATAACCTTAATTTATGTATATGTAATCATATATGTTTTACGCCATATACTTACTGTGAATTTGATAGTCTGTGTTCTTCAACTTCACTGTGTATAAGTTTTTACAAAATTCTTGTAAACTATGTGTTGGTAATTGTTATACTAGCATATATATTTGTATATAATTGTATGCTTAATATATAAATATGATGGTATGCTAAATTACGTATTCAAGAAATTATTATTTTTTACAGTGGAAACATGTGAGTGCGAACTTGAGTGTAGAATTTATCAAAGGTTATATATATATATATATATTTGTATGCTAACTGAGAAATTGGACTATACATGTTAATTGGGATATATATTGGTATACTTGTATGTCAAAGGAATCAAAATTGGTTGATAACAGTGTAAATTATGTTCACTGTAAATTGATATTTCATTAATGGAGTTTAATTTTTAAAACACAATGTTTTCAAAGAATTAGTCTATGATATTGTTAATTAGTGGTTGGTAATTGGTATATGGATGATTGTTAGCAATTGCGTGTAATTTATATTAGTTATACATGTTGTTTTGAGTGAATCATTGTTAAGATTTAAGACAGTAGCTTTGGCTCTGTTCTTCGCTCTGGTTTCTGTGAGTTTCAAGGCCTAAATACAAAAATTCATGCTCATTGTCAATGTCAAGTTTCAAGCACCTAGCGCCAAACTCAATTCCCTAGTGGACTTGGACCTGCCTTATTAATAAGTCAAGTCACGGGCGCCGGACTTCACGCCACAAATACGTGTAGAGTCCTCAGATAAGTCTCGCGCCATGGCCACTATATAAATTTGAAAACGACTTTTGTCTTGCACAAAAGTCTGATATTTTTAAAGGAATGATATATGATAAATGTTGATTATGTATTTTGGTATGATAGTATGTTAATACTATGAGTGAACATGGAATTACTAATTAACAAATATTGTTATTAGTTTTAATGGATAGAATTTGATTATACAATTTATAATCAAAGCATACGTGATGTAGAGATATAGTATGTTGTTACTGACTGATTATGTCATGTTAACATATGTATATAGGATAATTGTGGTTTGGATTATAATGATTTAATCTATGCGCAAGGCAAGTTCTCTAACTCCATACTCTCTTTGAGTTAGTTTGTTGTGTTTAAGCAAGTTTTCTAATTCTAAAGCTTTGTTATGCAAATTTCATATGCTATAAAGTATTTCCATTAAGCAACTTCATTGTATCCAGTTATTCAGGATGATACAAGTTTCCCATCTCCACACTTTCGTTGAGATAGTTATTATGATTATGCAAGTTTTTCCTAACTCTAAACTTGTTATATTAGCATGCAAGTATCGTTATTCCGTTGAATCAGTTTATTGTTCAAGTTATTATTTGTTGTGCATGCTTGATATTAAATTCTAAGATGTAACCTTAGCTTAATGTTGTTCAAAGCAAGGTATGATGTGTTATTTAATAGTTATGCTATTAGATTATCCCTAAAGCATGAACTTAAAACGAAATGTTTATTCAGTTATGATTATTCAATAACATAGTGTTATTATCTTTTATTCAACTAATCCTTAGTTGATGTCCGTTGAACTCCAAATTACCTTGAAGTGTATCCAAACCAAACTATCTTTGGGGCGGACTTGTACTCAAAATACTGAGATGAACAACCCTATTTATAGTGGTTACGCTTAGTTTTGTACTTTGCGCTGAAATGTTTGTATATAATACATGTACGAAGGGTTGATCCCCCTAAGTACCTTAAAGTCATTATGGTCGTATGACCGTAAAAGTTTAAGTTGAAAGATTACTTATAACTGTGGACAAGGTTCGTGGTCATTAGACCCTCAGTAAATGTTTAAAATGTTAATAGAACTCATTGTTCAGTTCTATTGAGCCCCTAAATGGGCAAGGAATGTTAAAATGTTAATAGGACATATTATTTAGTTCTATTGAGCCCCTGAATGGGCAAGGAATGTTTAAGATGTTAATAGAACCTATTGTTCAGTTCTATTGAGCCCCTGAATGGGCAGAGAATGTAAAAGTTATTCATTGTTATTTCAAGTGAGCCTTGTTTCCTCACTCTTGCCTGTAAAATCCTTACAGCTAAAGATGGAAAGGGTGACGTACCTAGCACCAGTAAAGGAAAGGGAAAGATGAACAAGTACTGAAGACTTGTAATAGTTTTATTATCAGACTTTGGTTTAAAGATTGTAATGAAGTTTATTTAAATTTTCCGCATGAATGATTGTTTGTAAAGGTTAGATAACCTGGGAGATATTATTTTATGTAATTCCTGTATGGGCAGGTTTATTATTCAATTTTATTTATAATTGGGTAGTTTTAAATGAATGTTTTGATTACGTGAACACCAAATCTTGAGGTAATGAAGTACCGGGATTTGGGGGTGTCATACGTTTTACGTCGGACCTGATTCCGTCTTTATTATTCTGTTGGAATATCCCGTCATCATAATGCGCTTTCACGCCGCACTGATTCCGATTATTTATTATTCTTTTGGAATAACTCCGCTGTGCGCCTATCTCATGCCTGGTGATTTCTTTTGTTATTCCATTCCTTATTATACTCAGTTGGTTAAAGTTTTGACTTCTATACTCCATGAAATTAGTTGAATATCCTTGATATTTGTGCTTCATCCAGTATCTTTTCATGGAAATATTCTTCTGAGCATTCTTGAATTTTACTCTACAAAGTAGTATCATGTTGACAATTTGGACGTTATTAGTTCCTGGATAAAATAATTCTTGAACTTGTTTTATTGAATTCTTATATCATTATCATCCTCATGTTTATATTTTGTTGAAAGTCATCTGTGGCCTATAGTGCATAGATGGACTGGTATGATTATGACCAGGGATTATTCGGTGTAATCATGACCTTAATGTTACAAATAATGTGGAAAAAGTCCTCATTGGCCCGTAGAGCATTGATGGATAGTTGTTGGCATGATCATGACCATTATTGAATACACAAATATTCTTGGCCCGTAGTGCATGGATAATTATGGTCGTGATACTAAAGAATATCCTTGGCCGTAGTGCAAGGGTGATTCGATGATGTGGATTATTTATTAAGCTGAGTCCCAGCGATAAAAGTGATGAAAAACCTTCCAAATCATAAAAGATAGTAGATTTTATTCTCTACTTGACTCTTTTAATGGATTGCTTGTTCTGCTGTAGTTAAACTTGATGGTTGTTATATTGTATCAGTTTAACACCATTGAGGCTAACGATAATATATTACGCATTATCTTAGTCATAATATTTCCTACTGGGCTAATTGAGCTCAACCTTTTATTTTCATTATTCTCTTCAGGAAATGAGAACGTAGCAGGGACTAGTCGGGGAACGGAGTGACGGGCCAGATGATAACATTAGTAGTCCTAACTATTCTGTGAAATAGTGTGATAATAATTGTAATGAGGACTCCTTTTGAGTTTGTATAATCTCTAAGTAGACAATATTTGTATTCAAACTCACAACTTTATGTTTTGTCGTATTGTGCATGATGTAATTGTATTATTAAGTTGTATTTGAATTCTGTACCATGTATCTGGCGACTCAAGATCGGTGATGTATACCTATTTTGGGGGCGTCACAATGTGGCTTATATTCGACAACGAAATATAGCAACAAAAAAGTTTTCGTTGCCGACGATGAGGGGAAATCTCACCGGCAACAAAAAAGTAAATAGGCGGTGGATTTTTTTTTCCCGCCAACGATTTGACAACGAATTTTTTGCAACGACTTATGAATTTCGTTACTAAAAATGAAAGCCTTTCACAAACTGTGACGAATGACAAATTTCGTTGCTAAACATGCATTTTTAGCAACGATTTTATAAGTCATTGCCCGAAAAATCGTTGCCAAATGTCTATTTTTTTGTAGTGAGAATAAAGTGTTAGATAATATTTTAAATTATAAAATATAATTTTTAATATTTTTGGAGAATTGTCACTAATAAATTAATATTAATGATATTAGATTTATTTAATTATAATATTAAATAAATGAATTAAAATGATTTTATTGATTTAAAAATGAGAAAAATAATTTAAAAATATTTGAAGTTATAATTAATGACTTTTAATATTTGGATAATAATTTCATTAATATTTGATAATAATTTCATTAATATTTAGATATTAATGGTGATGATTTAAAAATGATTTTAATTACTTTAAAAATCATTTAAGTAGAATATGATGATTTAAAATATTTTAAGTTATTAAAAATAACTTTAATATTTTGATAAGTAAAACATTAATATTTTTATATTATTAAATATTAATGATGATAAGATTATTTGATAATTAAATCATTTAAAAATGATTTAAGTGTTTGAAAAATTATTATAAATTATAATAATTGTTTAAATATTATTAAAAGCTTTCGAAAAATATTATTAATGATAATTGACTTATTTAAATTAATATTGAAGCTTAGGAACCGAACTTAATTGACAATAACTATGTTAATTGTCGGATAGGGTGACCAGAATACCGAGAATGGACCGAAATCCAACCAGACTGAACTAGTTAGACTTGATAAGTGTTTATATAGATTATAAACACTGATGTGGCTATATGGTAATGTGTCTTGGAGAAGTTTGACTGTGAAATACAGTGTTGTGTGTTATGAAATATTGTGCTAATTGTGAGACCGATATTATTGGTTATATGTCTTTCGAAAACAAATAAGTTTATTGTGTAGTTATAATTAGCGGAAGAGGCAAGTTTCCTAACTCAACCTTGAGTTATATTCATTCAATTATTATAGTGGTTAATTATTGCTAATTATACCACGTCTAGGGATTTATTGTTGATTATTCGCAGTTAGTGCATGTTTAATAATTCAAATTGAATTACTAATTCGGAAAATATACATTGGTAGAATAATTGTTGATTATTCATATTTGTAGAAGATAGAATTGACAGTACAGATAATTTCTGTTTATTGTCGAATTATGTTGAGAAATATCTTAGCCAATTATTCTGGACTAGACGAACATTTGTTAGAACTTGATAGGTTCGAGAAGAGAATTCAATTATTATTGACAGATCGATGCCAATTATTTCGGCTAGATCAAGAAGTAACTAGAATTTGAAATCACAGTATTTCGTTGTTAAATCAAAATCTTGATTCAGAGACTGAGAAGAACAAACTTTTATATAAAGGGAATATTTTATTGGTCATATATTCAGCTTTTGCGCGCGATTAAGTATTATGCATAATATAGGGTATAATGAAGTTGATCACTTTATATACTTGCAAAGGGGTATGAAGTATAACTTTGATAGTTACTCGAGAAGAGAAGTTCAAGATCCAATGGATTGCTCAGCATAAATCTGGAAAAACATTCCACTTTGCTATTTCATAGAATATAATTCTTGATTATTCATTTGAATATCGTAGAAAACCTTGAAAGCGTTGTACTCTTTCATTATTGAATTATTGTTGCGTAGAATATGAGAAGTCTTGATATTGATTTCTATACCTTTATTGTATGTCTTAACTTGCGGGGCAAACTTGTTGCTCACCCTTGCTAAATAAAACTTTTCAGCAAGGGACGAAGTTGCATAAGGTGCTGCGAAGAAGAACAAAGGAAAATGCATAGTTATAAATTAGTTATGATGAACAATATTATTATTATGATGTATTGTATTGTAAACCCTTTTTGTGTATCTAAGGGGTATTTCTATAATGTTAAGGTTAGTGGACCTGGAATTTATGATTAACAATATATGTTAATGAGTTATGTATTCCTATTTAAATTTAAATGGGCAGTTAGATGTTTTTATATTGTGGATCGTGAACACCAAACTCGGGGGTCAGGTAACTCGGATTTGGGGGCGTCATAAAAACCACCATCGACAGTCTAGATTGATTTACTATTAAAATCACCACTAATGGTCCATATTGATTTAACTTATTACACTTTAGTACCCCTAAAGTTTTCCAAGTTTGCATTATTCCCCTATAACTTTTGTAATTCACTTATCTTCAATAAACACATTCTTAATTAATACTTCAATAATTATTCATCATTAATATTATAACTCACAATATTTAACAACCAGATCATTCCTGAAAAGAGGGGCTTTTCCGATAAGATTTCTCCTATCATGCCGCAATTAGGTGACCAAACCTCTCATCGACAGAATTTTCTAGACATCTTCAATATTGCAAATAATAATATGAATAACTTTGTTATCTCAATTATTAGTTTAATAATATAAAATATTATGCAGATCGATGATACAGTGACAATAATTGAATCCAATAACGTGAGATATTATGCAACAATTCATCAGAGTAATAATTGAAGTAAATCGAAGCGGCTTTTACGTAAGCATCAATAATCAATACTGTGCTACTACGCAACCACGCCAGACATCGTATTTTTACCACCGAGTAGTTCAACAGTTTAACTCAAGAAACTTTCGCGAGCTTATTTTTATAAAAAGATATTTCTGTCGTTTTCTATCTACGACAATACTTCCATTGTGGGGTCCGCCAATGATTGTGTCGTCATACGAATATTCCCTGTTAAAGCGAATATTCCCCGACCAATCGAATATTCCCCGACACAACGAATATTTTATATCAACTTGCTTACTTTGCAAAATTTTCAAATATCACCCTTAACTTTAACCTTTTATCAATATAACCATTTATTAAATAGAATAATAATTATAAGAAAATTGGATACTTTCATTTCATATAATTTGGGGTTTTACAACCTCCCCTCCTTATAAAATTTTGTCCTCGAAATTGGTGCATGTACTTGGTATGCCGAAGAGATGAGGATACTTTGATTTCATTTCAGATTCTAACTCACAGGTCATTTCTTCAACATCGTCGTTTCTCCACAAAACTTTGACTTGAGGTATAACCTTGGAGCGTAGAAGATGTTCCTTCTTATCCAAGAGTTTAACAGGTACCTCTTCATACGTTAAATCTTCCGCTATTTCTCCGGTTCTAACTCAATAATATGGTTCGGGTACAATCATTGGTGGACCCCACAACAGAATTATTGTCGGATTGAGATAATGACCAAAATATTTTTATGAAAATAACGCAATGGAAGATTTACTGAATTATCTTGTTGAACTACTCTTAGTAAAAGTACGATGTCTGGCGTGGTTGCATAGTAGCACACGGTATTGATTATTGATGATTACGTGATAAGTCACTCAATTTTGTTTTATTAGTATTATTAATATAATAAAACAGAAAAACTTTTTATATAAAACAGAATACTTTTATAAAGTTATTCTATAAATAAAATATATTATATTCTATTATGCTTAGTGTTTTGTATAGTAAAATCTTTTATATAAAAACATAATACTTTTATAAAGTTATTCTATAAATAGAATATATTATATTTTATTATGCATAGTGTTGTATAGTGCATGCATAGTGTTTTGTATAGTAAAATCATTTTATATAAAATGCAATTACTTTTATAAAGTTATTCGTTTTATTAGATTATAAATAGAATATATTATATTTTATTTAAAAGATTTTGCTTTAAATATGGACCGTCCGATTAAAAATAAATCAATACGGGCGCTCACGAATTAGTTACTATGCATCCTATTCTTCTATAAATAGAAGCTCATTCCTTCATTATTTTTTTTTTAATTTCATTGTAGAGAGAAACTATAGAGAGAAAGAAGAAAAGTGTTCTCTACTTCACTACTTCTATATCCAAAGACTTTTCTTTTTCTAGGTAGGGATATTATTTGTTGTACTCGTAAGGGGTATTATTTCTTTCAGTATTCATGAAGAGAAAGTCCTGTATTCCATTCTTTATTATTCTATCGAGTAACTCAGATCACGCCAAGTACCCTATACTTGGTGAAATTCTTCTATTATTCCATTCTTTATTATTCATTTGGAATATCCTCATGCATGCGTTTTATGCTTAATTCTGGTTCCATTCTTTATTATTCTGTTGGAATATCTTGTATGCATGCGCTTTACCGGACTGGTTCCGTTATTTATTATTCATTGGAATATCCTGTCTTGCGCGTATTACGCTTTGACCGTTCCGCTTATTTAGTATTCTGTTGGAATAATTTATCTATGCAAAGTACCACATGCATGGTGATTTCAGTTGTTATTCCATTCTTTATTATTCTCATTGGAACATCCTCGCTTGCGGTGCAATTTACTTTGACCGTTCCGTTATTATTATTCTCATTGAATAACCTATCTATCGCAAGCAATCGCATGCATGGTGATTTCTTTTGTTATTTCATTCTTGATTATACTCTCGGTTGGTTAAAGTTTTGACTTTTATACTCCATGAAATTAGTGGAATATCCTTGATATTTGCACTTCATCCAGTATCTTTTCATGGAAATATTCTTCTGAGCATTCTTGAATTTTACTCTACAAGAAGTATCATGTTGACAATTTGGACGTTATTAGTTCCTGGATAAATTAATTCTTGAACTTATTTTATTGAATTCTTATATCATTGTCATCATCCTCATGTTTATATTATGTTGAAAGTCATCTGTGGCCTGTAGTGCATAGATGGACTTGGTATAATTATGACCGTAGATTATTCTAGATAATCACGACCGTAATGTTATAAATGATGTGGAAAAAGTCCTCATTGGCTGTAGTGCATTGATGGACAATTTTGGTATGATTATGGCTATGGATTCTCTTGACCAAGGTGCAAAGATGAATTATTTTATGGCATGATCAGGACCGTTGATGAAAACACGATTATCTTTGGCCCATAGTGTATGGATAATTCGTGGTCGTGATACTAAATAATATCCTTGGCTTGTAGTGCAGGGATGATTTGATGATGTGGATTATTTATTGAGCTGAGTCTCAGTGATAAAAGTGATGAAAAACCTTTTAAATCATAAAAGATAGTAAATTTTATTCTCTACTTGACTCTTCTAATGGATTGCTTGCTCCGTTGCAGTTAAACTTGATGTTTGTTATATTGTATCAGTTTAACACTGTTGAAGGCTAATGATAATTTATTCTACATTATCTTAGTCATAATATTTCTTACTGGGCTAGTTGAGCTCACCCTTTTGCTTTCATTGTTCTCTTCATGAAATGAGAACGTAGGCCGGGACTAATCATTAGCAGTGATGGTCCTAGATGGTGCATTAGTAGTCCTCACTATTATGTGAAATAGTGTAATAATAAATGTAATGAGGACTCCATTAAGAGTGGATATTGTCTAGAAGGCAATATTTGTATTAAAACTCTCAGCTATGTTTTGTCGTATTTTACACGACTGTTGTATGATTAAGTTGTATTTGAATTTATGTACCATATATCTGGCGACCAAAGATGGGTGACGTATACCTAATTTTGGGGGCGTCACAGTTGGTATCAAAGCTTAGGGATATGATCCCTGGCTGAGATGTGAGACAAGAACTAGGAGGGGAGAGACGGGGAATTCCTTCGCTAGTATGACCTACCTAAGTTTATTTGGTATTTAATTGGTCATTCAGAATATAGGGATAATATATGATATATTAATTAACCCTTGTTTTATGACAGTGTTTGCGAATGACATCTGAAAATATTGAGATAAGCAATGAAGCACATGAGACCGCTGAGTCGGCTCAACCAAAAGGTAATAGCCAACAACACGATAATAATCATATCGGTGGAAACGCCCATCGGAACAATGATAACCATCGTGGGAGAAATTATCATGCCAAGAATGGTAACCACTTCGGTGGTAATCATGGCCAAGATAATAGAAGTGGAAATTTCAAGAAGAGAAGGTCATTTAGCTCGATTTTGTCGTGTAGTGAAGTCAAGTCCAGCTGGGATAATGATGCCAAAGGATGTCTCAGACAAGTCAAAGCCAGTAGTTTAACTAAGAGCGTTTATCAAGGAACCCGAATGAGTTTATTACGGGTAAGTTAATCATAAGCTCTTGCGAAGTCTATACCGTGTTAGATACCAGTTCTACGCACTCTTTTATTTCACCTAGTTGTGTTCAATGTTTGAATTTAACTCCGGAGAAGTTAGATTTTGATTTATCTGTTGAAACTCAGTTGGGAGAAACCTTTGTTACATCTACGTTTTATAAATTTTGTTTAATTCAAATCGACACTTTCACGTTACCTGTCGATCTTATCTCTTTGAAAATACTTGCCTTTGATGTGATTTTAGGAATCGATTGGTTAACTACTCATCATGCTTTTCGTAAGGTTGTTAGCTTTCATATTCCTAACCAACCTGTTATGCGAATTCAAGCAACCAAACCACTAAAGTCAATCATTGTCATATCAAGTCATATGTAAAGAGCCTCGAGCCTTTCGTTGTTGACTTCCTTCTGTGAAATGCACCGAAGCCAAACTTTCTGTAGGCGACGTCGTGAATGACGATGGCAAGTTGATAGGTATCAATGTGACGTACTATCCAAGTCTTGGATGAGGGTCACAGTTTTGAATGATATTTCTATTGTTAATAAATTTCCTGACGTATTCTTGAAGACTTCTTAGCCTACCCCTAGAGCGTGAAATCGAATTTTGTATTGACCCCAGTACAAAACCCATTTCTTAAACCCTCAAATATTTTCTTCAACTAAAACAAACGTAACATGTGTCAAAGACGTTGGCTTCGAAATCATTGAAGATTACGATCATATCATTCAATACCATCGTAGAAAAGTGAACGTGGTAGGTAGCGTTGAGTAGAAGATCGTGTCGTTTATTTAGTGTGATGTTGTTAACACAAAGACCTATTTCAGATAACTTAAAATGATGGAGATAGAGTTAAAGACTCTAGGAACCCACGTGAAGATAACGAATATACGAGTAGAATCGACTTTAATCGATAAAAGTTAAAGCCGCCAAGCAAGCACACACCTTGAGTGATGAATGTGAAGAAGAAGGTTCAAGAGGCGTTATTCTAGAAGCAAGAATCGACGAAGAGAGGAAATCTCAACCCTCAATTTTATTGGCCCATTTGAAATCCTCGATGAAATAGGAACTGTGGCCTATAGACTCGTTTTACCACCAAGTATGTCGCGTGTTCATAACGTTTTTAACGTATCAATGTTATGTAAATATGTGGACGACCCGAACCACATTATTAAATTAGAACTAAATGATATAGTAGAAGATTTAACGTATGATGAGATACGTGTTAAAATCTTGGATAAGAAGATCGTATTTGACACTCAAAGGTTATACCTCAAGAGTTAGAATCTGAAATGAAGTCAAGGTATCCTCACCTCTTCTAAGATACCAGTGCATGCGTCGTAAAATTTAGAGGGCAAAATTTCATAAGGAGGAGATTGTGAGACCCCAGATTTTATGAATAAAGATTTAATTTTTTCGAAATATTTTTTTGAATATTATGGTGTGGATTTGAGATAGTGTTATAGTTGTGGGTAATATTTATAAATTTTGAAAAGTATGCAAGTTGTTGTATAATATTTGATTGGTCGGGGAATATTCTTTTTTTCGGGGAATATCCATACGACGGTACAATCATTGATGGACCCCACAACGGAATTATTGTCGGATTGAGAAAACGACCAAAATATTTTTATGAAAATAACGGTGGAAGTTTTACCGTTAATACTGTTGAACTACTCAATAGTAAAAGTATAGTAATACGCGTGGTTGCATAGTAGCACACGGTATTGATTATTGATGATTACGTGATAAGTCACCGGTTTTGTTTTATTAGTATTATTAATGTAATAAAATGTAAAACTTTTTATATAAAATGTAATACTTTTATAAAGTTATTCTATAAATAGAATATATTATATTCTATTATGCATAGTATTTTGCATCGTAAAATCTTTTTATATAAAATGTATACTTTTATAAAGTTATTCTATAAATAGAATATATTATATTTTATTATGCGTAGTGTTGTATAGTGCTCGTATAGTATTTTGCATAGTAAAATCTTTTTATATAAAATGTATCACTTTTATAAAGTTATTCGTTTTATTGGATTATAAATAGAATATATTATATTTTATTTAAAAGATTTTGCTTTAAATATGAATTAGTTGCTTCATTTCTCACCAATTCACAAGAGCTTTAGAGCGATTATTATAGAGAGAAATTATAGAAAGAAGAAGAGAAGTCTGCTACCTCACTATTCCAGTATCCAATTTTTCTAAGGTAGGGAGTATTATTTCTTTCTTATCTATGAAGAGAACATCTGTTATTCCATTCTTTATTATTCTGTTAGAATAACCTGTATACGCGGGCTACCCTATACTTGGTGAAATTCTTCATTATTCCATTCTTTATTATTCTCATTGGAATATCCTCATCTGCTCGCTTTTCACTTGATGGGACCTAGTTCCATTCTTTATTATTCTTGGAATATCTTGTCTCAATGCGTTTACGGGACTCGGGTTCCGTTATTTATTATTCGCTGGAATATCCGTCTTGCAGTCGATATTCGCCACTCGACCGGTTCCGTTATTTAGTATTCTCGTTGGAATAATTTATCTATGCAAAGTACCACATGCATGGTGATTTCTGTTGTTATTCCATTATTTATTATTCTCATTGAACATCCTCGCTTGGTCTTAATTTCACTTTGACCAGTTCCGTTATTTATTATTCTCCGTTGAATAACTTTGTTTGTCAGTATATCGCATGCCTGGTGATTTCTTTTGTTATTCCATTCTTTATTATACTTAGTTGGTTAAAGTTTTGACTTCTATACTCCATGAAATTAGTGGAATATCCTTGATATTTGCGCTTCATCCAGTATCTTTTCATGTAAATATTCTTCTGAGCATTCTTGAATTTTTACTGCACAAAGCAGTATCATGTTGACAATTTGGACGTTATTGGTTCCTGGATAAATTAATTCTTGAAATTGTTTTATTGAATTATTTTGTCATTGTCATCATCCTTATGTTTATATTATGTTGAAAGTCATCTGTGGCCTGTAGTGCATAGATGGACTTGGTATGATTATGACCAGGGATTATTCGGTATAATCATGACCGTAATGTTACAAATGATGTAGAAAAAGTCCTCATTGGCCTGTAGTGCATTGATGGATATTTTTTGGTATGATTATGGCTATGGATTCTCTTCGGCCAAGGGTGCAAAGATGAATTGTTTTATGGCATGATCAGGACCGTTGATGAAAACAAGATTATCTTTAGCCCGTAGTGTATGGATAATTCGTGGTCGTGATACTAAATAATATCCTTGGCCTGTAGTGCAGGGATAATTTGATGATGTGGATTATTTATTGAGCTGAGTCTCAGCGATAAAAGTGATGAAAAACCTTTTAAATCATAAAAGATAGTAATTTTATTCTCTACTTGACTCTTCTAATGGATTGCTTGTTCCACCGCAGCTTAAACTTGATGTTTGTTATATTGTATCGCTTAACATCGTTGAAGGCTAACGATAATTTATTCTGCATTATCGTAGTCATAATATTTCTTACTGGGCTAGTTGAGCTCACCTTTTTGCTTTCATTTTTCTCTTCAGGAAATGAGAACGTAGCTGGGACTAGTCGGGAAACAGAGTGATGGTCCTAGATGGTGCATTAGTAGTCCTCACTATTATGTGAAATAGTTTAATAATAAATGTAATGAGGACTCCATTAAGAGTGGGTATTGTCTAGAAGGCAATATTTGTATTAAAACTCTCAGCTATGTTTTGTCATATTTTACACGACTGTTGTATGATTAAGTTGTATTTGAATTTATGTACCATGTATCTGGCAACCCAGGATGGGTGATGTATACCTAATTTTGGCGGTGTCACAACAGTTCTTACTCGATCGAGGATTTCAAATGGCCCAATGAATCGAGGATTGAGCTTTCCTCTCTTTCCAAATCTTGTAACTCCTTTCCATGGAGCTACACGTAACAACACATGTTCTCCAATATTGAATTCCATGTCCTTTTGATGAAGATTCGCATAACTCTTTTGTCGATCTTGTGAGGTTTTTATACGTTGCCGGATCATTTGAATCTTTTCCATTTTCATACGTACCAACTCCGGTCCTAACAATGTTGCTTCACCACCTCGTTCCAGCATACTGGAGAACGACACTTTCTTCCATACAACGCCTCAAATGAAGCCATGTCGATACTTGCTTGATGACTATTGTTATAGGAGAATTCCACTAATGACAAGAACTTGTCCAAAATTCCTTTGAAGTCAAGGACACAGAGTCTTAATAAATCCTCAAGAGTTTGAATAGTCCTCTCTGACTGCCTGTCCGTTGGAGGATGATATGCCAAACTAAATCGTAAATCCGTGCCCATAGCTTTTTGCAAACTAACCCAAAATTGTGAAGTGAATCTTGGGTATCGATCAGAAACTATGGATACTGGCATGCCATGCAGTCTTACAATCTCATTTATGTACATACGAGCAAGACGTTCAAGTGAATAAGTTTCTCGTATAGGTAAGAAATGAGTAGACTTGGTCAATCTATCAATAATGACCCAAATCGCATCAATGCCTTGAGAAAACTTGGGAAGACCAGTAATGAAATCCATGGTAATGTGCTCCCACTTCCATTCTGGAATTTCAAGTGGTTGCAATGGACCTTTAGGCACTTGATGCTCCGCCTTGACTCGTTGACAAGTTAGACACCTTGAGATAAACTCCGTTACCTCTCTCTTCATATTGCTCCACCAAAATGTATGTCGAAGATCACGATACATCTTGTTACTCCCAAGATGGATTACAAACGGTGTGTTGTGCGCCTCCATCATGATCTTATACTTTAAATCAGGGTCGTTTGGAACACAAAGTTTGGAGTTGACTCGATGTATTCCTTCTTCATCGATTCTTGCTTCCGAAATAGCACATTCTTGTACTTTCTTCTTCATACGCATCAGCTCCAGGTCCGCAGCTTGAGCAGCTTTAACTTTATCAATTAAAGTCAGTTCTACTCGTATATTTGTCATCATCACATGGGTCCCTGGAGTCTTTAACTCTATCTCCATCCTTTGCAAGTCATAAAAAATGGGCCTTTGCGTTGACAACATCGCACTCGTAACCGCATATGATCTTCTACTCAATGCGTCAGCTACCACGTTAGCTTTTCCAGGATGGTATTGAATTGTATGATCGTAATCTTTCAACAACTCAAGCCAATATCGTTGCCGCATTTTGAGTTCCTTTTGGGTGAAGAAATATTTGAGGCTTTAATGATCCGTATAGATCTCCACTTTCTCTCCATACAGGTAATGCCTCCATATCTTTTATGCAAAAATGACAGCTGCCAACTCTAGATCATGAGTAGGATAATTCCTCTCATATTCTTTGAGTTGTCGAGAGGCATATGCTATGACTTTCCCATGTTGCATGAGAACACATCCTAACCCTTTGCGAGAAGCATCATCAGAGATGACAAATCCTCCGAGCCGGATGGTATTGTCGAGCAGTCTTTGAAATGAGTCTCCTCTGAAGTTCTTGAAAAATATTCTCACATTCCTCGCTCCAACCGAATTTTGTATCTTTTTGAGTCAGCTGAGTTAATGGAGTTGTGATTCGAGAAAATCCTTCCACGAATCTCCGATAATAACCAGCTAAGCCGAGAAAGCTACGTACTTTGGTCACTGTCTTAGGTTGCTCCCAGCTTTGAATTGCTTCAATCTTTGTCGGGTCAACATGTGACGGCCCCAAATCCAGGTCCCAAATCACCTCGGATCCGGTTCGATCATTCTATACAACTATTACTATTTGCGGAAGATATAAATATAAATTGTTTATACAATACATTACACACTATTTCCCAAGGTCGAGTAACCTTAACTTAATACACAATTCATAACTATCTAACACATAACTTTATTATCAAACTACACTATTACATTTTTAATAGCATACCTAAACTAAAGCTGAAACTTTCTTTAATTTTTTCATGTATCCTACGCGTTCATCTTAATCTGCAATGTTTATCATAATATAGCAAGGGTGAGCATAAAAGTTGCCCAGCAAGTTTAAGTTCAACAATATAACAATATATCATGATTGAAATGATTTGAATAATTGGCTGGCTATAATTCAACAATATAATTGTGAACTAGAAGGAACAAATTTATGACTGAACACGTATTTATACATGAACAAATATATCTGAACCAACTGGTAATGAAGGTGATCAGCCTTTCATACCTGACTTATACATGCAATATGTACAGAGTACAATTCATGGCAACCAGCAATGATTAACCATAAGCTTAACCGAATGAAACACTCTTAATAGAGTTAAGTAAAACAAACTTGCATGAACAGTTGATTACCGCAATGCAATTTATAACGCTTTATCCGAAGACCTAATATTAGTAATATAGATCTCCAATATTAGAATAATATCATCACAATATAATACTATAATATATATATATACACAGAATAACCTAAACACATAACACATAACCCTATCAGTCCATAATACACATAAGACTTAGTATCAGGTCAAACTATTTCAGTCTGACTTCAAACAAACACAATTCTATCATCCCCGACGATTGCCTAGTTGGACAAATATCGAGTTTAAGTTCAATTAAACTCTTGCTAAACACTTAACAATTATCACATATAATTTTCTTAGCAATCAAAAACAATTTTTAATAACTTGTAATAATTTTCAAATAATTAATATCATTAATCATAATTTTCAATCATTACTATCATAGTTATATGATTTAAATACTCTAATCACATATATTATAAGTTTTTCTTGAACATAAAAGTCAAATACCAATCCAAAGAATTCCAGATTTGGAATCCAAAGAAGTTGGATTCCATATCCAAAGATTCTAGATGGCCAATCCAAGAAACCAAATCAGATCCAAAGAACCGGATATCACATCCAAAGGATTAGATTGCAATCCAAAGAACCGGATTCAATATATTTTCAATTCAGTAAACTTCTTTTCAATCCAACAAACTGGATTCATCAGATTTTCCAATCCAGCAAGCTGGATTCCATATCCTTTTTACGAAAATACCAAATCAGTTTATTATTTATCCATCCTTTGCCCAAACACATATATATCATACACAAAAAGTATTTTTTCATAATTTTTCAACTTCTTTTAGTATTTTTCAAAAATCATTTTTAGTAAATTCCTTAAGAAATTAGCTACCTCATGCTGAAATCCAAAATTTCCCATCTCTTTACACAATCTTATACGTGTTAACGTGACACTCCAGTTTAAATTTTGTGGCCATCGGAGTTATAGAACTCCGGTTATAGTCATTTTCGTCGGAAAATCACAAAAATTGAAATGGTCATAACTTGGTCATTTTAAGTCGGAATGACCTCATTTTTGGACACAAGGTACTTAATAACATATATTTTCATGTCCCAAAAGGCCAGAATTTTTTGGACAATTTAAGTTGCCGAAACAGCCCCTGGAAAGTCTTTCGCAGAAGCGATTTGGCGTTTTTCACTTTTTCGTGCTTTGTTAAACATTTTCCATACGGAAATCTACAACTCCTTTTTCAGTGATTCCACTTGGAGATGTTAGATAACTTATCATAGTATCCTCCCAAATGTTTCCAGAATTTTTAGATATCCGAAAAATTACTAAACTGCCCCTACCCTTTGACTATCCAAAACAGTCCAGTTTTCCATAAAAGACACAAAACTGTTTTTGGTAAATAGGTTGCTACGAAATGTGTACTCAACATTTTTGAGTTCTACCACTTGGGTTAAGTAGTTAACTAACATATCTAGCACCTCTCTTTGACGGATCACAAAAAGAAGGTGTAGATCAAAAACGGTGGAAATCCAAAGTACATAGAAATTTTAAGGTTTATAAACTAGAAAAAATCACTTTTCTTTATTTTTGATTTCCAAACAAATTAACACCCAATATGGGTACTCGAAATATAGAAAACTGAAGGCTTGTTATTCAACAGTATAACATGACTTATATGTCCGTGTCAACCAATACCTATCTATAACTATATCTAAACATGAAACACTCATAAACATGTATATTCATGGTTTTTGAGTTTAGAAATATAGTTTCAAGATTTGATTAAGAATAATCAAAATAAAATTATATAAACAAAAGGGTTAAATACCTTTGTTCAAAATTTTCTCCACCAAACATATGAGATGAAGTGTTGATATGAAAAATCAAAATCCCTCCCTTCTACAACTCATGGCTGCCGAAATTTGCCTCCCTTCTCTCTCTTTCTCTCTATTTAGTTCTTATGTTAGCTAATTGAAATGGATGAAAGAGAAACAAACAAGATAACTTGTTATTTAATTAGATATATGATAACTATCTCACTCCTCCTCCTTTCTATTCCATATAACATCCGGCCATGTGCTTCTAAATTTCCCCCACTAATTCTCTCTCTTTCTTACTTACCAAGAGATGGCTTATAAGAATGAACAAAGTGTTGTCCAATAAAAATGATGACACCTAGGAGAGTTGGTAAAAGTTGGTTCACCAACTAAAGTAAACAAATCACATTCATCCCCCTCCTTTATCCTTCTCTAATACCCGGCCACTTGGCCTTAATATCCTCCCAATTTTGGCTTTCCTTTTATGCTTTATTTGATTTATTAAATGTCCAAAAAGTCCTCTCTCACTTGGGCTAAAAATTGGGCCATCCAATTAATTCTTTTAGGCTTCTAAAATTAAAATGTTTGAGCTTTCTAATTTAATTTCTTGGGCCAAAATAAATAACATATTCCAATACCCTTAATATTACAATTCCCTAATTATTTAATTAGGGTTTTCATTTCCTCAATTATAACTTAAATCCTTACTCATGCACATTTATTTCCTTAACCCAATTAGACTTGCTATAATTAGGTTATAAAATTAATTAATTGAGATATATAAACTAAATCTCTTAGAATTAGTATATATTTTAAATACTATAAATCTCTCATCCCATAACCCTTAAATTATTCAATTCTTCATTCCTAATATATAATTAAGATCATATTAGTTTCTTTTATTTGTTTATATAATAAACAAGTATAAACCATCACATAATATTCATATTCATTACTCACATAACTTTTAACCCTTAAGATTTTATACTTGGCATTAGGGTTCCCAAATTAGGGTTTCATATAAATCGTAAGAATTTTCTAATTGAATGTTGACGTTCTTAATATATACCTAGGGTTTGTTACAGATATCGTTTATCTGGTCAACCCTTGACCCTTAACCACATACTTTACCCATATACAACCATATACACAGAACATATTCACTTATTTCCTTAATCCTGAATAATTCACTTAAATCCTTCACAAAATTTTGAAATCCTCAAAATTCCTTCTCAAAAATATCAAACGCATACACTTATTTTCTGTCTAGGTTTTAATTTTGAACCATAAATCAATTAATAAAATTTTTAAAAATATTCCAAATTTTTGGGTTGACACACAACAGATTATCCATGATTTGATATCACGTGCCCAAGGAATGCTACTTCCTCAAGCCAAAACTCACACTTCTTCAACTTGGTATATAATTTGTTCTCACGAAGCTTTTGTAGTATCAGCCTCAAGTGTTGCTCATGATCTTCACGACTTTTTGAGTAAATGAGAATGTCATCAATAAAGACAACCACAAAATGATCTAAATATTCCTTGAATACTCGGTTCATCATATCCATGAAGGCAGCAGGAATATTAGTCAATCCAAAAGAGATGAATAGGAATTTGTAATGCCCGTACCGAGTTCTGAAAGCAGTATTTGGGATGTCATCGGTTTTAATCTTTAATTGATGATATCCGGAATGAAGATCGATCTTTGAAAAGAATTTGGTGCCTTGCAACTGGTCAAACAGGTCATCAATGCGAGGCAACGGGTACCTATTTTTAATGGTGACATGATTCAACTCTTGATAATCAATACAAAGTCGCATACTCCCATCTTTATTCTTTACGAATAGAACAGGAGCACCCCAAGGAGACGTACTAGGATGAATGAAACTGATGTTTAACAATTCCTGCAGTTGGGTCTTTAACTCCTGAAGTTCAACAGGAGCCATTTGATGTGGGGTTTTGGAAATGGGTTTTGTACCGGGTTCAAGGTCGATACAAAATTCAATTTCACGCTCTGGGGTAGGCCAGGAAGTTCTTCAGGGAATACGTCAGGAAATTTATTAACAATGGAAATATCACTCAAATATGATGTATTTTTTTTAAATCTGTGACATGGGCTAAGAAAGTTTGACATCCATTTTTCAATAAACGAATAACTTTATGGCTTAATATGACAGTGATTGACTTAAGTGGTTTGGTCGCTTAAATTCGCATAATAGGTTGGTTAGGAATATGAAAGCTAACAACCTTACGAAAATAATCAATTTTTTCATGATGAGTAGTTAACCAATCAATCCCTAAAATCACATCAAACGCAAGTATATTTAAGGAAATAAGATCGACAGGTAACGTGCGGTTATCGATTTGAATCAAGCAAGACTTAAAAATAGTGGATGTAATAAAGGTTTCCCTCAACGGAGTTTCAACCGATAAGTCAAATTCTAATTTCTCTGGAGTCAAATTTAAACGTTGAGCGCAAGTAGGAGAAATAAAAGAATGGGTAGAACCGGTATCATATAAGGTATAAGCTTCGTAAGAGTTTATGATTAGCTTACCCATGATCACCTTGTTCGAATTTCTCGCTTTTTGGGAGGTTACGACAAACGCTCTTCCTTGAACTACCAGTTTTGTCTTGTCTGTGACGGCCTTTGATGCCTCCATCGCAGCTGGACTTGACTTTGGTGCACGACAAAATTGGGCTAGGTGACCTTCTCTTCCACAATTGTAACATGCTTTGGACTGCTGCGTACAGTTTGGACTGATGTGTCCTTCCCCACTGCATTTGTAATATAAGACCGGCGGTCGTTCTCCTTCCTTAACAATATGTGATGTTGCTGACGTCTTTCCATCATTATTGAATCTCCTCTTCTTGAAATTTCCACTTCTATTATATTGGACATGATTACCACCAGAGTGGTTACCATTTCTAGCATATTGATTCCCTCCACGTTTGTTATCACCGCTTCGATGTTTGCTACCACTGGTATTATCGACTTGTCGGCTACTCTCTCTTGGTTGGGTTGACTCATTATCGCACTCCAATAACTAAGCCCTATTTACAACATCTGAATAGAAACACAGTTTGTGAAAAATAAGACATTGACGTATTTCGGGTCTCAAACCTCGCAAAAACATTCGTGTCATTCTCTCTTCATTATCAACCAAATGGGATGCGAACCGGGACAATTCAGAAAACTTAGCCTCTTACTATGACACGGTCATATTGTTTTGCTCCAACTTGATAAACTCCAACTCCTTCATGTGACGAATACTTTCGGGAAAGTACTTGTCGTTGAACAGCTCTTGGAACTTCTCCCAAGACATTTTGAGTGCGGCAGATTGAGTACGCTTTACTGATTCCCACCAGTAATCTGTCTCTCCTCTCAACATGAAGGTGGCACAGGGAGCCTTTTGCTCCTCCATGTCTCCGCTTTAAGTGGTTCTGGCTTTCCCCAAAATTCTGATGGTCTCAGCTCCTTGAATTGCTTAGCGGTGACCATCTATGAGTTGCCAGTGTTTCCACCTGCATTTTGAACAGGAGTCGCTCTCGCCTGATGTTGTATGAATTGTATAAAGCCTCTGAACATCCAATCGTTCATCATTTGATCGGTGTTGTTGTTTACCTGAGGATTATTATCTTCCTGTTGCACATTATCCTGGGTATTGATCGTTGGTGACTCAACGGTCTCATGTGCTTCATTGTTGACCTCAACATTTTCAGATGCCATTTTCAAATACTGCCACAAAATAAGGGTTAATTGACATGTCACATATTATCCATATACTCTGACCAATCAATTAAATACCCAATAAACTTAGGTAGGTCATACTAGCGAAGGAATTCTCCGTCTCTCCCCTCCTAGTTCTTGTCTCACATCTCAGCCATGGATCATATCCCTAAGCTTTGATACCAACTGTGATGCCCCCAAAATAGGTATACATCACCCATCTTGGATCGCCAAATACATGGTACTAAATACAAATATAAACTTAATTATACAACAAGAGCTGAGAGTTTTTACACGAATATTGTCTCATAGACAATATCCAAACTCAAATTCAATCCTCATTACATTTATTATCATACTAAATAGTGAGGATTACTAAAACATCCATCGCAGACCATCACTTCGTTCCCCGACTCTCCAGCTATGTTCTCATTTCCTGAAGAGAATAATGAAAACAAAAGGGTGAGCTCAACTAACCCAGTAAGAAATATTATGACTAAGATAATGCAAAATAAGTTATCGTTAGCCTTCAACAATGTTAAACTGATAGAATATAATAGACAATAAGTTTAACTGCAGCGGAACAAGCAATCCATTAGAAGAGTCAAGTAGAGCATGGTATCTACTATCTTCTATGATTTAAAAAGGTTTTCATCAACTTTGTCGCTGAGACTCAACTTAATAAATAAACCACATCATCGAATTATCCCTATACTACGGGCTAAGGATATTCATGTAATCATCAATGGTCATGATTATACCGAATAATCACTGGTCATAATCATACCAACCACTGTCCATCAATGCACTACAGGCCAATGAGGACTTTTACCACATCATTTGTAACATTATGGGTCATGATTATACCGAATGATCCCTGGTCATAATCATATTAATCAACAGTCCATCTATGCACGTAAGCCAAAGATGACTTTCATCACAATATAAGCATGAGGATGATGACAATGATATAAGAATTCAATTAAATGAAAGCAAAGGATAAATTTTGAAGATTTATAATTTAATTTATCCAGAATTCAATAATGTTCAAATTGTCAACATGATACTGCTTTGTGGAGTAAAATTCAAGAATAATATCCATGTATCAAAAATAATTTGGACAAAAAAGAAATAAATTTTTCGGTGAATAGTACATCGTGAACAGTACCATGTGAATAGTACTTTGGGAATAGTACCCCGTGAATAGTACCCCGGCATGAAAAGTGCCCCGAATACCCAAGTGAATAATATTTGAGTGAATAGTAACCGGGTGAATAGTAACTCGTGAATAGTATCCCGGCATGAAAAGTGTCACGAATACCCGAGTGAATAATATTTTATTGAATAGTAACCCGTGAATAGTATCCCAGTGAAAATATTGATATTTAATAAGAGAGTTCATATCAATATTCCAATGCAATGATACTGGATGAAGCGCAAAACTCAAAGATATTCCACTAATTTCAATGATTATAGAAGCAATACTTACCATAGTAAGTTTTGATTTTAGAATATGAAAAGAAATAACATATGAAACTGCAAATGGATTTTCACCTTTCATACAGTACTAATCCGCGTAGACAAGTTATTCTAACATATTAAAGGATGAATACGAAAAATAGTATTCCTTATGAATACGAAAGAAATAATACCCCTTACCTTAGTAGAAGACTGAATACTGCAATAGTGAAGTAGCAGAATACTCTTTTTCTTGCTCTTAATATTTTCTCTCTTTATAGTTTCTCTTGTGAGTCTCAGTAAATTGGTGAGAATGAAAGAAGAATTAAGCTTCTATTTATAGGAGAAATGGCTAAAATAGTAACTAATTCACGAACGGTCCATATTGATTTACTATTAAAACGAACGGTCCAGATTGATTACTATTAAAACCACAATCGACGATCCAGATTGATTTACTTTTAAAACCACTACGGACGGTCCAGATTGATTTACTATTAAAACCACCACTGACGGTCCAGATTGATTTACTATTAAAACCATCATCAACAGTCTAGATTGATTTACTATTAAAACCACCACCAATGGTCCAGATTGATTTAACTTATTACACTTTAGTACCCCTAAAGTTTTCCAAGTTTGCATTATTCCCCTCTAACTTTTGTAATTCACTTATCTTCAATAAACACATTCTTAATACTTCAACAATTATTCATCATTAATATTATAACTCATAATATTTAACAACCAGATCATTCTCAGGAAAGAGGGGGCTTTCCGATAAGGATTTCTCCCTATTGGCGCGCAATTAGGTGACCAAACATCTCCTCGACTGAACTTTCTAGACATCGTCAATATTGCAAATAATAATATGAATAACTTTGTTGTCTCAATTATTGATTTAATAATATAAAATATTATACAGATGATACTGTGACAATAATTGAATCAAATAACGTGAGATACTATGTAACAATTCATCGTAGTAATAATTGAGTAAACCGAGTGGCTTCACGTAAGCATCAATAATCAATACCGTGTGCTACTATGCAACCACGCCAGACATCGCATTTCTTTTCCACCGGGTAGTTCAACAGTTTAACGGTAAAACTTTCGCCGTTATTTTTATAAAAAGATATTTTTGTCATTTTCTATCTACGACAATACTTCCGTTGTGGGGTCCACCAATGATTGTGTCATCGTACAAATATTCCCTGTTAAAATGAATATTTCTCGGCCAATCGAATATTCCCTGACACAACGAATATTTTATATCAACTTGCTTACTTTGCAAAATTTTCTAATATCACCCTTAACTTTAACCTTTTATCAATTTAACCATTTATTAAATAGAATAATAATTATAAGAAAATTGGATACTTTTTATTTCATATAATTCGGGGTCTTACAATACTATTCATGAGTACTATTCACTAAGTATGATTTTTCTTATGAAATTGTTATCTTTTGTGTTGAGGTTACTATTTATGTATACGACACTATTCACTTATACGGCACTATTCACAGAAAAATTAAATTTTCTTTTCTTTGGCCAAGTTGTCTGTTTTGGTTACTATATTTGATTGTATTCATGTTTTGATCTTCTTTCTTGAATTTTGCTCCACAATTGATTATTATGGAGTATTTTTGAACTTGAATAAACTGAAGTACGAATCCCTAATCTTTGTCCTTTTATCTCACTGGATTCATTTTCTTTAAGATATTTTTCATCATCCTCAGTTCTAAATGGTGATATAACTGAATATCTTTGGCCTGTAGTGCAAAGATGAATGATTACCTGATTAATATCTTTGGCCCGTAGTGCAAAGATGGACAGGTGTTTAGATGAACATGACCAACTGGTGATACAAATGAATATCTTTGGCCCGTAGTGCAAAGATGAATATTTGGTTCAAGATTTATATTGATTGATGTTACAGGGATAAAATATTGATGATGGACTTTTAAATCATAGAAGATAGTAGACTTCATTCTCTACTTAACTCTTCTAATGAATTATTATTTCCGCTGCGAATATTGATCTCAAACTTGTTGTCTATTATATTTTATCTGATTTATTTAAGGCTAACGATAATTTTTTCTACATTATCTTAGTCATAATATTCTTTACTGGGCTAGTTGAGCTAACCCTTTTCCTTTTTGTTCCATTTTTCTTCTTAGGATGCGAGAATATAGCGGGAACTAGTTGGGGTGTTGAGTGATGGGTTCAGACAATTGTTTTAGCAATCATCACTATTTGGTAAAATAGTGTATCAATAATTATAAAGAGGACTTATTTAAGTTTGGATATTGTTCAGAAGAAAATATTTGTATTTAAACTCACAACATATGTGTTGTCGTATTTTGCACGATAATTATAATAATGAAGTTATAGTTGTTTCTGTACCATGTATTTGACGACTTAGAATGAGTTGTGAGGACCTATTTTTGGGGCGTCACAATAAGTCACCATCTTCCTACAACGTCTAAGGAATCACAATTATAGAAATCCCACACGTTTGTTTTATCGCGACTACGGTCCCCGGATATCAGTTACGTATTATGAGATCGTTGTTTTATAACCTTTATTCGACGTTTCATCGTCAAACTCAATGTTCTAATCATCATTTCAGATATTTTTCTTCATGAATAATACATTATTGCTTGCCCCTTAATTACCATCCAAAAAGTTGAATTATAAATCTCCAGTCGGGAAAAATTCCCTTAAGGGCGCTACGACGCCACTCTCCTTGTTAAACCCGGCATTGCGGCGTAGGTTGGCAGTAGATGGCTCCCCGGGCTGGTATTGCGGTGTAGCCTCTCAAAGCATAATTGGCGCTTCGGTGCCAGTAATAAACTTAGAAAAATTTTCTAAGTGTTGAACATGTTTGAGACGCTTACTTCGCAATCTCATACCTTCTTCGTTATAACTCGGAACGAGATCGTTCCAAAGCCATTTTCTTACTTATCTTACATACTTCAACTTCCCTCAGACAAAATTTCATTCTGAATCCGTTAACATGCCATTCAATTGGCTTAAATTTTGTCATTTTGTCATTCGTTCATTTTTACGTTATTAACGTTCTTCGTTCGTTCGTCCGTAATTCGGTCATCTGAACTCAGAATTCGTTTGTTCTTGAGTCCATGAATCACGTCTTCTACGTTTTCTTACATTCTTATAAAACCCTACACATTTGGGTTCATTTACATACTTTTTACTTTTCACTCGTCTTTTACGAAATTTTGCCACAACTTTGTTATAGTTAAGTTCAATCTGTTCTTTATGAACCTTTCTAAAATTCCTAACCAAGCAATAAGCATCTAACTTATACGCGATGGTTTTAAACCTTTTCATCAACAACAAGTTCTAATTAGATGATTTTAAATTTGTCCATCAACAACGTTTTTCGCGTTCTTCGTTCGTTCTTCATTTTTTATCGATATCTTGATTACAATTTTACTTTTTCTTGAAATTTAGTGTTATAAAACACCATTCCTTACTTATTTCACCGAATCGTTCATATGATTCATTCAGATCGCTCAAATTCATTAAGTAATTCATACTTCCTTAAGAAAGCTTTTAAGAAATTTATAAACTAAACTTCTAATTCTTATTTCTTCATTTTTCTCATGATTTCAACCATATGAAAATCATTCTTAACATCTGTTACTTCTATTCTCATTAAGCTATATGATTCCATATAAAACTTAAAGAAAATTTATATGAATTTAAGTTTTAGGGTTACCTTTCTTCTTTAATCTTTTTCCTTTAGGCGAAGCTTGCTCTCAGACTAGTTTTTCTTCTTTCTTTCCTTCTTCTTTCCCACCCGACCTCTTTCTCTCTCTCTTTCTCTAGATGTTGGTTGATTTTTTCAAATAACCAATAAATGAGCTTAAGACTTATTTATATAGAAAACCAAGGCTAAGGGTGTTTTGGTCATTTGGCAAACCGTCTTACTATTCACACCTCCTTACTATTCACGAAGCTTCTCCTAGAATCTTCGTTGTCCAGTCTTTAGGGATTCGTCCGACAGTTCGAAAAACTGTGATTCTTGAAATCCAAATATTTTTGGATATTTCGTCTTTCCTCTACAGATTTACTTTTACGCATTCTTCGGAACTTCAAAATACTGAAAAACACTTTTTGATGATAAGCGTTTTCCTTCACGTTTTTCCCTACATAATAGTACTTTTCGTCATTTTTATTTCGTCCAATTTATGCACGTTTTTTGAGAAAAACTTTTATCGGTTAACTTAGCTTTTCATGACATCTTATCGTCAAATCTTTCGACGGGATGTCATTTCGACATACCGATCTCTCGAAAAGGCTTAGGCTATTCAAACCCTAATCCTTAGGGTTTTAAAATGAATAATAAACACATATCACATAATATTATTAATAAAATTTTATTTTATTAATAACTAATTCTTTAAACTAAATTTCTGGACAATCCGATTTTCCTGGTTGTCACAAATGTGGTAATTTAAAAAATTAAAAGTTCGATAATGTAATCTGTAAAACGTGCCAACTACAATGATCAATTCATTAGTTTTGCCTATGTTGTACTTGTGAAATTAGTCGAATGATTTAAGACATTTGAATACCCATAATTGTAATAAAAAAATATTGTCTGTAATAAAATCAAATAAATTTATATTGATTTTAAATTTTAGAATTATAAATTTTACAAAATTAAAATATACCTGTAATTTTAAAATAGAAGTAGGAGTATTCATTTTAAAAGTTGTACCAGCATAATTTCAATGATTATGTTAAACATGAAAAGGGCATTTCTATAATGTTTGATAATTCAAGTTGTCCTCAACAAATTAAGAAATATATTTTTCCCGCCTCAACAAATTAAGAAATATATTCCCCTTATATTTCTTCCTAAATCCTAACTACAAACAAAGAAATGCAAGTTGTAAAGACAAGAGGTCTCACATAATGGAGGACAAGATAAACTATATTTTCTATAAAAGGAGAAATGACTAATAAATTGTACATTTCTTTTCGAAAATTGATTTGAAGTGACGCCTTGGAATTGAAATGATATTTCTAAAGTTAATTTGTACATGTGAGTTGTGTTAGGTTTTTCTTTTTAGTTATTATTGTTTTGATGTATATCATTTTTAACCCTACTTTCAAGTATGACGAGATTTGATTCATAGAGTTATAAACGAATCGAGTTGTTTCTAAAAAACGTGGCTTGATTCAAGTTCGTTTATCGAGATGAACATAAATAAGAATTAGTGGAGTTGGAATTATATTGTGTTTCTCGAGTTCGACTCATTTAGGTTCGATTCATAAAAGCTTGGCGCTAGAGCTGCTTAAGCCCGGCTCGTTCAGTATGTATTTAATTAAAATTATTAATAATACATACTATATATATAATAATTAATAATGATTTAAATTTGGTTTAACTCAATTAAATCTTGGTTAAATATATAATTAATAATGATTTAAATTTGGTTTAACTCAATTAAATCTTGGCTCGATTTAACTCGTTTATAAATAAATTGAATCCAAACAATTGTTGAGAAAAGTGAATATAAAATAATCTCAATCCCAGAAATTACTTTTCTCTCTTTGTGCAATTAAATAAGAAATTAACAAACTCAAAATTGAGAACAAAAAATAAAAAATAAACATTCACAAGCAAGACACAATATTCAATGTGAAAAACTCTTACTTCGAATCTCCACTACATCAACAATAATAGACTTATAATATAATATTCCCAAGTTTTACACCCTAAGACTTGAGATTACACAATAAATTGAGAGAGTACACATTTAACTTTAATTAGGTTTTGAGAAACTTAATTAACTTCACCACCAAAAAACACCCCAAACAATAAAGTCTTCAAGCTTTCAATTGAATAGAGATGGTGGCGGAAACCTATAATGACTCCGTAACCTTATATGAAGAATTTTAAATAATTATTTAACGAAATAATATTTTCATGAATATTATTTGGTGTAAATATGATGAATGAATAAATATGTGTATTATGTATTTATTTGTTAGTATGTGACTAAAGGTCGATATTAATGACCTGGGTTGTGTTATATGAGTAAAAATAAATGTAGTTATTTCGTATAAGAAAATAAAAAATTTCAAAAAAAATATATGTGAAAAACACTATTCACGCAGAAAATATTTTTTTTCGTTTTTTGAATTTTTGAATTACGTCATAGCTTTTATATGAAGATTAAAAACGTACTTACCATTTAAAAGTATGAAAAGTCAAAACTAACATTTTGACTAATCAGGTGAGTTACGAAAGCTAACTAGAAAAGAAACTAATCGAATGAATTAGAGGGGAGGTGGGACCCGACCATAGTGGCCATTGGAAGAGGCTAAGGGCCAAGCTTGGCCAAAGGTCAACTTACTATAAGTAGTAAGTTTAGTCTTGCAAAATAACAATCACATCCCCCACCAATTAATTATGATGTGGTCAACTTATTTAACCTAGGTTAGGTTGATTTGTTGGATGATTAAGGTTAGTTAAGGGGGTTGTTAGTAGGATAAGAAAGATGAGGGGATTGACTTGGGGAAGACCAAGTTATATGACCAACTTGAGAGGTCTTCAAATTTGTTTTATATATACCAATCCATCATCCATTTCCCCAAGCCTTGTTCATTTTTACAAAGTAAGGAAATTAGAGAGAGCTGGATAGTAAGAGTGGGGAGAAAATTTCAGGAAGAAGAGGAGTAGGCAAGCTTCAAATATTAACAAGAAGAGGAAAGCTAACAAGTTAGCCTTAAGGAAAAAGTTGAAGAACTAAGAAGGTAATACCCCAACTTTAACCATTTTAAACTTTTTATTACTTGTTTGGTGGTGGTTGTGTGAGGATCATGAAAGATCTAAAGAAATAAGGATGTCGTGATGGTTATAGATGAATAAACCACCGGTAATTTGCATGAAAAGTGAAATGAAAATGGAAATGGAAACGATATATATGCGTAAAGGATGAAAATTAACTTTTTTTGGGACTAAAATAAATAATGGTCTATAGCTTAAAATTAAGTTCCGGAAAGATGGGTTGTGTTCTTATGAGTTACGAAAATAACAATGCTACTATCACATAAAAAGGATTACATAATGCTCACATACACACACATGCATATTGTGGGCCCCCGCCTAACATGTGGGGCCCGCAGTACACATGTGTGTATGTGAGCATTATGTGACCCTTTTTATGTGATAGTAGCATTATTTCTTCGAAAATAACCCAATTGGAGCGATGGTAAAATTCTTTGTAACGAAGTCATATAAATTTTCTAGTAAAACATATAAAAATGTATAAAACTAGTGTGTGTACAAACTTTTAGGCCAATTTTGTGGCTAGTAAAAGCTTCTAGAAAATTCTAATTTTATGGGGGTTGTGTAGTGAGCTAGAAAAGAAAGTCGTAGGCTCAAGAACAAACTTATTCTGGTGTCGGATGAGCAAGTTATTAAGATTTGAAGTAGGTGCGTCAAATTTGCCTAAAGCTGAAAAAAAACTGAAAACTAGTTGAAGGATGATTTTTGGGCCACTATGTTGGCTTGATAAGGATGCTGAAAAGTTAAGGCTTCTTGGGGGTTTTTGTAGAGTATAATCTAAGCAAGAAAATGGCTCAAGAACAGACTCATTTCGACTTCAGATGAACTAGTTATGAAGCTCAAAAGTAGTGACATCAAAGCTGAAAATTCTAGAAATCAGAACTTCAAAAGAAGTGTTGGGTAGTGTACGACGTTTTGCAACAAGACACCGCAAGCGTCAAGGAATAACGTCTTTGTTCTAACTATCAAAAATGGCAAAGGCCATTTTGCGACGCCGTGCAATGTTTTTGACGCTGATCTAAATTGTTTCAAGTTATAAAGCAAACATTATAGGATGATGTAAAATGAAATTAAACCAATAAAGAAGGACGTTATGAGGGTCGTGTCGTTTGCGAACGCTGCAACGCCGAGAGACGTTTTTGAAGTTTTGTCGCGTTGTTTAAATTATAAAATGCGAGCAACATAAAATGAGAAATAAAGTAATGTAAACCAATATATGAAGTCTTTTCGTAGAAAATTGGTATGGTGTTGTTAATTAAAATGTGTTGGACATTTGAAGAGCGTTTTAGCGCAAATTTATAAGGAACGTTTCAGGCAAGTTTTCTAAAATTGCTCAAATTTTATAATTGAGCAAGTTTTCAACTTTCATTTATTTTATGTATTGAATGCAAGTTTCCTAGCCATGTATTGAACAAGTTTTGTTTACTTGTAGCAAGTTTCCTAATCTTGTACTAGTTTATTATTTTATTCAAGTTTTGTATCTTTTGCACTTCATGCAAAGATGTAGTTTAGATTGTGAAATTTTATTTGTTATATGAAGTTTATCGTCTAAATTGAAATGCTTTATAAAAAGGAAATAATTGTCATTCGATTCGGCATAACTCAATTGTTGAGCTATTCCAGTCGGAATATTTATTGTTAAGATATTATCTGTGATAACATGTAGTGTGATAAGTTGTTTATGCCAAATCAAATAATTGTGGGCATGTATTTATGTTATCTTTCACTCCGTACAATAATGTGTGTTATGTGATTAAATATGGTTATGATTGCACCACGTGCAATGAAGTGTTTACTAATTGTTATATGTGATTAGGTAGTCATGACTTAATTATTTTGTGAATTCTTAAGTATTTTTAGTTTGTTTTTATGCATTTTAGTGTTTTTGTACAGAAAGTTAATTTCAGCCTATGATGGTGTAAATTACATTAAATTTCGTATATTTAGCCTTTATGTGAAGCTACAGTGATAAAGATTGTTGGGCGATAGCTTGACGGGAGTAAAGAGCAAGTAACTGGACTTCATGTGGCGAAAGTGGACCAAACGGGTGCGTAAAAGGAAGAAGAGAAAATATGCAAAAGTTTTCAGTCACGGCCCCACGCTTTCGAGCCTTGGCGCCAGAGATTTTCAAGCGAGACACGTGGCTTGCACGTGTTTCTAAACCGGAGATTATTTTGGGTTGTTTATATTTTTGATTGTTGACTTGGTCATATTCCATCCTTATGTTTTGATGAGGACCTTCTTATATCCTTAAACATGTATGTATGGAATTTTAGGATAATTGATGCAATAGCAGAATTCTTGAGGAGGTAGGTATAAAGAATCGAAGAACTTGAAGGTTTGAAGACAAATTGAGTCACTAGAATATAAATGTAAGATCTCTGCATTAATTACTTCTCAATTCAGGGCTATAGAACATTTGCATTGCATTATTATGAAAGTGGTAAATAAAGTATATTGAAAAATAAATAAGGATTTAAAATAAGTTTTGGAAGTGTTTTAATATTTATCATCCTAAATCCTAAATCTTATATATGCTCATTTCGTTTTTCAAAGATATATACTCCATAATAATCAACTGACCCATATTTAAGGCTGGTGGACATATTCCAAAATTAAAGTTGTTTATTTAAAATCTTTACTGATTGAATCTGTTAGGATAGTTTCTATAAAGCCATAGCTATTAATTACTGTTACCTAAATTAAAGCATCAGTACTTGTTATGGGTAAGAATGAATTTGGACTTAATTACAGTAAAGTGGTTTCGAGCTAAAATCAAGTAATCAGTTAATTACATTCGTGCTTGCCTTAATTGAAAGAATTCATTGAAGATATTGATTAATAGTGTTTTCTATTTCTTCTAGCATTCTTATTGTATGCTGAGTATTAAATTAGTGGATCTATTATATATATAATTGATAATATGCATATAGATAATGGATCAGAATGCATGTATAATATGGTCGTTAGTTCCCGAAGGCACAATAGTTATCTAGAAGGGGGGTTGAATAGACATTTAAAAATTCTTTTCGTTTTAACTTATTAGTTGCTAATGATTAAAATACAGCGGAATTAATATTTGTTTTAATCTCCCTTAAGATAGTGAGTTAATGAGAATGAGGCAGTTATAGCACTTATAGCAGATATAACATTTATTGCAAGAATATAATAGACACAGTCGTTTTAAGTGGTTCAGAGCACTTAAAGCTCCTAGTCCACTCTTCTACTCCTCGAGTAGGAAATCTACTAAAGATGTCTTTTACACTTTCTGAATCTCACAGATTCCTTCTAGACCAGCAGTCTAGGAACTTCTTAGTTCACTCTTGAACTCTTCAAGTCCAGCAGACTTGGCTCTTCACAGTTCACTTAGAACTCTTCAAGTCCTTCTGACTTGGAACTCTTACTTCAGTTGATTAGTAGTTGAGTTCTTGGTTGTTACTACTCAGTTGCTGTTAAGCACTTGTTCGAAAGAACTGAGTAGCTGAGCAAGCTTTTTCTTTTTCTCAAATCGTAGAGTTGAGCATTGAGTGTTCTTGTGCGTTTTGTTCAATGATTGCTTGCATCTCTCATCTGCATATGTTCTGTATATATGTGATCCTTGAAATCTTTCCGTTGAAGCCTTTTGTTGAAGCATTAAATGCGTTTGACATTTCTGATATTTGATGGAGACTTTTCTTCACATCTCCTAACTTGCATTCTGGCCCATTGACATAGCAGACTGCTTTCTCACCTAACACCTGAAAAGGTGTTTTCCTTTGTCCTATGGTCCTTTCCTTAGCTTCTTGAATACGTTTCTTTTGTTATATACTAAGGATAACTTTTGTACCGTTGGGACTGGTGAGGACTTCGTTTAAAACCCATTCCACATTAGTTGCAATTTGTCTTTCATTCAGATGGTAGGGCTCGATGCTTCTGACACACGGCAGATGATACTCTACGATCCAGATCGTCGTGTCTTGTTACCTTGGTGCTTGGTCTGATGTTATCACGTAAGAGCACTACGATTTCTCTTAAAGACCTGCACACTACGATCTTCACTTGCTGGTTTTGCAGGCTCTACGTTTCCGAGAGCACACTACGATCTTCGAGTTGACTCGGTAAACGTTGGGACCACTCTGCGATTTTCGACGAGGTCCTTCAAGGCAGGCACACTACGATCCTCGATGCTCTACTTTTCTGCCTTGGCTTCTGTAGTCTTGATCAGCTAGATACACTACGATCTCTCCGAAGCCTATCTATTACATCTCAAGATCAACCTAACAAGTTTGATCTTCTTTTCTATACATTCATTTACAGAATGATACACATTAAGAGTTTAGATCAACCTAACAAATTTAATCTATCACTAAGTCCTTGTACAAATATTCCTTCAAGGACTTTACAAATAATCATGAGCATTTATATTTAAACATCAAATCAAAATATGCACTCTCCCAACAATCTCCCCCTATTTGATGTTGACATAACCAAGGAGATTTGTTGTCATGATTATTAGTTTCTAGATGCAATTGCAGGAAAGTAAACATGACTTAATATTTCAGTAAACAACTGAAATTTCTAGAGAATAAGCATGAATTTATTGATGTTTGAAGAATATTACAATTTAGCTTTACATCAATAAGAATTTAAAGTTTCACTTTTCTCTATTTCCTTGATCTTTTGCGAGGTGGATTGGCATACTCTCACTTTCTTTTTTCCTCGCTTGCTTTCATCCCATCTGCTAGATCTTTCAAATTTCACGAGACTTAGCCTAGGATTTTGATCATGCCTATTCATGAATGCAGGATTTCCATTTGGCATTCTAAAGCCTGTGGTGGTGACATTTTGTGAGCTGGTAGCTGGCCCTATCACTACAAGAAATCACACATTTTATGACGAATTTTTTTGCCACGCACAAAATTTTGTCATAATTTGTTAATTAATAATTATGAAATTCATAATCGTCATTAAAACTTTTGCTTTTGTGACGACATTTAATTTTGTTATTATTAATCATTTATATTGTCATTAATTTACACATTTGATGACGATTAACAAAATTTCGTCACAATTTATTTTGGAGGTAGAATTTCGTACCAAAAATTTGGAGGGAAACTTTTTAGTGACATGTTTGTAATAATCTATGACAGTATTTATTGTCACACAATATTTCTTTCGATGACAACATAATAGTTTGTCATTAATTATTTGTAAAATTTAGTGACAATGTGATTTCGTCACTAATGTTCACATTTAATGACGCCAAATACAAATTCATCACAATTTTATTTGGAGGCAATAATTTTTGAAAAATCTTGGAGGAAAATTTTTTAAAGACGAAAAGAATAATTTACGACAATTTGTATTGTCATAAATACCAATTTTATATTACGAGATAATAGTTCGACTAATTAGATGAGTGGATAAGTGACAAAAATGGTTCGTCATAAATTTTTATATTTGGTGACAAAGTACGTAATATCGTCACAATTTTATTTTGAGGCAAAAAAATTTTTTAGAAATTTTGGAGGCAAATTTTGTAAAGACGAAAAATTAATAATTTATGACAATTTGTATTGTCATAAATACCAATTTTATATGACGAGATAATAGTTCGTTACTAATTAGATGAGTGGATAAGTGACAAAAATGGTTCGTCATAAATTCATATATTTAGTGACAGTACGTAATATCGTCACAATTTTATTTGGAGACAAAAAAAAATTAAGAAATTTTGGAAGCAAATTTTGTGAAAACGAAAAATTAATAATTTATGACAATTTTAATGTCACAAATACCAATTTTGTATGACTAAATAATAGTCATCACTAAATGCCCAAATTTTAAAAAATTGATTTTTAAAGCCACTAAACGCCCCAATTTCATTTAAAAAAACAAACAGAAAAGTCAATAATAAAACTTATTATTTTACTAAGGACCGTTTTATAAAAATATTTAACTAAGAATTTCTATCAGTACAAGAAATTATGGTTGTAGCGAAGGAAAAAAATATAGTGACAATATAGTTATTAGCGAAAGAAACATCCTTCACAATTTAATTTTTTTTTTTCTTTCGCAAAATTGAGGTGGTAGAAGGATATTTGGTGCTAATTTATGAATAAAATTTTCTAGGAAAAAAATTATTAATGAATGAATTATTGCTTATTATATATTATTTTTTATAGATTTTTTGTGAAAAATAAAATTAGTCACTATTTTGTTCTAAATAAATTTTTTTGAATTAATTGTGGCGAATATAAATTGTAATATAAATACATTAATTTTTTTATAGCAACAAATTTATTTTTAATAAGACTTTTTAAGTAACTTACAATATTGCCGCTGAGATGGAGTATTGAGAGCTGGAAAACCAAGACGGCTTTGCAGCTTCCCGAATACCCAGATGAAGCTGAGCTTAACAAAGTTCTCAAAACCCTCGAGTCCTTCCCTCCGATCGTTTTTACCGGAGAGGCGAGGAATTTGGAGGAGCGTTTGGCGGATGCGGCCATGGGGAAGGCTTTTCTATTGCAAGGAGGGGATTGTGCTGAGATCTTCAAGGAGTTCAGTGCTAATAATATTCGTGATACTTTTTGGATTCTTCTTCAGATGAGTGTTGTTCTTATGTTTGGTGGACAAATGCCTATTATTAAGGTATTACTAATAAAGCTTACGCCTTTTCAATGTTTGATTTATTTCTGTAATGTGATATGTCTAATCATATTTGAAATTTAATAATTTTGTTATATGGATTTTCAGTAATTGAAGTTTGATTTAGGGATTGTTGTCCTTTAATTGTTTTTGGCCAATTGAAATTTTATCTGTTTATATGGGTGTTGAAATTTGATTGTTTTTTCCTAGTTGATTCTGGGAGGAATCCAGAATCTTTTAAATTATTTAATTTGGTCAATTATGGATTCTCTAAACTATTAGTATTTTTTTTTCCATTTACTGTCTAGGTGGGAAGAATGGTTGGTCAATTTGAGAAACCTAGGTCAAACGCGTATGAGGAGAAGGATTGAGTAAAATTGCCAAGTTATAAAGGAGACAACATCAATGGTGATGCTTTTGATTTAAAATCAAGAACTCCAGATCCTCAAAGACTGGAAAGGGCTTATACTCAAGCTGCCGCAACTCTCAACCTTCTCAGGTCATTTGCAACTGGAGGTTATGCTGCAATGCAGAGAGTCACACATTGGAATCTTGATTTTGTAGAGAACAGTGAGTACTTAAACATTGACCTGCCATATTTTCTGTTAACATCTTTTGAACAATATTTTTTAAACAACTGTATGGGCTATGGGTTATTGTTGTCTAAATTTTTTAAATACTTGGAGTTATACTTAGTCTCACCCCAAAGCCAAGTTCTTAAAACTAGCAAGTTAGCGTGTCATTTAGTAATTTCTCCCAAACCTCTTCATCTTTTTCAAGAAAATGAGAGTGTCTCAAATGGACATACTAATATGGAGAGTCAGATTATATTGTAATTTTAAGCAGCATGCAACAGATTTTGTTTAAAAATCAGAACTCCATCCAAGCACAAATGCAGAAACTTGACTTCCTTTAATATTAGTGTCATTGATCAAGAGAAATCATTTGACTTGAAACATATTGTACTAAACGAATTTTCAAGGTACTTAACCAGTTGCGTATGATCTTAAAGTTGTGATATGAGTGTCACTCATGTTCGGCTATGATTATTTCTTTAACATGAACACCTACTTTAAGTTGTACTCTGTTTGCACAAATGTTCAATATATTGTTTTGATCTGCCTTTTGGATATTGTTTGTCTTCGTGAGGGTCTGGAATTTTGTCGAGTAGATGTTAGTGAAGATACCATTTTCTCATTTGTTTATAGATGCTGTATATGACCACACTTCTCGTAAACTAACAATAACTGTAGCATTAGAGCAGCGTTATTTAACATAAAAGCTACAGTACAACAATCCATTCACTTTATGTAATTGTAAAAGTTATTATCTAGTTTGTATCTATCTATATTTTTTAGTTTGTGGCCGAATAAATAAGTGCATGGGTATTTTAAGTTCATTTAATACAATGTATTAAGTAGTGGTAACATTTGTTCTTGGATATACTATGCTTAAATTTGGCCGCACAATGTAATATATGAATCTAATCCATGAAAGATGATATACTATGCTTGTATTTGACAATACCATGTAATTTATGAATGTACTCATGAAAGAAAATTTTACAATTTTGTACCTTAGGAGTGGATATTAGAATGTTACAAAGAGAATGAACTTGTTGATATTGAAACCTACCTTATGCATGCTGGTACGTAAACCATGGCGGAAACAAAGGATATCTCATGAAAAAATCTCAGGTCTGTGTTGCTGTCATCATTTTATAATAGTTTCAATGAATTGTTGGAATATTGAGCATGTCCTGTCTTTTGTATTTGTATATTTTCCTTTTGATCAGTACGCTGGATTGCAATGTTGGATATTCAACCCCAGCAGGGTCTTGCCTAGATTTCCATGGGAAGGCATACTCTTGTTAGAAATCTTAGAGCAACCAGACAAGGACATGATCTGCATTCACAGAAAGTCTTGCTCCTAGGCACAAGTGAAGCAACAAACATTGAATCTGTTACATGAATCATAAATATCGTTATGTTGGCTGGATCATGGATAATGGAGCATTCCATTTGTGATTATGGATTGCAGGTTCGGTGTAATATGGGGATAATACTTAGTTTTGAACCCATCACTTTCATACGTTGTTCTCCAAATACTTGTAGATATGTATTATATATCTTTTGAGGTTTCTTTGTATTTCTCACACTCATTTTAGTGTATAATATTCTTTTGGAAATGATATTATTAATTTTTACAATAGGTTGACTGAAATTTTTATGTTTTTTTCTATTTATTTTTAAATGAGATTTTGGATTTAATTGTGCTTATAGATTAATACAATAAATTAGTTAATATAAAACTAAATAAATTGAAAATAGATTATAATTAAAATATGAAATGGCAACTACATAATTGTAATTTTAAATATATTATTAGGTGACGAATTGTTTTATCGTTATTTATTTTTTTATTTTTGGTGACGATAAACACAATAACATGACGAAAGAATAATCATAAATATGACAATATTGCAGTCATTAAAATTAGATGATTTAAATAGTGTGACATATTTTCGTCACTAAAACAATATCCTTTAATGACGAAGAAAGATTTTCGTCATTTAATGTACTAAGTTTTGATGACAAAATATAATATAGAGTGACGAAAGTTTTATTCAAATAGTGACGCTATTAATGTCACTAAAAGTAATTAATTATAATGACAATGATGTACATCGTCACCATAAGTTAAAATATTTAGTGACGACATCAAATATTATCAAATAAACCTTTTACCACGCTCATACGGTGACGCTCTTTGTGATGATTAACACACGTCTCCAAATATTTTAGTGACGAAAAATAAATTTTATATGACAAATTTTAGCGTCATTTTTTGTGTAATTTCTTGTAGTGATACTCCTTATTGGCCGAGCCATTAAAATTTTCTGCTGATCAGGTCGTTGAGTCTGATGGCTGGATCGTGGAGTCAGTTGGTGGAATTGTCTTGTAGGAGGACTCCTTGAAGATTGACTTTGAAGTTGTCCTCTGCCTCTGCCCTTTCCTTGAACTCCTTTCCCTTTATTTGTCCTCTGCCTCTACCCTTTTCTTGAATTTCTTTCCCTTTATTCTCCCCCTTTATGTCAGCATCAAGGGTTTAAATGTCTTCGGATAGGCGAGTCACTCCTTGGTCTAGCTCGTTGAGTTGGCTTTGGGTTTGAGCAATGTCCACTCGATTTTCCTTGATCAAAGCTTCAGATCGAGCTTCCCTATTTTTGAGGATGGCTAGAACATTGTCAGTTTGTTGTCCTTGGTTTACGTAGGATTGTTGAAATTCTTTGACGGCGGTTTTTAAATTTATGATGTTCTACATCATAAGTTTATTCTGGGCTTCCTGAGTGTTCTGTAATGCAAGAACAATATCTCCGTGTCTTTTGGCTGCTAGGAAGTGAATATCATCCCTGTCCTTTATGTTTTTAATCATTTCCTTGATGATCTCCCTCAGCTTCTTAGTAAGCTCAACGTTTAGGGTGCCTGGGAGATTGTTTGCAGCAGTGATCATTTTGGTCAGTCTGAGATGAATGAGTTCTGTGTGAGCTTCAAGGCTATCATCGATGTCCTTGATCACTTTCTTCGACACTTTTGTTAACTCAGCTTTGGTAGCTAGATCTGATAGGAGTTCGTTGAGTCGGGGAATGTGTGGTGGAGGGGATGTTTTCTTGTATTGATCTTGCAAGGAGTAGAGGGAAAGATCAAGGTTGAAGTATTCATTGGTCGACGAAGAGGGAATATCTGAGTGATGGGACTTTGTTTGAGTGTTTGAAGAGGGTGGCTCTACGAATTGTGCCTGGGACTCTACAACTGGGCTAGAGTCAGCACTCGTAGAGATGATGGGAGTTGGGATTAATATGAAGTTTGACACATTTGGTTCATCGATTCATGAATTTTGAGATTACAGAATCGGGATCGACTTGTGGATTTAGAACTACTTCCAACCAAATTGAAATTCATAAACCGGGCGGCAAAAAAAAATGTGCATAGTGATTCACTCTAAAAAGGATTGGGATGGTTAAACCTCATGCACCAATCTTGAAGAGTGACCATTCGTTATCAGCTTCTTGGCAAAGTTGACGTTTCCTGGGAATCCATGAGCTAGCACAGAGTGATAAGTGGGTTTTATACCTACTTATTGGATATCAATTCACGAGAACTATACCCATCTCAAGTACATTTTAGTGTGTTTTTAGTTGCATTTCGTGTTATTTTGCATTGCATATACTGAGAACTCCTTTGGTGTGAAAGTGCAAGAAATGGCATAGCTCAGCGTTGGTTGGTGGCAATGAAGCTAATGGAGGTATGACACGAGGGTTGATTGGAGAAAAGGAACTAAGCAATGGTGGACAAAAGAGCAAAAGTGGCATGTCAAATGAACAAGGTAGCATGGCAAGGAAGTAGCAGCAGCAGACTTAAGATCTATGATTTTAGGAGCCGCATGGTACAGTTGTTAAAACGCTAAGCACTGCTCTTCTTACCCGGACCGAAATGATTTTACACTCATGGCGCCGCGTATTATGTTAACAAAGGACCGCCACAGAGTGGTTATAAGCTTTGCCTTTATTTTAATTTTTAAAATTGAAGTGTTGGAGTTGATATAAACGATTATGGTTGGCACCAGACGTATCTTTCTTTAGCTTTTACATGTTTTCATAATATAGAACTAGGGTTTTATGCTTTGAGAGATTTCCATTGATGAACCAAGCATAGACCTATTATTTTCTACTTCTTCTTTGGATTTCAATCATTGTGGGTGAACTACTTTTATGTTGCTGGAGAATATTGAGGATTTGAACGTTATGTTTGGATTATAATCAGCAATTGGGTTTGATTGATTCTATCGTCTCTCTTTTAATTGTTTATTTATTTTCCATGTGTTGATTTGATCCCATAATGGCTTTCGGTTCAGCGATGAACTAAACTCCATTATGGGATTCTAAATGAATTTTAATATGTAGTCTAATTGATTGCTTGATTCTTTGAATTTTTTTGTGTATCATCATGAATTTCTATCATGGTTGATTTGAATGCATGAATGATTGATCACCATTCATTTTATATACTTGTATGGAGTTGAAAAATAACATGCAAGTATGGTTGTAATCATGATAGCATGCGTACTGTTTTACTTAGCTTTATATTTCGTGAACCAGATAGAAATATACTGCTTCACTGTATGAGTTATACGAGGGCTTGTGCTTAAATTCGATATGGCTGCAATTTCACATAGAAATATAGTGATCTTGGTTTTATTGAAGATTCCATGATGTATATTGTATGTGGATGTTATGTAAGTAGGTCATAATACATTGAAAAATGGTTATGTCTGTGTTTGTGCTCTTGGCTAATTTCTTGTGATATGTGAATAATCTTGCATGACGGTGGCAATTAGATGAACTATTAAATGAAGTTAGGATCCCATTATTTCCAGATTTGATTTATTACATTAATATTCTTCTGTTAGTTATTATTTGAGTTTAGAGTAATTCACCATCATAAACATTAGTTTAAGCGTATAAAAATAGTGATTTAGTTGATGTATAATAGTTTAATTTAGAAATATTTCTCCGTGGATTGATACTCGACTTACTCTGTATTGCTTGTTGACACATGTATGCTTGCATGAGTTAGAGCTCTTTTGTTAGAACTAAAAAAGAGGCAACACAGAGATGGCTGGATATTCTTTGAAGCTCCAGAACATGTAATTCCAGGAGTTTAGAATTTGAGCTTGATGAAAAGGCATCATGGGTAGATAAGAGAACAACTGCTCATAGTTAGCCTTTCTATGCCCATTGCAGCCCATATCTATGATCTCGACTTCATCATCTTCATCCTCTTCTCTGTCTTCGTTCAAAGATTCCACTATATCAATGACTTCATTTTGTTCTTGCTCTGGTTCTCCCTCAATTTCTACAGGAACATCTACTTCTGTAGTGGGGATGTCATGAGGCTCCCCCTTAGCATGATCATCCATCTGTAGGACTAATAGCTCCCCCTCAGCTGGAGCATTTTCTATCATGAGAGTTTCAGGTATCTCCCCCTCAGCTTGAGCTATGTCCTTTTGGCTTTCTTTGGATAGTTCCTTTTCAGCAGCCATCTTCTTGTCTTCCTCCTTGAGCACTCCTTTATTTATAAGGATGTACTTCTTGACTAATTTTCGTCTTGGTTTTCTAGGCTGAGCCACAGCCTCAGGACTTTCCTCAGCTTCAACTCTGTCCTGTTGATTAGTTAGACCATCTGGTGCAGCAACTTCCTTGCTTGAGGTGATCAGTCTGGTCTCTACGATTGGTAGAGACTCGATGATCGAAGAGACAGATGGCCTCTTGGATTTGTGACTGATTTTGTTCTTCTTCAGCAGCTGTGATATGGTAGCTCTATCTTCATCTGCCTCAACCAGCTGTTCCTTTCTCCTTAGGATTCTCAGAGTCTCAATATCAGAGGACTCTATAGGTATATTAGTGGTAGACCCTTGACGTTCTTCTACCATCCTAGTCTTTAGCTTTCTCTTGCCCTTGCTTTTTCTGATAAGGGTAGTGGGTTCTTCTTTGTTGATCTCTTCCTCTTCTTCTTCAGTCTCTTTGACGACTGACATGTTTCCTGGAATCCCTGATTCCTTTAGACCACCAGTTTTTCCACTGGACTCAGACATCATACGATCATTTTCTACTGGATTCCTTTTTCCAATTTTCAAACAGTTGATGGGTCATCCGTCTGTTTGGGTTGATGGACTCTCCTTCATTGTCACCAATTTTGTAACCTAGAGCAGACTGTAGGATGATGCTTATAAAATGACCGTAGAGCATCTTTTAAGGGCTCTTTGTCTTCTTCGAGCTTAGGATCCATTTTCCTATCCACTAAAGTAGTGGAGCTCCATAGTTGAGCTGTATGCCACAACTTATGGCAGCATATACACTTCCCAACAATATCAGCCAAAAATTCATACCTCTGAGGAAACTCCTTCTTCTTGTATCCTTTGACATTGGGGAATTTCTTGTGATGCATCTTTTTAAGCCCTACATAGAAATTGATGCCGTCTAAAAACCAAAAGCCTTTGGATTTGAAGCCTAGGGCTAGGTTGATGTTCTCAGCCTTTATTTTGATTTCCACATCCTTGACTCTCGTCGTGAGGACTTCATTTTCGAATGCCCCATTTCTGTAAAACTCCTTTATTAACTTTGGGTAGATCCAGGTACTCGTACCCAGAGCGTCTTCGAGACCTGCCTTCTTTATCAATGTCAGAGTCTTGTGAAATTTGGGTTCAGCGGTTTTGAACTCATCGAAGCATAGTCTGTAGCCAGAGACGATGTTGGAGGCTGCCATTGATTTGTTTGTAAGAAGTATGGTTGTCTGAACTTTCTTAAGAGTTAGGGTTTCTGCTTGTAGAGAGAGAGAGAGAGGAGAGAGATAAGCTTTTTGAACTTCTGATTTCAAAAAGGCATTTTCAAACTGTACTTGTAGTTTCCCTCTCTCCATTTTTTTTAGTGGGGCAGGTGTAAAATTTGTTTGGCTCTACGAGTTTGACTGAAGATGATTGTACTGAATTTCCCTTAGCTCATTCTGAGCTAATGTGTCCTCGGGGAGGACTATGATCGTTGAGGTGGCCTTTGTAATTATTGAGTCTGAGCTGTGATCGTCAAGTCTGCTTAGCATTTGTCATGTCTGTTCAGTAATCGTCGTGTCTACACTACGATCGTCGAGTTTTTCCAGCAATCGTCGTGTCTGAACTACGATTGTTGAGTCTGTCCATCAGTCGTGTCTGAACTACGATCGTCGAGTCTGACCGGATCCTTGTGATGAGTTTTTGACTTAGCATTCTTTTAAGGTAACTCAGGAAGGGTCAACCTCATAGAGTGAATCAAGGGTTAGTTTTGTTCTTGAGGCGCTTATCAGAGGGATTTCTTTGTTTTGAACTTTCTCATCACAGGATGCTCCCTTGTTTTGTTGATGGGGCTTCTGCCATCGTTGAGTCTGCACTACGATCGTTGGGTCTGAGCTATGATCGTTGAGTATTAAGTTACTGCAGCTCTGCGATCGTGGACTTCCCTTGATCATGTCTACGATTTCAACCATAGCCTTTATATCTGTATGGTTAGCACATACTAGAGCATATAATTCATGGTTGTAAATTAAGCATTCCTAGCTCACTTATTAACTTGTTAAACCTAGATTCATCTAGAGGCTTTGTAAAGACATCATCAAGTTGATTTTCAGTAGGGATATATTGCAAAGATATAGTTCCATTTTGCACATAATCACTAATGAAGTGATACCTTATTTCTATATGCTTAGTTCTAGAATGCATGACAAGATTATGAGTTATTGCTATGGCACTTGTGTTATCACAGTGAATAGGTATGGATTTGAATTCAAACCCATAATCTGCTAGCTGATTTTTCATCCATAGGATCTCGAAAGCACAAAGTAATTTTGCCAAAGATCAATGTATTCATCTTCTGCAGTTGAAGTAGATACTGAATTTTGCTTCTTGCTAAACCAGGACACAAGTTTGTTTCCTAGCAATTGACATGTGCCACTAGTACTCTTTCTATCTATTTTGCAGCTTGCAAAATCAGTATCTGTGTATCCTGTTAGTTCAAATGAGGACTACTTGGGATACCAAAGCCCCAAGTGAGGTGTACCCTTGAGATACCTGAAAAATCCTCTTTACAACAGTTAAATGTGATTCTTTAGGGTTAGCCTGAAATCTAGTACAAATACATGTTGCAAACATTATATCTGGTCTACTGGCAGTTAGATATAAAAGAGAGCCTATCATACCTCTGTATTGAGTTATATCAATACTTTTACCTTTTTCTTCTTTGTCAAGCTTGGTTGCAGGAGCAATTGGGGTTTTCATGGGAGAGGCCGATTCCATGCCATACTTCTTAAGTAAGTCTTTAATGTACTTGGCTTGGTTTATGAATATTCCTTCATCAGTCTGCTTTACTTGCAGTCCAAGGAAGAAGTTCAGTTCACCCATCATGCTCATTTCAAACTTGCTCTGCATAAGCTTAGAGAATCTCTTACATAGCTTTTCATCAGTAGAACCAAAAATAATGTCATCAACATATATTTGAACCAATAAGACTTTGTCTTTATGCTTTCTAAGGAATAATGTGGTATCTACTCTACCTCTAGTGAACCCATTTTCAATAAGGAAGTTAGTTAGTGTTTCATACCATGCTCTAGGTGTTTGTTTAAGACCATATAAGGCTTTGTCTAATCTATAAACATAATTAGAAAGAGATGGATTGATGAAACCTGGAGGTTGCTCTACGTAGACTTCTTCTTGAAGTTCACCATTCAAGAATGCACTTTTGACATCCATCTGAAAGACCTTGAATTTCATGTGAGCAGCAAAGGCAAGGAAGATTCTGATGGCTTCTAGTCTAGCAACAGATGCAAATGTCTCATCGTAGTCAATGCCTTCTTCCTGAGAGTAGCCCTTGGCCACTAGTCTTGCCTTATTCCTGGTTATTACTCCATCTTCATCCATCTTGTTTCTAAAGACCCACTTGGTTCCAATGATAGGATGACTCTTTGGTCTTGGCACCAATCTCCATACTTTGCTTCTTTCAAATTGGTTAAGTTCTTCTTGCATGGCTTCTATCCAACTGGATTCTTCCATAGCATCCTCTATTTTCTTAGGTTTCATTTGTGACAGAAAGCTTAGATAGAAATATTCATTCTGGGTGGCAGCTCTTGTTTTGACTCTTGCACTCGGATCTCCAATGATTAAATCTTGAGTGTGATCTCTTGCCCATCTGTTTCCTGTTGGGACATCTGTCCTTATACCTTCTTATCTTAGGCCTTCAAGATTTATTTCTTCTTCTTAGTGTGGAGTTTCGTTGTCTGGCATAGGCCTCTCTACGATCTCATTTCCTTGCTCAACGATTTCACTATCTGGCACTACGATTGTAGTGTTGAGCTCGACGACCTCATTCGTAGTGTCTGAACTGTCGGTCATAGTATCTTAGAGCTCTGTTTTGTCTAAGTCTGTCTCATCAAAGATGATGTGAATCGAGACTTCAACACTCAGTGTCTTCTTGTTAAACACTCTGTAGGCCTTACTATCTGTGGCATATCCAAGAAAGATTCCTTCGTCTGACTTGGGTTGAAAATTTGTCAAGTACTTCTTCCCATTGTTGAGAATATAACATGCACAGCCGAATACATGAAAGTAGCTGACACTTGACTTTCTTCCTTTCCACAGTTCGTAGGGTGTCTTCTTGATCGTAGAGTGTATGAGTGATCTGCTCGAAAGGTGTAGCATGCAAGTGTTGATGCGGCTTCCGCCTGTAAGTATTCGAATGAGATGAGTCAAGTTGCATTAGTAGAGTTGTTCCAGCCTCTATCAAAGTTCAGTTCTTTCTCTCAGCTACTCCATTTTGTTGAGGAGTTTGTGGGTCGAGAAGTTATGATCGATGCCATTGTCTGTACAAAAGCCCGGTCCATTTAAAGAAGTCAAATTCTACTCCATGATCACTCTTTATAGCCTTGATTTTCTCTCCTTTCTCGTTCATCACCAGCCTGAACATCTTGATCAGTTGGGGGCTCGTTTCATCTTTAGAGGTTAGGAAGAATACCCATATGAACCTGGTGTAGTCGTCGACTATGACCAGTGAGTATCTCTTCCCTCCGAGACTTGTTATTGGAATTGGCCCGAATAGATCCATGTGGAGCAACTGCAGGGGCTTGTCAATTGAGTTGGCAGTTTTGCTTTTGAATGAGCTTTTGGTCTGCTTTCCAAGCTGACAGGCATTGCATGGCCTTTATTTGTCGAAGCTGAACTTGGGTTGGCTTGCAACAAGATCTTTAGAGGCTAGTCTGGACATGCTTTTAAAGTTGAGATGAGACAATCTTCTATGCCATAACCAGCTCATTTCTTCAGATGCTTTAGCTAGAAAGCATATTGTCTCGTCTGAGCTCAGTTGTCCAAGATTTACTGTGTAAACATTTCCTTCTCTTGTTCCGGTTAGCTTTACAGCAGATGTCTTCAGGTCTCTGACTTGACACTGATTGTTGAGGAATGTTACTTGATGACCCTTGTCGTAGAGTTGGCTAATGCTTAGAAGATTGTGTTGTAGTCCTTCCACATAGGCCACTCTACTGAAGGACACTGCTCCATTTCCAGCTGAGCCATATCCTCTTGTCTTGCCAGAGTCGTTGTCTCCAAAGATGACTGAGGGACCTTCCTTTTCTATGTGGTTAGACAAAAGGGCTTTGTTCCCAGTCATGTGCCTTGAGCATCCACTGTCCAGATACCAGGTCGTGATCGTGGAGATATTTTCCCGTGGTAACATTAAACCTTCATTTTGGTATCCATATTTGTATTGGTCCTATTTTGTTAGTACCCTTGGGGACCCAAATCTGTTTGATTTTGGGTCTCACATGCATGGAATTATAATAGCACTTTGCAGCCTTGTGACCAATTTTATAGCACACAAAACATTTAATATGATGCATGCTTGTGTGTGTGTGAGAATTCATTCTCCATTTGGACTTTTGTGGTTCTTTAGTCATCCTCCTGTTAAACTGATTTTACTTCTTCCACATGTCCTTGGGTTTCATGAATTGTGAGGAGTGTACCTTACCTCTACTGTATCTTCCCAGTTGATTCGTAGAGTTGGTCTTACTTGACTCTATGCTCCTTCGAGGTTGGTGAGTGGAGGATGGGTTACTCTTCTCTTTTCTGAAACCCAGGCCATCATGAGATCCTTTACTCCTTGGAGTATGGATGGAACCAGTAGAACAGGGTTGGGCTGGTTCTTCCTTCTGTGAGGATTTCACAAATGTAATGCCTCTACTAAAACTTGAAGTATTACTAATGGTAGTTTCCTTTATCTTTTCCACACATGGCTCTGAGGTGGATTCCCCAAAGCCTAAGCCTGTTCTGTCAAATGCACTTCTCTGACTAGAGAGTCGGGAGTCCATGGATAATGAGGATTTGTTCCATGTAGAGATAGTCTTTTCTAGTTCCTCAACTTTAGAGGTTAAACTCGACTCTCTTTGTGCACTGAGCTCATTGGTCTTTTTAAAGAACTTATTCTCAGCCTCAAGCTTGGAGAGAGAGTTAGTACTTAGAAGGGCTGTTTCCAGTTCTTCTTGAACTTTCTTTTTCTCTTCTTGAAGAAGTGAATAATCTTTTGACAGAACTCGGAACCATTTCATGTATTAATGCAGATCAGAGGTTATGCCATGCAGTGCAGTTCTTAAATCATCAATATCTACATCAGGAGAGTTGAAGTCAAATACCTCATCTATACTTACTTCATGTATGTTGGAGTTCTGTTTGTCTTTTGCACTTTTGTCCATTAGGCACAGATTTGCCATTTGGGGATCTTCATCTTCTCCAGATTCAGGAGTTGAGTCATTGTCTGAGTCACTCCACGATCCTCCAGCTACAAGGCCTTTTTCTTTTTCTTCTGAGGCCTTTTATTGCCTTTATATTTCTTCTTTGTATGTGATTTCTTCTTTAGTTCTTCTCTGAGAGGTTTGTTGCAATTGGCAATGAAGTGGTCAGGCTTCTTGAAATTGTAGCATAGATCATTCGTTTGCTCCTGGCTGTTGTAGTTGCTGACCTTCTTTGGCTTGCTGGTTTTGCCTTGACGTACGAACCTTCTTAGTCTTTTTACCAGCATTACAAAGTCCTCATCATCGTCTTCATCATAGTCAGAGTCAATTTCAGTGTTGACCTTTGAGGTACTATCAGTTGCTTTGAGAGCAACACTATTATCCTTCTTTCTTCCTTCTGATAGAGTTTCTGCTCGTTGAGTCAGCTCCAATTCGTATGTCAGAAGGTTGCCATATAACTTTTGAAAAGTCATCTCATGGAGATTCTTTGACTCTCTGATAGCAGTGGTTTTGGCATCCCACCAGCTTGGTAAGGCTCTCATAAACTTTATGATTAGATCTTTGTTTGGATAGATCTTTCCATAAGCTCGTAGAGAGTTGAGCAGAACGTTGAATCTCTCGTAGGTGGCAGTGACATTCTCTCCTTGAACGTGTGCGAACATTTTATATTGCTGTGTTAGGAGAGATTATTTGTTTTCTTTGACTTCCTCCGTTCCTTCATGCATGATGAGCAGTGCTTCCCAAACCTCATTTGTTGTTTTGCTGTTGACCACATTTTCGAATAGATCATCTTCTAATGATTGAAACAAAATGTTCTTGGCTTTCTTGTCGAGTTGAATAAATCTCTTTTCATTGTATGTCCACTCCTCTTTGACTTTAATTTGTATTCTGTTTGGATCGTCTGTAGTTGGTGCAAGCTTTGTTGGAACGTAGGACCCATTCTGAACAGTTTCGAATAGATCTTCATCTATGGAGTCCATGTATGCTTGGATCCGAACTTTCCAGTTTGCAAATTTATCTTTGTTGCACATTGGTGGCTTGCTGCCTCCTCCAGTCCTTGATTCGCTTGGTAAGTGTGCTATTGGATCTACTTAAGCTTTGTAGGCTATATAATAGAACCTTCTTTGATACCTGATGAGTGAGTTTTATACTTATAATTGAGTGCATTTGAGCTTAATCTTTTGGTTGATTTTAAGTGTTTGTGTCTATTCATGCATGTTTTACGTTGTTTTGTAGGAATTGGGACAAAAGTTACATGGATCGACGTTTGGGGTGGCTAGATTCACGTTTTCAACTTGCTATTTACATAGCAGTAACTTTAGAGCCAATTTGAGTATATCTCCGGACCTTATTTCGAAACACTCAAAGCATAAAAGTTGTAGATCTACTTCTCCTCTTTCCGGAACATCTTGAATCATCAAAATTGGAGTTCGGACGAAGAGGTTATGGCCATTTTCCCAAAGGACGTCGGAGCAGAAAATGTCAGAAAAAGTGGTAGCGCCGGGGCGCCCAAACCAAGCCTATTCCCAAATGACGGGCGCTAGAAGGCAGAGTTCCAATGCCCGGCCAGGCAATATGACTGAAGAGTTTGGTCGACTTGGGCCCGCTTTTTAGGGTTAATTTTGACACCTTTTGACTCCAAATTGGATTAGGTTTGTTCCTAAGCTAAAAATTGGACTTGTAACCTATAAATACATGATGTAAGACATAAAATAAAGGGGGATTGACATAGCTTAGCTTAGATAAAATACTCCATTAGATTAGAATATAAACCCTAGTTCTTCAATTTGCTTCAAGTTCTTAATTAGCCATTGGAGATTGAAGCAAATTGAAGAACACTGAAGATCAAGAGCAAGAGCAAGAGTAAGAAGGAAGCATCAGATTTGCTGACAACAGATTCTATTCTCTTCTCTTATCATACTTTTATCTTTTAATGTCTATTCAGTTGTGGATTCTTGGTTTTAATTCATTAATTATGAACTAACTCTTTTACTAAGATTTCAATTGAACTTTTATGTTTATAAATTAGTTATTCGATTTATTCTAATTATTTGTGTCAAAGTGAATTTTTTATCTTGTCTTGAGCTTATTGATTAATTATCTGATCAGTAATTACTTTGTTACTCTAGAAGGAATTGAAAGAGGAATTCTAGGGTTAGAACTGAGCATGATAACATGTAACTTAGTTATTTGCATTGTGAATAATTAGGTTCGTGAATTGAAGGGAAATATCTGTTCACCGCATGTAACACATAAGGAATTGGAATTGAAGGAGTTTAATTCAATTGTTTTGCATAGGAATATAGCAAGATTAATCTGGATTAAATAGAAGTCAATTAATCACTTGAAAAATGACTTTTGGCATTTGAGAATTCCTGTTAACAATTCAGTAGGCATAATAATTGGGATAATTGGACAATTGATTTATAGTTCATAATTGGGGATATTGAAGTCTTAATCTTTATTTATTTGAATTAATTTTAAAGTAATCTAGTTTTAATTGATTAATTTAGTTTTCTTAATTAGAAAAATCACAATTTATGGTTGTTTAAATAAAATTGATTTGGTTAAGAGTTAGTACTTGATAATTTTTATTAAATAATTCCTCGTGGGAACGATACTTTTCTTATCACTTTATTACTTGTTGACCGTGTATACTTGCACGTATATTTTGATTGTGAAATCGATCAACAATACCAATTGTTAGTTTTCGGAGTCACAATAGTTATCTAGAAGGGGGGTTGAATAGATATTTAAAAATTCTTTTCGTTTTAACTTATTAGTTGCTAATGATTAAAATACAACGGAATTAATATTTGTTTTAATCTCCCTTAAAATAGTGAGTTAATGAGAGTGATGCAGTTATAGCAGATATAGCAGTTATTGCAAGAATGTAATAGACACAGTCGTTTTAAGTGGTTCAGAGCACTTAAAACTCCTAGTCCATTCTTTTACTCCTCGAGTAGGAAATCCACTAAGGATATCTTTTACACTTTCTAAATCTCACAGATTCCTTCTAGACCAGCAGTCTAGGAACTTCTTAGTTCACTCTTGAACTCTTCAAGTCCAGCAGACTTGGCTCTTCACAGTTCACTTAGAACTCTTCAAGTCCTTTTGACTTGGAACTCTTACTTCAGTTGATTAGTAGTTGTTGAGTTCTTGGTTGTTGCTACTCAGTTGCTGTTAAGCACTTGTTCGAAATAACTGAGTAGCTGAGCAAGGTTTTTCTTTTTCTCATATCGTAGAGTTAAGCGTTGAGTGTTCTTGTGTGTTTTGTTCAATGATTGCTTGCATCTCTCATCTGCATATGTTCTGTATATATATATATATATATATATGTGATCCTTGAAATCTATCCGTTAAAGCCTTTTGTTGAAGCATTAAATGTGTTTGACATTTCTGATATTTGATGGAGACTTTTCTGCACATCTCATGACTTGCATTCTGGCCCACTGACACAGCAGACTTCTTTCTCACCTAACACCTGAAAATGTGTTTTCCTTTGTCCTATGGTCCTTTCCTTAGCTTCTTGAATACGTTTCTTTTGTTATATACTAAGGAAAACGTTTGTACAGTTGGGACTGGTGAGGACTTCAATGTTTAAAACCCATTCCACATTGGTTGCAATTTGTCTTTCATTCAGATGGTAGGGCTCGATGCTTCTGACACACGACAGATGATACTCTATGATCCAGATCGTGGTGTCTTGTTACCTTGGTGCTTGGTCTGATGTTATCAAGTAAAAGCACTACGATTTCTCTTAAAGACCTGCACACTACGATCTTTACTTGCTGGTTTTGCAGGCTCTATGTTTTCGAGAGCACACTACGATCTTCGAGTTGGCTCGGTAAACGTTGGGACCACTCTACAATTTTCGACGAGGTCCTTCAAGGCAGGCACGCTACGATCCTCGATGCTCTACTTTTCTGCCTTGGCTTCTGTAATCTTGATCAGCTAGATACACTACGATCTCTTCAAAGCCTATCTATTACATCTCAAGATCAACCTAACAAGTTTGATCTTCTTTTCTATACATTCATTTACAGAATGATACATATTAAGAGTTTAGATCAACCTAACAAATTTGATCTATCACTAAGTCCTTGTACAAATATTCCTTCAAGGACTTTACAAATAATCATGAGTATTTACATTTAAACATCAAATCAAAATATGCACTCTTTCAACAATGGTGATTCAAAATATTATTTTTGGAAAGTCAATATGTGATGTGGCATGACAGAAATCAAGCAAAATTGATTCATCATATGTTTAACCTTTATTCTACTTCAAACGTTCACTAACGGTAAAAATATCAAGGCTGTTTTTTCTCCAACGGGCATGCAAGGAGTTTTATCTATAAAAGGGACTTGGTTGGTATCAATAAAAATTACCGAGTACAAGAAATCAATATCACTCACTATAAGAATAGAATAAGTCATATTGATTTTATTAAGTTTGAAAATTCTATTTGTCGGGCTTCAAGAGTTCTGATCATTTTCAGCTTGTGTTCGTAAACTGAAACTGGAAATATCCTTTCTATTATTGTGATCATTGCACCTTTAGCTAAGCCTTGCATTGTGAATTAATTAATTATATTGATCATAATATATATTTGTACTTGTAATCTTATTTTGAGTATACTAAGTGTAGTCTAAAGGTTTCTAATCCGGTGTGGATTAGGAAATTTTATAAACAGGTTCAAGGAAGCATAAATGCTTAGGAGTACATAGGTGCACAAAGAACAAAAATGCATATAAGTATTCGCGTCTTGAAGGAATTTCGTTTATAAAAGAGTCAATTTATAATTCAAAGTAATAAATAAAAAGAGTCTCCAATACTAGTTAGTATTGAACGTGGATTAGGCCACTAGAATAGAGTATAGGGGCTGAACTACGTAAAAATTCTTTGTGTTCATGTGATTGCCTTCTCTTATTATAATTGTCACATAAACCTTTGAATTTGATTAAATAAATTAACATCTAATTTGTCATCAAATAAAGTGTTCATATAAGTAAAAGTATAAAGTTGTAGAATAAAGATTCATTGATCATCAAGTAAGCTAATTTTGGTGAAACACAGCTTCCAACATTCATTTTAAGTTGCAAAAGTTTTACACTGTTTGTTCTCACACTTATTCAACCCCTCCTCTTAAGTGCGAATATCTGAATTTCACTGATTTTGTGGGACACTTGCTAATTGAAGTTGGGAGGTTTCAAACTCCTCAGGTTGAAGACTTTAACTTAGTTACGCTTGTTTTTATAGGTTGGGTACATATTCAGTATGAGACTAATAATTAAGTAGGAGAAATTTATTAGGGTAAAGCTAGAGAGTACATAGTTTTCCAGAATAAGGGTTTCATCAGGAGAATATTCAAGGCTACAGGAATGGAGCTGAGAAGTGAAGAGTTAATTCTTTCTTCTTTACTCTTTAATTTATGTATTCTAGAATGGCTCTTGAACAATTGTTGATGCTTTTAGTTATGATCATGAACTAAATTCTTATTTAAGGATTCAATGGAACCCGATGATAGTTCAACTGCTAGGGTACTACAAGAAAAAGGTTTAATCCTGACGGACTATTTCATCTGAAATGGCTCTATTCCATCGAAGTTAGCCTATTTCCGAAAGAATATTCCTTTGGTAATGTCATCGAATATAAAGGCGTCGAGATTAATTCCGTCAATAATAACTAACATGGACAGACTAATCGCGACTAATTTTCGATCGAAAATAGCCTATTTTCGACGAACATTTTCGTCGTCATTATTACGTCGATGTTAAGGCAATTTAAGTCCAACGGAATATTCCTCGGAAATATCAATTGTTCGTTGAAAATAGTTTTTTTTTAAAACAATTAATAAAATATCATTCCGACGTAAATTCCATCGGTAATTTCCATGTTTTTAAACCTAATTTTGTACCTGTAACCTGCTTCATCCCAACAACACATAAATTAATATATTTCATATCTAACATAACTATAAAAACCTGTTTTATCTCATCATATCAAACGTAAACTAAGTAAATATGAAATAACTGATCAACAATAACAAATATACATCAATTAAGCTACATTTTTTTACAGTATGTACAAATGATCTACAATATAATGAATATATAAATATGTACAAATGATCTATAATTTAATTAATAAATCTATACAAATGAACTATAAACTAGTAGGAGGAGGATCATCGGGTGAGGGTAGACGACGATGCTGCTCTAGTGTATGAAAATCAGCGTCGTCGTCCCCTCGCTTGCCATCGCCATCTCTATCACCTCCATGCTCTGCATCACCAGCCCGCTCGCCATCGCCACCTTATTGATAGGATTAAAAATATAAATCATTAGTCTAAATATGTATATATGCAATGTGAGACCCCAGATTTTATGAATAAAAATTTAATTTTCTTGAAATATTTTTTTGAATATTATGGTGTGGATTTGAGATAGTGTTATAATTGTGGGTAGTATTTATAAATTTTGAAAAGTATGCAAGTTGTTGTATAATATTCGATTGGTCGGGGAATATTCTTTTTGTTTAAAATATCCGTGACGACGATCTGATTATTTGTGGACCCCACATTAACGAAAATTATTATTTGATTGAGAAAACGACAAAAAATATTTTTATGAAAAAATGGCGAAAGTTTTACCGTTAAAACTGTTGAACAACTCTCGGTAGTAAAGTAATGTCTGATGTCTACGCGTGGTTGCATAGTAGCACCAGTATTGATTATTGATGCTTACGTGAGAAGTCATTCAATTTTGTTCAATTATTGCTACAATAATTGTTAACGACAGTATCTCACGTTATTTGATTCAATTATTGTCAATATTTTATATATTATTAAATCAATAATTGAGACGACGAAGTTATTAATATTATTATTTGCAATATTAACGATGTCTAGAAGTTACGCCAAGGAGAGGTTTGGTCACCTAATTGTGCGCTAATAGGGAGAAATCCTTATTGAAAGCCCTCTTCACGGGAACAACTCGGTTGATTAATATTGTGAATTATAATAATGATGATAAATGTTGTTAAATATATTGAGGTGTCTTTTATGAAGTCACGGAAGTTTATATATATATATATATATAAATTTTGTTTTATTAGTATTATTAATGTAATAAAAGCAGAAAAGCTTTTATATAAAACATAATACTTTTATAAAGTTATTTGTTTTATTAGACAATAATTAGAAGATATATATTCTACTATGCATAATATTTTGCATAGTAAAATCTTTTTATATAAAATGTAATACTTTTATAAAAGTTATTTGTTTTATTAGACTATAAATAGAATATATTATATTCTATTATGCATAGTGTTTTGCATAGTAAAATCTTTTTACATAAAATGTAATACTTTTATAAAGTTATTTGTTTTATTAGACAATAATTAGAATATATTATATTTTATTATGCATAGTATTGCATAGTGTTCAGATATAGTGTTCTCGTGATAGTAAATTAATATATGGACCGTCCGCTTTAAAAGTAAATCAATCTGGACCGTTCATGAATTAGTTACTATCCAGTCCATTCTCCTATAAATAGAAGCTCATTCCTTCATTATTTCTTACGAATTTCATCAAACTCTAGAGAGAATTCTTCTTCTACAATATTGAGCGTGTTTCTTTAGAGTTTAAGAAAGCTTTGAAACGCGTAGTGCAAGTTTTCTTCAAGTATATCCCCGCCCCTACCCGGGTGAGTACTCTTCTTTTTACTAGTAGGGATATTATTTGTTGTACTCGTAAGGGATATTATTTGTTGTACTAAAAGGGGTATTATTTCTTTTGTATTCATGAAGAGAACTTCATTATTCCATTCTTTATTATTCTCATTAGAATAACTTTTGTATAATGGGCTACCCTATACTTGGTGAAATTCTTCTGTTATTCTATTCTTTATCATTATGTTGGAATAACCTGTCTATGCGAAGTACCGCATACATGGTAAAATTCTTCTGTTATTCCATTTTTTTATTATTCTATTGGACCATCATGTCTATGCGTTACGCATGACCTGGTTCGGTTATTTATTATTCTATTGGAACATCATGTCTGTGCGTTTACGCATGAACTGGTTCCATTATTTATTATTCTGTTGGAATATCTTGTCTGTGCATTTACGCATGACCTGGTTCCGTTATTTATTATTCTGTTGGAATAACCTGTTTGTGCGGTATATCGCATGCCTGGTGATTTCTTTTGTTATTCCATTCTTTATTATACTTAGTTGGTTAAAGTTTTGACTTCTATACTCCATGAAATTAGTGGAATATCCTTGATATTTGCGCTTCATCCAGTATCTTTTCATGTAAATATTCTTCTGAACATTCTTGAATTTTTACTGCACAGAGCAGTATCATGTTGATAATTTGGACGTTATTGGTTCCTAGATAAATTAATTCTTGAAATTGTTTTATTGAATTATTATGTCATTGTCATCATCCTTATGTTTATATTATGTTGAAAGTCATCTGTGGCCTGTAGTGCATAGATGGACTTGGTATGATTATGACCAGGGATTATTCGGTATAATCATGACCGTAATATTACAAATGATGTGAAAAAAAGTCCTCATTGGCCCATAGTGCATTGATGGATATTTTTGGTATGATTATGGCTATGGATTCTCTTCGCCAAGGGTGCAAAATGAATTATTTTATGGCATGACGATCGACTGATCATTGATGAAAACACGATTATCTTTGGCCAGTAGTGCATGAATAATTAAGTGGTCGTGATACTAAAGAATATCTTTGGCTCAGAAAGGTGGATGATTTGATGATGTGGATTATTTATTAAGTCGAAGTCTCAAATATAAAAGTGATAAAAACCTTTTAAATCATAGAAGATAGTAGATTTTATTCTCTACTTGACTTTTCTAATGGATTGCTTGTTCCGCTGCAGTTAAACTTGATGGTTGTTATATTGTATCAGTTTAACACTGTTAAAGGCTAACGATAATTTATTTTGCATTATCTTAGTCATAATATTTCTTACTAGGCTAGTTGAGCTCACCCTTTTTTCTTTCATTGTTCTCTTCAGGAAATGAGAACGTAGCATGGACTAGTCAGGGAACGGAGTGACGGTCCAGATGATAGCATTAGTAGTCCTCACTATTCTATGAAATAGTGTGATTATAAATGTAATAAGATTGAATTTGAGTGTGGATATTGTCTAGATGACAATATTCTTGTTAAAACTCTCAGATTATGTTTTGTCGTATTTTGAGTTTGAATACTGTCTAGAAGATAATATTTGTATTAAAACTCACAGCTCATGTTGTATAATTAAGTTTGTATTTGAATTCTGTACCATGTATTTGGCGACTCAAGATGGATGATGTATACCTATTTTGGACATGCAAGAATTATAGAAATTGCTAAATGAAAATAAAATAACATAAAAAGTACCTTAGTAGGCAGCAAGGGCTGACCTAAAGCCTCCAATAGTAGGGTAACCACCATACGGAGCACCTCACCGCTTAATGCGGCGATCTGCTCCTGCGGTATTCCCGTACTCTCGACAGTGGCCCCTGAAGCATTATCCTGAGCTAACTGGTGAAGGCGAGCATGGCTAGGCAACTACTGATGACGGAAAACCAGTTTTGTCTGAAACCTATCCTAGACTGCCGCTACAACCCTCTGGAATAGCTCATCGTCCAAGCCAGCATCCGTATGAGATGGTCCAACAGGTGCTCTCGGATGCTTGCGCTGGCTAGAGCCTGTAAAAGTAAATAAAACATTACGTAGTACATATTAATTTATATTATTGTTGTAAATTATGATATAACAAGAAATATAAGAAATATATTTATTACCTCCAAGTAGGGTATACGCAGGTATCCTCGGCAGGCCCAAACACGCGATACCTGTCGATACTGCTAATAGGGGGATCCTGAGACACGACATATAGTCTTAGCACCTCATCCCGAGATAATAGAATCTTGGGCGTGGGGATGGCAGAATTTAACGGCTTAGAATCCCCCCATAGTAGCCTCCAACTCAACTATACGCTGGTCCCGAAGCTTCTGAAATCGGTCTTGTAATTTATTTTGTATACGTGAGTTAATTACACCATTTTATTAATGAGTGAATATTAATAATTACTTAAAAATAAGATTATTTTTACCAGTATAGCTACTGCTACCTGAGACATAGTGCTCTCCTTAGGCGTGTGGGCTGTATCCCGGAACTCTACTGTGACGCCCCCAAAATTAGGTATACATCACCCATTCTGAGTTGCCAGATACATAGTACAAAATTCAGATACAACTTCATTTATACAACTGTTGAGTTGTCGTAGATAGAATCGACCACGCTTAATCGTGAGTTTTAATACAAATGTATGTAACTCTCATGGTGCCTCGACCACAACCTTACAATAGTACTTTACATAAAAGTATAGTCAAAGACTGTTTTAGAAATTAAAATCTTTGGGAAGTGCTCAAGAAAACCTTTGTACATGGGAGGCCATGCGTCTAGGTTATAATAGATATCATATGGCCACAGAATTATCCTTGATTGACCCAATAGACCCCAAAGAAAAACGAGAAGATTACTATCATCTTCTTTCTAATGGTGAGTCTTCTCTTGACATATAACTATCTCCACTGTCTCCAAAGTTGGGTTCGCCTCACCGTATTTGATTCACCAAATATAACCTAAATGATGTATAAAATACAACACACTTTTCTATACTGTTTAGGGAGAAACTCCACAGCTAGAGACCATTGTTCTATTCCCCTGTTATCCCCGCTCGACCCGACAACACTCTTACTGAAACACTCTTATTACCCGAAAGGAATTGTGAAGCGAAAAGGTGAGCACAACTAGCCCAATAAAGAATATCATGACTAAAGATAATTAAATTATCAATAGCTTTCATCAATAATAAATCAGATATTTAGAACATATAGTAGATGATAAAATTTTTCAACCATAGTTGCAACGGAACGAGCAATCCATTAGAAGAGTCAAATAGACCATCAGGTCTATTATCTTCTCCATGTTAAAATTCCACCAATAATGTTTTATCCTCAAACATCAATCAACAATTCCGTCCCACAATCATATGAATAACTCATAATCATAATTGTGATTCTGAATTCCCTTTTCGCACCCAGGACGAAGATGATTCTCATCACCTATCTTCACCTGAAATATCACAAATCATGGGTATACCAAATCACAATTCCTGCTCATAATCATACTAATAAATTCATCTTTGCACTACAGGCCAAAGATATAAGACTATAAAACCAATAATGCTGAGACTCAGCTTAACAAATAATCCACATCATCGAATCACCCCTGCACTACGACCAAGGATATTCGTTAATATCACATCCATGAATTATCCATGCACTATGGCCAAGGATATTCATTATTATCACATCCATGAATTAATATTTCATTGCTGAGACTCAGCTCAATAATTAATCCACATCATCAAATCATCCCTGCACTACAGGCCAAGGATATTCTTTAGTATCACGACCACGAATTATCCATGCACTACGGGCCAAAGATAATCGTGTTTTCATCAACTATTCCCGATCATTCCATAAAAAAATTCATCTTTGCACCCTTGGCCGAAGAGAATCCATAGCCATAATCATACCAAAAACTGTCCATCAATGCACTACGGGCCAATTAGGACTTTTTCATTAGTATCACAACCACAAATTATCCATGCACTACGAGCCAAAAATAATCGTGTTTTTATCAACGGTCCTGATCATGCTATAAAACATTTCATCTTTGCACCCTTAGCCGAAGAGAATCCATAGCCATAATCATACCAAAAACTGTCCATCAATGCACTACGGGCCAATGAGGACTTTTACCACGTCATTTGTAACATTACGGTCATGATTATACCGAATAATCCCTGGTCATAATCATACCAAGTCCATCTATGCACTACAGGACACAGATGACTTTCAACAAAATATAAATATGAGGATAATGACAATGATATAAGAATTCAATAAAATAAGTTCAAGAATTAATTTAACCAAGAACTAATAACGTCTCATTTACTCGTAACTAGATTATTTTCATAAAAAATACCAAATCAGTCCCAAAAATTATTCTTTTCTGGGATTAAGCATAATATAGTCCTATATTGAACATATATTTTTCTCGAAAATTTTTAAAATTCATTTACTATTTTTCAAAAATCAATTTCTAATTAATTCCTTAAGAAATTAGCTACCTTAAGTTTAACTCCAAAAATTCCCAAATCTTAGAAGGATCTTACACATATTAACATGAGCTTCCAGTTTAAATTTCATGGTCATCGGAGTTATAGAACTCCGGTTATAGCGTTTTTCGTCGGAAAAACCTAAATATTGATATGGTCATAACTTGCTCATTTTAAGTCGAAATGAGCTCAGTTTTGGACAGGAGGTACTTTATACCATATAATTTCATGTCCCAAAAGGCCAGAATTTTTCTCACAAATTAAGTGGCTAAAACAGCCCTTTTAAATATCTGAGCAGTAGCATTTTCGGTATTTGCAGCTTTTGACTCCTTTGCTAAAATCAGTCCATACGAAAAATCTACAACACCTTTTATAGTGATTCCACTCGGAGATGCTACAAAACTCATAGATCTAACTCTAGAACTTGACCTCACTAAAAAATTCAAAATATAATAGGAGATCTGGTCAATTGAATTTTATGTTCCGTTTTCACCAAAATCTGATTTTCAACTCTTTGTGATTTCTAAGAAACTTTCATGTTTTCACATAATAACCAACATAACTCATCATAACACTTACTAATACTCAAAACATATGAGGACATCATGTATAAAGATCATTTCCATAATTTAATAAGGACTGAATACACAGGATCGTTCACCATGCATGTGATAATCCACATAGATTGGTTATTCCAACATAATAATAAAGAATGGAATAACAGGAGGATTTACCATGCGTGCAATAGACTACACAGACAGGTTATTCTCAATAGAATAATTAATAATGGAACCAGGTCTGGCATAAACGCACAGACAGGATATTCCGACAGAATAGTAAAGACGGAACCAGGTCCGGCGTAAAATGCACAGACAGGATATTCCAACAGAATAATAAAAAATAGAATAACAGAAGAATTTCACCAAGTATAGGGTAGCCCGCGTATACAAGTTATTCCAACAGAATAATAAAGAATGGAATAACAGAAGTTCTCTTCATGGATAAGAAAGAAATAATACTCCCTACGAGTACAACAAATAATATTCCCTACCTTGGAAAACTGGATACTGGAATAGTGAGGTAGCAGACTTTTCTTCTTTCTCTCTATAATTTCTCTCTATAATAATCGCTCTAAAGATTTTGTGAATTGGTGAGAAATGAAGGAAGAATGAACTTCTATTTATAGAAAAATATAGTTTCGATAATTGCACGTTTTGGGGCTCGAAAAATTACAGTACAATACCTCCAACTTTTCTTTCATTTTTAACTTAGTCCTGTAAGTATTATCAAACTTGCACCACCTCCCCTAATAGTAAATAATGTGAATTGTAAGACCCCGAATTTTATGAAATAAAAGTATTCAATTTTTCTTATAATTACAATTCAGTAAATGATTAAATTGATAAAAGTTTAAAGTTAAGGGTGAGATATGAATTTTTTTTCAAAATACGCAAGTGGTTATAAAATATTCAATTGTCGGGGAATATTCGTTTGGTCGTGGAATATTCTTTCTGTCGGAGAATATTCGTATGACGGCGCAGCCATTTGTGGGCCCCATAATAAAATAACTGTCGGATGAAGATAACGACAAAAATTTAGTTTTATAAATAATGGCGTAGTTATTCTGCTGCTTAACATCGTTGAAATACCCGTTGGTTAAAATACGATGAATACGCGTGGTTGCACGAAGGCACTTGCAGATACACAAAGATTGTTGAATTATTGATTCTTACGTAAGAAGGCACTACTACTCAATAATTGTTACAAGAATTATCGCTCAATATTTTATTGATTCAATAATTGCTGCGTTGATATTTTATATTATTGTTGCTCAATAATTTTCACTGCACAGTATCTCCATTATCAGATCAATAATTCATATTATTTGAATAATATTATTAGATAGCATTATTGGCAATGTCTAAAAAGTTCTGTCAAGAAGAGGTTTGGTCACCTAATTGCGCGCAAGTAAGGAGAAATTCTTATTGGAAAGCCCCCTCTTTCCTGGGAACTGCCTGGTTATCATTATTGTGATTCTGTAATATTATTTGTGAATAATTAATTATTGATTTTTATGATAAGAAAATATTTATTTGATGTGGATATAAATGTTGGATTTATTTATGTGGTTATAAATGAAGGAATTAATGTTGAGGTATTTTATCAGTATTTTGTCGGATTGGAGGTATTAAAAGATCAAATCGGTGTTCTTATAACTTTATTGTGTGAGTTATAATATTTAATCCGACCGTTGGATCGTTGTAATTTTTGGATATGTTATACATATATAAGTTGAGTATAAGTCCACAAATTTTGTACCGTTAAAAATGAACGTATAATTTGTTATGAATTTTAAGAGGTAACTGATTCGGAAATTAGGTTTTGGTAGAAAATTTTAGAATTTAGTGGGCCCCACTTTTGGTTGTTGGGGGAGATGGCTGATTTTTGATGGGTGAAATAGTAGCAGGTAAAGTCATCAGGTAGCAAGTCAAGTCTACTTGATGCGTATAACATTTTCCTATAAATAGAGGTAAGTTAGAATTGAAAATCACACGTAATTCATAACTTTTCTCTTTTTTCTCTCTAGATTATCGAGTGTATTTTGTGAGTATTTAGATACTTGGTGAGTTGCTATTCATCGCAGAAGTTTCCTTGAAATCATGTCCGATATCCAAATCGAAGTCTTTGCTTTCTTTTGAGGTGGGGATAGTAAGGGATTTTAAGGGGTTGTTATGTTTTTCGTTTCGTAATTTTTCTGACCTTCAAAAATTTTGGAAAAATTTGAAATGATAATTTGATGAGTTTTCTTGATTGTGTCCAAAAATGACGATTTTTGGATGTATAGATTAAGAGTTGTGAATTTTATGAGAAAAGACTATTTTAAAAGTAACTGCTTATAACTCATTGTGGTTAACTCCAAAATTGATGAAATTTTTATTGGGAGTACATCCATATAACATCAGTATACTCTGTAAATTTTGGAATTTTTGGAGAAACGTACAATTTATGATAAATATCTAAATATTCAGCAGTTTTGGCCATATGAAAAATAGTAAATAAATTTTAAAAATTCTGAGAAAAATATATGTTCAATATGGGACTATATTCTGCTAAATCCCAGAAAAGAAATATTTTTGGAATTGATTTGGTATTTTTCATGAAAATGGACTAGTTATGAGTAAATGAATTAAATATGTTATGTGAAGTAAGAAAATTGGAAAATAGGATTTTATGGCTTAAGAATCCTATATGAGGTATATGCAGATTTTGATGAGGGTTTTGGTTATTGGTGATGAAATCTTAAGAATTTGGCATTTTATGATGATTAAATGTATTAAGTAGTAAAGTGTAAACAATTTAAATAAATTGTTTATAAGTTTAAGAAATGTTATTTCAATATCATTATACCAAAATATTGGTATGGATTTTATTGTAGAATTTCTACCTTTTTGTGTCGGATTTACTATTCATGAGTTAATATTCACGAGTTACTATTCATGAGTTACTATTCATGAAGTTACTATTCATGGGTTACTATTCATGAGTTACTATTCACTGGTACTATTCACGACAAAATTGGTTTCTTTTTCTGACATAATTATCGTTGATTTATGAATCTTACTCTTGAAATTAAATCCGTGTTTTGATCATATTATTTGTATTATCATATATAACATTTTTATAATCATGGTGATGAAATTTCTCTTTGACTTGAGTGTAAAGATGGGTAGATTATTGTTATGATCATGACTATGGGTTCTCTTTGCCGATGAGTAAAGTCAATCGTTGACCGGGTATGATTATGACCATTGAATTTATAATTGAATATTTTTAGCTTAAGTGCAAAGGTGAATTGATCAACATGGTTATAATTATGGTTTATATAGATTTTGAAATGATTATATATTTCTTTGAGATATTAATATGTTTGGCCTGTAGTGCAAATATGAACTGTTGATGAATATCTTTGGCATGTATTGCAAAGATGATCTGTTGATGAATATCTTTGGCCTGTAGTGCAAAGATGATCTGTTGTTGAATATCTTTGGCCCGTAGTGCAAAGATGATCAGTTGTTGAATATCTTTGGCCCATAGTACAAAGATGAACTGTTCTTGAATATCTTTGGCCCGTAGTGCAAAGATGAACTGTTGTTGAATATCTTTGGCTTGTAGTGCAAAGATGAACTGTTGATGAATATCTTTGGCCGTAGTGCAAAGATGAATTATTGTTGAATATCTTTGGCCTATAGTGCAAAGATGACATGTTGAATATCTTTGGCTCGTAATGCAAAGATAACATGTTGTTGAATATCTTTGGCCTGTAGTGCAAAGATGACTTGTTGATGAATATTTTTGGCCCGAAGTGCAAAGATAAATTTATTAATATGATTATGAACATGAACTGTGATTTGGTATAACCATGATCTTTGATGTTTCAAGTGATGAAAATTATCTTTGATCTGGATGAAAAAAAGAATTTAGAACTACAATTACGATTATGAGTTATACATGTGATTGTGGACAGGAATTGTTGATTGATGTTACAGGGATAAAACATTGTTGGTGGACTTTTAACATTAAGAAGATAATAGATTTTATGGTCTATTTGACTCTTCTAATGGATTTCTCGTTCCGCTGCAACTATGGTTGAAAAGTTTTATCATCTGCCATATGTTCTAAATCTCTGATTTATTACTGATGAAGGCTATTGATAATTTAATTATCTTTAGTCATGATATTCTTTATCGAAGTAGTTGTGCTCACCCTTTTTTTGCTTCACAATTCCTTTCTGTGTAATAAGAGTGTAAATTTGGGTCGAGCTGGGGTAACAGGGGAATAGAACGGTGGTCATCATTTAGTAGTTATATTTGGTGAATCAACTAGGGTGAGGCGAACCCAACGTTGGAAGGGTGTTTTGCCATTATCATACAAGATGTCTAATGACCTACAAACTCGTGTTATCATAAGACAGGGTTGTGCACATCCACTTGCGGAGTATATCTACGAGCACTACCTATATAATCTTGGTGTTTGTTTGGAGTATAATTCTCAATTAGAGACAGTGGAGATAATTATATGTCAAGAGAAGACTCACCATTGGAAAGAAGATGATAGTAATCTTCTCAATTTTCTTTGGGGTCTATTGGGTCAACCAAGGATAATTATGTGGGCATATGATATCTATCATAACCTAGACGCATGGCCTCCCATGTACGAAAGTTTCCTTGAGCACTTTCCAAAGATTTTAATTTCTAAAACAGTTTTTGACTATACCTTTATGTAGGGTGCCATTGTGATGTGCTATCCAAGGTTGGGACATGAGTCACAGTTGGTATATATTTGTAACAAAACTCACAGCATTTATGTTGTTGTATTTTGCACGACAATTGTTGTAATAAAGTTGTAGTTATTTTTTGTACCATGTATTTGGCGACTCAGAATGGGTTGGATGGAATGGACCTGTTTTGGGGGTTGTCACATGAATCAATAGTTCAATCATGTGAATCAATAGTATAATCATGTGAAAAATACTAATTACAGTATAGTACCTCCATCTATACCTCATTTTTAACTTAATCATGCAAGTATTATCAATCTTGCACCAACTCCCCTAATAGTAAATAATGTGATTCAATAGTACACACATGTGATCAAATAGTTATATAAGCATGTGAATTAGTAGCAATTAATTGCTCATTTATCCGATAAATTACCTGATTTATCAATATAACCCCTAAACATCAATTATCATCGGAATAGATGTCGATTTCCACTAACACTAATAATCCAACACAATGGAACTATCAAAATTCATTTTTAATCAACACAACTTATTCATCATTAATATTATAACTCACAATATTTAACAACCGTGTCGTTCCTGAAAGAGGGACTTTTCGATAAGGATTTCTCTTTATTGGCGCGCAATTAGATGACCAAACATCTCCTCGACAGTAACTTCTAGACATTGTCAATATTGCAAATAATAATATGAATAACTTTGTCGTCTCAATTATTGATTTAATAATATAATATATTATGCAAATGATAATCTTTGTGACAATAATTGAATCAATAATATGAGAGATATGATGCAAAGAATTTATCAGTAGCAATAATTGAGTATAACCGAAAGTGACTTCTCACGTAAGCATCAATAATCAATACCGTGTGCTACTATGCAACCACGCCAGATTATTGTACTTTTTAACACCGGTGTTTCAACAGCTTAACTGTAAAACTTCCGCCGTTATTTTCATAAAATATTTTTGTCGTTTTCTCAATCCGATAATAATTCCGTTGTGGGGTTCCACCAATGATTGTACCGTTGTACGAATATTTCCTGTTAAAACGAATATTCCCCGACCAATCGAATAGTATATAACAACTTGCGTACTTTCCAAAATTTTTAAATATTACCCACAACTATAACATTATATATCAAATCCACTCCATAATATAAAAAATAAAAAATTATTTCGAGAAAATTAAATATTTATTCATAAAATCTGGGGTCTCACATCTACCATTATCGGAGCTCGACCCAAGGTCCTCCCCATGGCCTAATAAATACTTTCATAAAATAGTTATTAAGTATTCATGTGAGAATTTGGTAACTAAACAACTAAACACATGACACTTACCGAATTTACCTCCTCGAAATATTATGAGCCAGTAGTGTGTACGACTCAGAGCTAGCCAAGGTTCTTCTTTGCCTACTCAGACTTCTTCTTAAACTCATCAGCAGCCCAGTGCACACACATAGCCTCCCATGCTGAATCGGAGACTATACGGGGCTGATGATCTCTGATGGTTATCCTGAACTGGAGTTCAACTACCCGGGCTGTCCTCTGTCTCATCTAATATAGCCAACTGGCATAGTTCTTAGCGATATGTGTAGTAATAACATCGTCGCAGACTGCCGCTGAGACGCCCTCCTCATATCAAAAATAAATCTATAACAAAAGTTTAAAAGTAAGGAAAATTAATTTATTGGGCAACGACTATGTACGCATAATTGTTAAGATTTATGGAAATTAACTTACGTGAAACTCCCGCAAGAAAGTAACCATAAACAAGGCATCGTACTTTCTGTACTGGCTAATGTGCATGCACCCAGTCGGGAGGTGCGTCAAACAGATAGCGTGTAAGGTCGCCTTAGCGACCGGGTCTAGTATACTACAGTAAAAATAAAACATTGGATCATATTTTAATTGTGTCATTAAATAAATTATATAAATTTAACTGTTTCTTTTTTATGGTTTAACACTTACTGGGAAGACTCGACATCAACTCGGACTGTAAGTGGAACTGCTGGCCTACGGCCGAAGATACCGAGGTTAGTCCTTCGGTGTCGTCGATGAACAACATTTGTAATTATAAAAAAAAGTAAGTTAAATATAGCTAATGCAAATTGAGATATATTTAAAGGGTATGTTCAAATAACTTATTACCTCCTGAAGATGAGCCTCCAGCTGAGCTACCCTCTCCTGAACCGGATTATCCACCACCGCGACAACCTCCACCGCAATGTCTAGCCATAAATATATTACTGAAAAAAAATAAAAATAAAGCATATGAATTTGAAGTTAAATCAATTAAATATAATGTATGAACATTGCATTTTTAACTAATTTGAAATAAGTTCAGAGTTTGTACGTCATCAAACCCATTAGATTCAACATCGATATTATTCTCGAATTCTGTCTTTTCCTCATCATCATTCGATATCAGTTTCGTCATCGTTATCATCTTCAACGACTACGTACTCATTCACGACCACGTCATCCTCGACTTCCTCATTGTCGAGTACGTCAACCACATCATTTGTCATCACATCTTCATCATTTAGCACTACCTGCTTAGGATTTCTAACATCATCTTGCAACACCTCATCATTCCCAAACATATTAGCATTATAAAATGCAAGTGTTTTCATAATGACAATTGTATACCACGGGCTTCTACTATTTACAACATTAGGAGCATTGAACACTTGACTGGCTAACACAAATATGTATTAGATCTTAAATTTAACTTGATTATCTATTATATCAAACCCTTTTAAGTATCAAACCAGCGACACTTTAATGTAACTACCTTTTTACCCCCGGGATAATTGAGCACAACCACCATCAATAAATGTCCATAGTAATTGGACTCAGAATCATGGTAACAGCTTCCCAACACCACAACCCCAGAATTAACTGACTTAAGTTCATTCAAGTCATTAACCTTAAATCTGTACCCATTCATGATGTAGCCGGGAAAAGAACTAAAAACTTTGTAAGGACCTCGTATGACATCTCTAAAACACTCAGAAATGTTCTCTTCCTTAACCATTTTTTTAAAACCACTGTTGGAAATTAACAGTAGTGAATGTTTACAACTGTGTTGTAGTTAAAGTTGGATTAGAAGTATACGCTTCCTCTTCGAATGAACTGAAATTATAATAAAATGGATTAATATATAGTTGATTACGCTTATAAATTATATTAGATGTGACAAATAAAACTCCATATATGATATATGACGATACTTCAGACATATTTAAAAGTATGTATGTAGATACAATCTTCAAATTTTTATCGCTTAAGCAAGTCATCATCTCATGACCAAATGGTTTAGCCATATATGTGATTATAGCTAACTCATCATCAACATGAGATTGAGGACCGACGACCTCATTCCTACTTAAACGGTTATGCTTCGTTTGAAATTAGTATGCATACAAGCCAATCATGTTTGATGATAAAACATATACTTTGTAAACATTCTTATTCATTTATTAATAAAAATATTTATTTACTAAAGGCATTTAATTATCTATATGGTCCTGTTTTAATAATATGTGATAAACCCATAGTTTTAAGCAATGCTTTTAGAATCATGATGAGATCATGCTAATGAGATCTAAATTATTAGATAACTTTAAAAAACTAAAATGTTCCCAATCGATGGATTACTAAAAAGGGGATTAGTGATTCCGGATAGATTGGTACATACGTTTTTTGCTCATTGGATGAGGATGATTGATCTCATGATCATTTGTGTGGAGACACTAAAGCAAGTATGTAGGTGCTTATTGGACAATAAGTTCACTGAACGTGGCTCGCTAACCTAATGGAGTTTTACTTGCCTCTCAATAGGAATTCCTGAAGTGATAGTAGTACAAGTGATCCTTAGACTTGAGATCATCATAGTATCTTGTGTATGATTAGTTATACTTTGACATATCCCTTAAGACCCTTAGGGTATATCAAAGGGTATGCTTGAGTGTAATAATTTATATATAGAGATAACGAATGATCAATAAAGAATCTACTGCTTCTAGTAAAAGAAGAGAAATGTCCTATGTGATTCGATAAATGAAAACCCAAGAATCATTGGCCAAGGTGGAATGAAATTAGAAAAGAGTTTCTAATTTGCATTATTTGGAGTTGTGCATTTATGAATCAAGATACATATAATTAAATAAAATAAGACTTGACAGTAATTTCATGTCTTATATTTAATTGGGACATTGTATGGTAGAATGATTGAATTGTACGGTAGCTATTTACTCAAAGGTTCTTTTATGATTAATGTTGAAATTTATATTATTTGAAAAGTCGTTGATCGCTAAGGAGGCGTATCCTTATTGTAGAATAAATATTTTTTATTTAAATAAATAAATAGTTTAATTTATTTTTTTAAATGAGATTAGAATTATTCTAATTAATTTATTCATAACCGATTTACTATGGAAAACCTAAAGGGTTACATCATAAAAGGAAGAATTAAATAAGAAGTAAATGACATAATCGTAAAAATAAGCTAAATGTATTTAATCTATGGTGATAGAATGAATTAAATAGCTTAATATTTATTATTTAATATTTTGGAAAAATTAAATATAAATTAATAAGAGAAGTTTTATTTGTGAAGACCTTGAATTTTAAACAATTCTATTTTATTTTTTTTGCAAATAATTTTTTTTATTTAATATCAGTATTGATTATCAATATTATGTTAAGCATATGTGATATGAACATAGTAAGATAGTCAAAATATATATTTGACTAAGTAATATGAGTAAGGTTCACTACAAGAAAAGGGCCTATCTCCGACGGAAGTAACTCCGACGGAATATATTCAGTCGATATTAGTCTATTTCTGACTGATTATTCAGTCGATAATAGTTCAGTGGTACATAAAGCATTTCCGACGGACTTCTGTTGAAAACACAGCCCATCATGGCGCCAAACTCTCCCGCCAGAACCAACACTAGGGTCGACGGAATATCCTATTACTGCCGACAGAATTCAGTCGAGTTTATCCTAAAACCGACGGACAGAAGATCGATGGAAGTCTGTCGAGTTTATGTTTTAAAACCTAGCAGCCTGCTACGCTCCCCTCATTTCATTTCTTCCTCTTTAATTTCCATCTCTCTCTCATAGACCCTCACTCCCTCTTCGGCTACTCTTTCTCTCTCACGATACCTCTCTTCCTCTCCAAATGTTCGCAGGCTCACCGACGCCGACGCCACATTCTCTCCGACTGCAAGCTCACTAAGTGACTCCTAAGAATCTTCCAAGTAAGTAGTTCCTTACCATTTCAAGCAGTTCCAATCGATTTCTTCTCAAATTGGTGGTGTACTTTCATTTGTTTGTTAAATTTTCAAGTTAATCAGGTATATTTAATGAATTGCCATTTGATTTTGATTATTATGCTTTTAAATCTATGCCTTAATTTTGCAAATTGAGTTATATAAACTGCTATGTATTTTGTTGGCTGTTTTGGGTCTGAAAATTTGCAAAGTAACTTTTGTGTTCATGCCCTAATTGAGTTATATAAATTGCTATGTAAGTTATAATGCTATGAATCAATATAAGTTTGTTCATGCCCTAATGTTATATACTTATTGTTTGTTCTGAAAATTTGTGGGTATGTAATTTGGGTCTGAAAATTTATGGGTATTTTGTTATCACATTGGCATATTTGTTATATCCGACGAATTCTCACGGAATTCTGTCAAAATTCATCAATTGCAATTTATGTGGGTCCTTTTATTATATTAATGTATAGTTAATAGTTTCTCAATACTAAAATACAATTTAAATAAATTAAATTATATAATATAATACAAATTTTGTTAAATTAAATAAAATAAAAAATTAACTTAATTTAATTTAAGATAATAAAATTTAAATAAATTATTTAATATTAAATTATATAATATAATAAAAATTTATTTAAATATAAAATAAAATAAAAAATATGATATAATATAATACAAATTCAATTTAAATTAATTAAATTTAATTAATTTAAGATAATAAAATTTAAATAAATTAAATATTATAATATAATATAAAACAAATACAAATAAAATAAATTAAATTAAATAATTTAAAATAAAATAAAATAAAATAAAAATATGATTTAATTTAAGATAATACAAATTAAATTAAATCAAATTAAATTCAAAAAAATTGACTTAATTTAATTTAAAATAATATAATACAAAATAAATATAATTAAACCGAGTAGCACTTACTTAGTTAAATAAAATAAAATACAATAAAATAAAATAAAAATATTATTTAATTTAAGATAATACAAATTAAAGTAAATTAAATTAAATTCAAAAAAATTTGACTTAATATAATATAATATAATATAATACAAAATAAATATAATTAAACCGAAGAAGACTTAGTTAGTTAAATAAAATCAAAATTAAATAAAATACTATAAAATAAAATAAAAATATGATTTAATTTAAGATAATACAAATTAAAGTAAATTAAATTAAATTAAATTAATATAATATAATACAAAATAAATATAATTAAACTGAGTAGCACTTACTTAGTTAAATAAAATCAAAATTAAATAAAATACAATAAAATAAAATAAAATATAATTAAATACAATTAGAAACTCGTTCGACATTCACTCATTAGGAGTGAATGTCGAATAGTCCCCAGTTTGGGACTGTTACTGGATGTTATGTCTCTCACTTAGGTCGGTGCGATTGCACATGGTGCGTTTTTATAAATTTTGAGGAACTTTCAGCTGGTGTCTCTACATGTTCTCCGAGTGCATACTTAGACTAAGTTTTCGGTCTATTTCGTACTTGGAGACCATGGGGAGGTCTCAATGAAATTTTTGAAAATAGTATAAACGTGCTTAAGATCGGGCACTAGTGAGAGAGACGATCCAGAAATCTGGATAAACTTCAACCCCCAGTAGAGTGGAGATATAAACTAGGTAAACTAAATTTCATGCTTGGACCACATTCATGATTATTCTTGATCTAATTGGGTATTTTTTTTCAATTAAAGATGGATACCGATCGGAGTTGGATGTACCGTAGGATAAAGATTGATAGGAGGGGATTAGTTGATGCGTCCCGTGACGGGGTGTCTAATTTTATGAACAAAGCAATAGAACATGCTGATGATCTCAACGAAGCACAATCGTCTAAGTCGGAATGAGGTCGTCGTCGATCCCCAAACGCGTGCTGATGAGTTGGCTGTATTCACTTATCCGGCCAAACCATTTGGACATGAGACGACGACTTACCTAACCGATAAAGATTTAAAGATTGTATCTACATATGTGCTTTTGAATATGCCTGAAGTATCGTCGTACATCAAGTATGTATTACTTCAAGTTGAAAATGAATTTTTCTTACCTTAATCAAATAATTAAACAATTGCCATATTATTGTACGCAGCGCATTCGAATTGGAATCGCGAGCTTCTAACTCGGGGTTGACTACATCACAGATGGAAGCATTTACTAATGACAATTTCCATCAGTGGTTTAAGAGAAGGGTCGAAGAAAAGAATGATTATTAGCGTTTTAGAGATGCCCTAATGTCGTAAATTATAGAACCCCCTGGTATACAGTTGTCACAATGAAGACTCGGTCATTTGATGGTACGGATGACCCGTTGCAAAGAACAAGTTAGCAATCCCGTACCACGCAGGTGTAGATGATGACGACGTGGTGGTTGATGATGTCATTAATGTACTCGATGTTGATGAAGTGGAGGAAGATGTGGTTGTCAGTCCGTATGTGGTGGTAGAAGATGATACTAAGGAAGAAATTGATACAGAAGAGGAAGTGACAGAATCAGAAGATGGAAATGAAAATGATTTTGATTTTGATGGGTTTGACGACGTACTACTTCACTAATTGGTGTTTTGTAAATATTATACAACGAAATTAGATATAATAATTGAAATGAAATTTAATTAATGTCATCGTATCTATGTCTGTTATTTCAGTACTGCTATGCCTCGACATAGCAGTGGAGGTGGTCGTGGTGGCGGCCGCTCCGGATCGGGCGACGGCTCCCAGGGCGGGTCGTCTTCAGATGCTAGTGAGTTGATTTCTTATTTTGGCTCAGTAACGTGTTTTTCATAACTATATTATACATTCATTGACAATGTCATAACTATATTAAACATACAGATGCTAGACGTCGACGTCGGCCGAGGGCCTAACCTCTACGATTAGGTCGTCTGGCTTCAAGAAGGTTCTGACGTCGTTCCAGTTGATGTCGACCCGTCTGTGTAGGTTTCAACTATCACTTATATTTGTTCCATCGCGATGATATCAATTAAAATGTTCTTAATAAATTTTGTATTCTAGTATTATGGATCCCGTCACTAAATGCGTACCGTACCGCATATCTCGCCTGTCGATCTCCCTATTGGGTCGCATGCGATTTAGCCAAGATTGCGCTTATGATGTCGACTTCATGGTGACAGTGTTGCGGGAGTTTCACGTAAGTCAAATTACATATATTAAATCAAGGTTCATGTTATTTACATATTGTTCAAATAATTAATTATATGTATGTTATGTTTGTTTAATAGAGATACTATAGATACGAGACCGGCATCACTGAGGCGGATGGTGACGCCGTTATCATTTCTCACATCTCGAAGAATTATACCGGGTTGGTCAGACGAGATATGACGAGAAGGCGCTCGTATGATATAAGAATCGCCCAGACTACTTTGAGATCATCACCACCGGCAGATTTATCGAGATCTAGCATGGGCTGCGATGTGTGCGTACTGGGATGATGCTGTGTTCAAGACCAAGTCAGAGCAGATGAAGAAGAATCGAGGCAAGTCATGAAGTTGTACATACTTCGGTCAAGCGAATGCTTTAGTGAGGTTAAAGTGGTATGTATTTATCTTTAGTTTAGTTTAATATTAAACTGCAACTATAGTAATTTAAGTTGATATTATTTAATGTTTATGATTTAGGCCATGCGGAGTAGCTTGGGCCGACCTCCTACTATGATGGAGTTCTGGGATAGAGTCCATACGCCAAGGGTTCTATTTTGGGTTCGATTTATGTCTCCAAAGAAGACTAGTTATACAGGTAATACATTTACTATAATAAATATTATTTTGGATAATATTATGTAATTTATATGATGATACCAAGATAACTCACATATACATATATCAAATTACAGGAGCGGTTTGAGAAGATCCGCAGCCAGCGTATAGTAGAGTTGCAGGCTGCTAGGGGCGATGCTGAGATGTTAGATTCCACCGTCCCTCCACCCGAGATTAGTTTATCTCAGGACGAGGAGACGGCTCTTTGGGTCGTGTCTCAGGATACTCCCACTAGTACTAGCGGCCCGTGACGAAAATCAAGTTACTGAGGATACCAAATTTATACAATCGCCAGAGGTATAATATTTTTAGTTTATTTCTTGTTTATGAATAAAGAAAATTCGCCATATTATTCATGTTATATTTATTTTTGTAGGCTCTAGCCAGCGTCTGCGTTCGAGAGCCCCCGTGGGACCATCACATACGGGCGCTGGCTTAGACGATGCTTTGTTCCAGCTGTTATGGTCATGCCAGGTGTTTGAGAGAGGTTTGAGACCGATCCATTGCTCCATCGTCAGACCTTCCCAAATGTTCGCCTCCATCAAACTAAGGCAGGACGTTGCAGCTGGTGCCACCGCCGAGAGTACGGGTATCCCTCCAGAGCAGTGGGCCGCGATACGCGACGAGATTGTTCGGATGGTGGTTACCTTAGTCGAGGACGCGTTTGGGCCGATGTTGAGTCAGCCCTCGACTGCTCAGGTATACTATTCGTTTTAAATTCAAATATATATTCTGCATGCAATTTAATTTTTATTTAGTTATCTTTAATTGAATCATATATATGGACTAATGAGTTGTGTATCAACAGGGTGACGAGCAGACTGATGAGCGGGATGACAATTTTCATACTCCAGAGCAGCGTCGACGCCCGCCCGATGATCCTCCTCACATCGGGGGCTCTACTAGCTTGACTTAGTTTACATTCTTTTGTAGTTTAAATTCTTTTGTATTAATTTTACATAACTTTTGACGTACATATTGTAGTTTAAACTTTATCATTAATTACTTTGGTTTTGTTGCGGTTTGACACTTAGCTTAATGGGATGTTTGTTATAGTTAGTTTAGATTAATGGGATCTTTTGTAATTTACCTTAGTTTAATTTACTTTGATTAATGCGGTTCTTTAACTCATTACTTTGGTTTGTTGCGGTTATGCTAGTAGTAATGGGATGTTTTTGACATTTAGATTAATTTAGCTTGTGTATGTGATGTTGGGAAAACATGTACAGGTCAGGTACAAGATGTGGGTTAAATCCCTGGATACTGCAAAAATAAATAAAACATTCAAAAAAAACATTATCCTCGACGGAATAAGGTTAGTTTCGACGGACTTCCGTCGAGGTTAAGGTGTTTCCCATTTTCAGCATACTGCCACGTGGCATATATATCCTCGACCGAATGTAGGGTCGACGGAATTCTGTCACTCTTAAGGTGTTTTCCCATTTTTGTCAGGCGGCCACGTGGCATGTTTATCACCGACCGAATATCCTCGACAGAAATATTTCAATGGGGATATATTAACTCCGATCGAATGTTCTATTAAACAATAAATCCGCTCAAGTCTAAGTATCCCCAATCAAAAGATCGACTTGACTTAATTTCGACCATTATATATAATCAATTTCCGAATCGAATATTCTATTTAAATAAGGTTAACCTCGATTTTAATATACTTATGGACTAATCGAATATTCCGCTTAAGCAATAATTCTTTTTGTTGTAGTGGTTATGTTGATCAGCTGATGAAAACCCTAACTGTGAGACCCCAGATTTTATGAATAAATATTTAATTTTCTCGAAATAATTTTTTTATTTTTTATATTATGGAGTGGATTTGATATAATGTTATAGTTGTGGGTAATATTTACAAATTTTGCAAAGTACGCAAATTGTTCTATAATATTCGATTGGTCGGGGAATATTCGTTTTAACAGGAATATTTGTACAACGACATAATCATTGGTGGACCCTCATTAACGGAATTATCATTTTGATTGAGAATACGACAAAAATACTTTTATGAAAATAACGGCGGAAGTTTTACCGTTAACTGTTGAAACACCCTTGTTAAAAATATAGTAATACGCTGGTTGCATAGTAGCACCAGGTATTAATTATTGATGCTTACGTGAGAAGTCACTCGCTTATACTCAATTATTGCTACGATAATTGCTTGCATCATATCTCTCAATTATTGATTCAATTATTGTCACAAAGATCATTTGCATAATATATTATATTATTAAATCAATAATTGAGACGAAAAAATTTATTCATATTATTATTTGCAATATTGATAATGTCTAGAATTTCACAATGAGAGGTTTGGTCACCTAATTGCGCCACTAATAAGGAGAAATCCTTATCTAAAGCCCCTCTTTCTTGGGAACGACACGGTTGTTAAATATTGTGTTATAATATTAATGATGAATAAGTTGTGTTGATTAAAAATGAATTTTGATAGTTCCATTGTGTTGGGATTATTAGTGTTAGTGGAAATCGACATCTATTCCGATGATAATTGATGTCTAGGGGTTATATTGATAAATCGGATAATTTATCGGATAAATGAGCAATTAATTGCTACTAATTCAGATGTTTATATAACTATTTGTTCACATGTGTGTAATATTGAATCACATTATTTACTATTAGGGGAGTTGGTGCAAGATTGATAATACTTGCAGGACTAAGTTAAAAATGAAAGAAAAGTTGGAGGTATTGTACTGTAATTTTTCGAGCCCCAAAATATGCAATTATCGAAACTATATTTTCCTATAAATAAAAGCTCATTCTTCCTTCATTTTTCACCAATTCACAAAAGCTTTAGAGTGATTATTATAGAGAGAAAGAAGAAGAGAAGTCTGCTACCTCACTATTCCAGTATCCAGTATTCCAAGGTAGGGAATATTATCTGTTGTACTCGTAGGGAGTATTATTTCTTTCTTATCCATGAAGAGAACTTCTGTTATTCCATTCTTTATTATTCTATTGAATAACCTGTATACGCGGGCTACCCTATACTTGGTGAAATTATTCTCGTTATTCCATTTTTATCATTCTCGTTAGAACATCCCGTCTCATGCGCTTACGCCGGACCGGTTCCATTATTTATCATTCTCGTTGAACATCATGTGCATATGTTTCTACGCCTTAACCGGGTCCGCTCTTTATTATTCTGCTGGAATATCCTGTTTGTGCGCTTTTACGTCCGGACTGGTTTCGCTTTTTTACTATTCTGCATTAATATCCTGCCTATGTGTTTACGCCTTTGACTTGGTTCCATTATTTATTATTCTCTGTTGAGAATAACCCGTCTGCATGCCTATCGCATGCGCATGGTGAATCCTCCTGTTATTCCATTCTTTATTATTCTGTTGGAATAACCTGTCTATGTGGATTACCACATGCATGGTGAACGATCATGTGTATTCATTCCTTATTAAATTGTGGAAATGATCTGTATGCATGATGTCCTCATATGTGGACAAAAGGGGGGGAAAGAAAAATGATTCACGGATGGAATGGAATGGTGGAAAAGGTGGAATTAATTTTATATATATATATGTGTGTGTGTGTGTGTGTGTGTGTGTGTGATGTGTGTAATATTGGTGTGGTGGGTTTTGTGAATTACCGTGAAAAAGAGGGAGTACATGTTATACATATATATTAGTAAGTGTCGTGGGTCAAGGGGCATGTGTGTGTGTGTGTATATATATATATATATATATATATATAGAAATATATTTTATTTTATTTAAAGTTTTCGTTTTATTAGAATATTTTATTGCATAGTACATCATAGTAATTATCAGAAAATCAACGAATTCGCTGAATTCGTTCGTCCGTGAGTTTATAAAATGTGCACTCGTGATTATATTTAAACAGTACCCCTTCCATTCTCCTATAAATTGGATGCTTAGTTTAGAATTGAAAATCATACCAGAATCAGAGAATTCTTCTTCTATAATCTTGAGCATATTTCTTTAGAGTTTAAGGAAGCTTTGAGCGTAGTAAACAGTTCAAGTTTTCTTCAATAATATCCCCGCCCTACCAGTCGGAATACTCTTCTTTTTAAGGTAAGGGATATTATTTTTGTTCAATACTCGTAAGAAATAATATTTTCTTCCGTACTCTGTAGTATGTAAGTAATATTATTTCATTTCAAATTCTGAATTCTATACTTATTTTGTTAAGTTTTGGCTTCTATACTCCATGAAATTAGTAGAATATCCTTAAAATTTGCGCTTCACCCAGTATCTTTTCATGGAAATATTATTCTGAGCATTCTTGATAAGTTTTAACTTTTTTATGTTGGAGTACTATTCACGGGGTACTATTTTCGAAGTACTATTCATGAGGTACTATTCACTCAGTTACTATTCACTTGGAGTACTATTTATGATAAAAATTGATTTCTTTTCGGTCCAAATCATTTTTGGTACAATATTATTCTTGAATTTTATTCCACAAAGTAATATCATGTTGACAATTTGGACGTTTTAGAATTCTGGATAAATTAAATTATAAATCTTTAAAAATTTATCATTTGCTTTCATTTAATTGAATTCTTATATCATTGTCATCATCCTCATGCTTATATTGTTATAAAAGTCATCTTTGGCCCGTAGTACATAGATGGACTGTTGATTGGTATGATTATGACCAGGGATTATTCGGTATAATTATGATCGTAATGTTACAAATGATGTGGTAAAAGTCCTCATTGGCCCGTAGTGCATTGATGGACAGTTGTTGGCATGATCATTACCATTGGTGAAAACACGAATACCCTTGGCCCGTAGTGCATGGAAAATTCGTGGTCGTGATACTAAAGAATATCATTGGCCCGTAGTGCATGGATGATTCAATGATGTGGATTATTTATTAAGCTGAGTCTCAATGATAAAATTGATGATAAACTTTTTAAATCATTGAAGATAGTAGATACCATGCTCTACTTGACTCTTCTACTGTGCCTCTTTCAACTGATCAAAGAGATCATCGATCTTGGGCAATGGGTATTTATTCTTGATCGTTAACTTGTTCAACTCTCGGTAGTCGATACAAAGTCGTAACAATCCGTCCTTCTTTTTCACAAACAGTACCGGTGCTCCCCACGGCGAAACACTCGGTTGAATGTACTTTCTATCCAACAGTTCTTGTAACTGCACCATCAACTCCTTCATCTCCACTGGCGTCATACAGTACGGTGCCCTAAAAACTGGTGTCGCTCCTGGCACAATGTCTATTATGAATTCGGTCTCCCTATCCGGTGGAAGACCCGACAATTCACTTGAAAATACATCCATGAATTCTTTAACTATAGGTATTTGTTTCATCGTTGCTCCCACTCTCTGGGTATCGACAACATGGCACAAATAACCTACACATCCCTTCTTCAACAATTTCCTCGTTTGTGTCATGGTAAGACAACATGAACGTCCCGGCGATTTATTATCGTAAAACACTACATGAGGTTGTCTCAACGTTCTAATGTTTACACATTTCTTTTGGCAATCTATAATTGCTCCATGGTTAAACAACCAATCTATCCCGAGAATTACATCGAATTCTTCCAACTTTATCGGTAAAAGATCTACCGATAATTTACAACCTCATATTTCTACACAACAACTCCTATGAATATTTTCAACAGGAATTATTTCTTCATTCGCTACCTTGATATTCAAAGTTACAGACAATCTTTCGGGAAGTAATCATAATCGTCTAGCAAAATCACATGCTATGAAAGAACAAGTAGCACCCGAGTCAAATAACATTTAAGCATTTATATCGTTGATCGAGATAATACCTGCATCTTGGACCGTCATGTTAAAGGTGTGGGCCATCGGCCTACCTGTCGGTGCTGGACCACCAATAGCTAACTTACCACTATTAGCGCCCTTATTCCCATCCGTCCACTTCTTCGGGAAGTTCTTCGATATGTGATCAGTTGACCCACACACGAAGCATCCATGGTTTTTCTTCGAACTTGGACAGTTAGGCGAAATGTGCCCCTCATGTCCATAGTTGTAACACATGGCTTTTCCCTTGAGACAGACTCCTAAGTGAGTCTTCCCACAGTTCTTGCATGCCTCCATCCTTCTTTTAGGATCTCCTTGCTTCAATCCGGTATTCTCAGAGTTAAATCCCTTCCTCTTCTAACCATCGCCACTACCAGTGGCTCCTTCCGTCTTCACTCCCCCATCTACCTTATTCTTGTTCTTCTTCTCATTGTGGTATTGGCTTAAAGCCTCATTACCACCTTCGACAATTATTGTCTTCTTTATTATGGTCCCAAAAGAGTTACTTTTGAACACAGATATTCGGCTATAGAGCCAGGGTTTCAAGCCCTACTCAAACCTCCTAGCCTTCCTTACCTCAGTGTCCACCTGATGTGGAGCAAACCTCGCCAGTTCATTGAACTTGACAGCGTATTGGGGAACTGTCATCTCCCCTTGTTTCAACTCTAGAAACTGCATCTCCATCCTCCCCTACATACTCGTGGAAAAGTAGTTCTCGAAGAAAATCTCCTTAAACCGCGTCCACATAAAGTTCTCTATTCCCGCCCTAGCCTTTGTCTCCAGACTCGATCACAACCACTTCAGACTCTTCTGCTATAGGGGTCGGTAAGATCTCTACTTGATTTACTGACTCCTCTCTAACAACATGTATATCCCTGTACATCTCATTATTTCCTGACATCTACAACAAAACAATTTAGTTTGATTAGTACACGTCAGTAAAATAATAAAAACACATATCACATTTAATGCATTTTTAGGGTTAACTTCATCTTTTACTTACCTAACTTTTCTTAAGGTTATGACTTAAGGTTCTCTCCCCCCCCCCCCCCCCCCTTAAGTTTTATAACCTATAGCTTTGATACCAACTTGTGATGCCCCCAAATCCGGGTATCTTCCAACCCGACATATGGTGCTACACGGTGCTACAGTTCACACATTCATTCAATTGAAATACCTCAAAAGAGTGAAAATGTCTTATATATATTCCAAAACAATATTCACATTCCCAAGTTCTTTATAACCATTACATTTGTTCTTGTCATAATATCAAATAATTACAACATTCATACTATACTATTACAAAGGCAACCTATTGGTTTGCCTTAGCCTTCCCTTTATCTTTACCGGATCCTTTAGTCCGTTCGGTCTTAACTACATTCATATGGTTCAAGAAAGAATGTGCATAACTAGCTCAGCAAGTATGACAATTTCATTTAAACCACAAACTTGAATCATATAAATCGTATATCTTTAATAATTGAAACAATAGTTACGAAGTACTATCGATAATTCAAAATAGCACTTCTCTTTTCTTTAAAACGTTTCACACTGAACAACATTCATTAAACATAAATCTCAGTCCAAGACCTTGAACATTTAATTCTTTCTTTGAAAAGGACAACCCGGCACCAAGTCCGTAAGTCTGGCATATCTTACGAGCACGTCTAGGGGATCAGCCTATAGTACTCTATGTTATACAACACTATTTTCTTTAAACGTATGTACGTTTAAGGTTTGGAAACTTCACGTGCCTGTCGTTTGATGACAAAACATTTGTTTATGCATACTCAGTCTTTCTTTGAAGCTATACCAAAATAGTTTGGCAAAACTTTGACAACATTGACAATAGTTCGATAGATTATAAGAAATCTATAAAATATATTAAGTCTAGCCGAAGGAATTGGCTTCGACTTCATTATACATCAAGTCATGCGTAAGGTACATGAATTACAACACTTGTCCAAAAGAATATAGACAAGGGTCAGACTATTTGCCTTCAGCGTCTTCTACAGTAATTATACTTTTCCTTTGAGTCTTTAAGGTTTCTACAATACATGATCACATATCATACCACATTAGGTCATAAACAATCATGTAAGGTCACTATTATATCTTACCCTTCTTCTCAATCTATTCTCAATCTAATCATGCCTTAGATTATTTAACATTCATTACGGTTTATTGTATTACATTGCATTTACATTTATGTAATCTTTCATCAACCTTTAGTTACAATTCTTAAGGTCATAATCATCCTTAAGGATGTCATTTTAAGTTAAGTAAAGTTATAATTTCTCTTTAATTAACTTCCATTTCCTTTACATGCTTTATTATTCTTCTCTCGCTTTTTTCATCATCAGCTAGCGCTACGGCACATGCCACTACCTTCCCTTCAACTCAAGCGGCGTGGGTTTCAAGATGCATCTCAACAACCTCGATCATTGCGCTACCAACATCCTATACTACATACCAAGATTATGACGCCCACTTTGCGTTGTTGGGGTTTTTGATTCATACAGTGGTGCCAAGGACAAATGTTTTATTGTATACACTGCAACGGCTATGTGGCGCGGCCTTATGCCTCGTAAAATTTTGATGAAAAATTTTCACAGTGAAATTCCTACCTCATAACTTATTTGTTATAGGTCCGAATTGGCTCGTTAAAAAGTCATTAGCTCACAAATCACATGTTCTACGATTTCATTAGAAAATATTTCATTTTTGAATCTTTTAACTCAAAATTCACCGATTAGTTCACTATTACGAAAACGTTAAACGTTCGTGAACGTTCAAAGATCGTTTCTTCGTTCTAAGTCGGAATTTGACCATTTTTGAGTTCCCAACTCTAGAATGCAAATTTAGACTATTCTTCATCAAAAACTAATGTTTCCGAGTTAAATGCTAACTTTTGACTTTCATTCCGAGAATTTAACGATTTCGACGATTATCGTATAATCTCGTAAATTTCGTCATAACTTCGTTACTTGAGACTTTTACACCGTTCAAAATGGATTCATTCCATCATTCTAACATCCTAACCAAACATATTTTATTACATCTTTTACATGACAAATTCTTACAAGTTATTCATTAGTTCATCACTTAAATAAGTATGAATTACTTGAACATGGCTTTATTAAAGTTTAAGTCCATTGATTAGCCATCTTATCACTTCTTATCATACATGCTCCACAAATCCACACTTCTCTATCAAACTACTATTGAAGAGATGGAAGATTAATGGTCTAGGATTCTTACCCTTGAAGTTTAACTTGGTTCTTCTTCTTTCTTATTCTTGAATTATAAAAGCTCTAGTTTTTTCTCACTTTTCTCTCTATAATCTAGGATGTTGGTGAATTTGAACAAAGAAAATAACAAGCTATGCTCTTCTATTTATAGATTACCAAGTTAGGGCAATTTAGTAACTTAGGCCATTCCACCTCCTTTCATAATCTCCTTACTATTCATTACTTGAGCAACATAAAACATATCCTTTGCTTGGCAACCAAGATGGCCAGCCATGAGTCATCTATTGGGCCCACATGGGTTGCCCCATGGGTTTTTCTTACCCGTTTACCCATCGGTTCGATCCACAGATCTAGTTCTTAGTTTGGGCTTTAGGTTTTAATTACTTGGGCCTAACGTTGGGCTTACATTTCATTTCATTGGGCCTTAACATAATACCACTTGGGTTTGCAAAATTCCTATACAAATCCTACAAGCCCAATGCAATAGGATTAAAGTGTTTAACGTAAAATCCTCGTATCCCTTACGTATACTAGTTCGTATAATCTTTCGTCATACACGTTATACTAACTTTCATATATACTAGTATAATACATCGTATCATACTCGTATTCATTGCCTCGTATAATATTCGCTATTATACGATTATCATTTATTCCAATCCTTACGTTCCTTAACATTCTCAAATTTAGTACGCAGACGAAAAACTGCGTTAGCCATAGTTGAATTTTTATTACATAATCCATCCTCCCTTATTATTCTATCGTTACATATTTTTCGGAAATTCAAAAATAATTCCCGAGCAGAAATTAGTGAATAGTGTTTTTCAGAAAATTTCTCAGAAAGCTTTTATTTTTGTCTTGAAAATTCAAACACTATAATTCCTTCACGTAGCCAGAATACTACGATATTCCGACACAATTAGGTTATAGAACAATCTTCATCTTACTAACACATAATAATAACATATAATAAAATTTTATTCATTATTTAATCAAATAAAATTATTTTATAATTAATCTGAATTTCTCGGTCGTTACATTCTTTCCTTTCAGGTCCATCCTTTGATAGGTGTGAGTGTACAGTATGTCAACCAAGGACCCATTGTCTATCATCATCCTTTTCATGTCCACGGGCCCGACCTGAGCTGTTATCACCAACGCCCCGTCATGTGGTTCTATGAGGTCTGTAGGATAGCCTTCGTCAGAGAAAGAGATAGATGTTCCCGGATAAGCCCTTTCTTGGCGAGGAACCCACAACTGATAACACTGCATCGAGATGCCCACTTCTCTTTTTCCCAGTTACACGCCCTATAGAACCGTCTGAAATCACATCAATCACGCCTCGGGTTGGCTGGTTCTATTTTGGTTATGTATCCCAATCTGGTCCTCTGTTTTCCTCCCTTGGCGCCACAGAGTTATCCTGACCTGTTACATACTGGACTAGCTGGCCGTTCTGAATACTCCTCTCTATCAAATCCATCAGATCGTTGCACATCTCTATGTCCGGGACTCTGATGGTATTCATAAAACTTATCCCGACCCCTCTTCCCGGGCTTCATACGTTTCAAGCAAGGCTCATAAAATGACTTATTTCATATTTCCTCCAGTATCTTCGCCCGATCTGTGTTGAGAGGGGTGTAAACTTTGCTAACGTTTCGGCTTGGAGGGGGGATCGGCTGCTACCCGATCCCCGACTATTGTAGTTTTTCTTCCCAAAATTATCCGTCCTCCATTGGCTATTGTTCGAACGCTGATAACTCTGTTTATCCCGATCCTTAGACTTCTCGTATGACTGGGAGTGTGGTTTGAAGTTTCCCATTGCCTCTTCTATCGCAATAAACCCTTCGGCCCGATGAAAGGCTTCGGTCAAATCTGCAGGAGGGTTGATCACCAGGTCCTTCATCAGCTTCTTCGACCTCCCTATATCCAAATCGGTTGTGAAAAACTCCAAGGCTTGAGGGGAATTTAATTCTGCTACCGAACCCATAGCCTCCCAAAGCCTCTTAACGTACTGACCGAGGCTTTCATCCGGACGTTGTCTCACTTGTATGAGGGAAGCAGTGATTTTTCCCCTTCTTCGATTACTCCCAAACCGAGCATGAAACTTTTCTCGAAGGTCATTCCATGAATTGATTGATCCCGCTACCAAAGTCCCCGTCCATTCTCTGGCGCTCTTCTTTAAAGTTGTCGCAAACATGTGACATTTGGCGGCATCCGAATGTCCGTAGTAAGTCATCAGCCTATCATATCCATTAGAATGATCATAAGTATCCCCTAGCCCATCGTATGTCTCCATCGGGGGCATCTTCTTCTTTGGGTCGCCTGTGACGTGGTTGATTTTTAGTGAAAAAGGTGAGCCTAGGCAGGTCGAGGGTGTTCCCATCTGGTTTTTTACCGCTAGTAACTTCTCCAACTTTGCGACCCTTCTGGCGCGGGGATCAGATTCCTCTTTACGAGGAGGCGACCTATGCATGTCCCTCTCGTATTCAGGAGACCCGATTCTCCTCATTTGCCCCGATCTGCCCTAATGCTCAGATTTTCTGTCCACAAAACGACTCCTCCTTCGGCTCCTTCCATCTCGAGAGTGACTCGGTCTCCGCTTCCTTTCCTTTCAAAATTTCTTTGTGACGAGGCGAATCGATCGACCATGTCTCGCCTCTTTGAAGAAGCCTCTTGTTCCCCGACCATCTTGGCCATCTGCCTTTCGAGCTCTTCCTACTGAAGGCGTAGTGCCGTCATGGCTTCTTTATTCTGATCCATCTTATTCTGCAGAATGAATTCACGCTGATCTCGGCTGCCTTCTACTCGATCTTTCCCTCGCCTTTCGTTCACCCGAGATCGGTTTTCGCTTAGATGACGGACGGATGGTGTGTGCTAATCGGCCGAGAAACGATTATCACGAGAAATGGGACGGGTTTAGCTTGGCCTCCCTGAGTCTTAGAACTCAAATTTATCTTTTTACCGAATTTCACCGGGTAGTCCGGTGAGTTTTCGCTTCCCTCGTTAGAAACATCATTACCTTCACTCGCCATAAAGATTCACCAAAAAATTACATGTGATTGTCAATGCACTAAAAGCCCTCCTTCTAGCGCCAATGTTAACGCCAAGTTTTGCCAGTGCGTCCAATCACTAAATTCACGCGCTGAATCTTGCACAATAACAAATCACACACAAAGCTTGACGGCTTGTGCCGTCGGGTGATAGCTCCGGTGTGAGAATGAGTACAGGCTGTTACAAGGTTTAACAACAGAGGCTTTAGTGTTTAGTGCTCAAAAGGGTATTACCTGTTAATTATAGTCTAACCTTGTATTTATAGTCATTCTCATCACCTTAGAGTCCACTTTCGAGTCGGATTAGGACTCCTAAATATGGTAGTTACCATTATTTGAGTCCAACACAATCTCCTTAAAAGGTGCAAGTTGGATACGATCCAATCACTGCCTTTGGAGTTACCTTATTCGAATATGGTTAGGATTAGGATACTTGACCATTTAGAGCCCTTCTCACTCCGGACTCCATACAAGGGCCAACTCACTGTACATGCCCAATCCAACCGCACCACACAAATCGGTCCTGAGTCCTACCCGAGGACTCTGGAGGCCCCCAATTCCCAACATCACAAATTAGAATCAGACTCTACCGAGAGGGCTCGGATGTCCGAACCCGAACATCTTCAATATCCTTCATGGCTTCGGCCCACTGAACTTATTCTCCTCGACCTCAGCCCATATGAGGGTTGGTAAAACGCTCCCGAACAGAATCTTATGATGAGTAATCTTGTAAATAACTCGAGTCGAGTTAACCTTTAACTTGTTGAGTGGAATCAAATTTTTAATGAGTTTAATTTGATTTACGAACTCAACTAATTTTATAAACAAATCGAGTTAAATTTGACTTAAACGAGTTAAACTTATTCAATTAATTAGATGCAAAAAAGTCGTGCTTAATTGAGTCAAACTTAAATGAAATTGGTTTGAGTCAGACCTAAATGAGCACGAGTCAGGCCTAAATGAACTAGGCTCGAGTTATATCCATATTATTTGAGTTCAACTCATTTAATTAAATAGAAAAAATATATTATTCGAGTTCAACTCATTTAACGTCCACCAACGTGCACCAGACCCTGGACCCTTAAGGTCGAGTAAAATTTTCAGCTTAATAATTCATTTTCCAAGGTATAAGTTTTTACCAAATATCATGTAACATATAGTGTGCTAAAAATATCATTACCCCTAATAAAAATCACATTTTGCAACTCTTAGAGAAGAGAAGTCTACAACTTAATCCTAAACATAAAAACAAGCAGCTTAATTGAAATAAAGTCGTGTATTTGTTTGAAATATTACGTTTGAATTGAATAAATAGAATTGATAAAAGAATGAAATAAAGAAAGAAATGTAATAGAGTGGAATGATTCATTCCATTCTAATTAAAATGAGTCATTTCATACTCTTCCACAAGGAATAAAATCAACAAATTTAGAAAGAATAAGAATGGTTCATTTCATTCTAATGGAACAACCAAACACAAATTTTTTCCATTCCATAGAAATGAGTCATTCCATTATCATCTCCATTTCTTCAATCAAACGTAGCATTAAAGTAATAACTGGTCACTTGATATAAGCGACAAAGGAAAAATTGGCAGACCATTTATATTCTATAATCTTTTGTTCATTCTAAAAGGAATTAAATATTTAATTACTATGGCAAAGATGGCATATACAATGGTATAAATTGAACACAAATGTAATCAAAATTTCTATTGCACATATATGAGCCTCTTGAGAAAACATCCAAAATGCCATCTTACAACCTACAAAACTTTTTGTGTGTAATTGCCAATTTACAAGGCACAATACGGAACAAAAGCACATTTCCTTTGGTAGATATGTGAATAGTATAAAGTATCCAAGAAAAGGGTAAAAAGAATAATAAAAACAATATGGAAGTCTTTGTTAACCATGAATATTTTGAGCCCCTAACGTTCGCCTTCAAAGACACCATCTTGACAGTTGCAGTTGATATACATATCTGCAAGGAGTTACTAAACATTAGAAAACAGGCTTAACTAGCATTTACAAATAAAATCCAATCACTAAGGCGCATATGCCGGATTAACTATTCTAACAATAATCTTCTTCTCTGTGCATGTAAATGTGATATTTTAGATCCAAACTCCAGTATGTGGCCTTGTTTTGAACCGAGGTGATGGCCAGTCCATATGCTATTAATAATTGAAATCCTCATCTCTGTCTAATGAAATTGAACTTTAATTTAATTAGAAAGAGCTACATAACCTTGAAAATGTATATCAGGATTGATGTCTTATAATTTCATCCATGGTCACCAGATATTAGTAAATGACCCACAACTACTTGCCCCTCACCCTGAACATGCTACAACTAACAACGGAAACAAACTAGACCTGTTCCTGCCACCATGTAAAACTGAAAACCTAGTCAAATATACATACTAAAATATGCATATTATTAATAATATGACAGAAACTCAGAAGCTTGCATACCAGGGATCACAGTAATCATGAACATCTGAGCTTCAAGCTGGAAGCTCCAGAATACTCCCAAAAAATAACAATACTAGGCTTAAGTTGTAGGAAAGACAGATCTGTTTGTCTTCTACTTGGTATTAGACGAGTGGGTTAAGACCCAGCTTGTTATTGCCTTTCATATTTCTTGGCAAAATCCTTAAGTAGTAATCTCTGCCGAAATGCCAAATATTTATCTAAGCTAGTTCCTGCCCACTGCTGACAAAAGCATTCATCAGTTGGAACCAATGAACTCAAAGGAAATGGCCCCTTTGGAGCTTTTTTTAAGGCAACCAAGAACCTATGTCGGGGACGAATTCTCTGGTCTAAAGACAAGCTTAGGTACATAGGATATTTGGTCAAGGACTGCACCTCATTTCGAAGATCATTGACCAAGTACATATACTTGGGCTTTAGATTTCCCTCAAGCGATAGCGAGAATACCTGAATGCCGCCCCAAAAGCATTAGAAAGTTTATAAGATGGTGGAAAAGGAAATGATGATTATGGAATTCATACAACATTTGTTAAAAGTCACACTATAATGTAGACGCATGTACTTTCACATTCTAGCGAAAATTTAATGTCTTATAATATTGTATATCAAAACATTCAAAGAGAAATAATTGTTGAAGTCTATTATGAGTATATTGAGGAAAAGCATGCATGAGGAGATATAAGTACTGAATATGTAACTATGTAATTAACAGCAAGTGCATACAGGAGAGTAAAGTAACCTGTGTTAGGCTCGTCAACACTTTAATTATGTCTGAGTTTCCCATCCCAATACTCCTTAGAAAATTAATTCTTGGAAGTAATCCATCCTCAATGCTGTAGTGAAGAATTTGGGGATGCTTCCTAACCATCTTCACTATGTTATCTCTGGGGGCTCCCAATTCTCTTGTAAGAAAATTGAAACGACTGTTCCATGTAGTGTCGATTCGCTGAACAAGAATCTGAGGGCTCAGCTGGACAACCTTACTTAAATCATCCTTCTTAATACCAACCTCCTCAAGCAAGTACCTCACTGTGGGTTTCAGCGAATTCTCAACGCTGTAAGAAAACAGGGACGGAGTGGCACTAATTATATGTCCTATCCTGGATTCTGGAATACCTAAACTTACCAAAAAAGCAACATGGGATTTCAGATTGTTCTCCAATGTATACTCCAATATTTGTGGTTGCCTCAAAAGTATCTTTCTAATGTCTCTATTCTTTACACCAACACTTAACAAATACTCCAACCTTTCACGAGCAGAAACCACGTTGATCTGAAGGGAAGGCATGTGCCTCTCATACATTTGGATAAAATGTGATTCCTTCAGGCCAAAAGTGGTCAGGTAATCAAGAAGTGGAACCCATCTTTCATCTAGCTCTAGTTCCTCAGACAGACGACGATATCTGTTCTTTGCTGTGGTCCCCGCCTCTTGCTGCAATCAGATAAGACATATTTTACACCAATCATTACAATAAATAGTAAGATTGACAGCAGCAATTAATACCTTCTTTCTACCATCCGAACCCAAAGAACTAACAGTCTCTCGCTTGTTTAAAGTACGATAAAAACCATTACTTCCCTTCTCTAATGTGTTCTTGCCATTATATATCTCCTGTTGGCCTTGGGTTTTCTGAAGACTTTGACCCCATTTCTTTTCTGGACGGCTATGACTGCCTGCACAAATAAATTAACTCTTTAAGCAAAATCCTGCACGAAGAATACTTGAGTAAAGCATTAAGGCATACCTTCTCTTCTATTCGTTGCATCCTGTGATTTGAGTCTAAATTTATTAGTCTCAGAGTCTTCTTTTACTGAGAATTCGTCCTTCAGAAACATCCAGCAGTTTAAAGGTGAACATATTAGGTTAAGAGAAACAAAGCCATATCATTCAAGCTTAATTGCTGACAAAAGAAACTGCTATCTAAATGAAAACAATTGTTTTAATAACAGTACTGGTATCAAGTAATTAGAGGAATATATACATTAATACATGTTCGAACAGTTTATATACAGAACATAGCACAGGTGTTTGCTAGCGTGTGGAAGAACAAATTCCACCCCTAAAGTATGTCAGAAATTAACACCCAATTAAACTAATTTATATATAGGCAAACATGCTTAACCATGATGAAAGTTGAAACCAGTGATAAATCCATTCATGCGTTTTAGAATTTAAGCTTGACTTTGTCCTCAGGAGGGAACATTTAGTTTATATAGATTCATTGTCTCAAACATTTTACCATGTTATGCAGACATAAGAGTCAAATGTTGCCTTAGAACAATAATGTTAACAGAATTTCTACATAAATATACTGACGTTAGTATATTGCACACCGGGCTACAAGCCTGTACTGTAAACAACCCTATCTGACTAAAAAGCAGGATTAAAGTGAAATGGATGCTAAATTTTATGGAGTAATTAACATTAACTCCACTGAAACACAGTGCCTTTCTTTCCTGTTTTCTGTTTTTTTTCTTCAATTTTTTTTAGGGTTAAGAGGTTGATACTATCCATTTCATCCAGGAACAAAATTTAAGTTACAACAGTAACCAAGCAAAGCTTGATCAACAAAATTCATGACATTTGCTAAATGAAAATTAATGTGGCATTATTATCTTCGTTAGCCTTGGTCAGTTAGTCTAAGTCTAGAACTAAGCATAATTTTTAATTAAAATAAAATCCCAAATTGTCATCCTCTTCAAAAATTTCACCAACTTCCCCAATCCACTAAAAAATTCTTAAAATTTTGGACATTTTCTCAAAATCATAACTGTAACCGTGCCAAATTTGAACCAAATGTAATTACTGCAAAATCATGAAGAAAAAAAATTAATAATTCAACAAAAATAGAAACATGGGTAATTTACATCGGAGAACCAATCATCCTCCTCATCCTCCTCATCCTCGTCCACGGCGTCACCGTCTTCCTCGTCGGAATCGTAAGGGGAAAGCGTCTGGCCGAACCGAGACCTCCGATTGGATTTGAGAATCTTAGGATTTGAATGAGAGGATACAACAGATACTTTGAAACTGCAGCTCCTCCTCCTTCGTAAAATCAACTGTTGTAGGTGAAATTTGAGAGTACGGGAAGAACACAAATTGGGGGAATTTGAAGGGCGAACAGTGGTATAATTGAATGGGTAGAGAGAGAAAGTTGTTGTCATCTTGTTTGTATAGAGACTAGAGAGAGAAAGAGAGAATATACTCTAAAACCCTAATTGGAATAATGGAACATATCTTCTTTCTTCCGGTTGTAATATCTTATCTGGCTTTTTCCTCCAACCAGTACTAATAATATCTACCGCCATTGTAGTTAATCCATGTTTCTGTGTTCAAAAATCAAAATTAGTTGGGGAAATGAGTTAATGACCGTTGTTAATCGGTAGGTGTGTTGTCAGAATTGAAACGAGGTCGTCTTTGCCTTGTTGTAAATTATTTCAATTTATTCTAGTTATTATTGATATAATTTTATTGTTAAAGTCGAATTCTAACTGCTCGTCAAATCACTAAACAGCGATCTTAAAACCTGCATAGTGAACAAATAAAAACACCAATAAACTTGATTATCGGGATCGCCTAGAGATAGTTCTAGTGTGAAAATAAATACATGTCAGAAACGTCAACAATAGAGATATGTAATTGTTATAGTGAATAAAAGTAATAATGTGTGTACCTTGAATTTGAATTATGTTTGTATTTATAACTTGATCACACGGCCTCAATTTACCACACTCGTTCCTGAGTAGCAATATGAGCCCTATGTAAAGATTCATTATAATTGATCTCATAACTGAATAAGATTTGACTTCCTTAAAAAAGGAAGTTAAATAAGACAGTGGATTTATAAGTCAACTTAGACCATGACCCTTCTAGAATATCAATCTTCTCCTTGTCAATGTAACCATCTAGTCGCGTGGCTTGGGTCCCTAGAATTCGTCACACTTATCAAACCACACTCCAATATTGCCCCCCCTCTCTCTTATTATAAGATTTTTAAAATAAGAGAGTATTAAAATTATTTAGCAAATTATATACTTATTTTATCACAAAAGTCAAACTAATAGCCCAAAATGTCATGTGACTAACAGAAACCCCCAACTTCATTATTACACCATAAATGGGGTAACGTGCCCTTATCACACATATGGTATTTTATCCCTTTAAATTTCTTACCCAAACATCTGAACCGTTACTTCTCATCCATATATTCAAGCTTCTCAAAGAGCATAATCGTCATCTTCTACTAGTACTCTACCTATCTCGTCAAATTGTAGTGCTCACTTTTACCGCTGGCAATACTTCCTTCTTCATGTCCGGTCAATACCACACTTCATATCAACGAAACCCCTATTACGACTGCCCCAACTACTCAACCAACCTCACATTCCACCATGATGATACCAACCACTGACGTTGATATACAAAAACAATACGACCACCCTACTGAAAAAATAATTACCTTCATCGACGATACCATCCCCATCCCCATAACCATAACTCGGTCTACCGTCGTCAACACTGTTGACTCCGCCCTCCAAACCCTTTTCTCACCTATAACTGAAGACCCCTCATCGCCTAAGATGAGTGAGGCCGAAGCTAGGGAAGTGGGCATTCGAAAACACTACCATTCTGACAAAACCTAATTCCATATCAACATCAAATCTTTTGTAATTGAACGCCTTCTCCCCAATCTTCGATCCCAATATTAGATCCTCAATCAGTACGAACTTAGGGCTCCAACCTTATTGGAGAGAATGTACTAGCACCCGAACAGTGAATGGGTCATTGTTCCCATATACGCCCTGAGGTACGAAGTAAGATTTCATCTTCATTCCTATGTTTTGTTGGGATTGGGTTCGCATAACTGGTGTCGAACTCCTATATTCACTTAATCTAATTTATAACTTTCTGTCAAGAATGTGGAGTTGAACCCTCCCTAGACTTCTTCTTCACCATATTTACCTTAGGACGCTCGAAAGAATCGGGGTACCATTAATTGAATAAACAACCCGGTAGACGTTTATGGATGAAAATCCCTTCCAGCAAAAAAGGGTGACATTCATACTAGGTATATATCAAGGGCCCCGACACCCATCTACTCCTGAATTGGGGAAAAACCTCAAAGACCACCTTTGGGTTTGACTCTACCCCTTAGGATTGGGAAAAAGAATTTAAAGCTTTTTATGCCAAGATGTCGAAGACGTGTATGTCCTTAGACCTTCTATCCGACCAGCCTTGGCTCTTAAACTAAAAGTAATATTCACACAAGCTAATCATATTTGATGATAAAGCATATAATTTGTAACAATCTTATTCATTTATTAATAAAAGAATTGTTTAATTAAAGGCTTTTAATTTATCTACATGATGTTGTTTTATAATATGTGATAAACTTATAGTTTTGAACAATGCTTTTAGAATCATGATGATGATCATGCTAATGAGATATAAATTCTTAGATAGCTCAAAAACTAAAATTGTTCCCAATCATTGGATTACTAAAAAGGGGATTAGTGAATCCGGATAGATTGATATATACGTTGCTTGTTCATTGGATGAGGATGATTGATCTCATGATCATTTGTGTGCATGGAGACACTAAAGCAAGTATGTAGGTTCTTATTAGAAAATAAGTTCACTGAACGTGGCTCACTAAGAAATACCAAATGGAGTTTTACTTGTCTATCAATAGGTATTCCTGTAGTGATAGTATATAGTACAAATGATCCTTAGACTTGAGATTATCATAGTATCTTGTGTATGGTGAATTATACTTTGACATATTCCTTAAGACCCTTTGGGTATATCAAAGGGTATACTTGGGTGTAATAAGTTGTACATGGAGATTATGAATGATCAACAAAGAATATACCGCTTCTAGTAAAAGAAGAGAATGTCCTATGTGATTTGATAAATGATAACCTAGTAGTTCTTGGCCAAGACAGAATGAAATTAGAAAGGAGTTGTCGACGTCGGGATTTTTATTTGTCCCTTTCTGTTCTTGTCTTTTGGTGTTCTCATTTTAGGTGAGATTTGTTTGTAAAAACAAGTTTGAAAAGGTCCGACATGTATATGTCGACGATTTGACTGTGAGAGTCGCCAGTTGGTTATTTTTAAATGGTTGCACCAACTCAATCGAGAAAAGGTTTGCACAAAGACCTAGTGATGTGACACTGTTTAACTGGTCTGCAAAACCAAAATTCGTTAAGGTCCAGGGGCTTGATTAAGCGGAGGGAATGTGTTAGGCACTCCCTGACTTCCGTGATAACACAGTTATCGTCACTTTTCATTAAAACTTTTATCTGTGAATGTGTGTGTATGAATTAGGTCTATGTGCAGTTGTTTGGAAGTAGTGATATGCCTCGTTTGCACCTATATACAAAGAGTTTGACTTTTGTATAAAAGTTCAATTTCAACAAAATATAGCAGTGATGTTTTGTAAAACATGTTTTTCAAACCCTTGTGCTCAATAGTAATTGAGGCATTTGATACTTTCATTTTATTATGTGTTCGGCTTGATTATTTTGATTTTTGAGATGCGAAGCATCCTCGAGAAAATAAGATACATAGCAGTGCCGAACTTATTGTGGGCATGAGAGCCATCTAAGGATATTCAGGCACTGTAGATAATTTACAAGTTGGCTGCAATTGAAAATTTTCATCACGGGAACCGAATCTAGATTCAGAAACTGAATCTGTGATCACATGCTACCTAGGCTCACATGAAAAGGCAATATATACAAAAGCTAGAAAAAGTACTAGATTTGAGTAAATCTAAACTATTCCAGCTTCAACAGTTCCAGTTTACCATGAACCGGTTAAAGTGAGAAATAGCCAGATTTATGCAAATCTAGCCCGCGGGCTGAAAGATTAAATATCTACATTATGAAAGTAGATAAAATAGTTATATATATATATATAAGTAGTAAAAGGCCACGAAATGATCCCCAGGCCAGACAAGAATGTAAATATATATATATATATAAACTCCAGGCCTGACAAAAATGTATATATATATATATATATATATGTGTGTAAAAGCAATAAAAGCCACGGATCGACGATCCGGACATACCCACATAACGCAACTCTCAACGTTAGTAGATATAAATATATGGAAATAATAAAAAGTTTAAAAATCAGAAATATCTTACAGTGGGCTGCCAAGAAGACTGTAGACACTCGAAATTTTGTTTTCCTGTTACTAACTATGCAGAAGGACAAAACGACTTTTTCACACTCCAAAGAAAACCTTCGAGGACCACAACATCAAGTATAACCCCGGAAATAGCCCCGGGAGATCCAGTTTCCAACCCCGGAGATAACCCCGGGAAATCAGTTTCCAACCCTAGAGACAACCCCAGGAAAATCAGCTCCAACCCCGGAGATAACCTCGGGGGATCAAGTTCAAAGCCTGGAGATAACCCTAGGAGGTCAAGACAACCTCAGAGATAACCCTGAGTGTAAGACCCCAACTTTTTATAAATGAAATGGAATTTCCTCTATTTATTATTTTGAAATAGTAAGGGTTGATTTGATTAATGTGGTTAGTTATGGGTAAAATGCGCGAATATTTTAAATAAGCAAGTGGTTATAAAATATTCATTGTTTTGTGAAATATTCGTATTTATTTGGCCACAAATTTTGTGGGCCCATAACTGAAAGCGATATGGATGAAGAAAACGACAAGTATGAGTTTTTATAAATAATCTAGATAGTTATTACTGCTAACAATTGTTGGAATACCCTGGTTAAAAAAATATATAGTAATACGCTAGGTCGCATTGCGAAGACATTTGATATTGCACCAATTATTGATTCTTACGTAAGAATGTACTACTCAATAATTGTTATAGTAATTATTGTTCAATATTTTATTTTATTGATTCAATAATCGCTACGTTATTATTTTATATTATTGTTGTTTCAATAATTGTCACTACACAGTATTTTCCATTATCAGATCAATAATTCATATTATTTTAATAATATTACTAGATAACATTATTGACAATGTCTAGAAAGTTCCGCTTCCAAGGAGAGGTTTGGTCACCTAATCATACAATCGTCGAAGAAGAAAAAATCCTTATTGAAATCCCCTCTTTCCTGCAGAATGTACTCATTGTCGATCTTTGTGATTCCGTAATATTATTTGTGAATAATTAATTATTAATTTATATGATAAGAAAAATATTTATTTATGTGGATATAAATGGAAGAATTTTTAGAAAAGTGACAATTGTTAAAAATTGATATTTTATATTTTCTGATAAAATAATTCATTTAAATATATTATTATATTTCGATAATATAATAATGGTGATATTTTTACAATGAATGTGTGATATATGAATAAATGAGGAGGAAGAGTATTTTTGTTACAAAAAATGTTTAAAACATGTTAAACATGTTGGTGGGCCCCGTTTTGTGACTGAAATTGAATTATAGCCTGTAAAATCGTTCGTATGTGGATTTCGGTCAATTTCTGCTTGGAATTTGGAAAAACTTAAACTTACAAAGTTGTAGAGAATTGAATTTCCTATGGAATAGACATAAGATTCGAATTTTTCTGATAAAATGGCTATTTATTATGAATTATCGAAGTTCCGAAATAATTGATTTTTGGAGTTTTAAATGATTTTAATAAGAAAACGTTTTTGTAATTTTTGTGAGGTGGGCCACTTGTGTGGCTGATGTTTTGACAAAAAAAAAGTGGGCTTAGGAAATTTATATAAATATATTAATATTTTCTTAAATTTTCTGCATTGGTGTTCTAACAAATTTTCTATAAATAGGGTGTTTGGGTTAGAATTGAAAATCACACCAGAAACTAAAGTTTTCTCTCCCTATATTATCAAGCGTATTCTTGTGAGTATTTTGATACTTTGAGTGTTGCTATACTATGCAAAAGTTTCTTTCAATATATATCCGATATTCAAATGTAAGTACTATTCTTTTGAGGTAAGGGATGTTATTTTTTTTATAAATGATATTATTTCTTCTAATATCATTATGCCAAATATTGATATGAATTTTATTGTGAAATTTCTACCTTTTTGTGTTTGGGGTTACTATTCACGATATCGACCTTTATTCACGAATCACAACACTTCATCGAAAAATGAAATTTTCTTCTTTTTATCCAAGATATCTATTATGGTTACTATCTTTGATTGTATCCATGTTTTGATCTTTATTTTGAATTATGCTTCACAATTGGTTATTATGGAGTATTTTTGAACTTGGATAAACTGTAGTACGAATCCTTAATATTTGTCCTTTTGTCTCACTCGGATTCGCTTTTCTTAAGATATTTTCATCATCCTCACCCTAAATGATGATATTATCGAATATCTTTGCCCATAGTGCAAGATGAATGATTTCTGATGAATATCTTTGCCCAGTAGTCTTTAAGATGTATAGTGTGTTGAGATGAACACGACTTAATCATGAATATCTTTGGCCAGTAGTAAAGAGATGAATATTTGATTCAAGATGTATATCGATTGATGTTACAGGTGGATAAAATATTGATGATGGACTTTTAAATCTTAGAAGATAGTAGAATTCATTCTCTACTTGACTTTTCTAATGGATTGTTGTTTCCATTGCAATTGTTGATCTAAAACTTGTTGTTTCATTATATTCTATCGATTTTTCCCTCGTTGAAGACTAATGATAAAGTGTTGTATATTATCTTAGTCATAATATTCTTTACTGGTCTAGTTGAGCTCACCCTTTTCCTTTTTGTTCCATTTTTCTTCTCAGGAGGTGAGAATTTAGCAGGAACTAACCGGGGTATGGAGTGATGATTCTAGAAAGTTGTTTTAGCAGTCCTCACTATTTTTGTAAAATAGTGTCTTAATAATTGTAATGAGAACTCCTTTTGGGTTTGTATACTGTCTATTAGACAGTATTTGTGACGCCCCCAAAATAGGTATACAACACCCATTCTGAGTCGTCAAAATACATTGTACAGAAACAACTACAACTTTATTAATACAATATAAAAACTGTGAGTTTAAATACAAATATTGTCATCTAGACAATATCCACACTCAAATAAGTCCTCATTACAATTATTAATACACTATTCTACAGAATAGTGAGGACTACTAAAACCATCATTCCACACCCCGACTAGTACTCGCTACATTCTCGCCTCCTGAGAAGAAAAATGGACCTTATGAATCAACCCCTTACTATTTCAAATCAACCCCTTACTATTTCAAAATAATAAATAGAGAAAATTAAATCTTCATTTATAAAAAGTTGGGGCCTTACAACCTCCCCTCCTTATGAAATTTCGTCCTCGAAATTGACGTGCGACGACTGGCGCGCTTCAAAAGGTGAAAATACCTCGCTTTCATTTCTGATTCCAACTCCCAGGTCATTTCTTCAATAGCATAGTTCCTTCACGAGACTTTAAACTTGTGGTATGACCTTCGTGCGTAGGACATGCTCTTTCCTATCCAAGATCTTGACAGGTACCTCCTCGTATGTTAATTTTTCGGCTATCTTGTCCGGTTCTAACTCAATAATGTGGTTCGGGTCATCCACATATTTACGTAACATCGATACGTGAAAAACGTTATGAACACGCGTCATACTTGGCTGTAAAACGAGTCTATACACCACAGTTCCTATTCGATCGAGGATTTCAAATGGACTAATAAATCGAAGGTTTAAGCTTTCCTCACATCATGGATTCTCGCTTTTGGAATAACGACTTCTTGATCTTCTTCTTCATATTCATCAACTCCAAGTCTCAGAGCTCGAAAGCTTTTAAATTTATCAATTAAAGTCATTTCTAATCGATATTTACTATCTTCACGTAGGTTCGTATATTCGCACTTGTAAACGATACGATCTTCCGCTTCAACGCGCTACGCATTACCACGCTCGCTTTTCCCACGATAAGATTGAATGGTATAATCGTAATCTTCAATAAATCGAGCCAACGCTCGTTCTTACATGTTGAGTTCTTAGAAGCTCTTCTCACATTCCTTGCTCAATTCGAATTTTATATCTTTTCGAGTCAGCTGAGTTAATGGAGTAGCGATTCGAGAAAATCTTTCCACAAAATCTTCGATAATAACCAACTAAGCATAGAAAGCTACTTTTTTTGATTACCGACTTAAGTTGCTCTCAACTATGACTCATATCCCAATCTTAGATAGCACGTCACAATGACTCCTATCAGTTTACTACCGCATGAATATGGCGTCCCCTACGGAGAGTCTGGCTTCGGTGCATCCCACAAAGGAATTCACCAGATAAAGGCTCAGGTACCAAATTCTATAGTTGAATTTTTAACTCCTGAAGTTCAATAGGAGCCATGAGATTTTAGAAATGAGTTTTGTACCGGGTTCAAAGTCGATACAAAATTCAATATCACACTTTGGGAGTAAGCCAAGAAATTCTTCAGGAAATACATCAGGAAATTTACTAACAATAGAAATATCATTCAAATCTGACATATTTTTGTTCAAGTCCATAACATGGGCTAAGAAAACTTAACATCCGTTTCAATAAACAAATGACTTTATGGCTCGATATGAAAGTGTTTGACTTCAATGGTTTGGTTGTTTGAATTGAATAATGTGTCATTAGGAATATGAAAACTAACAACCTTACAAAAGCAATCAATTTTAGTATGATGAGTGGTTGATCAATCAATCCCTAAGGTCACATCAAATGCAAGAATTTTTAAAGATATAAGATCAACAGTAATGTGATAAAGGCTAACTTGAATCAAGCAAGATTTATAAATAGTGGATGTGATGAAAGTTTCTCCTAACGGAGTTTCCACAGATAGGTCAAAGTCTAATTTTCTCCAGAGTCAAGTTTAAACGTTGAGCACAAGCAGGAGAGATAAATGAATGGGTAGAACCGGTATCTAATAAGGTATAAACTTCGTAAGAATTTATAATTAACTAACTCGTGCTAACTTCGTTCGGGTTACTTGCTTTCTGACCGGTCACAACAAATGCTCTTCCAGGAACCGTTGACTTTGTCTTTTCCGTATCCGCCTTTGGTGCCACCATTCCAGCTGGACTTGATTTCGCTACAGGATAAAATCGAGCTATGTGACCATCTTTTCCACAACTAAAACATACCTTGGAAGGCTGTGCACAGTTTAGATTTATATGTCCCTCCTCTCCGCATTTGTAGCATCTAACTGGCGGTCGTTCTTTCCCCCTAGAATTTATTGTTGGTGTTGGTGCTAGTTCAATTGCCGACATCTTCCTGTCATCGTTAAATCTTCTCTTCTTAGATCGGACATCTCTTTCCATAATATCAACGCGTTGTGCGGCTTTTACCCATGCATCACTCATTCTCACTCGTTCAGTTATTTCTTCTTTTAGCTCAAATTCCATCTTTATCATCTTATACTTTGCCAAAGAGTACTTCTGTTCAAGCATCACATATCGGGTAACACAAGCTTGAATCGTTGCATCCTTTTGCTCCACGAATCACTCGCCGCTTCTTCACTTTCCGCTTCTTCTAACTCATGAATACGATTTTGCAATACTACATTTTGATCATAAAATACCTCTAATAAATTCTCCTCAGGTACCTCTTCTTCCTCTTCCTCCTCACTCTCAAATTTTACATCTCGCATTATCTCTCGGTGCAACTATCAATTCTTCACTCACCACATGGATATCTCTAATTCCTTCTTCACCGACATCACATTAGCCCAGTTGGTGACTAAAGGTGTCTCCACAATCTCATTCACTCTATCATTAACGCTCTCGGTTGCCATTCTTAAATTAACAAATCACATAATACCCCTATATATTACGACCGACCAACAAATAAGCTTAGTAGGACACACTAGCGAAGGATTTACCTGCCTCCCTCCTAGTTCTATTCCCCGATCTCTCGCCAGAGATCATATCCCTAAGCTCGATACCAACCGTGGCGCCCCAAAATAGATATATACAACACCCATTCCGAGTCGTCAAAATATATGTGCGTAAACAACTACAACTTTATTAATACAATATAAAAATCGTGAGTTTAAATACAAATATTGTCATCTGTACAATATCCACACTCAAATAAGTCCTCATTACAATTATTAATATACACTATTCTACAAAATAAGTGAGGACTACTAGAACCATCATTCCACACCCCGACTAAGTACTCGCTACATTCTCGCCTCCCCGAGAAGAAAATTGGAACAACAAGGAAAAGGGTGAGCTCAACTAGCCCAAGAAAAAGAACATTATGACTAAGATAACATAGAATAAATTATCGTTAGTCTTCAACAGGGAAAAATCTGATAGAATACAATAGACAACCAGTTTTAAATCAATCCTCGCAGCAGAAATAATAATTCATTAGAAGAGTTAAGTAGAGAATGCAAACTACTATCTTCTATATATGAATTTAAAAGTTCGTCGTCGATATTTTATCCCCTCGTAACATCAATCAATATATATATCTCGAATTAAATATTCATCTTTGCACTACATGTGCCAAAGATATTCACCAATTAATCATGTTCATCTAAACACTGCTCATCTTTGCACTACGGCCAAAGATATTCATCGAAATCATTAATCTTTGCACTACAGCCAAAGATATTCAATTATATCATCATTTAGACTGAGGAGGATGATGAAAAATATTTTAAATGAAACGAATCCAAAGAAACAAAAGAATAAATATTAAGGATTCAGTATTTAAATTATTTCATGTCGAAAAATACCTCATAAATAATCATAGTGGAGTAAAATTCAAGAATGATCAAAACATGGATACAATCAAAGCTAGTATCCATAATAGATATTTTGGAAGAAAATAAAAATTTAATTTTTCTCGTGAATAAAGGCCGTATTCGTGAATAAATAGTCAGATATCGTGAATAATTATGTCGTATACGTGAATAGTAACTCTCGACACCAAAAGATAGAAATTTCACAAAAACATCATCATGCTTCGTGAATAAGAGTACTGAATGAATAGAACTCGTGAGTAGTAACTCGTGAATAAGAACTCATGAATAGTAACTCATGAATAAGTAACTCATGAATAAGAACCCCGACATGAAAAAGTTCCAAATTTGATAAAAAGTTTCAACCAATATTTCAAAGATAATGATATCAAGAAATAATATCATTTGAGAAGAAAATAACATCCCTTACCTTAGCTTGTATAGTACTTCCGTTTGAATATTAGATATAGTAGGTCGAAAAGAACTCAAGACCGATAAAGAATACTCAAAGTACTAAAATACTCACAAATACGCTCGATATTATAGAGAGAGAAAGAGAGAGAAATCTTTAGTTTTTGGTGTGATTTTCAATTCTAACCTAAGCACCCTATTTATAGAAAAATGCTTAGAACACCAAAGCAGAAAATTTAATATAATATTAATATAATTATACAAATTTTCCTTAGCCCACCTTTTGGTCAAAAACACCAGCCACACATGTTAATGATGTCCAAGAAAATACAAAAAACATTTTTCTAACAAAAATAATTTAAACTCCAAAAATCAATTCACACCCGATATACCGAAACTTCAATAATTCACAATAAATAGCCCTTTTATCAGAAAATTCGAATCTCGCGAATTTTTATAGGAAATTCAATTCTCTACAACTTTTTAGAAGAAAGTGTTTCCAAATTCCAAATGAAATTGATCAAATCCACATACTTGACGATTTTTCAAAGTATAATCAAATTTCAGTCAAGAAATGAGGTCCACCGACACACAAAACATGTGTTAATCATTTAATGCAACAAAATACTCTTTCTCCTCATATACTCATATATCCCACATTCATTGTAAAAATATCATCACTATTCTATTATAATAATATAATAAAATATTATTTTATCAGAAAAGATAAAATATCAATTTTTAACAATTGTCACTTTAAAAAATTTCTCCATCTATATCTACATAAAATCAATATTTTCCTCATCATATAAATCAATAATTAATTATTCACAAATAATATTACAGAATCACAATATTGACAACCACGCAGCTTCCTGGAAGAGGGGCTTTCCAATAAGAATTTCTCCTTCTTGGTAGCAGATTAGGTGACCAAACCTCTCCTTGAGACGTAACTTTCTAGACATCGCCAATAATGTTATCTAATAATATTATTCGGATAATATAAATTATTGTCTGATAATGGAAAATATCGCAGAAGTAGTGACAATTATCAAAACAACAATAATATAAAATATCAACGCAAAGAATTATTGAATCAATAAAATCAAATAATCGAATAAAGAATTATCGTAACAATTATTAAGTAAGGCCTTCTTTACGTAAGAATCAATAATTGGTGCAATACCGCGTATCATCGTGAAATAAAGTGTATTATCGTGTTTTAACCACCGTGTATTCCAACAAGATAATTGAGAATAACAAGCTACTACTAGTTATTTATAAACAACTTATACTTGTCTTTTATTCATCCAATCGCTTTCACATGGGTCCACAAAGATCAAGTAAATGCAGCATTTAATATTCCCCGATAAAGATGAATATTCCACCGACCAAACGAATATTCCCCGACAAGAATAAATATTTTATAACCACTTGCTTATTTAAAATATTTGCGCATTTTACCCATAACTAACCACATTAATCAAATCAACCCCTTACTATTTCAAAATAATAAATAGAGAAAATTAAATCTTTATTTATAAAAAGTTGGGGCCTTACAGTATTTGTATTTAAACTCACAGTATATGTGTTGTCGTATTTTGCATGACAATTATATTGGTGAAGTTGTATTTGTTTTTATACCATGTATTTGGCGACTCAGAATGGGTGATGTATACCTATTTTGGGGGCGTCACACTGAGGACGGTCAAAGTCAACAGCAGGTCAACCTCAAAGATAACCCTGAGAAAAGATTGCTACGACTGTGCAAAAATCGGAGATAACCCCGGGAGGGGCAAAATGTTCATTTTGCCAACTCAACTTCAACTCAAATTAAATACACTCATTTTAACTCAAATTTCTTTAAAAGAAGTCCCACAATAACCATATCTTAATTTTCGAGCGCAAACTACGCAAAACGGCTCAACGGACTGCTTGACGAAAACCCGAAAATACCATTTTACACATCTTCCTAGATTCAAAAATGGCAAATCCTATGTCATTGGATAGCCCTCAGAATGAGCTTTTCGGAATGGTATGGCACGCTTCCATCGGACTCCCGGATTGAAAGTTATGAAGGTTTAAGCGAACAGTGCATTGTCCGAGTGCACGTATTTCGAGACAACAGGACCCACATTTCCCGGGGCACCCCGGGCAACTGCAGGTACACCTGCGGCTCCCCCTGATAAGTAGGTTTTATACATACTTATCCGGTATCTATAACTTGAATTAGTTGCTTTTATTCATGTGTCTTAGTTAATTTTCATGCATTTTGTGTTTGTTTTGTAGGTTATACATTTGGAAGCGGTGTGAGTGACTATTGGGAAGGAAAAGCAAGGAAAATACAAAGAAAAGCAATCCGGATATTGTTTGTGCTTTCATGTTCATTTCATGTTCTTGGCTTGGAGCTTGGACTATATTGTAGAGCATTTTCTTAGCTTTTCGGAACATCTTGAATCATTCAAATCGGAGTTCGGATGAAAGAGTTATGACATTTCTACCGACGGATGTTGAACTTCACCGTTTTGGGTGGTTATTTGCATAGCAGTCACTTCCAGTCCAATTTCGACCATCATGAGTTTGTTATTTCTGAAAGCTCAAAGAATGAAAGTTGTAGATCTAGTCTATAGCTTCGATTTGATAGGTTTCGGTCCCCATAACTCCTCTCGGTGTAAACGTTATGGCAGTTTTAGCAAAGGAGGTTCCAGCAGAAAATCAATTGGCGTGTTTGTACCAGTGGTCCGAACGTTTTTAGAACGTTTTTGTGCCTTAGGACCCAATCCGGGCTGGGGTCCTGGCGTTTAGTAGCCACTACCCACCGGGGGGCTGGGTTTTTGTAAGGAAAAGGCCAAATGGGATGGCCTATGCGAAAAAGAGTAGATTTTGTCCGAATTTGAGTCCGAAAAGGATTGTTTTCGAGTTGTTTGATTCAAGGACTTCCAAGAGGACTAAAAGACATGTACAAAGGCTTATAAAAGGAGGGGAATAACACAGATTAGAGGAGATTATTAGGAGGTTAGAGAGCATTCTATTAAATTAGATTAGAGTAAATTAGAGAAAAACACTAGTTCTAATGAGATTTGGAGATTGAAGCAACTTGGAGACCATTAACGATTCAAAGGAGGAGCAAGGAGGGGGCATCAAGTCTACAGACAATAGATTATTTCTTCTCATCTTCTTCTATCTTTATCTTTTAATGATTATTCAATTGTGGATTCTTAGTTTTAATTCAATGAACTAATTCTTTGTTTGAGATTACAATGGATCTTATTGTGTAGTTTATTTTTAATATGCTTCGTTATCAATTATTATGTTCTATTGTGAGAATTGTCTATTGTGGTTTGGACTTAATTGTTTAATTGACTGGCCATCAATTACCGTGATAATCTATATGAACTCGAGAGATGAAGTATTGATTTAGATCTAATCATGATAGCATGTGTTCAGGATTTTGTTAGTAGCTTAAACTTGATGAGTGTTAAGGTAGAGATATGTTTGACGCCATATGTAATCTTATAGAGAACTTGTTCTTCAATCTTTTTCAATTGTAATTCACATAGAGATATAGTGGGTTAGTTGATTAAGGTGTTTAACGGATTTCTATCTTAATTGTGGATTGACGTTAATACGGTATTAGTGCATCGAGAGGTGGTTAATACTACTTTCGTGTTCTTGATTAACAATTCGGGATAGAGAATAATTGATGAGAAGTGTGTTAACTTAAATGAGTAATAAGTGAAGTTGTGATCTTAAATCTCCATAGTCTTAATTTAATTAGTGGAAGTTAATAGTAGTTTAATTTATTTAATTTTCATTTCATTCGTTTAAATAAGATTGAGTTGGTTACGGGTTAGTACTTGGTGATTTTTATTAACTAATTCTCTGTGGGAACGATACTCAACTTATCACTTTATTACTTGTTGACCACGTATACTTGCGTGTTGTGCGTATATAGATTTTACCCAACAAGTTTTTTGGCGCCGTTGCCGGGGATATAATGTTGAAGAGCATAGCAAACATAGAGGAGATGAGGATTAACCAAGAGTTGTCAACCCAAAATTTTAATAATCGGATGGAGCAACTCGTCACTACCTCAACCAATGGTCTTCAATACATGGCTTCTGAGACTGAGGCAGATAATTCAAGGTTGGAGGAATTGTTGTCCGAGTCAATAGCATCAATTGAGGAGAGGATGATTAATCAAGCGCGGTCACTTCAGAATCAAGAGATATCAATTCAAAATATGCAGAACCAGGTGGATCAAATGCTCAAAGCCTTGAACAACTGTCCTCAAAATAATTGGTGTTACGACGAGGATTCCGAGATTGATGAAGTGCCCGAGCCAAATCTACAACTGGATGAGACACGAGATGTTGAAAAAGAGGAGAAAAGTGGGGATAATGAAAATAAGGTCGGTGAAGAACTAACTATGAGTACCAATGAGGATGAGACGATGTTATTAGTGCCCTAAGTTCCTTCTCCGCCAAAGATCAAGGGTCCAGTTAGATTTGCAAAACTGTGCCCCCTTGGTAGTCATGTCGTCGGCGAAGCTTTTGTTGACATAAGAGTGAGTACAATTTTCAATCCATGGTGGAAAGAGAAAGAGAAGATAGACGAAGAGCACATTGTGTGTGACAAGCTTCCATGCCCCAAAGTGATCACATACACAATGGAGAAAACACCTAGCTGTGGGGAGTTCTTGGTTGAGATCATACCAAACCAGAGCATGCTAGGTGACTTGAATACAATGGCTATTACAAATGGGAACCTACCAAAAGTTATATTATTTCTGATGGATGGAGGGTTCCTCAACTTTTGAAGAGGAATTGGATAGCATTGACCAAACAAAGTCAGGTTGAAAGACTATAAATCAAGCACTGACTGGGAGGCAACCCAGGAATTTTTTATATTTATATGCTTTACTAGTTTATTTAGTAGATAGGAATTAAGTTGCTTATTAAGTTCTCTTATAATCTAATCCATGTTTTCTCTCTTCATTGTAGGTATTGGAGGTCCAATGGATAGAAAAATGATCGTCGCAGCCATCGCCACCATCAACTCACGCTTAGCTGATTCTAGGGAAGTTCTCTTCTACTTACCGCTATATTCTTACAATGAGGACATTGTAATTGCTAAGTTTAGGGGAGTTTTGTTTAGTTCATTATCGCATATTTAGTTTATGTTATGCTATTTTACATATGTTGTTAATTTAGTTTAGGTTCATTATTAAAAAAAATGAAAAAAAATTCAAAAATTCAAAAATAATAGTTAGTTACTATGTATATCTTGCATGAGTCCAGCTGTTCGATATTTACAGTTTATTTTGGCCAATGATGAGATTGGGATTGAGTAGACAAGTATAGTATTGACTATTAGAGCTTTGATGTGATTTCTTGTTATGAATTGAGTCTTTTTCTGTTTGAAACTGGTATAATAAGGATAGCACAATAAAAACAATTTGTTGACTGATTAAGTTTAAATTGATACATAGTGGACTTCTTAAGGATAATACTAGTTTGGATGAATGAAAGACATGAATAGGCAGTGATGACTAAAGTTCGATAAAAACTTAAGTTTGGGGGAAAAATTTGGGATATATAAGCTTTAAAAAAAAAGAAAAAAAAATGTTGAAAAATATATATATATATATATATATCGTGGCTAGTTTTGTTTCGGGGCCTTTGTTACTTGAGCAAAATCGCGCTCAAGGGGTATCTTAAAACCTAAATACCTCTAAGATCTTATATGGTCCGGGAGTCGCTGGTCGAAAGCTTCGCTAAGGATAAAGACTTATTAGCCTAATGGAATGAGATATCGCACGGACCATGGTTAAAAAGTAAAAAAAAACAATAAAACGAAAAGAGCAAAAGCCCCGTAATGAAAAGTAAAGCATAAGTATCCTGGATTGGATTCTTGAACTCGTGGATGTTCGACTTTAGTTGGATCTAGCTTGTTCGTGAATTTTGTGAGTTTTCACCGTATTTATGCCTTTAAAGAGACCTATTATGTGTTAAATTTAATTTCATATCAATTAGCATGGTTGTTGAGCACACACGCACTATATCAGTGATAACAATTTAAGATTTGATGATTGACTAGGAAATTATTGATTGGTTTTGATATGATGTATTATCATGTTTACTTGATTTCTCTAAGGTCGAGTGAATAGATTTGATTCTATCAATACTGCTGGATTCGTAGGCATATAGATTAGTTGCATTTCATTCCATTGCATTGCATTGCATTTTTGTTTTGTTTTTACTTGAGGACAAACAAAGGTTTAAGTTTGGGGGTATTTGATAAGTAGGTTTTATACCTACTTATCCGGTATCTATAACTTGAATTAGTTGCTTTTATTCATGTGTCTTAGTTACTTTTCATGCATTTTGTGTTCGTTTTGTAGGTTATACGTTTGGAAGCGGTGTGAGCGACTATTGGGAAGGAAAAGTAAGAAAAATACAAAGAAAAGCAATCCGGATATTGTTCGTGCTTTCATGTTCATTTCATGTTCTTGGCTTGGAGCTTGGACTATATTGTAGAGCGTTTTCTTAGCTTTCCGGAACATCTTGAATCATTCAAATCGGAGTTCGGATGAAAGAGTTATGACATTTCTACCGACGGACGTTGAACTTCACCGTTTTGGGTGGTTATTTGCATAGCAGTCACTTCCACTCCAATTTCGACCATCATGAGTTTGTTATTTCTGAAAGATCAAAGAATGAAAGTAGTAGATCTAGTCGATAGCTTCGATTTGATAGGTTGCGGGCCCCGTAACTCCTCTCGGTGTAAACGTTATGGCAGTTTTAGCAAAGGAGGTTCCAGCAGAAAATCAATTGGCAGTTTAGTACCTAGCCGGGGCTGGACGTTTTTGTGCCTTAGGACCACAAGCGTTTTAGCAGATCCACTACCCGGTAGGGGCTGGGTTTTACAAGGGAAAGGCCAAATGGGGATGGCCTATCTGAAAAAGAGAGTAGATTTTGTCCGAATTTGAGTCCTAAAAGGATTGTTTTCGAGTCATTGATTCAAGGACTTCCAAGAAGACTAAAAGACATGTACAAAGGCTTATAAAAGGAGGGAATAACACGATTAGAGGAGATTATTAGAGATTAGAGAGCATTCTATTAAATTAGATTAGAGTAAATTAGAGAAAACACTAGTTCTAATGAGATTTGAGATTGAAGCAACTTGGAGACCATTGAAGATTCAAAGAAGGAGCAAGGAGGGGGCGCCAAGTCTCATGCATAATAGATTATTTCTTCTCATCTTCTTCTATCTTTATCTTTTAATGATTATTCAATTGTGGATTCTTAGTTTTAATTCAATGAACTAATTCTTTGTTTGAGATTACAATGGATCTTATTGTGTAGTTTATTTTAATATGCTTCGTTATCAATTATTATGTTAAATTGTGAGAATTGTCTATTGTGGTTTGGACTTAATTGTTTAATTGACTGGCCATCAATTACCGTGATAATCTATATGAACTCGAGAGATGAAGTATTGATTTAGATCTAATCATGATAGCATGTGTTCAGGATTTTGTTAGTAGCTTAAACTTGATGAGTGTTAAGGTAGAGATATGTTTGACGCCATATGTAATCTTATAGAGAACTTGTTCTTCAATCTTTTTCAATTGTAATTCACATAGAGATATAGTGGGTTAGTTCATTAAGGTGTTTAACGGATTTCTATCTTAATTGTGGATTGACGTTAATACTGATATTAGTGCATCGAGAGTGGTTAATACTACTTTCATGTTCTTGATTAACAATTCGGGATAGAGAATAATTGATGAGAAGTGTGTTAACTTAAATGAGCAATAAGTGAAGTTGTGATCTTAAATCTCCATAGTCTTAATTTAATTAGTGGAAGTTAATAGTAGTTTAATTTATTTAATTTGCTTTTCATTCGTTTAAATAAGATTGAGTTGGTTAAGGGTTAGTACTTGGTGATTTTTATTAACTAATTCTCTCTGGGAACGATACTCAACACCCCCCCTTTATAAATAGAGGGCTTGGGGTGGCCATTTTGTAAGAGAAAAAGGCGAGGAAGCCCTGTCCAATTTGCTCTGTACACACTATAAATAGAGTACTTTCTCATTTCAAACACTTGTGAGCTTATATTTGATTACTTTTTACTAGTGGGAACCGAGTGTTCATCCATTTAAAACTATTGAAGTCTTCTTTGGCAGTCCACTGTAAGCCTTCTTACATTACTTTAATCCATTTCTACACTTTTTGCACACACCATTATTCACGTTGAGAGTCGTGTAGCGTGTGTATGCCCGGACTTCGATTCGTGGCTTTTTATTTCTTTTGTATATATATATATATATAAACTATTATCAAACTCTGTTCGGTGAGCCTGGATTTATATCCGGAGCGTTTATTGCTTTTATATATATATATATACTTATATATAAACTGTTATCGAACTCTGTTTGGTGAGCCTGGATTTATATCCGAAGCATTTATTACTTATATATATAAACTGTTATCGAACTTTGTTCTAAGTGATCCCAATTTTATATCTGAGCGCTTTACTTTTTTATATATATATATATATATATATATATATATATATATATATATATATTATTGCCATCAAACTCGCTTTGATTGAGCCCTAATATAATATCTTGTATGTTTATAACTTATATATATATATATATATATATATATATATATATATATATTCTGTCAGCCCGGAGTTTACTTCGTGGCCTTTTCTTTTTTATTTACATTTCGTCCCTTTGGAGTTTACTTCATGGCGGTTGATCGCTTCTATATATATATTTACAGCCTTTTTATATATTTACATTTCACATGCCCACAGAGTTTACTTCACATGGCGGTTGATCGCCTATATATATATATATATATATATATATATATATTTATAACTTTTATATATTTACATTTCCAATCCCCACTGAGTTTACTTACGTGGGGTTGATCGCTTATATATATATATATATATATATATATATATATATATATATATATATATATATATATTTACTGACTTTATATATATATAACTCGTTTACAACTTTCATACAAACTGCAACATCATGTGAGCTTAGGAATCATGTGATCACAGATTCGGTCTACTGAATCTAGATTCGGTTCCCGTGATGGACATTTTTAGATGTACATGGCTTGTAAATTATTCACGGTGTTTGAATTTCCTTAGACGGCTCTCATGCCCACAAGGAATTCGTTACTGCTTTTTATCTTATTTTCTCGAAGATGCTTCACATCTCGAAAAAAAAATCAATCCAGCCGAACCCACAATAAAATGGAAGTATCAAAGGCCTCAATTACTATTGAGCATAAAGGTTTGAAAAAACCTCTTTTACAAAACATCATTGCTATCTCTTGTTAAAACTGAACTTTTATACAAAATTCAAACCCTTTGTATATAGGTGCAAACGAGGTATAGCACTACATCCAGATAATTGCACATTGACCCACACACACACACACACATTCAGATAATAGTTTAATTGAAAAGCGCCACACCGTAGTAACACCTGGATGTTATGGGTGCCTAACACCTTCCCTCCACATAATCAAGTCCCTGCACCCTAACGAATCTCTTTTTTCACGTAAAAGTTAAGCGATGTCACATCACTAGGTCAATGTACAAACTTTTCTCTCATTGAGTTGGTGCAACCATTTAAAAATACCAATCGGCGACTCTTACAGTCCAATCGTCGATATATACATGTCGGACCTTTTCACAACTTTTTTTTTCAAACAAATCTCACCTAACACGAGAACACCAAAAGACAAGAACAGAAAAGGGACAAATAAAAATCCCGACGTCGACAGGTGGAGACTCTACTGGGGACATCCAGTAAGAGGGCTTAAGCCACTGTTACAAACTTTTCAAAACCCTTATCTGCTTGTATGTGGATGTTGCATTTATATTTGAATGAATGTGTACGAATGCATTTACTTATTGCACTTAGTGCTTCGCACCATATCTGTTTGTGATATTAGTGCTTCACATATGTCATAATTTCCATACGGTGAGACACGTTGTATGTGAATGTATGTTGTATGGTCTCTCCACCAGGAGGTTATCCTGTCAGTGTTTGATTACTGGACTTGTAGGGAGACTAATTCCAACGGGGCTGAGGAAATGCACCACCCAAATTTGCTCCAGTTGAAAGACCGGATTAACTTCCCGTCAAGTAAATTTTGATGATTTAGGAACCTTCATGCCGAAAAACTGCGAGAGTAACCTAAGATAAGTCAGCCTCTGATAAACCAAACACGGAGGGAAGTCTCTTCATACTTTCCCATTTCAATTACTTGTAAATTCATTTCAATGTCAATCATAATGTAATGGAAAATATAAAGGAATATGTGTACATGCATTCCCTTTCATATCAAAACCTGTCATGCTATATTGTCATTAAAACAACTAACATCCATTTTACAGGGTAATACTCCTAAACGGACACATTACATAGCATGTAAGATTTCTACAGACTAAACTACATAAGTCTTTTTGTAGGGAAACAATTGGTCATGTTACCCGATCAAAGTCTAAAAAGGCAATAAGCCTATAGCCAAGCATGGCTACATTTGGCCAGTCTAATCCTACTCCTGTCTCTCTCAAGGAGTTCAAAGGATTAAGCAATCAAATTACAAAGTTGGATGTTCTGCTCAAAGAACTACACAAGTCCACTCAGGGTCCACAAATACCCATCCACATAGAATCCTCTCGCATTTGGAGGAACCTGAGGTGCTGACAAAGAAGTTCCAAGACCTTTAGTATCGATCGATAAGACTAACAAAACCCCTGAAATCACCCCTCTTAAAGAAGAGCATACGCCAGTTCCTTCATCTTCAAGGCGATTGCCCAAATCTACAGAAGCTGAATCTATACAGACTTCAGTAAAGGTTCCTGCCCGTGTGGTAGCTATGTTATTTCCTAAGCCGATACCGGTCAAAGGAAAGGAAGTCTTGATACCAGATCCGGAGGCAAAGGAAAAGGATCGGAGGCGTAAGCAGGACATTGCCAAGCGCTTATCAAACATACGTATCATAGTCCATACGAAGGATACAAATAGAGACATCCCAGATGATGATTGTCCAGACATCATGGTCATCATTCGGAAGAAGGAGGACGATAACAACCCCTTTATCATAGCCATCCACCAGGACTTCACCCTTGGCAATTGGAGCAGAACTCCTTGCATTTGTCGATGAGGGTAAAAAGGGCAGAAACTCCCTCTGCCCTGTAGATAGAAATATTTGCTTACTTTTTCTGTACAATATTAGCGGTTATTTTTGTCATTACATGCTAACACTTTGTATGATTAAACAATTTCATGTATTAAATGAAAACATTTTTGTTCTAGGACTCTAAAGTTAGATGATGAGGCGCCTATTCTCCATAAGGACTGTAACTTTGATGCAAAGTTGGACTCAGACTTGATGGAAATACAAGAGGACTATGAGATACCTCAGGAGATCAAAGAATGGGTCGAAGACAAACCCAAGCCTAATCTTGATCAAACCACCTCTTTTAACCTCGGAACCTCAGAAAACCCCACAAATCCAGATTGGTACAGACCTCACTCCAAATCAAAGGAATGACATGGTTACTCTATTGACCCAATTCCAGGATGTGTTTGCATGGTCTCATGAAGACATGGTTGGTTTGTCCACTGACATTGTCATTCATCGCCTCCCTATCAAAGAGGGATTCAAGCCAGTCAGGCAAAAGCTCAGGCGATTAAAACCTGAGTGGAGTTTAAAAGTTAAAGAAGAAATTGTGAAATAATTTCAAGCCTGCGTTATCATGGTGTTAACATACCCTGAATGTCTATCTAACATAGTCCCCATGCCTAAATCGGAGGAAAGGTGCGAGTTTACGTGGATTACAGGGATCTGAATAAAGCTTGCCTCAAGGATAGCTTTCCTGTGCCATTCATCCACATACTCATTGACAATATAACTCAATATGACATGTACTCATTTGCTGATTGTTTTGTGGGGTACCATCAAATCATGGTTGCTGAAGTGGATCGTGAGAAAACTGCATTCATCACTCTTTGGGGAACCTTTTGCTACAGACGGTTCTCATTCGGCCTCATTAATGCCGGAGCTACCTACCAGCGAGCCATAATAGCTCTTTTCCATGACTTAATGCATAAGGAGATAGAGATTTATTTGGATGACATCATTGTCAAGTCCCGAAGGGAGGAAGACCTCCTAGACCATCTCAGAAAGCTTTTCAATAGGTTGCGTAAGTACAACTTGAAGTTGAATCCAACCAAGTGCGCCTTTGGCATTAAATCAGGCAAGTTTCTAGGATTCCTAGTCAGCCACAAAGGGATTGAACTGGATCCCACCAAAATCTAGGCCATCACGGAAATGCCCATTCCTCAGACAGAGAAGGAAATACGGGGATTTTTGGGAAAGATCAACTTCATCAGCCGATTCATTTCCCAACTCACAGCAATCTGTGAGCATATTTTCAAGTTGTTAAGGAAGAACTCCTCCATGAAATGGAATGGTGCCTTCCTTACAATCAAAGAGCAGCTAGTCAAAGCTCCTGTTTTGGTACCACCCAGGGATAATGTTCCCCTGTTCATGTACTTGTCCATCAATGACAATGGCATGGGCTATATGCTGGGACAGAAAGATGATAGAGGCCAAGAACGAGCTATCTACTACCTCAGCAAGAGATTCAGCAGCAGTGAACACAAGTGCACTCCGATTGAGAAAACTTGGTGTGCTTTAGCATGGGCTTCCATGAGGTTACATCATTACCTCCATGGTCACACAACCCACCTCATATCCCGTGTGGATCCTCTCAAATACATGTTCAGCAAACCCATGTTGAATTGCCGACTGTCCAGATGGCAGTTGATCCTACAATAATTTGACATTGTCTACGTGAAGCAAATGTCCATCGAAGGTCAAGGAATTGTGGATCAACTGGCCGCCGCACCTTCAGAGGATTTCAAACCCTTGGAAACATACTTCCCTGATGAAGGGTAATGATGATTCAAAGAACACCACAAGACGATACACACCAATCATGGAAGATGTATTTTGATGGAGCTGTAAACATGGAAGGTTCTAGGGCTGGAGCAGTTCTAGTATCCGATTCACGGGAGCGAAGATCCGTCGTAGTTAAATTGCGGTTTGCAACACCAACAATACAAACAGTGTGAAGGTCAGATATCATGGGGCTAAAACTTGCTCAATCAGTGGGCATCAGACGGTTAACTCTCTTTGGAGATTCAGAGTTTGTAATCAAATAAACCACATGAATCTATCACACCAAAGGTCTACACTTGCTGCCTTACCATCGGCAAGTTCTATAGATGGCCTCGGAGTTTGAAGAAATATCCTTCATCCACATTCCTCGGAATAGGAATGACTTTGCGGATGCGCTAGCAACCTTGGCCTCCTTGATCAACATACTTGACAAGGAAAACATGCCAATCATCACATTTACCCGACAAAAGGCTCCAGCCTATGGGAATGACATTGGAGAAGTATCAGATGAGCTACCTCCCATCCACCACCCTTGGTATCAGCATATCAAGGAGTATCTGCAAGATGGATCTACACCCGCTAAGGCGAGCCCGATTGAAAGAAGGCGGATCCATCGACTGGCTATAACGTTCTACCTGAGTGGAGATGCACTCTACAAAAGAGATGCAGGACTAGGTCTCCTCAGATGTCTAGACAAAGACCAAACTCAGAGGCTCATGGATGAAATCCATGGTGGAGTATGTGGCCCACAAATGAGCGGCCCTCTACTTGTAAAGAAGATCCTCAGAACAGGGCATTACTGGCTCTCTCTCAAAGCTAACTGTAAGGATCACATTAAGAGATGTTATCAGTGCCTAATTCATGGGAATACTATCCACGCCCCTCCGAGGGAGCTCCACAATATGAGTTCGCCTTGGCCCTTCTTAATGTGGGGAATGGACATGATCGGGCCCATCGAGCTCAAAGCTAGTAATGGGAATCAGTTTATCCTCACCATGATCGACTACTTCACCAAATGGGTAGAAGAAGCCTCCTTCCCTAGGGTTACCAAAGAAGTCATCATTGCTTTCATCAGAAACAATGTCATTTGTCGATATGGACAACCAGAGGTAATTGTATCAGACTATCCTAAGAACCTCAACAACAAAATGATGGAGGAATTGTGCAGTAAATTCCACATCAAACACCTCAACTCCGTCATCTACCGTCCAAAGATGAATGATGTTGTTGAAGCGACTAACAAAAACATCAAGAAAATCATGCAAAAGATGTCCGCCAACCACAAAGGATGGCCTGACTTATTGCCTCTGACTCTGTTAGCCTACAGAACATCCATGTACACTTCCACTGGGGCAACTCCCTACGCATTAACCTATGGGACGGAAGTAGTGCTCCCTATAGAAGTGGAAATAAAATCCCTCAAAGTATTGATAGACGCTCAGCTGGATGAAGACCAATGGTTACAAGATAGGTATCACCAATTATCTCTAATAGACGAAAGGCGAGTCGTTGCCATCTTCCGTGGTCAATATATCAATAAAGGATTGCCAGATCCTACAACAAAAAAGTCCAGCTACGATAATTCAAACAACATGACCTAGTCTTAAAGAAGGTTCTTGACAACCAAGATCAGTCCAAGGGAAAATTCACCCCAAAATGGGAAGGTCCGTTTGTTGTCAAGAAGGTATTGATATGAGGAGCTCTCAGATTACAGGAAATGGATGGCGATGAATTTCCACAACTCATCAACTCGGACACCGTAAAATGGTACTATGTCTAAAGTTACCAAAGAAACCAAAGATCCTCGGTTTGGATCATCGAGATCCCCTACCGCCTTCGTGTTTTCTAAACCTTTCTCATTATATACAACCTTTCTTCACATCTGTTTGCCCCATCAAGGATAAACACACCTTCTAACCAGCAGCCTGGTTTTGGATCATCAGATCCATCCCTCACCTCAGGTTACCCCACCAGGGATTAAACCTTTCACACCTTCAGTTTATCCCACCAGGGATTAAACCTTTCACACCTTCAGTTTATCCCGCCAGGGATAAAACCTTTTACACTTCCAGTTTGTCCTGTACATGGGATCAAACTTTTCATCTGCAGTCTGTCCTATATAAGGGGCTAACTACGCAGACCTGATCTCCCCAATACACTGGAGTACGTAGGCAGCCATTTTTATGGTTCGGTCTCACCACAAAAAAAACAAAAACAAACACACTCCTATATATAACCACATACAAAAACCAGTCCCAAGACACAAAAGGGTAGGGAATACACACATATCAACGATCCATTCTAAAAAATCCATAGACATCTCAATTTCCATCCATCAAGGAGGAGTTCAAAATACATCAAGATCACAAGCCCTGGAAGACAGGAAACTATCAAGCAAGTAACAAGGCATAACTAAAAGGGAAGTGAATCAAAATATATTTCCCTGCCATATATAATACGGTTGGATATATACAATGTGTCATGTACATGACAAAAATAGTTAAGCTAGTCTATACAGGAAAATCAAAGCCAATCTACAAACTAGTGGATAAGCGAGCCATCAAATCTAACGTGGCATCCCTCTCAAAAGAAGGAGGTAACGCTGTGATCTCCTTCCCAAGGGTCTCTACACGAGCCATAGACTCTCTGACCAATCGCATGCGATATCTCGGCAGCGAGATATAGCGTTATCCCGCCAAAGAATGAATGATCCCTATGAGTTAGAGCATCATCTCTCTAACAGAGCGACATCTCTACCAAAAAGAGCTATCAACATCAAAGCCCAAATCCACTGCCTGTTTACCATATGGTACAGAGGTAAAAGCCTCTCGCGATCTCGACATCTTATCAGCCTATTTGTAAAACCAACTACCCCAGACAACAAGCCAGGCTCGGGCAATTTCAAAATTGGCGACAACCAGATATTGGGTCCCTTACAACTAGATTGGGGAAATCTCAGAAACAGCGACAACTCAACACTGGGGCATTTATCAACCATCTTAAAGTGGAAAATGCACCAGTCATCACCATCAGCATGGTCCATCATCATCTCAATGGCGATTCAGATATTATTCACTCGCAATTTGGTCAACAAAGAGAGTTTCTCATATGAATCCCCTTTAAAAACAGGCGAAAGAACTGGGGCATTTTTCCTATTTTAGGAAAGGAAAGGAGTTTAAGGCGAGATCAAGCCTCTCATCAAAAGAAAGGGGAGAACTCCTGAAAGAAATTGTGGCGACATAAGCTTTCCTCTACAGAAGAAGGGGAAAATTCTCAAAGAAAGTCTTAACTCAAAAGTAGAAGTCATATGACAAAAGGGCTAGCGAATGAAATCCTCATCATGCCAACCGACGTCGAGTCCTCACAAGTCGAGGCCTCTACATCGAAGTTCAAATATTGGCGTACGAAAGAACGAAATTGCGCACCCTCGTGGGGATGTTAGCGATATTCATGTCATCGATTCAAATTGGTTGCGAATCAAACGCTCAAGGAAATGGGGCACAAGCACCCAGCAGCGAAAAAGAAACTCCAAATAACTGGTAAAGGTAAAGCGATTTACGATGTGCGATGTGCGATATGCTGAAATCACGATGTCGTCGAGGAGTTGCGCGATCGCGAAAAGCCCAAAAAGCGTCAGTGCGCGAAATACGATGTGAAATTTGCGAACTGCGATTTGCGAAAACATTTTAACATTCATCATAACATTCATTACATTGTGATTTGCATCATTAAGAATACCTTGTCATATTTCAAGTATCTAGTAATATTTATCATGTCCATTCCATTGCATTACATGAACATGATAAAGAGGGGCGTCTGTTGACATTGAAAATTTTGTTTTCCCGTTACTAACTATGCAGGAGGACAAAAGCGACTTTTTTATACTCCAGAGATAAACTTGGAGGACCACAACATCAAGTCTAACCCCGAAAATAGCCCCGGGAGATCCAGTTTTCAACCCCGGAGATAACCCCGGGGGATCAAGTTCAAAGCCTAGAAATAACCCCAGGAGGTCAAGACAACCTCATAGATAACCCTGAGGATGGTCAAAGTCAACAACAGGTCAACCTCATAGATAACCCTGAGAAAAGACTGCTACAACTCTGTGAAAACTGGAGATAACCCTGGGAGGGGCAAAATGGTCATTTTGCCAACTCAACTTCAACTCAAATCAAATACACTCATTTCAACTCAAATTTCTTCAAAAGAAGTCCCACAAGAACCATATCTTAACTTCCGAGCGCAAACTACGCAAAACGGCTCAACGGATTGCTTGACGGAAACTCGGAAATGCCATTTTGGTCATGGACCCATCTTCCTAGATTCCAAAAAGGGCAAATCCTATGTCATTGCATAGCCCTCAGAAAGAGCTTTCTGGAATGGTATGGCACACTTCCATTGGACTCCCGGATTGAAAGTTATGAAGGTTCGAGCGAACATCGCGTTGTCCGAGTGCACGTACTTTGAGATGACGTGACCCACATTTCCCGAGGCAGCTGCTACTACTGCAGGTACACTTGCGGCTCCCCCCCTCTATAAATAGAGGGCTTGGGCACTACAAGAAAAGGCCTAATAATGATCAAACTTATCGTCATCGTGCATTCGGTCCACTATCGATCATCTGCGATCGATCGGGCGGCGTTGATAAAGCGTCGCGTATAAATCTGTCGCTAGAATGCACATCAGCGACCACTATTAGCGACCGACCTATCTGCAACCAATATTAGCGACCAAAATCGTCATTTCGGTCACTAAGATGAGTCAGCATGGTTCAGGGCCACATGTTGACGTGGGCCACGTGGCGGCGTCATGCATATAAGCGATCATGACGCGCGGTCGCTCATTATACTATCGATGACCGCATGTGGTCGCTAATACTTATCAATGTCGCATGCATGATCATGATGTAAAAAACCTAGAAAACATATTTTTCCTTTTTTGCAGAATTCCCAAAAAACTGTATAAACCTGTTTTGTACGTGCTTTATCCCAACACTTATAAACATGCACAACAATATAACATCCATCGTCCATATACCAACACATACACTAAACTAGTATATAAACTATATAAACCTTTAAAAACCAATATGAATTGAATAAATATAAACAAATCTAATGTTTAAGTAACATACAGACATCCAAAGAATGAATATAAAAATAAAAGATTCTTAAAAAACTACAACCAAATCAGTCGTCAAACATCATTGTTCAAATTAGTTTCTGCTTGATCTTGATCACCCTCTAATTAACAAAATAATAAAATAAGTTACATATATATTGATACTGGTGTTACGATAATATACAATTGTTTTTAAACACAACAATATATATATAAGTCACTACTTTGATTGTAATAAATAAGATTGATTACCTCGTCGCCATCCCCATGTCAGGTCTGCTATTCTTCTTCACATCGCATCATCCTAACTCATCGGGACTCAGAGCCGCCAGATGATGCACTTTAGTATCTTTAGAAGATCGCAATCTCGACTTATAGCTCTCACACAGTCAGCAGGAGTATGAATAGCTGGATGACTCGATGACTGTGAAGCAGAGCTGCTTGAGCCACTGAAGGATGGGCGTCGTCGTTGTCCTTGTCCTTTAATGTAGTTCTTCTTCACAACAGACGCCCTCTCCCACAACTCTTGATTAATTGGTGGACGTGGAGTGCCTTCAAGATAGCACTCATTCAATAAACGCTTATAAGTATACTGTCATCATGTTAATAATTAAATAGTTAAAAATAAATTCCGTAAGCATTGATAAATAAGATAAAGTTGTTAAAACTTATTACCGCTATCTGGATAGCATCGAGCGGAACATCACGGTTGTTACGTACATCCAAACCCGATGGATAGGCTGACCTTGAGACTGAGACTCCTATACAAAAAATATTCCAATATTACTAAGTAAATGTGATATATATTCTACAATTTATGATTGTAAACATATTAAATATAATATCCCGAGTATTTATGATAACGATCCTTAGAGAAGGAAATGAATGGGTTAAAGAATATATAATACTCAAAATATAATTGAGTTCAAGTAAAAGTTATGAAATAAAACCTAGAATTTGTTGAGGTAATGAATGTAATAGGAAATATAAAACCTATATTAAAGTAATGTATTGAAGATATTCAACGATAAATTTTGAAAAGTGATTTTGTGAAAACCGAGTAAGGGAGGTTTCGTTGATTCCGAGGACGGAATCCTTATAAGGGGGGAAGGATGTGACAACCCAAATTTTTATAAGTTATTAAAATAGGAATTTAATAATTAAAATTCTTATTACGAGATGTTTTGAGTTTGAGTATGTACATGTATGTGCTGTATATTTTGAAATATGTGATCTGGTGTGAAGAGAAATATATATTCATATATTGGAAAAGTGAGGTTTAATAGTACCCTGCGTTATTTGTTTAAGCTGTATTTTAGATTCTGGGGACAGAATCTTTGTAAGGAGGAAAGAATGTGACAATCCAAGATTTTAGTAATTGTTATTTAAAATATTTATTAAATGAAATAAATATTTTATTGATGTGGTTATTATTAGTAAATATTTATGACTAGATAATATTCTAAATTAAATTAATTTATAATTTAGAGAGTTGTAATATAACATGAGATGTTATATGGTTGTTTTAATTTAATAATTTAAGATGGTATGATAAGTTATTAAATAAAAATTATAATGAGATTATAATTTTGTGATATTTGTTTAAGTGAAATATTTATTTTAAATATAAGTATGTGTAATTAATTTATTTGATTATTATTGGATATGGAAATCTAAATAAATAATATGTGATTATAAATTATAAACTAAATTATTTATTAAAATAAATTAATAGAGTTTACTTTAGTTTTTGCCAAACAAGGCTTAAAATATTAAGTCTTTAATATTTAAAGGGTTTTTGCCAAACAAAGCCTTATGACTTTTGGATTTTTTTTAATTTTTGAATTTGTAAATAATATAAATAAAATAAAATAAATAAAAAGTATAGTATATTTATAATATATACGGTTATTTTGTAACTAATACAACAATACGTATGCGTATTATTATTAGTATCAATTTGGTTTTACGCATAACCTTAGTGCTATGCCTTAGAAAAATTCTGAGAATTCAGAGAGAGCTTGACAGAGAACTTGAAAGATTGAGAGAAAATCTGAGCAACTTCAGTGTTTAACAAAGAGGATTTCCAAGCTATTTGAAGGTATTTCTTAACACCTTGATATTATATATATATATATATGCATATATGGGGTTTTACGACATAAAATCTCATGTTCTATGAATCCAAATTGTTGAATTGTTGATATATATAACTGGTAATTGTGAGTATATGTGTTTATGATGATTAGAGTTTGTGTTTAAGCAAGAATTGTATGCTAATTTCGTTTAAAAGTAGATAACAAATAATGACAGTGTATGTTTTCTCATACGTCTTGTGAAAGTACCAATGGTAGTGGTCAATTAGCATGATAAACTGTAAATCTTTTTTATGTTAGTTTATTAAGAAACAAAGAAAACGTAGTTTGAACGAAGTGATTTGGTGAAGAATTGAAATCATAGTGATGAATTTTGTAAAGGAACTCAAAAATAGAGTTTTCATATGAAAAACATGAAATTTGAGAAATGAAAATAGTTAAAAGTGTTGTTAAATTGTTAGATGTTGATGAATATGTTAGCAATCATGTTTATGATAGTTTTATATTTATTGTATATGTTAATTTCACTATTTTGTGGGTGAAATTCGTGTTTGTTAAAACTAAAGTTACTCTTATTCATAGCCGACTACGCCTCTGTCTGGCTGCCTTAAGCTAGCAATTGTTACTGTGCTGAGGCTAAAAAGCTAGAATATAATTCTTGTTATATGAATCATGCTTTATACACCGATCTCGAGGTAGAGCCTTCTGCTACTGCTATAGATTTTGGGGAAGCCTTACTTGGACGCCCCCAAAACAGGTATACATCACCCATCTTGGGTCGCCAGATACAAGGTACTGAATACAAATACAACTTAATTATACAACAGTCATGTAAAATACGACAAAACATAGATTCATGAGTTTTAATACAAATATTGTCATCTAGACAATATCCACACTCAATGGAGTCCTCATTACATTTATTATCACACTATTTCACGTAATAGTGAGGACTACTAATGCACCATCTAGGACCATCACTGCTCCCCGACTAGTCCCGCCTCGCTTCTCATTTCACTGAAGAGAACGTTGAAAGAAAGGGTAAGCTCAACTAGCCCAGTAAGAAATATTATGACTAAGATAATGTAGAATAAATTATCGTTAGCTTTCAATAATGTTAAACTGATAGAATAATATAATAGACAACAAGTTCAACTGCAGCGGATCAAGCAATCCATTAGAAGAGTCAAGTAAAGTATAAAATCTACTATCTTCTATTATTTAAAAAGTTTTTCATCAACTTTATTGCTGAGACTCAGCTTAATAAATAAAATCGAATCATCCCTGCTCAACGGCAAAGGATATTCATATAATCATCAATGGTCATGACTATACCAAATAATTCCTGGTCATAATTATACCAACAACTGTCCACCAATGAACTACAGGCCAATGAGGACTTTTACCACATCATTCGTCACATTACGGTCATGATTATACCGAATAATCCCTGGTCATAATCATACCAAGTCCATCTATGCACGTAAGCCAAAGATGACTTTTAACATAATATAAGCATGATGATGATGACAATTCAATAAAACAAGTTGAAGAATAAATTTTAAAGATTTATAAGTTAATTTATCCTGAACTCAATAACGTCCAAATTGTCAACATGATACTGCTTTGTGGAGTAAAATTTAAGAATGCTCAGAAGAATATTTCCATGAAAAGATACTGGATGAAACACAAATATCAAGGATATTTCACTAATTTCATGGAGTATAGAAGCCAAAGCTTTAACCAACTGAGTATAATAGAATATATGAAACTGCAAATGGATTTTATGGTAATCCACGTAGACAAATCATTTCCACAATTTAATAAGGAATGAATACGAAGGATCATTCACCATGCCTGTGGTAATCCACATAGACAGGTTATTCCAACAAAATAATAAAGAATGGAATAACAGAAGGATTCACCATGCGCGTGCGATAGATCGCACGCGTACATGTTATTCCCAATGTAATAATAAATAATGGAACCGAGTCCCACAGAAAAGCACAAATAGATATATTCGACGAGAATAATAAATAATGGAACTGTGTCCCACAGAACGCATGCATGTGATATATTAAACGAATAATAAATAATGGAACCCAGTCCCACAGAACGCTGACGGGTGATATTCCGGCCGTAATAATAAAGAACGGAATATTAGAAGAATTTCACAATATATGCGATACTTGATAAACAAAGTTATTCAATGTAATAATAAGAATGGAATAATGTAAGAATTTCACCATGTATGCGATTACTTTTGCATAGACAAAAGTTATTCCAACGTAATAATAAAGAATGGAATAACGTAAGTTCTATTCATGAATAAGAAAGAAAGAATACCCTTTATGAGTACAACAAATAATATCCCCTACCTTAGAAAAAAACCTGAATACTAAAGTAGTGAAGTAGTAGCGAATACTTTTCTTCTTTCTCTCTATAGTTTCGCTCTCTAGAGTTTCAAATGAATTAAAAGAAATAATGAAGGAAAGAGCTTCTATTTATAGAGAATGGACCAATATAAGAATTAATTCATGAACGGTCCAGTTGATTTACTTTTTAAACGACGGATCCATATTGGTTTACTATTAAAACTTAAAGCAACGGTCCATACTTGATTTACTATTAAAACTTTAAACCAGAGATCCATATTGATTTATCGTTATAACTTTCCACCAAATGTCCATATTGATTTACTATTATATCTTCAACCAACTATTACAAAAAATTAGCACATCTCCTTATAGAATAATATTGTACCCAAAAATGATTTGGACCGAAAAGAAATATATCTTACGGTGAATAGTACCTGTGAATAGTAACTCATGAATAGTAACTCGTGAATAAGAACTCATGAATAGTAACTCTCGTGAATAGTAACTTATGAATAAGAACTTCGTGAATAGTACTCGAATACCTAAAAAGTGTCCCGAATACCCAATTGAACAATATAACCTCCGGACATCAATTATACTAACACAAATAAGTCCAACACAATGGAACTATAAAATTCATCTTTAATCAACACGAACTTATTCATCATTAATATTATAATTCACAATATTTAATAACCGTGTCGCTCCTGGTGAAAGAGGGGCTTTTCGATAAGGATTTCTCCTTATTGGCGTGCAATTAGGTGACCAAACCTCTCATTGGATGTAACTTCTAGACATTATCAATATTGCAAATAATAATATGAATAATTTTGTCGTTTCAATTATTGATTTAATAATATATCATATTATGCGATGATGATCTTGTAACAATAATTGAATCGATAATACGAGAGATATGATGCGTGAATTATCGTAGCAATAATTGAGTATAACTGAGTGACTTCTCACGTAAAGATCAATAATCAATACCGTAATGCTACTACGCAACCACGCCAGACATCGTATTTTTGTACTTTACTAGGATAGTTCAACAGTTTTAATGGTAACACCTCCGCCGTTATTTTTATAGAAAGATAATTTTGTCGTTTTCTAACTACGACAATACTTCCGTTGTGGGGTCCACCGATGATTGTGTCGTCGTATGAATATTCCCTGTTAAAATAAATATTCCCTGACCAATCGAATATTATATAACCACTTGCTTAGTTTACAAAATTTGTAAATATTACCCACAACTATAACATTATATCAAATCTACACCATAATATTTAAAAATATATTTTGAGAAAATTATTCTTTATTCATAAAAGTTGGGGTCTTACAACCTCCCCTTCTTATGAAATTTCGTCCTCGAAATTAGGGTACATACCTGGTATGTCGAAGAGATGAGGATACCTTGACTTCATCTCAGATTCTAACTCCCAAGTCATTTCCTCCACATCGTGGTTTCTCCATAAAACTTTGACTTGAGGTATAATCTTGGAGCGTAGAACATGATCCTTCTTATCCAAGATTTTAACAGGCAACTCTTCATACGTTAAATCTTCCTCTGTCTCGTCTGGTTCTAACTCAATAATGTGGTTCGAGTCTTTCACATATTTACCTAACATAGATATGTGAAAAACGTTATGAACACGAGACATACTTAAGCGGTAAAGTAGAGTCTATAAGCCACAGTTCCTACTCGCCGAGAATTAAAATGGGCCAATGAATCGAGGATCGAGCTTTCCTCTCTTTCCAAATCTCGTAACTCCTTTCCATGGAGCAACACGTAACAACACATGATCTTCAATATCGAATTCTACGTCCTTTCGATGAAGATCATCATAAATCTTTTGTCGATATTGTGAAGTTTTTATACGTTATCGGATCGTTTGAATATTTTCTGTAGTCATACGTACCAACTTCGGTCCCAACAATGTTGCTTCACCCACCTCATCCCAGCATACTGGAGAATAACACTTTCTCCCATACAACGCCTCAAATGGAGCCATGCTAATACTTGCTTGATAACGGTTGTTATAGGAAAACTCCACCAATGGTAAGAATTTGTCCCAACTTCCTTTGAAGTCAAGGACACAGAGTCTTAATAGATCTTCAAGAGTTTGAATAGTCCTCTCCGACTGCCCGTCCGTCTGAGGATGATATGTCGAGCTAAATCGTAAATCTGTGCCCATAGCTTTCTGCAAACTAACCCAAAATCGTGAAGTGAATCTTGGGTCTCGATCAAAATCTATGGATATTGGCATACCATGCAGTCTTACAATCTCATTTATGTACATACGAGTAAGACGTTCAAGTGTATAAGTTTCTCGTATAGGTAAAAAGTGAGCAGACTTGGTCAATATAATAACAATGACCCAAATTGCATCTATGCCTTGAGAAACCTTGGGAAGACGAGTAATGAAATCCATGGTAATGTGCTCCCACTTCCATTCTGGAATTTCAAGTGGTTGCAATGGACCTTTTGGTACTTGATGCTCCGCCTTGACTCGTTGACAAGTTAAACACCTTGAGATAAACTCTGCTATCTCTCTCTTCATATTGCTCCACCAAAATGTATGTCGAAGATCATGATACATTTTGGTACTCCCAGGATGGATTGCAAACGATGTGTTGTGAGCCTCCATCATGATTTTATACTTTAAATCAGGGTCGTTAGGAACACAAAGTCTGGAGTTGACTCGAAGTATTCCTTCTTCATCGATTCTTGCTTCTGGAATAGCACTTTCTTGCACTTTCTTCCTCATACGTATACCTTCTCCGTGCAGTAGCTTGAAAGCAACTTTAACTTTATTGATTAAAGCCTGGTTCTACTCGTATATTCGCCATCATCACATAGGTCCCCAGAGTCTTTAACTCTATCTCCATCCTTTATAAGTCATACAAAAATGGGCCTTTGTGTTGACAATATTGCTCAGTACTCGCATATGATCTTCTACTCAATGCGTCGTCGGCTACTACATTAAACTTTACCAGATGGTATTGAATGGTATGATCATAATCTTTCATCAGCTTCAAGCCAACGTTGTTGCCGCATGTTGAGTTCCTTTTGGGTGAAGAAATATTTGAGGCTTTTATTGTAACACCCCTTCCGAAAAGGAAAGGGAGGTCACGAAACAAAGCACAACAAACCTCAAAATAAGTAAATGAACACTAATAACTTCAAAATATTAATAATGATATTCATCAATGAAGTACTAAATATAATTCTCCAACTAGAATCAAAATAATGAAAACCAAAAATTTAATCAACCTAGATGGTCAAGGCAACACTCTCATCACACTAGCCCTTAATCACCCTCAAACCTTTCTTAAGAAAAACACGGCATGAGTCAATTGCCCAAAGACGGATCTGAGATATACAAAAAGATATACAACCGATATATAAAAATAAGCGAGACAAAATAATTTAACAAAGCCTCAAGTGTAAATACTGGACGAAAATATAATCTCTAAAGATCTAAATGGAATATATCTGAATCAATGAATTGATAAACCAATAAGAATAAAGAATTAACAAACTGAAGTAACTAACTCAATGAACTGAATTGAACATGGATAAACAAAACTAATACAATGAAATAATAGGCTGAATTAAATGGTTGGGTGTTATTTCATACCGAGTGAGCTCAGAAATATACATTGCCACACAGGCAAGTTAAAATAATGCCACACAGGCAAGTCAAAATAATGCCACACAGGCAAGTCAAAATAATGCCACACAGGCAAATCAAAATAATGCCACACAGGCAAATCAAAATAATGCCACACAGGCAAATCACACATTGGACCGCGAATCCAAATGTATGCAAATCGGATATGTGTGTTTGGCACAACATCACAAATCTGTAGAACAGAAAACTAGGGTTAACCCATACGCCTCCCACAACAAAACACCAAATGGCCCACTTCCTCCGGAGTCCAAAATGGAGACGCCGTGGACTAATCACACCGCCACGGAAAGTGTCATGCCTCTCGTGCCAAGACGACATGCCTGTGGTACCCCCATAGGTAGTTATAGCTCAGGTATACCCTACGGTATATTCTAACAAAAATACTATGTCACAACACATGAGACATAATACCAACAAAAGGGTTCTATATGTACATGTTGAACCAAATCAAATTATAGTCACAAGGTCTCAAAAAGAAGGTAAAGAACATGTGCCGCTTCTGAATTATCAAAAATAAATAAGACTAAACATGATAACCTAATTCAAAGAGTACAAATACGAGTCATATATATCAACTCCAAAATGAAACTAATATATTTATTTCACAGAAATAATTATGTGAAATAATAACGAAAATTCAAACAAGCGACAAAATGAACAAATCAAATTTAACAAGAGTATCATTTGAAGAGTACTTAATCCAGTACTGATACTTCCAAACTATTTATAAGACACTCCACAAAATGTTACCCTCAAATGCCAACGATATCAAATACGAAACGTTATTCATCACCTAAACATATTCACCTCAAATTAAATATAATCCAATTCAATAATTCCAAAATAATTCATAATCTATTTAATATGCATTTAATCATCGCCTTATATCAATTATTAATACTCCAAAATTTATATTCCAAATATAACTCTTTAAGTTCCTTCCGTCCGAACTAATTACACAAATTAATAATACTAAATGTAAGTACATTTATAAAAATATGAACACTTCTATTTGGTACGACTATAAAATATAATTACTTATAATATTAAGATTTAATTCATTCCATATATTCTTACATATTTATTTGTATAACATCTCTTGCAAATTATGCAAGTTTTTGTAAACTTTAATTACTACTGCTATATATTTTTTTTTATTTAAAGAAATCATCAATTTATTATTTTAGGATCTCCAAAATCAATCACAGCATCTACTCCTCCGCTTCAATCTGATTGGAATAAAGTGATAATAATAATAAGTACATCCGTATAAGTATTACATTAATAAATAAACTTTCCCATCTTTAAAGATCGCTCTTAGTTCTTGAATTACAAAAAGTACTTGCTCATGATGAAAAAAACAACATACTAAATTTAATAATTTAATATGGAACCAATGTTATTTATCCCCACTTTATATAATGTATAATATACTTACTTATTATTGATGAAATTTTCCCCACTTTAGTGATCAAAATCTCTAGTCTTTCTTCACCCGAGCCCCCTTTGTAGCTGTTTCCTTTATCTCCAAAGTAGCCACCTCTTCTTATTCAGTTTGTTTAATGAAGTAATATTAGGTTTAGCTATTTATTAATTAAGTTGCCCTAATAAATTTCTATTTGGGTTAAATTAATATTAAGGCCCAAATTTTAACCACATAATATTATCTATCACTTATTAATATTTATTAGCCCGCATAATTTAAATGACTACTTTGACCCAATTTAAAGACAAAAAAAAATTCAAATAATATATTTAAAACACAAACATAAATACTTCTTCTTCTTTTTTTTCGGGTATTACATTTATGATCCGTATATATTTCCACCTTCTCTCCATACAGGTAATGCCTCCAAATCTTAAGTGCAAAGACAACAGCTGCCAACTCTTGATCATGAGTAGGATAATTCCTCTCATATTCTTTGAGTTGCCTTAGAGAGAGGTATATCTTATGACTTTCCCATGTTGCATGAGAACACATCCTAGCCCTTTGCTCAAGATCATCAGATAGATGACAAATCCCTCTGAGCCAGATGGTATTGTCAAAATAGGTGATGAAATGAGTCTTCCCTTGAGTTCTTGAAAAACTTCTCACATTTCTACTTAAATAACCAACTTTGTATCTTTTGAGTCACCGAGTTAATAGAGTAGCGATTTGAGAAAATCCTTCCACAAATCTCCAATAATAACCAAATGTAGAAAAGCTACGTCTTTGATCGTGACTTTTGGTTTCTCCCAACTTTTAATTGCTTCAATCTTCGCTGGGTCAACAGATATTCCATGATTTGATATCACATGCCCAAGGAATGCAACTTCCTCAAACCAGAACTCATATTTCTTCAACTTAGCATAAAGCTTGTTTCACGAAGCTTTTGGAGATGCTCGACCTCAAGTGTTGCTTCCATGATCTTCACGGCTTTTGGAATATATGAGAATGTCATCAATAAAGACAACCACAAAAGTGATCCAAATATTCGTTGAATACTTGGTTCATCATATCCATGAAGGCGAGGAGCATTAGTCAATCCAAAAGACATGACCAAGAATTCATAATGCCCGCATGCGAGTTCTCGAAGGCGTCTTTGGAATATCCTCAGTTTTAACCTTCAAATGATGATATCCATAACGAAGATCGATCTTTGAAAAGAATTGTGCTCCTTTGCGGTGGTCAAACAGTTATCAATGCGAGGTAACAGATACCTATTCTTGATGGTGACATGGTTCAATTCTCATTAGTCAATACAAAGTCGCATACTCCCATCTTTCTTCTTCATGAATAAAACAGAGCACCCCGAGGAGACGTCTTAGGGCGAATGAAACCAATGTCTAACAATTCCTACAATTGGGTCTTTAACTCCACGAAGTTCAATAGAGCCATTTGATATGGGGCTTTGAAATGGGTTTTGTACCGTGTTCTAGGTCGATACAAAATTCAATTTCACGCTCAGGGAATACGTAAGGAAATTTATTAACAATAGAAATATCATTCAAAACTGACGTATTTTTGTTTAAATCTGTGACATGAGCTAAGAAAGCTTGACATCCGTTTTTCAATAAACGAATAGCTTTATGGCTTGAAATGACCGTGATTGATTTTAATGGTTTGGTCGCTTAAATTCATATAATAGGTTGATTAGGAATATAAAAACTAACAACCTTACGAAAATAATTAATTTTTGCATGATGAGTAGTTAACCAATCAATCCCTAGAATTACGTCAAGCGCAAGTATTTTTAAAGAAATAAGATCGACAGGTAATGTGCAATTACCAATTTGAATCAAACAAAACTTATAAACCGTGGATGTAATGAAGGTTTCTCCCAACGGAGTTTCAACCGATAAGTCAAAGTCCAATTTCTCCGGAGTCAAATTTAAACGTTGAGCGCAAGTAGGAGAAATAAAAGAATGGGTAGAGCCGATATCAAATAAGGTATATACTTCACTAGAGTTTATGATAAAACTTACCCGTGATGACCTCGTTAGTTCCTTGCTTTCGGGAGGTTACAAAAAATGCTCTCCTTGAACTACCGATTTTATCTTATGCAGGGACGGACTTTGATGCCTCCATCCCAATTGGACTTGACTTCGATTGCACGACAAAAATCGGCCTAGGTGACCTTCTCTTCTATAATTGTAACATGCTTTGATCGTGTAAGCGTCGAATCGACGGTCGTTCTCCTTCCTTAACAACAAAAAAGCCAGTCTTGACGTCCTTCCATCATTATTAAATCTCCTCTTCTTGAAACTCCCACTTTTATTGTCTTGCCATGATTACCAATCAAGTGGCTACCATTTACGGCATGTTGATTCCTCCACGCTTGTTGTCACCGCTTCGATGATCATACCCTACCGGTATTTTCATTCTCACGCTTTCTTTTTCTCTTGGTTGCGTTGACCATTATCGGCGCTCCAATAATCGAGCTCTATTTATAACATCCTCAATACAAACACAGGTTTATGAGAAATAAGATATTGACGATCTCCTGCTTTCAAACCTCTTAAAAACATCCGCATCATTCTCTCCTAATTATCAACCAAGTGGGACGCAAACCGGGATAACTCGGCAAACTTAGCTTCGTACTGCACCGCAGTTATATTGTTCTACTCCAACTTGATGAACTCTACCTCTTTAATGTGACGAATACTTTCGGGAAAGTACTTGTCGTTGAACAGTTCTTAGAACTTCTCCCAAGACATCTTCAAGGCAAGTCGAGTACGCTTTCTCGATTCCCACCAAGAATCGCCTCTCCCCTCGCAACATAAAGGTGGCAAAAGGAACCTTTTGCTCCTCGGAGCATCCCAAGACATCAAATATCTTGGTGATCTGCTTTATCCATGCATCCGCCTTAAGTGGTTTTGGCTCTCTAATAAACTCCGATGGTCCCAGCTCCTTGAAATGTTTAGCGGTGACCGTCTGAGAGTTTCCAGTGTTTCCACCTACATTTTGGACAGGAGTTTCTCTTGCCTGATGTTGTACGAATTGCAGAAAGCTCCTAAACATTCCGTCGTTCGCCATTTGGTCGGTGTTGTTGTTCACCTGAGGATTATTGTCTTCCTGTTGCACATTATCCTGGGTATTAATCTGTGGTGACTCCACAATCTCATGAGCTTCATTGCTTATCTCAATATTTTCGGATGCCATTTTCCTAAACTGCCATTAAACAAGGGTTAATTAATATATCACATATTATCCCTATACTCTGACCGACCAATTAAATACCAAATAGACATAGGTAGGTCATACTAGCGAAAGAATTCCCCGTCTCTCCCCTCTTAGTTCTTGTCTCAGATCTCAGCCAGGGATCATATTCCTAAGCTTTGATACCAACTGTGACGCCCCTAAAACAGGTATACATCACCCATCTTGAGTCTCCAGATACAAGGTACTGAATACAAATACAACTTAATTATACAACAGTCGTGTAAAATACGACAAAACATAGGCTGTGAGTTTTAATACAAATATTGTCATCTAGACAATATCCACACTCAATGGAGTCCTCATTACATTTATTATCACACTATTTCACGTAATAGTGAGGACTACTAATGCACCATCTAGACCATCACTCGTTCCCGACTAGTCCCATTTACGTTCTCATTTCCTCAAGAGAAAAAGTTGAAAGAAAGGGTGAGCTCAACTAGACCAGTAAGAAATATTATGACTAAGATAATGCAGAATAAATTATTAATAGCCTTCAATAATGTTAAACTGATAGAATAATATAATAGACAACAAGTTTAACTGCAGCGGATCAAGCAATCCATTAGAAGAGTCAAGTAAAGTATAAAATCTACTATCTTCTATGATTTAAAAAGTTTTTCATCAACTTTATCCTTGAGACTCAAATTTAATAAATAAAATCGAATCATCCTCCACTCCACGGCCAAGATATTCATGTAATCATCAATGGTCATGACTATACCCGAATAATCCCTGGTCATAATCATACCAACAACTGTCCACCAATGAACTACAGGCTAATGAGGACTTCTACCACATTATTCGTCACATTACGATCATGATTATACCGAATAATCCCTGGTCATAATCATACCAAGTCCATCTATGCACGTAAGCCAAAGATAACTTTTAACATAATATAAGCATGATGATGATGACAATTAAATAAAACAAGTTCAAGAATAAATTTTAAAGATTTATAAGTTAATTTATCCTGAACTCAATAACGTCCAAATTGTCAACATGATACTGCTTTGTGGAGTAAAATTCAAGAATGCTCAGAAGAATATTTCCATGAAAAAGATCTTTGGATGAAGCGCAAATATCAAGGATACTTCACTAATTTGATGGCGATAGAAGCCAAAGCTTTAACCAATGAGTATAATAGAATATATGAATCGCAAATGGATTTTTCGCCCGTGCGATAATCCACGTGAGCAGATCATTTCCACAATTTAATAAGGAATGAATATGAAGGATTATTCACCATGCCTCGTGGTAATCCACATGATGAGTTATTCCAACGAATAATAAAGAATGGAATAATGTAAGGATTCATCATCGTCGTATAGATCGCACATGCATATGTTATTCCCAGCGAATAATAAATAATGGAACCCGGTCCCATTAAACGCATGGCATGTGATATATTAAGCGAATAATAAATAATTGAATCGGTCCCACAGTAACGCGACAGATAGGATATTACGGCGAATAATAAATAATGGAACTAGGTCCCACGTAAACGCATGATGTGATATTCTAACGTAATAATAAAGAACGGAATATTAGAAGAATTTCACCATGTATGCGGTAGATTGCATAAACGAGTTATTCAATGTAATAATAAGAATGGAATAATGTAAGAATTTCACCATGTATGCAAGATTTTACTTTACATGATGAGTTATTCCAACATAATAATAAAAAGAATGGAATAAAGAAGAATTTCACCAAGTATAGGTATCCTCACAGACATCTGATTATTCCAACAGAATAATAAAGAATGGAATAATGTGTCTTCTCTTCATGAATAAGAAAGAAAGAATACCCCTTACGAGTACAACAAATAATATCCTCTACCTTAGAAAACCTAATCTTGAAGTAGTGAAGTAGCATAATACTTTTCTTCTTTCTCTCTATAGTTTCGCTCTCTAGAGTTTCAAATTGAATTTGTAAGAAATAATGAAGGAATGAGCTTCTATTTATAGGAGAATAGACTAAATAGTAACTAATTCATGAACGGTCCGAGTTGATTTACTTTTAAACTGACGATTCCATATTGGTTTACTATTAAAACTTAAAGCAACGGTCCATACTAATTTACTACTAAAACTTTAAACCAGAGATCCATATTGATTTACTATTATAACTTTCCACCAGTGGTCCATATTGATTTACTATAATATCTTCAACCAACTGATTCCCGAAAAATTAAAGACATCTCCTCATGGAATAATATTGTACCCAAAAATGATTTGGACCAAAAGAAATATATCTTACGGGTGAATAGTACTTTCAATGAATAGTAACTTATGAATAGTAACTCATGAATAGTAAATTGTGAATAGTAACTCGTGAATAGTAACTTATGAATAGTAACTCGTGAATAGTATTCCGACACGAAAAGTGTCCCGAATACCCAATTGAACAATATAACCTCCAGACATCAATTATACTAACACAAATAAGTCCAACACAATGGAACTATAAAATTCGTCTTTAATCAACACAAACTTATTCATCATTAATATTATAATTCACAATATTTAACAACTGTAGTTCCCGGAAAGAGGGACTTTCTCGATAAGATTTCTCCTTATCATGCCGCAATTAGGTGACCAAACCTCTCCTCGATGTAACTACTAGAAATTGTCAATATTGCAAATAATAATATGAATAACTTTGCCGTCTCAATTATTGATTTAATAATATATCATATTATGCGTATGATAATCAGTAACAATAATTGAATCAATAATATGAGAGATATGATGCATTAATTCACTGTGAGCAATAATTGAGTATAATCGAGTGACTTCTCACGTAAGCATCAATAATCAATCTGGTGTGCTACTATGCAACCCACGCCAGACATCGTTCTTTTACTACCGGTAGTTCAACGCTTTTAACGGTAACACCTCCGTAGTTATTTTTATAGAAAGATAATTTTGTCGTTTTTAACTACGACAATACTTAGATTGTGGTTCCACCAATGATTGTCTTGCGTCATACGAATATTTCCTGTTAAAATGAATATTCCCCGACCAATCGAATATTATATAACCACTTGCTTACTTTTCAAAATTTGTAAATATTACCCACAACTATAACATTATATCAAATCCACACCATAATATTTTAAAATATATTTCGAGAAAATTATTCTTTATTCATAAAAGTTGGGGTCTTACACTTACCACTTGGTCTAAGGTTATGATTAAGTGTCATACATGTAGTAAAAAGGTTAAAACAGAACCATGATATGTAATTGATAAATTCAAAGTTTGAATGATTAGTAAGTGATGAACGTGGTATATTAGAACTTAGTGAGCATGATGAATAGTAAACAGGTATTGTGAAGGCTAACACTTGTAATTTCTGAAAGTTGTATGGTAGCTTAAGACTTGTGCTAAAATAACAAGTTTAACTAGAAATGAGTGTTATGTTGGAAAATAATGTTAGTACATTGTGTATTGATTAATAAGAAGGGTTATGAGATGTAGAGTAAAGTTTACATTATAGCTAGTATGCATTACTATGTGACTAATAGTTAATGTGAATAATGATATAACTGTGTAGGAATACAAGAAGTGCAGATAAGCGATAAGCAGTTAAGTCGTAGTTCATAAACTACGAATCAGGCAAGTCTTTCAGTTCCTATTTGCTATGTGAACTTGATGATTAATTGTTTTAAATCTTTATTTCAAATAGCATGATGTGTTATATTTATGTTGAAAGCATGAAACGTTAAAGTCAACTTATGACTACGTTGATTGAGTAAAGCATGTTGATTGAATAAGGAACTCAATCTTTATACTTGTTATATGAACTATAGCATGTATGTTATGATAGTCCAATGTTTAAGAGATATATGTCGAGCATGTTATTATATGCTACGTGTTGCATGAAAACTATTAGATTTTGCTGGGCTGTCGAGCTCAACCTTGCAAATAACCATTTTTGCAGGTTAAGATTTCGAGGTAAAGTTATATGTTACTTGAAAGACATGAATCAGATGTGATACTTGAAGATTTATACACTTTGGTTGTGTTAGTATTATTTGAGCAATGATTAAGGTTCTGAATGATGTATTAATGTTGAATTGTAATATCATTTCGCGATGTAAACTATTGTAGTATTAAATTAATTCTGAGATATTTAGATGTAAAGGTTGAAGGTTTTGGGAACGAGGATAATTTGTAATAGAAAATTTTAATTATTCCGCAAATTTTAATGGTTGTATTATCATTTAATGATGTAGAATTAGAGGTTGAATGTATTATTAACGACTGAAATCGAGAATTAAATTGTATGAATTTTGGGGTCGTTACATTTGGTATCAAAGCTGTAGGTTATAAACCTTAGGCAGGAATACCGTAGGTTATAACCTTAGAGAAGAGATCTGAAGATAATGAAAGAATAAGCTCAGATAAAGTTTGAACAATAAGAAGTAATTTAAGAAACGTATAGAGAAGGGATTAAAACATGCGTGAAAGGATTCAAAGAAGAATCTCGCAGAGTTATGGAGTTACCCAACTCCAATAATAAGAATGTAAGGTGATAATAAATAGACAATGTCTATAAGAAGAGAATGGTAAGGAAGTTAAGAATAAAAGTTATAGTTAAGTATGGTACAGTTGTACTCTTTAAGTAGTTGATGTATGGTATCTGGGCTAAACGATTCCTTCATAGAAGCGGAGGTATATCTGAACTAGCAACTTCGAACCTAGTTTGTTGGTTGTTTGTGAAACCACTCAGTGTACCATATTGAAAAGCCCGGTAGAGACTCGATGTGTACCAAGTCTAGAAAATGGATACGTATGATGAAAATATGGAACTTGAATGAAATGTTGAACGATATAAATGAAGTTGGAAATTCTTAAAGCAAGAATTGTTATATAAACAAGAAGATTCAAAGAAGAATCTTGAAGAGATATGTAGATAAGAAATGGGAGTTACCTAACTCCAATAGCAAAGATAACAAATAATGTCGTAAATGAAAGGAAAGAAAGAGGATCGTAAAATAAAACGATCATGAGTTAAGAAAAGAATTTTAAGGGAGATGATTATAGAATAAGATCACGACGTGATCTGTTTAAGTTATAGAAGAAAGATGGTCTATAATGTTTGAATAATTATAGCTTAATACTATGAAGATGATGTACTATGAAATAGCACAAGATAAACTCACGAGGAGTTGTAGATAATGTGATACGAGGAATTTGTATTGAACAAGTTAAGAGTAAGATAAAGTTAGGTGGAATTTCAATTGAGGACTCATGTGATGGTTGAGCTGTACAAATCTTTGTATGAGCGAGGGTTTTGTGCTTGCACTCAGTTTATCATATCGATAATCATTGGAATGTTGGTGTCGCGCTATCAATGTATATGTAGCGAAAATGTGATTCTTTTCTCATGGGTATGTTTGATAGTTAGAAACTATTAAGATTAGTCAGATTATATTAGGATTAAGTGCGGTTCTTAAAACTAATGCATATGGTAAGTTCATGACTCATAATAATATGGTATGTTTTGAACCCCTCAGCGAATGGACGCCTATGGTCTGACTAGGATAAGTTCTTAAACTCATATTATTGTGGCAAGTCCTGAATTTCCAATGTGCAGTAAGTTTGATGAACTGGGGTATAATTAAGTTATGAATGAAGAATTGAGGATTATGGGAATAGATAGAATTATTAAGCAATGGATCAGTATAGAAAGTGGAGACATAGATTTTTCCAAATCTTCTAGCTATGCACGACTTCAAATTTTTTGACATCAAACTAAATTTGCACTATGTGCCTTTTTAAAATGAATTTTTACTCTCAACACATGGTGACAAATGTTTATGTGTGGACTTCGGGACACTGACACATCGTTACTTGTTGAGATATGATATCACTAAAATTGATTTTCAAAGATTTTTGAATTGTTTAAATAATAGTCTATGCTAATTGTTTCGGCTAGACGAAAATGATTTGAAAATATCAAAATATATTTTATATCATTAATGCATCATGGAACCTGGTGCAAAGATGATAAAAAGGATGGAGTTATCAATGCAGAATTTGTAGCGCCCCCAAATCTGGGTATCTTCCAACTCGACAGATGGTGTTATACTGTACAACCTTCATACATTCATTCAATTGAAAAGTCACACAGAACGAACATAACTTCTATATATTTAAAGTAATATTTACATTTCCCAAGTTCTAAACCCATTACAAAGGTTCTTTGTCATAATATCAGTTAAATTACAACAATGGACCTATCTTATTACAAGAGCGACAGTAATGTCGCCTTAGCTTTTCCTTTATCTTTTCACGATCCTTCAAAACGCTTCGATCTTGTTTGCATTCATATGGTTCAAGCAAGAGTGAGCATAACTAGCTTCAAAGAAGTATAACAATTTAGTAACAACATGCTTGACACATCTGAAATCGATATATCTTGATAATCGAACAATAGTTATGAAGTACTATTGATAATTCAAAATAGCACTTCATCTTTTCTTTCAAAATGTTTTACAATAACAACAATATTTAATAAAACATTCACTCCCATTCGAGGAGACCTCGGTATTCATTCTTTATTGGAAAGGACAACCCTAAGCAAGTCCGTGGCGATATCACTTACGAGCACTTCTAGGTGATCGACTGTTGTACTCTATCTTGATCAACACTACATCCATTAAACGTATGCACGTTTAAGCATTTAGCAACCTCACGTGCTGTCGTTTCTGACAAAACATTTGTTTAACATTTCGGTCTTCTTTTTGAAAACCATATCAAGTAGTTGACAAAAGATAACAACATTTGATAATTCATGAATAGATTATCAATACATCAAGTCTAACCAAAGGAATTGGCTTCAACTTCAACATACTTGAATTCATGCGAAAGAATACATGAAACTCAAAAAACTTGTTGATTTAGCTGAGACAAGAGTTAGAATACTTGCCTTTAGCGTCTGGCAATGTAAGACCGAATTTTATGAAATAAAAGTATTCAATTTTCTTATAATTACTTTTCAAATAAATGGTTAAATTGATAAAAGGTTAAAGTTAAGGGTGATATATGAATTTTTTTCAAAATACACAGTGGTTATAAAAATATTCATTGTTGTTCTGGGAATATTCGTTTGGTCGTGGAATATTCTTTACGTAGGGAATATTAAATGCGACGGTGCGACCATTTATGGGCCCAATATGAGAATAAGCGTTGGGATGAAGAAAAAGACAAATTAAAGTTTTTATAAAATAATGGCGTAGTGGTTACCGTGAACACCGTTGGAATACAGGTGGTTAAAACACGATGTCTGGCGTTGTTGCATTGGCGATGCTTTGTCAGTATTGCACCAATTATTGATTCTTACGTAAGAAGGCACTACTCAATAATTGTTACTGATGAATTCTTTATTCGATTATTTTATTTTATTGATTCAATAATTGCTGCGTTGATATTTTATATTACTGTTGTTTCAATAATTGTCACTACATAGTATTTCCCATTATCAGATAAACAATTCATATTATGTGAATAATATTATTAGATAGCATTATTGGCAATGTCTAGAAAGTCCTGTCTAAGGAGAGGTTTGGTCACCTAATTGCGCGCCAGTAAGGAGAAATTCTTATTGGAAAGCCCCTCTTTCCTGAGGAGCGGCACGGTTGTCAATCTTTGTGATTACTGTAATATTATTTATGAATAATTAATTATTGATTTATATGATGAGAAAATATTGATTTTATGTGGATATAGATGGAGAAAATTTTTAAAGTGACAATTGTTGAAAATTGATATTTTGTCTTTTCTGATAAAATAATATTTTATTATATTATTATAATATAATAATGATGATATTTTTACAATGAATGTGTGATATATGAGTATATGAGGAGGATGAGTATTTTTGTTGCATTAAATGATTAACACATGTTTTGTGTGTCGGTGGACCCTATTTCTTGACTGAAATTTGATTATAGCCTGTAAAATCGTCCGTTTATGGATTTCGGTCAATTGTTGTTTGGAATTTGGAAAACCTTTCTTCTGCAAAGTTGTAGAGAATTGAATTTCCTATAAAAAGTCGCGAGATTCGAATTTTTTGATAAAAGGGCTATTTATTATGAATTATTGAAGTTCCGTAGTTCTGAAATAATTGATTTTTGAAAGTTTTAATTATTTTTAATAACAAAAACGTTTTTTTTTGTTTTTGTTATTCTTTGTTGGCTGAATTCAGATCTGAGAAAGTGGGCGTAAAATTTTTGATATATATATTAATATTATATTAAATTTTTCTACGCTTTGTGTTCTAGCAATTTCCTATAAATAGGTGCTTAGGTTAAATTGAAAATCACACCGGCTCAAGTTTTCTCTCTCTTCTCTCTATATATTATCGAGTGTATTCTTGTGAGTATTTTGATATCTTGAGTGTTGCTATACTGGTGCAAGTTCGTTCGAAGATTATTCGGTCGGAAATCTTTACTTCTTTTGAGGTAAGGGATAGTAAGAGATTGTAAGGGATAGTAAGGGATTGTAAGGGATTTTAAGGGATTGTAAGGGATTGAAAGGGATGTTATTTTCTTCATAAGTGATATAATTTCTTCAATATCATTATGTTGAAATATTTGTTTGAAATTTTTATCAAATTTAGAACTTTTTCATGTCGGGGTTACTATTCATGAGTTACTATTCACGAGTTACTATTCATGAGTTACTATTCACGAGTTACTATTCACTACAAAATTGGTTTCTTTTTTCTAACCAAATTATAGTTGTTTTATGAATATTACTCGGAGATTAAAACTATGTATTGATTATATTGATTTTACTATCATATATAACATTTTATAACCACGATGTTGAAATTCTTTTTCACCGGAGTGTAAAGATGGGTAGATTATTGTATTTTAACTTTATGTTCAAGTCGTTCAAGTCTCTACAATACATGATCACATAATGCCTTACATTAGGTCACATATAATCAAGTATGTATATGACTATATCATACCCTTCATTTCAATCTAATTGTGTATTAGATTCGATTACTATTCATTCGGGTTTGTCATTATGCTTGCATTATATTTGACTAGGTTATCTCAACCTTTATATCATATCCTTAAGGTTTAACAAAGTTTAAACAATGTTACATTACCTTCCTTAAGTTATGTTTACTTCCATTTCTTTTCTTTGTATTTAGAAACTTTCATTACTATCTTTGTTACGAGGCGGCGTTGCGGCTGATTTATATCTACATCTCGTGCTGCTTGTGGTAGACTCTTAATCCATTGTCCCGGACTTGGCTTTCTGGCGCGAGTCCTTACTTAATGGGCAGCGCTGTTGCCTTTCCTCGAGAGGATTTTGTCCTTTGTTCATGGCTGTTGCGGCTTCACTTATTGAACTAAGGTTACGTCTTTGCGGCGAAACTCTTCTGATGGCTCGATTCTTTGTTCGTGCTTGCGACACGGCTCTTTTTGCCTAGGGTTGGCGTGGCATGGCGCCAACTCTGTCTGCCGAATATCAATTTCGGTTTTGAAATTTTGTGAACTTCCGGACGCATAACTTCTTCGTTATAAGTCCAATTAGGCTCGTTCAAAAGCCTACGGTTCACAATTTACGTAATCTACATGATCATTCAAAATTTTATCTATTTGACTTTGTTTGCTAAAAATTCACCTATTGGTTCATTTTTAACGTAAGCGATAAGCGTTAAATGAGCGTTCAACGCTCGTTCTTCGTTCTAAGTCGGAATCCGGTCATTTTTAGAGTCATGACTCTTAAATGCCAATTATGACTTGTCTCTATTGGAAAACAATGGTTTCATGATCAAACACAAAATTTGACTTCCATTCCGAGAAATTTTACGTATTCGGCGTTTATCGTCGATCGTGCAAATTCGGCAATTCTTCATTCTTATGATTTGTTCAACATTACAAATGAACTTCATTCATCATGTGAACATCTTAACATACTTAATACAACAACTTATATTCATTGTTGGATTTTGACTTATTCTTCATGAGCTTATAACTTGTCAAATTATAAACTACTTAAGATTTGATTATTAATGACTTATGACAATTAAGGTTTCTTAATCATCATACTTTACATACTCTTCACATATAACTTTTACTTAGGTATACATGATACATATGATCATATAAATTCTTTTACATTCATATCATTTCTCTTAATAAACTTCTTACAAGTTCATATTATTTTCACATAAGTTTATAACTTATGCTTAGCTTAAATGACTTATTACCAACTTAATTGGCTTAAGTTCATTACTTACTCATTCATGTTTCTTAATCGACTTTTCTTATCATCCTATCATGGTAGAGATAGAAGATAATTGAGAAGAAGTCTTACTCTTTTGTAGTCTTGGTAAGTAGCTTGCTTCTTCTTCTTACTTATGGAATGACTTATGTGTAGCTTATTCTCTCTAACACTTAAGCACTTTAGATGTGTTGGATTAATTGATCAACCAACAAATGGCTAGTAAAGCTCTTATTTATAGACTTTCCAAGGTTAGGGTAGTTTGGTCTTTAAAACATCCCACCTCCTTAAGCCACCTCCTTACTATTCATTACTTGTCTAACACAACACTTATCCTACACTTGGTCATTACTTCAAAGTCTTGGTCAATACTCCTACTTGATCATCACACTTACTTGATCACCACATCACTTGGTCACCACACATTCAACCATATTAATATGGTTTTGCCCCATGGGTCGACCAATTTATTGGACTTTAGCTTGGGCTTGGATTAAATAAATCCTTGGGCCTTATATTAACAAACACTAGTTGGTTCATTAATTAATAGTTGGGCTTCTCTCTTTAATTCACTTGGACTTGTATATAATTGTTAACCAATCATCCAAGTCCATTAACATTTCTTAATACATATTGTTGATGTATTTTTTTATTTCTAATTCTTATAGAATTTATATCGATATTTCATCCTTCATACAAACTTCGTATAATACTTACGTATTATACTGCGTTTTCATTACTTTATATGAATACCAAGTATCATACCATTATTACTTATTCATTAACATTTCAACTTCCTTAACGCGTTTAGGAATTAAGTCCTGGCGAATTATTACATTTTCCATAACTAGATTTTTATTACATAATCCATCTTACCTTGTTATTCCATCATTATGTATTTCTGGAAACTCTCAAAATTATATCCCGGAGCAAATCTGGATGAATAGTATTTTTCGAAAATTTCTCGAAAAACTTTTATTTTAAATCTTGGAAATCCAAACACTTTAATTCATCCACGTAGCCCAAATACTACGATATTCTAACATCAATAGGTTATCAATGACAACCATCTTGATAACACATGGAATATGATTTTATTATTATTTAATTTAATAAAATCATTTTATAATAAATCCGAATTTCTCGGTCGTTACATTCTTCCCCCTTATAAAGATTACATCCCCGAATCTCGTCTTTTTAATCAAATAGATGAGGAAAATTTTTTTTCATCTTTTCTTCTAGTTCCCACGTTGCTTCTTGACATAAGTGGTTCTTCCATAATACTTTTCTTGATGGTATTACCTTGTTCCTCGAGAACTTGTTCCTTTCTATCGATGATCTGCATCGGCGACTCTTCATATGATAAGTCTTTCTCGATATGAATCGGCTCATACTCGATTACATGCTTATAGTCAAAACTTATATGGACGTAATCTGAATCGTGAAACACGTTATGTATTAGTTTCTAGATGCGGAGGTAATGCTATCATATCTGTCTACCTCTCTCCCACCGTTTAATACTTGAAAGGTCCTATAAACCTTGGACTTAACTTTCCTTTCTTTCCAAGCGTATCTTTCCTTTCGAGGGAGATACCTTTAGAAACACATCTGAGCCCACCTCAAACTCTCGACTTAGTCTATGTGAGTCCGCATACTTCTTACATGCATCACGAGTTTGTGACGAGGCGCATCCGAATAAACTTTACCACATCCATTGTCTGCTGCACCAATTACGGTCCTAGCATCCGGCGTTCTCCCACCTCATCCCAACCAAAGGTGTTACGCACTTCCTTCCATACAAAGCTTAAATGCGGCGGCATGCTATGCTTGCATGATAAGCTTTTGTTATATCAAACTCTACTAGTGGTAGGTGATCATCCCAACTACCCTTGAAATCCATGATGTGAAGACCTCAACATGTCTTCTAACGTCTGAATTGTCCTTTAGCTCTCGCCCATCGGTTTGTGGATGATAAGCCGTGCTTAACCTCGGTTTGTGTTCCCATTTGCTCTTGCAAACTCCTCCAAAGTTCGATGTGAATCGTGGATCACGATCGACACAATCGATCTTGGTACTCCATATGCGAAATGATTTCCTTAACATAAAGTTTAGCTAAGCTGGTCTAGTTATACTTGACCCTAATTGGCAAAAAAAGTGGCCGACTTAATCAATGGGTCCACTATTACCCAAATCGAATCGTACCCTTTTTGCGTCGTCGGAAGTCCCACCACGAAGTCCATCGTGATATGCTCCCACTTCCATTACGGAATCTCCAATGGTATAATAAACCACTTTGGTGCGTTGATGTTAAGCCTTAACTTTTTGACAAGTTAAGCACTACTCACATACTCTGCTATTTCTCTCTTCATGTTTGGCCACCAAAAACTTCTGTCGAAGGTCTTGATACATCTTAGTGCTTTGCCGGGATGTATCGAGTACCTCGAACTATGAAACTTCTTGTAACACTTGCTCCTTTAATTCCGTCTCATTGAACCCAAATTCTTCCCTCAAATCTTAATAATCCCTCATTATCAAGACTATACTTAACATCTTCCTTCTCGGATAACAGCTTCTTCATTTGGTTTACACTCATCCAGTCTTGAGTTGTACCTCCTTGACTCTTTCTCGATGGTAGATTGCATCTCCGTCATGAAAAGTAATTGCCCGAATCACTTTCGGCATCTTCACTTCTATTTCCATCCTAGCCATCTCTGTTATTAACTCATTTTGGTAGTTAACATAGACAACTTTTCCCGACCCTTCCTACTTAAGGCGTCGGCAACTACATTAGCCTTTCGGGGTGATCTGAGTTTCACAATCATAATCCTTTATCAACTCCGACCATCTTCTCTCTCATATTCAACTCCTTACGGTGAAGATATACTTTAGACTTTTATGGTCAGTATATATCTCACATTTTTCCCCATAAAGATAATGTCTCCATATCTTTAGAGCAAACACTCTGCATGGCCGATTCGGATCATGAGTAGGGTAAACTTTCTCATAATCCTTCAAGCTTTCTTAGAGATCATCTGTGATGACTTTGCCATCTTTGCATAAGCACCTGACCAAGTCCTTTATCGAAGCATCACTATACCTTCTAAAAATTTCCGTGTCATCAGCGATGACAAAGCAGGAGCTTCACTTAATCTCTTCTTGATTCTTGAAAAGCTCTTCACATTTATCTGTCCATCGTATTTCACCGTCTTCCTTGTTAAGTTAGTCGGCGAGGTAGCTATCTTGAAAAATCTTGGATAAATCTTGATAGTACCTGCTAACCCTAAGAAACTCACTTTCTCGATCGGCGTTTTGGTTGTTCCCAATTCATTCTTTGCTTCCACCTTATTGGATCACTTTGAAATCCCTCTTGGTCGATGACATGACCTAAAAAGCGCACCTTTTCGGCCAAAATTCACATTTGGTGAATTTACGCATATAACTTCTCCTTCCTTGTGTCTCGACACTAACCTTAAGTGTTTGGCATGATCTTACGGCGTCTTAGAATGAGACTAGAATATCATCGATAAACACCACGACGAACTTGTCCAAATATAGTTTGAACACTCTGTTCATCATATCCATAAATCACGGTGGTGCATTAAATCGACCCAAATGACATCACCGGAAACTTCGTAATGACCATAACTTGAGTCACGAATGCGATCTTTGGTACATCTTCCTTCTAACCTTCAGCGATGATACCCGTCCATAAATCTATTTTAGAAAATACTTTTGCCCTTTTTCGATTGATCGAAAGAGATCATCGATCACAGGCAATGGGTATTTATTCTTTATCGTTAACTTGTTCGACTCCAGATAGTCGATACAAAGCCTTAACGATCGTCTTTCTTCTTGACAAAACAACAGGTGCTCCCCACGGTGAAACACTTGGTTGAATGTACTTCTTGTCCAATAGTTCACATGGTTGAACCATTAGTTCTTTCATTTCCACAGGCGCCCGTACGATGCGGTGCCCTTGAGGCCGTGTCTGCGTTCACAGCACGATGTCTATCATCAAATTCGATCTCCCTGTCCGTGATAAACCGGTAATTCACTTGGAAATACATCCATGAATTAGTTTTACTATAGGTATTTGTTCCATGGTTGCTCCCACTCTGCAGGTATCAACAACATGGCATAGGTAACCTACACACCCCCTTCTTTAAAAGTTTTCTAGTTTGTGTCATCGTAAAAAACACACGGACGTCCGGCAATTTACTACTAGTAAAATACTACGGGAGGTTGTTTCAGCGTCACGATGCTCACACTTTTCTTTTGGCAATCTATAATTGCTCCATGGTTAATCAACCAATCCATTCCAGAAATTACGTCGAATTCTCCTAACTTTATCGGTATTAAATCTCTGATAACTTACAACCACGTACATCTCTACTGCAACAACTCCTATGAATATCTTCAACAGAATTATCTCTTCGTTTGCTACCTTAATGTTCAAAGGTATAGGCAATTTTTTGGAAATAATTCTAGTCGTCTAGCAAAATCACATCTTTATAAACGAACAAGTAGCACCCGAATCAAATAACACGTATGCATTTATATTGTTGATCGAATAATACACTGCAACTACATCCCCGATGCCACGCATCTTGGGCCGTCGTATTAAAAGTGCGGGCCATTGATTTCCCATTGAAATTTGGACCACTAATAGCTAACTTCCATTATTAGGGTCCCTTATTTCCTTCTATCCCCTTCTTGGGCGGTTCTTTGCTATGTGGTCGGTTGATCCACATACAAAGCATCCGTGATTCTTCTTGGGATTGGGGCGAGTTAGGCGAAATGTGCCCTTCTGTCCTGAATTATAACATCTGCTGCCTTACCTTTGAGACAGAGACTCTAAGTGAGTCTTCCCACAGATTTCTGAGGCCTCCATCCTCCTCTTAGAGTCCCCTTGTTTTACTCGGTATTCCCGAGTTAAAGCCCTTCTTTTTACGTGAGTCGCCACTCCCACTTTGGCTCCCTCGGTCTTGGTTCCTCCATCAACCACTGCCTTTGGTCTTCTTATCTTTGTGAGTGCTGGCTAAGAGCCTCATTCCCACCTTGACAATTATTGCCTTTTCTAGTATGGTTCCAAAGGAAGTACTTTGGAACACAGAGATTTTATAGAGCCGGGGTTTCAAGCCACTTTCGAACCTTCTAGCCTTTCTCACTTGATGTCCACTTGATGTGGAGGAGAAATCGTGCCGATTCATTAAACTTGGCGACATCTTTGAGGAAGCTATCATATCCCTTGTCTCAATTCCGAAACCTCATCTCCATCCTCCTTGCATACTCGTGGGAAAATAGTTCTCGAAAAAATCTCCTTGAACCTCTCCCGTTTAGGTTTCCTATATCGGCCCTAGCTTTGGTTTGCCTCCCACGAAGTTGGCCTCTCCTTTCATCAAATAGGTTGCAAAGGCAACCTTTTGACCCTCCTCAACATTTGCTATTACAAATGCTTTCTCAATTTCTTTTACCCATATACGGGCTTACATAGGGTCCGTAGTTCCCTTGAACTCAAGTGGACCTACACTTTTAAAATCCTTAAAAGTAGTAGCTCGTCTTACTCCGGGAATTACTGGTACATTAGCCCCGTTCTATTAAATCACGGTAGTTAACAGATTAACGAACTCTGCATTGGATTAACAGGACCACCCTCAGGTTGGTTAACATTAAGCCACGATTTGTTTGTCTCTTTTTGGCGGCATTTTTGTTTGTTAAAAAACAACACATCATTATTACTTTATTCTTGTTGGTTTGTTATTGTTTGTAATAAAACAACAACTCATACTCATTACTCAACATATTCCATAAAAAGATTTATATTGATTCATAACTTGTAGTATAATACTACATTGTTTACATTACTCGACCTTAGGTGATTACATTTCCATCCATGATTACTTTCCAAAATTGGGATTTACAAAGACTACCCTTTGTTATACAAAAGAGGTTTTACGTCACTACTAGATACATAATATTTACATATCTATTCTACTCTAGCTATTGCTAGATTACATCTGTAGTAAGGCATTCTCAAAATCTGCTGCGGCCCAACCGTGAGCAATAACATCTCTCTTGATGGTATGGCCAGTGCATCACTTTCTACACGATATCCGACTACTGCTGCTGAAATCTACATGAGAACTCCTATGAATATAGGACATCCTCTCTCACTTCCACTTCTTAGTCTTTAGCTCTGCTTGAGCTCAAAGACTTCACCTCTCAAATCTCGGACTTTGTCCATAGCTAGGACTCTATCATCGTGCTCCTCTTCCCACATTCCTTCCATACTAGCCTTGTCCTCACAGACGACTTGGAGTTCCTCTTTCAACTCCTTAACTTCTTGGCGATAATGGACATTCCTATCCAATCTGAAAGCATAAATAGTGCTTTCATTGATTCCCCGTAGACATTTCCTCTGTGGGTGGAACACAGGTCCTCTGTGGGTGGAACACAGTGGTCAAAGACATCACGTCCACCTCCTCCTCTAGCATGCCATCAAATATAGACATGTAGTCTAAATCATGCAGTCTCTCCAGGCTCGATGGTCACCAACTACTGGTTCTCTGACTCTACGGGATTTGGTAGTATCTCTGCAGATTAAGCTGAATCCTCGCTTCTACATGTATATCTCTATACATATCATTTTCTCTGACATCTATAATAAAACAATATAGTTTGATTAGTACCGTCGGTAAAATAATAAAAATACATAACATAATATAATGCATTTTTATAAGGTTACTTTCCATCTTTTACTTCTTTATTCTTTACGTAAGGTTATGACTTAAGGTTCTACTTTCCCCTTAAGTTTTATAACCTAGGCTTTGATACCAACTTGTATGGCGCCCCCAAATCAGGGTATCTTCCAACTTGACGGATGGTGCTTATCTTTGTCTGACATTCATACATTCATTCAATTGAAAAGTCTCTCGAAGAACGAACATAACTTCTATATATTTAAAGTAATATTTACATTTCCCAAGTTCTATACCCGTTACAAAGGTTCTTTGTCATAATATCGATTAAATTACAACAATAGACCTATACTTATTACAAAACGACTTAGTAATACGCCTTAGCTTTTCCTTTATCTTTTTTCACGATCCTTGGGACGTTCGATCTTAAATTGCATTCATATGGTTCAAGCAAGAGTGAGCATAACTAGCTTCAACAAGTATAACAATTTAATAACAACATGCTTGACAGATACAAATCGTATATCTTCGATAACTGAACAATAGTTATGAAGTACTATTGATAATTCAAAATAGCACTTCATCTTTTCTTTCAAAATGTTTTACAATAACAACAATATTTAGTAAAACATTCACTCGATCGAGAGACCTCGGTATTCATTCTTTATTGGAAAAGGACAACTTGGAAGCAAGTCAGTAAGCGGAGATATCACTTACGAGCACTTCTAGGTGATCGACTATTGTACTCTATGTTGATCGACACTACATCCATTAAGCGTATGCACGTTTAAGCATTTAGCAACCTCACGTGCACTGTCGTTTCTTGAAACAAAACATTTGTTTAACATTTTCGGTCTTCTTTTGAAAACCATATCAAGTAGTTGACAAAAGATAGCAACATTTGATAATACATGAATAGATTATCAATACATCAAGTCTAACGAAAGGAATTGGCTTCAACTTCAACATACTTCAATTCATGCGAAAGAATACATGAACCTCAAAAACTTGTTGATTGAGCTGAGACAAGAGTTAGAATACTTGCCTTTAGCGTGCTGCTACGGTATTTTAACTTTATGTTCAAGTCGTTCAAGTCTCTACAATACATGATCACATAATGCCTTACATTAGGTCACATATAATCAAGTATGTATATGACTATATCATACCCTTCATTTCAATCTAATTGTGTATTAGATTCAGTTACTATTCGTTCGGTTTGTCATTATGCTTGCATTATATTTGACTAGGTTATCTCAACCTTTATATCATATCCTTAAGGTTTAACAAAGTTTAAACAATGTTACATTACCTTCCTTAAGTTATGTTTACTTCCATTTCTTTTCTTTGTATTTAGAAACCTTCATTACTATCTTTGTTACGAGGCCCATTTGCTGTGCTTTTTTATACCTACATCTCGTTTTGCTGCGCGAGAGCTTAATATATGCATTGTCCGGACTTGGCGCTTGGCGCGAGTCCTTACTTAATGGGCATGCTTGCTGCTTTTCTCTCGAGAGGATTTTGTCCTTTGTTCATGGCGGCTGGCGCCTCACTTATTGAACTAAGGTTCATTTTTGGCGAAACTCTTCTGATGAAGCTCGATTCTTTGTTCCGCATGCTGGCGCTGGGTCTTTTTACCTAGGGTTGGCGCATGGCTGAACTCTGTGCACCGAATATCAATTTGGTTTTGAAATTTTGTGAACTTCCGGACGCATAACTTCTTACGTTATAAGTCCGAATTGGCTCGTTCAAAAGCCTACGGTTCACAATTTACGTAATCTACATGATCATTCAAAATTTTATCTATTTGACTTTGTTTGCTAAAAATTCACCTATTGGTTCATTTTTAACGTAAGCGATAAGCGTTAAATGAGCGTTCAGCGCTTCGTTCTTCGTTCTAAGTCGAATCCGGTCATTTTTGAGTCCATGACTCTTAAATGCCAATTATGACTTGTCTCTATTGGAAAACAATGGTTTCGTGATCAAACACAAAAATTTGACTTCCATTCAGAAATTTTACGTATTAACGTTTATCGTCGATCGTGCAAATTCCGCAATTCTTCATTCTTATGATTTGTTCAACATTACAAATGAACTTCATTCATCATGTGAACATTTTAACATACTTAATACAACAACTTATATTCATTGTTGGATTTTGACTTATTCTTCATGAGCTTATAACTTGTCATTTATAAACTACTTAAGATTTGATTATTCATGACTTATGACAATTAAGGTTTCTTAATCATCATACTTTACATACTCTTCACATATAACTTTACTTAGGTATACATGATACATATGATCATATAAATTCTTTTACATTCATATCATTTCTCTTAATAAACTTCTTACAAGTTCATATTATTTTCACATAAGTTTATAACTTATCTTTAGCTTAAATGACTTATTACCAACTTAATTGGCTTAAGTTCATTACTTACTTATTCATTCATGTTTCTTAATCCAACTTTTCTTATCATCCTATCATGGTAGAGATAGAAGATAATTGAGAAGAAGTCTTACTCTTTTGTAGTCTTGGTAAGTAGCTTGCTTCTTCTTCTTACTTATGGAATGACTTATGTGTAGCTTATTCTCTCTACACTTAAGCACTTTAGATGTGTTGGATTAATTGATCAACCAACAAATGGCTAGCAAAGCTCTTATTTTATAGACTTTCCAAGGTTAGGGTAGTTTGGTCTTTAAAACATCCCACCTCCTTAAGCCACCTCCTTACTTATTCATTACTTGTCTAACACAACACTTATCCTACACTTGGTCATTACTTCAAAGTCTTGGTCAATACTCTACTTGATCATCACACTTACTTGATCACCACATCACTTGGTCACCACATTTCAACCATATTAATATGGTTTGCCCCATGGGTCGACCAATTTATTGGACTTTAGCTTGGGCTTGGATTAAATAAATCCTTGGGCCTTATATTAACAAACACTAGTTGGTTCATTAATTAATAGTTGGGCTTCTCTCTTTAATTCACTTGGACTTGTATATAATTGTTTAACCATCATCCAAGTCCATTAACATTTCTTAATACATATTGTTGATGTATTATTTTTATATATTCTAATTCTTATAGAATTTATATCGATATTTCATCCTTCATACAAACTTCGTATAATACTTATTATTATACTCGTTTTCATTACTTTATACAATACCAAGTATCATACCATTATTACTTATTCATTACTACACTTAACTTCCTTAACGTTTAGGAATTAAGTCCTGGCGAATTATTACATTTTCCATAACTAGATTTTTATTACATAATCCATCTTACCTTGTTATTCCATCATTGCGTATTTCTAGAAACAAAAAATTATATCCGAGCAAATCTGAGATGAATAGTGTTTTTCGAAAATTTCTCGGAAAACTTTTATTTTAAATCTTGGAAATCAAAACACTTTAATTCATCCACGTAGCCCAAATACTACGATATTCTAACATCAATAGGTTATCTGATGACAACCATCTTGATAACACATGGAATATGATTTTATTATTATTTAATTTAATAAAATCATTTTACAATAAGATCCAATTTCTAGAATATATAATACTCAAAATATAATTGAGTTCAAGTGAAAGTTATGAAATAAAACCTAGAATTTGTTGAGGTAATGAATGTAATAGGAAATATAAAACCTATATTAAGGTAATGTATTAAAGATATTCAACGAAAAATTTTGAAAAGTGATTTTGTGAAAACCGAGTAAGGGAGGTTTCGTTGATTCCGAGGACGGAATCCTTATAAGGGGGGGAGGATGTGACAACCCGATTTTTTTATAAGTTATTAAAATAGGAATTTAATAATTTAAATTCTTATTATGAGTTGTTTTGAGTTTGAGTATGTACATGTATGTGCTGTATATTTTGAAATATGTGATCTGGTGTGAAGAGAAATATATATTCATATATTGGGAAACTGAGGTTTAATAGTACTTTGAGTTATTTGTTTAAAATTTGTATTTTTTGATTAAGGGGATGTAATCTTTGTAAGAGAGGGAAAAATGTGACAATCCAAGATTTTAGTAATTGTTATTTAAAATATTTATTAAATGAAATAAATATTTTATTGATGTAGTTATTATTAGTAAATATTTATGACTAGATAATATTCTAAATTAAATTAATTTATAATTTAGAGAGTTGTAAGATAACATGAGATGTTATATGGTTGTTTTAATTTAATAATTTAAGATGGTATGATAAGTTATTAAATAAAAATTATAATGAGATTATAATTTTGTGATATTTGTTTAAGTAGAATATTTATTTTAAATATAGTATGTGTAATTAATTTATTTGATTATTATTAGATATGGAAATCCAAATAAATAATATATGATTATAAATTATAAACTAAATTTTTTTATTAAAATAAATTAATGGAGTTTAATTTAGTTTTTGCCAAACAAGGTTTAAAATATTAAGTCTTTAATATTTAAAGGGTTTTTGCCAAACAAAGCCTTATAGCTTTTGGATTTTTAAAATTTTTGAATTTTTAAATAATATAAATAAAATAAATTAAATAATAAGTATAGTATATTTATAATATATACGGTTATTTTTTAACTGATACAACAATAAGTATGCGTATTATTATTAGTATCGATTTGGTTTCTATATAACCTTAGTCTTAGGCCTTAGAAAAATTACGAGAATTGAGAGAGAGCTTGACAGAGAACTTGAGAGATTGAGAGAAAATCGAGCAACTTCATTGTTTAACAAAGAGGATTTCCAAGCTATTTGAAGGTATTTCTTAACACCTTGATATTATATATATATATATATATATATATATATAGTTTTTTACATATAAAATTTCATGTTCGTGAATCCAAATTGTTGAATTGTTGATATATATAATCGGTAATTGTGAGTATATGTGTTTATGATGATTAGAGTTTGTGTTTAAGCAAGAATTGTATCAGACTAATTTCGTTTAAAAGTAGATAACAAATAATGACAGTGTATGTTTTCTCATACGTCTTGTGAAAGTACCAATGGTAGTGGTCAATTAGCATGATAAACTGTAAATTAAGTCTTTTTTATGTTAGTTTATTAAGAAACAAAGAAAACGTAGTTTGAACGAAGTGATTTGGTGAAGAATTGAAATCATAGTGATGAATTTTGTAAAGGAACTCAAAAATAGAGTTTTCATATGAAAAACATGAAATTTGAGAAATGAAAATAGTTAAAAGTGTTGTTAAATTGTTAGATGTTGATGAATATGTTAGCAATCATGTTTATGATAGTTTTATATTTATTGTATCTGTTAATTTCACTATTTTGTGGGTGAAATTAAATTTTGTTAGGCTTTGAAGTCGACTCTTATTATTCATAGCCTACGCCTCCTGTCATACTTAGCACTTAACAGAATTGCTACTGCCAAAGGCTAAAATCTAGCGTATTAAGCTACTGCTGTGGTATGAATTGCGCCCATACATCGATCTGAGGTAGAGCCTTCTGCTACTGCTATAGATTTTGGGGAAGCCTTACCACTTGGTCTAAGGTTATGATTAAGTGTCATACATGAAGTAAGAAGGTTAAAACAGAACCATGATATGTAATTGATAAATTCAAAATTTGAATGATTAGCAAGTAATGAACGTGGTATATTAGAACTTAGTGAACATGATGAATAGTAAACAGGTATTGTGAAGGCTAAAACTTGTAATTTCTAAAATTTGTATGGTAGCTTAAGACTTGTGCTAAAACAACAAGTTTAACTAGAAATGAGTGTTATGTTGGAAAAAGGATGTTAGTACATTGTGTATTGATTAATAAGAAGGGTTATGAGATGTAGAGTAAAGTTTACATTATAGCTACTATGCGTTACTATTTGACTAATAGTTAATGTGAATAATGATATAACTGTGTAGGAATACACGAAGTGTAGATAAGCGATAAGCAGTTAAGTCGTAGTTTATAAACTACGAATCATGCAAGTCTTTCAATTCCTATTTGCTATATGAACTTGATGATTAACTGTTTTAAATCTTTCTTGCAAATAGCATGATGTGTTATATTTATGTTGAAAGCATGAAATGTTAAAGTCAACTTATGACTATGTTGATTGAGTAAAGCATGCTGATTGAGTAAGAAACTCAATTTTTATACTTGTTATATGAACTATAACATATATGTTATGATAGTCCAATGTTTAAGAGATATATGTCGAGCATGTTATTATATGCTACGTGTTGCATGAAAACTGTTAGATTTTGATGGGTTGTCGAGCTCAACCTTGCAAATAACCATTTTTGCAGGTCAAGATTTCGAGGTAAAGTTATGTGTTACTTGAAAGACATGAATCAGATGTGATACTTGAAGATTTATACACTTTGGTTGTGTTAGTATTATTTGAGCCATGATTAAGGTTCCGAATGATGTATTAATGTTGAATTGTAATATCGTTTCGTGATGTAAACTATTGTAGTATTAAATTGATTCTGAGATATTTAGATTTAAAGGTTGAAGGTTTTGGGAACGAGGATAGTTTGTAATAGAAAATTTTAATTATTTTGCAAATTTCAATGGTTGTATTATCATTTAATGATGTAGAATTAGAGGTTGAATGTATTATTAACGACTGAAATCGAGAATTAAATTGTATGAATTTTGGGGTCGTTACATTAAAACTTGTAAATCGCACCACAGCGTTGATATCTTTATTGTGAAATATTGTCGCCCTTGTATGTTCCTTTTAGCCTTTTAACCACTGTGTACACCCGAGGATCTGTTGGTGGTGGCGGTAGTCTTCGCTTTGCACCTGACTCTCAAATTTCCATTGGCCGCATTATCTCAAAGACAATGGACTGGGTGCACCACCAGGGGCTATGCTCGTGCATGTAATCCTCTCCCTGGCCTGGATGGTCGATCGATGCATTGTGAAGGGCTTTTTGTCGTTCTTTGTTCAAATTGTCTTTGGTGCGAACGGCGCACTTCTGCAAGAATAATGTTTGTATCACTGAAGCCTGCGCATCCTCCCATCTATACCGCTTTTGCAAATAAAACGACAATAATAACATTACTAAACAATTATCCTTAGAATATTATATTATCTCTCATAATTAAAAAAACACACCTGAAATTCAGCCCAAACAACATCCTTGTGGGCGATAGGTGTGCTCGCCCATGTAATCACAGGTGTATGCCAATTCTATAAGCAAAGCTGTGATATACACTCGATGATCTTATTATCTGAAAAATCACTATAATATACAACAATTTACATCAACGATAAATAGATATATTTAAGCAATTTACATCTAAGTTCTATATATCTTGTATAAATGGAATCTAAAATGTTTATATATAAATGATGCGGGACATACGTGCTATTCGAAGGAGGACAAATCTGAATAAGAATCCAATCATCCAGATTAGTAGGGGCCTTGAGCACATGATTAGGCCCCCTACCCAAGTCACGCTTTTTCTGCGCTACTTCAGAAGCCATCTATATATTACAAATTTCAAGATGTTATTATGAGTTATATAAAATGACAATAATGACAGGAAATTGCATTTAAATAGTAAAGTACATAAACATGACAGTGATATAAAGATGTTGGTATGAGTTATATTTGATTACATGCATATATATATATATATATATATATATATGAATATAAAATGACAATAATGACAGAAAATTGCATTTAAATAGTTAAGTACATAAACATGACAATGATATAAAAAATATGCAATGCTAAACATACATGAGAAGTTCAAGTGTTAATGTCTGATTCGAAATCATCTTGTATACGTATTGCAGATTCTGAATCATCTTGTATACGTATTGCAGATTCATAACCATCATCTGCTTCAGATTTTGTGTCAGATTTAGTCAATAACTCTTCCTCCTCAGTATCAATATCATCTGACACAAGTATTGACTCAGGATCTAATTCATGTGGTTCATCTCCACCATCTAACTGGATTACTTCATTATCGTCCTTTACATTTATTATAGTTTGACTATGAAGCATCTGCTCTTGGTAAATCTCCCCATCAACTACTTCTACACGACTGCGTACGGGAGTATGAATTACAACTTGCCAATCTGTAGGCGGTCTATCCCTTTTCCTAACAGGACTAGGAGTGTAGTATACTTGTACTGTTTGAGTTGGTAAAAAAAATGGTTCGTTGGAGTACGCAAATCTATGGAGGTCAATATCGACGATTCCATGTCTGTCAACACGTACCCCTTTTTCTGAATCAAACCAACGACACTTGAACAAGTTAATATGACCCCCGTACATGCCCTTGTACGAAAACTCTATGATTTCCTCCAACTCCCCATAAAAGGCATGACCAAGCTCATTGTAACAATCTCCTTGGACACACACTTCAGAGTTCGTTGTTCTTTTACCGCGCCCATATGCCTTTGTATGAAATTCACAACCATTTATTTTATAACCATTGCGGCTGACTTGGTCCCTGTCTGGTCCCATAGCTAGGACTTGTACATTAGCCGAAATCGTTGATCCCTCAGTCAAAGCCTACAAAAATTCCATCTTATTAAATGAAGTCATAGTTAATATGGAGTATATATATGTATATGTCGTGCTTAAGAAATTGAACTTACTTTGTCCTTTAGCCAAAGTGCAAATTTTTTATCATGATTGATTTGAATATCTTTATCAATTATGTCGGGATGCTTCACTTTTAACTCGTCATTGTACAATCTATACAATGTTATAAACATTAACATATTGGATTAAATTTTCAAGTTAAGAGATAAATTATCAAGTTTACATGTGTACCTCACAAATTCGTCAATCTCCTCGTAATTGAGAAGAATGTAAGTATATGCAGCATGTAATTCTTGCTCAGAGAGGAATATGCGCTTCCCTTTTCCATAAGCGCGGCTCGATAGACCAAATACAGAGAGCCGACCATTTAGTTCAACATTTCCCCCCATCATCATGTCTCGATACTCGATTGGCCTTTTTCAAGACTTCGTCCGAAAAATAGTCTGAGACAAATGTAGATATCTCATCAAAACTGTATGCCTCACATATCGACCCCTCGATATAAGCTCTATTCTTCACCTTCCTCTTAAGGCTTCCCATCACCCTCTCGAAAGGGTACATCCATCTATATTGAACTGGACCCCCAACACGAGCTTCATAGGGAAGATGGATTTGCAAATGCTCCATGGAGTCAAAAAAACCAGGTGGGAATATTTTTTTCAGTTTACACGTGATCTCTATGATGTTCTTCTCAAGTACAGACATGTCCTTCTCATTTAATATTTTTGAACATAAGTCTTTGAAGAAACGATTAAGATCCGTCAAAGCATCCCATATTGGTTTATCAAGCAGATCCCAAAATGCTATAGACATGAGTCTTTCCATGAACACATGTTAGTCATGACTCTTCATCCCTTGCAATTTCCTACCCGTTACACACCTTGCAATGTTTGACGCATATCCATCTGGTAGTTTCAGAGACTTAACCTATGTGCACACATCTTCAACTTACTTTTTGGACAATGTGTACCTTGCATGTGGTTTGACAATCTTACCATTAAGAGATTCATAAAGTTCTAATCTGGGACGCTTACAGATATCTTTTATGTTCAAACTTGCCTTATCATTATCCTTTGTCTTCCCTGTAACATTCATCACGGTGTTAAACACATTGTAGAACACATTCTTCTCAATATGCATCACATCTAGATTATGACGAATCAAATTTGTAGACCAGTAAGGCAGTTCCCAAAAGATGCTTCTCCGAACGCAGTTATGAGATTCGCCAAACCTGTAAGACCACGAATTTTACGAAATGAAAGTATTCAATTTTTCTATTTAGTAAATAGTTAAATTGATAAAAGTTTAAAGTTATGAGTGAAATTATTTTTTTCAAAATAAGCAAGTGGTTATAAAATATTCATTGTTGTCGGAGAATATTCGTTTGGTCGTGGAATATTCTTGTTATCGGGGAATATTCGTACGACGGCGCAACCATTTGTGGGCCTCATAACAGAATAACTGTCGGATGAAAAAAATGATAAATTTAAGTTTTTATAAATAATGGCGTAATCGTTACCGTTAACACTGTTAGAATACCCGGTGGGTAAAGTAAAGTAATACTGTCGTTGTTGCACGTACAAGAAGATTACAAGAAGATATTTTTTTTTGAATTATTGATTCTTACGTAAGAATACACTACTCAATAATGGTTAAAATAATTACTATTCAATATTTTATTTTATTGATTTAATAATTGTTGCGTTGATATTTTATATTATTGTTGTTTCAATAATTGTCACTATACAGTATTTCCCATTACCAGATCAATAATTCATATTATTTGAATAATATTATTAGATAGCATTATTGGCAATGTCTAGAAAGTTCATCGATGAGAGGTTTGGTCACCTAATTACGGCGCCCAAGAAGGAGAAATTCTTATTGAAAGCCCCTCTTTCTGAGGAACGACTAGTTGTCAATATTGTGATTCTGTAATATTATTTGTGAATAATTAATTATTGATTTATATGATAAGGAAAATATTCATTTTATGTGGATATAGATGGAGAAAATTTTTAATGTGACAATTGTTGAAAATTGATATTTTATCTTTTCTGATAAAATAATTCATTTAAATATATTATTATATTTTAATAATGGTAATATTTTTACAATGAATGTGTGATATGTGAATAAATGAGGAGGAATAGTATTTTTGTTATAAAAAAATGTTTAACACATGTTTTATGTGTTGGTGGACCCCATTTCTTGACTGAAATTTGATTATATCCTGCAAAATCGTCCGTATGTGAATTTCGGTCAATTTATGTTTGGAATTTGGAAAAACTTAAAGCTATAAAGTTGTAGAGAATTAAAATTTCCTACGGAATGGACATAAGATTCGATTTTTTCTGATAAAGGGCTATTTATTATAAATTATTGAAGTTCTGGAATATTGGGTCTGAATTGATTTTGTTACAAAAAATGTTTAAAACATGTTTTTCATGTTGGCGGGCCCCACTTGCATGTGTAAAATTCAAAAATTAGATTTTCCAAGTGTGCGTATGATTTTTTTTATAAATGTTAATATTTTATTAAATTTTCTGCTTTGGTGCATTTTCCTATAAATAGAATGCTTAGGTTAGAATTGAAAAACACACCAGAAACATAAGTTTTCTCTCTCTATATTATCGAGCGTATTTTTGTGAGTATTTAGATACTTTGAGAGTTGCTATTCAGTGCAAGTTTCCTTCGACTTTACATTCGATATTCCAGTCAGAAATACTGCTCTTTTCACTACACCAAAAATGGCTTCTAGCGAAGAAAATTTTGTGAAGGAATTTATTCCTTCACATGAGGAGTTATTTAGCGAAAGAACAGTGAAGGAAAAAAGTATAGTGACAATATAGTTATTAACGAAAGAAACATCCTTCACAATTTATATTTTTTTACTCGCAAAATTGGGGCGATAGAAAGATTTTTGGATGAAAATTTGCGAGGAAAAAATCTATTTAGTGAAAGTTTTATTACTCATTATATATCATTATTCAGAAGTTTTTTACGAAGGATAAAATTAGTTGCTATCTTGTTCTAAATAATTTTTTTATGAATTAATTGTGGTGCACATAAATACCTTAAATTTTTTAAAATATAAATTTACTTTCAATTTATTCCCAAATCAAAGTATGAAACTCTTTACATTTCTCCATCTCGAATTCTCGATTGCTCCCAATCCCAACTCCCAACTCTCAACCTCGGACTGCTCTGAGCCTCTCCCATCGGCCACCGCCCCTCTCCATCTTGATTGTTCCTCTCTATCTCGTTTCTCAACTGCTCCGATCCCCGGTCTTCTCTTCAGTTCGGAACTTCTCAACTTCGGCTTCTGCTGCGGCGCTGCCTCCAATCTTCAGACTCCAGATTTTTCTTAGGTAATTTTTTTAATTTCCAAACTCATCTTCAGCCTTTCCAACTGTTAATGATAATCTATTAAGCTTCGGCTTGCCTCTCTAGCTCTTTCGAAGCTAGCACTGCTCATCTAGGGCAGTTGAATCGCAAAGCTCCACACGACACGAAATTCGTATTCATCTCTTTGAAATTTCAGGTCTGAAATTTTAGGTAATTATGAAGAGCTTCACAATTTGATGAAAGAAACAGTGATGATTCGTAATTTCGAAAGGGCTTTGTGAGGTTCCGAGGGGTCTGGATCGTTTATGTTGGTTTATTTAGGGTTACAGCTGAGGCAAGTTAGGGTTAAGCATTACGCGTCAAAACGGACTAAGTTTATTATGGCTCATGATTTGAGGATTGCTTGTTTTACACTTGCGCAGGACGACCAATTTACAACCAACACCAAGGAGACTTTGGTTCAGATTTTTAATACTTCTGATGGAACGTTGCTGCAAGAGGTAAAAGTCATTGCTTTAGTTGATTTGAACAAGTACCAAATAGTTTGTAATTTATCTTGAAATGTTTAGAGTGCTATGTATTCAATCAAGCTAATGTATGTAGAATCTGAAACTTTTATGTACTATCTCTAAATTGGTTAATTTGTTTGGCTATAAATTGGTAATAGTTTTTTGTAATTATGAAAAAGTCTTTGGTGGGAATTATGGAATTTTGTAATTGGTTAATTTGTTTAGCTTCATCGTCATCATATATCATATATCATTATATATGTATACTGTTATTTGAAATCTGTTGTGTAATTCATATTTGTGAAATTTATGTGTTTTCTGATCAGATTTTCGTAATTTGTTTGTGATTTCCGTGGTATACATATACTATATTAATCAATCAGTATTTCACTTGTTTTCCGTGGTATACATTAATACATATATTAATTATGCTTATGATCATCCTCGTCCAATAATGTGACCTCTACTCCAGTCCATTTTTTCTTGGGTATGAGAAATGAATTAAGAAAAATTGAATGTGCTCTGTTTTAGTTGGTTATTATTGGGGGTTTATATAAGTTGGTGGTATTTGAAAATTAAATATGGAGTAGGAGTGAGGTGGGTTAAACCACTATATTGGTTAATTTTGAATATATAAATCAGTATTTTCGTGGTATACATAATTAATCAATCAGTATTTGAGTATTTCCGTGGTATACATATACGTACTCAAGTGAAATTTTTTTATATATCATTTATTAGAGAGAATTGTTTGTGATTGGAGTAATAAATAATCCAGGTATTTAGTCTCTGGTATGAGCAAGGCATCATAATGATCTTGTACTTGGTATTTTTATTTGAGTGGAAAATTATGTAGGCTGGCTACTTGTTTAGTCATAATTCATATTGTCTTGAGATGTATAGATCCTATTTGGAATGGCTTTTCAGAATTAAAAACCAAAATCAATAGATGTTCTTTGGACAAAGAGAAAGGAAAACATTGAGAAAACTATAATTTGAAAATATTTTTTTTATTATGTTTTTGAAGTAGTAATTAATGAGAATGAGAGAGATAGACACAACCTTATCACTCGAGTGTTCAGCCCTATTATGGTGAGTGCACAATTATATGAGTTGGACATGCTTAAAAAAGATCCAAGCAGACAAATAAAACTGAAAACAATGTCCTATATCCTCCTCCTCCTCCTGCCCTAATCATTCCCCAAAATCCGCAACTAACTTTGGCTTAACTAATTCATCAATCAATCAATCAATACAAGTCAAAGTTACTGCTGATCAATAATGATACATAATTGAATCATATATAACCTTAAAAACATAACTAATAAGGAATCATACTAGCTCGATCGATCATAAATATATAACAACCACCCCCATGGGGTAAACAATTACTACAAAATGAAACAAGGAAAATAATGACAAATAATCTGGAACACAAGCCAATCAAATAAAATATGATCACAACAAATCCATGGGAATATTATACGCTGCATGCATGCTGTAATATCTCAAGGGCTAGTGGTTGATGGGGGTGGAGATAAGAAAGGAATGGATGGAATAGTTGTAGGAATATTGGTGCTTGGAATGGTTGGGAGTGATGCCGGCAAAGGAGGCAATGTCACCTTTGGGATTGTTGGCAAAGTTGGCAGCGTGGGTGGCAAAAGAGTTGTAGGCAGTGGTGGCAAGGCCGCCCCTTTGGGAAGGGTTGGGATTGCGGGTAGTGGTGGCAATGCAAGCTTGGGCAAAGATGGAATAGTAGGTTATATTGGTACTGCTGAAGTTTGTAGCAAATGGTGAGCCGCAAGACTCACATTTATGCTTGAGAGTGATAATGCTACCATCAAATATATATTCCTGTTTACTTGAGTACTATTATGTATACCACGGAAATACTCAAATACTCAAATACTGATTGATTAATTATGTATACCACGGAAATACGTATATGTATACCACGGAAATACTCAAATACCACGGAAATCAGTATTTGAGTACGTACGTATATGTATACATAATTAAATTTCTCTCAACTTATCAGACTTGAGTATTAATCAATCAGTATTTGAGTATTTATGTATATATAATTGTTGTCATATAAATCAAATTGGTAAATTTTGTATAGAAACATCTGTTTTGATTATTGGGCATTGGATGTATTCGTTGACAAAGGTCTGATTGTGGATTAGGGACTTTCATATATGCAGGTTATAGCAGAGGCATTAGGGACTTTCATGCTGGTTTTCTCTATATATGGAATCATATCGAGCTCGCAAATAATGGGAGGAGGCCAAGTAGGACTACTTGAGTACGCGATCACAGCATCTTTAGCAGTAATTGTAGTGGTTTTCTCTATAGGAGGCATTTCTGGAGCTCATGTTAACCCTGCTGTCACAATAGCTTTTGCAACTGCTGGTCCATTTCCATGGTCCAAGGAACTACTTATACAACTTCAATATCCAAAACGTTTTGATCTCTCTCAAATTTTGAGCTCTTGGCCTAATGTTTTTTCAAGGTTCCACTTTATATATTGGCACAAATTGTTGGTTCTATTGTGGCAACATATGTGGGAAAGTTGGTGTATGGCATAAAATCAAAACTTATGACAACAAGACCGGTTCAAGGATGGGCTTCAACCTTCTTCGTCGAGCTCATTTTGACCTTCATCATCCTCTTCGTGACGTGTTCATTAATAAATGAAGCTCAAACAATATGATTCATAAACATTCCCTTCCTACACATTTTATTTATTTTTTTGCCCTATGCTTCAAATACAAAAAAAGAAGAAGGAAATTTTGGTCATTTTCATAAGGAATAACGGATTGTTCATTTCATACTAAATTTGAAATTGAGGCTTCTTAATTTGTTGGTAGGCCCATCGTCTAGACTTGTTGTAGGAGTAGGCATTGGACTTGGAGTATTGATCACTGGATATGTTCAAAGTTTACTAATTATGGAATTTTTATTCAGAAAACTGTATATGAAAGGATGTGTACATATGATTTTGGGTATTTTTGACAGTGTTTCAATGATCATGCGAGCCGGTATCTGGAGGGTCTATGAATCCAGCAAGATCATTGGGACCTGCAATTGTTTCATGGAAGTTTGATGACTTGTGGATTTATATTGCAGCACCGACCATTGGAGCTCTTGCAGGCGCTCTTTCGTATCGTGTGTTATGTCTTCATTGCAAGGTAAATTGTAGGAGATCTGCTTCTCCTACTACCACACTACTCTTGTAACTGCTCAAATTTTGAGCATTTTTCATGTACTAAAAGTTGATTGTGGTTTGTTTTGATTATTTATGTGAAATCTGTTATGTTTTTTCACTATGATGGCATTTTGGATGATTGGAAAGATTTTGAATGGAGTAGTCGTGCCATACATGTTTCTGCTATTAATCAAACAAAGTGGTAATACAGTACTCCCTTGCTACTTTTACAAACTTCTAGATGAATTCAGTGTCTAAAATCGCCAAGCTAGTCTTATTGATTGTCACACTATATGGATAATTAGGTGGTTAGCCAAGAGGTTCCTACATCCAGATGTTGTAGCGGTCTATGCTTACATTTTTCTTTGGGATGAAGACCTTGGAGTTGCTAATTTTCATGCTGGGAGGTAAAAACTATGTGTATATGTATGTAGGCACAGGCGCATTTACCCAACATGCTTCATGCATATGATTATACAGCTAGTCTGCACCTTATGGCCTATATATGTATCTTTTATTAAAGAAACAAGAGTTCAGAACACAAAATATTAAACTAGGAAAAATGTATTCATTATTATCTAATTTTGGTTTGAAACAGAGTTATTATGGAGAATTGGCAATACAAGAAAACTGATGTAATTTCCAAAGGTAGCGAATCTATCAAGTATGACTTAAATACCGTATCGATCATTATTTGGGAAAAGAATTGGTGCAAAACTTGGTAATACATGTCGATATTGTCTAACATTTAAGTCGTTGCTGCTGCTTTTCTCAATCTTTATGGCAGTTGATTTTTTAATTTTATTTTTTCAGTTGGTACTTCATTTTGCAAGCCTTTTCTTCTTACCGCTCTGGAATCGTGACAACATCGCTAATGTACAGGTTAGTTTGTTCATTCTTTTTTGTTCTTCTTTGAAAGTGGTGAGTTAGTAAAGAAGTTACACTAGTTTACTATTAAGTGTTCATTTGTATGATGGCTAATTATGTAACCTGCTGTACCATTTGTAACTGTGACTCTTTTATTGATTTATTTATCAGAAATTACCATAATGATGTTAGCTTTTTCCTGGTTTGTGGTGATGGTGTTAAAGTTCTTTTGGTAGGCTTGATTGGCTGCGTATTTGTTGTTTCATGTCTCAATATTTCCAAATACATGGTTGATATGTTCATATTTAATTTCAAGGAACTTTATTAATCCTTTGTTTAGCAGCTATTTATTTGTCGTAGTGGTCATTCTCAGGTTTTTGTTTTTCTAAAGTCTATTATTGTTGTGCTTCCTGATGAACTATTTTCACAAAGCTGTCTTGTAAGCGAGATTCTGAGATATTTTCACAAAGATGTCTTGTGAGTTCTCTGTACTAGTTTAGGATCATTGTCTGTTGTCAAAAGAGGTTTTTATTTTCTTTTTTTTTTAATTTAAGTTCATTAGTTTCATCTTTTCTTATTCCTCGTCTTATTGAAATTGAATTTTGGTGTTTCTATTGCAGCATGAAGTTTACATGCTCAACCTTGATTTTCTTGAAGAAAATGATGATAAAGTGGATCTAACATGTCACATTTTATTCCTTCTAATTCATTGTTATTCTTTCAGTTTTCTTATGTTAGTTAATAAATTTTGTAGGTACTATGGTCCTTGTGAGACCAAGATACAATAACAAATTTTGTAGCTATTGTGACTCGAGTATTATGATCTATTCATATGAGAAGTTTTGATTTTATTAGCTTTTTGTGCATTAGCTTATCAATTAGTTTGAAAAAAGTATGACAATATTTATATTTACTTGAAAAATAAATTTAATATTTTTTATAGAGATTAATAATAATAATACATATGAAATCAATGATTTAAAAATTAATTATAATTTTCAATGAATTTTGATTATTTAGCAATTAATTTTTATTTACAAATTTATAATTTGTGAAGGAATTTTCTCTCTCACTAATTTGAAGAAAGATTCTCAATTTATAATTAGTGAAGGAAAATATTCTCTCGTTAAATAAATTTGTTCCTCACAATATATTATTTGTGAGGGAATCAAGTTATTCACTAATTTTAAATAGTCCTTAAAATATTATTTGTGAAGAAAATCAATCTTTCACTAAATAACAATATTTCATTACTAAATACAATTTGTGAATAAAAGTTATTCACAATATATCCTTCACAAAAATATTTAATTCTTTACTTAGCGAAGGATACTTCAATTGCGAGGAGGTCTAATGCGAGCACTCGTGTGAAGGAAATATTTCTTCGCAATAAATCACTTGTGAGTGATATAGCGCTTCTAGTGAAGAATTTATCCTTCACTAGAGACCATTTTTGGTGTAGTGTTTGAGGTAAGGGATTCTAAGGGTTATTATGTTTTTCAGTTTCGTAGTTTTTCTGACCCTCAAAAATTTTGAAAAAATTTGAAATGATAATTTGATGAGTTTTTTGGATTGTGTCCAAAAATAGCGATTTTTGGATGTATAGATTAGGAGTTATGAATTTTATTGGAAAAGACTTTTAAAAGTAAACCCTTATAACTCCTTGTGGCTAATTCCAAAATTGGTGAACTTTTTATTGGGAGTACAAGTATATAAAGAAGTATACTCTGTAAATTTTAGAATTTTTGGACAAAAGTACAATTTATGATAAATGTCTAAATATTCGGCAGTTTTGGCCATATGAAAAATAGTGAATGAATTTTAAAAATTATGAGAAAAATATATGTTCAATATGGGACTATATTTTGCAAAATCCCAGAAAAGAAAAAGTTTTGAGACTAATTTGGTATTTTTCATAAAAATAGACTAGTTATGAATAAATGAATTAAATATGTTATGTGAAGTAAAAAAATTAGAAAATATGATTTTATGGCTTGAGAATCCTATATAAGGTATATGCAAATTTTTGCTGAGAGTTTTGGTTATTGGTGATGAAATCTTATGAGTTTGACATTTTAGGATGATTAAATGTATTAATTAGTAAAGTGTAAATAATTAAAATAAATTATTTATAAATTTAAGAAATGATTAAAATATTATGGTAATATTAATAATATTAGATTATGAGATTATTAAGTGATTTATAACATTTGGATTAAAGTTGTTATGAAGTCATTGATTTAAAATATTATTTAATAATTAATAATATTAGTAAATGAATTTAATGTTTATATAATGAATAATATTAAATGAAGTATATATAATGATTAATGTTATTATCTTCGTTAAATATTCGTTGAAATATTATTTTCTGTTCAAATCATTTTTGATACAATATTATTCTTAAATTTTACTTTACAAAGCAGTATCATGTTGACAATTTGGACGTTATTGATTTTTAGATAAATTAAATTATAAATCATTAAAAATTTATCCTTGAACTTGTTTTATTGAATTCTTATATCATTGTCATCATCCTCATGTTTATATTCTGTTGAAAGTCATCTGCGGCCTGTAGTGCATAGATGGACTTGGTATGATTATGACCAGGGATTATTCGGTATAATCATGACCGTAATGTTACAAATGATGTGGTAAAATTCTCATTTATTACATAAAGCATTGATGGACAATTTTGGTATGATTATGGTCATAGATTCTCTTGACCAGGGTGAAAAGATGAATTATTTTATGGCATGATCGTGATAGTTGATGAAAACACGATTATCTTTGGCCCGTAGTGCATGGATAATTCGTGGTTGTGATACTAAAGAATATCCTTGGCCGTAGTCACGGGGATGATTCAATGATGTGATTAATTATTGAAATTTGAGTCTCAATGATGAAATATTAATTCATGGATGTGATAATAATGAATATCATTGGTAGTAGTGCATGGATAATTCATGGATGTGATATTAATAATATCCTTGGCTCAGAAGTGCATGAAAAATTGATTGTGGATTATTTATTGTCTTTGAGTCTCGGTGATAAAATATTGATAATAAACTTTTAATTAAGTAGAAGATAGTAGATATCATGCTCTACTTGGACTAATCTAAAATACGATTGCATGTCTTTGGCACCATAGTGCAAAGAAGAATCATTAATGAATATCTTTGGGTCCGTAGTGCAAAGATGAATTTATTAGTATAAGTATGAACATGAATTGTGATTTGGTATAACCATGATCTTTGATGTTTCGGTAAAGACGGTGATAAAATTATCTTCGTCACAGAAGAAGACAATTTAGAACCATAATTATGATTATGAGTTATTCACATGATTTTGGTCAGGAACTGTTAATTGATGTTATAGGGATAAAACGTTGTTGGTGGACTTTTAACGTGGAGAAGATAATAGACTTTATGGTCTATTTGACTCTTTTAATGGATTGCTCGTTCCGCTGCAACTATGGTTAAAATTTTTTATCATCTACCATATGTTCTAAATCTCTGATTTATTACTGACGAAGACTATTGATAATTTATTTATCTTTAGTCATGATATTCTTTACTGGGCTAGTTGTGCTCACCCTTTTGTTTCACAATTCCTTTTAGGTAATAAAAGTGTAGCTGGGTTGAGCGGGGATAACAGGGGAATAGAACGCTGGTCTCTAGCTGTGGAGATTCTCCCTAAACAGTATAGAAAAGTGTGTTGTATTTTATACATCATTTAGTAGTTATATTTGGTGAATCAAATAGGGTAAGGCGAACCCAACGTTGAAAGGGTATTTTGACAGTATCATACAAGATGTCTAATGACATACAACCTCGTGTTATCATAAGACAGGGTTGTGCACATCCACTTGCTGAGTATATCTACGAGCACTACCTATATAATCTTGGAGTTTGATTGAAGTATAGTTCTCAATTAAAGACAGTGGAGATAATTATATGTCAAGAGAAGACTCACCATTGGAAAAGATATGATAGTAATCTTCTCATTTTTCTTTGGGGTCTATTGGGTCAACCAAGGAAAATTCTCGATCTTATGATATCTATTATAACCTAGGCTGTAAGACCTAGAATTTTATGAAATGAAAGTATTCAAACTTTTTTTATTTAGTAAATAGTTAAATTGATAAAAGTTTAAAGTTATGGGTGAAATTAAATTTTTTTCAAAATAAGCAAGTGGTTATAAAATATTCATTGTTGTTATGGGTGAATATTAGTTTGGTGTTGTGGAATATTCTTGTTGTCGGGAATATTAAATGCGACGATACAACCATTTGTGGGCCCATAACAAGAATAACTGTCGGATGAAAAAATGACAAATTTAAGTTTTTATAAATAACGGCGTAATCGTTCTGAATTAACCTTTGTTGGAATACACGGTGGGTAAAGTAAAATGTCTGGCGTTGTTGCCTTTGATAGCACCGTTGCACATTATTTTTGAATTATTGATTCTTACGTAAAAGAATACCTTTACTCGATAATTATTACGATAATTCTTTATTCATATTTTATTTTATTGATTCAATAATTGCTACGTTGATATTTTATATTATTGTTGTTTCAATAATTGTCACTGCATGATATTTCTCATTATCGGATCAATAATTCATATTATTTGAATAATATTATTAGATAACATTATTGGCAATGTCTAGAAAGTTACATCTAAGAGAGGTTTGATCACCTAATTGCTTGCCAGATGAGGAGAAATCCTTATTGGAAAGCCCCTCTTTCACAGGAACGATCTGGTTGTCAATATTGTGATTACGTAATATTATTTGTGAATAATTAATTATTGATTTATATGATAAGGAAAATATTCATTTTATGTGGATATAGATGGAGAAAATTTTTAATGTGACAATTGTTGAAAATTGATATTTTATCTTTTACGATAAAATAATTCATTTAAATATATTATTATATTTATAATAATATAATAATGGTGATATTTTTACAATGAATGTGTGATATATGAATAAATGAGGAGGAAGAATATTTTTTGTTACAAAAAATGTTTAACACATTTTTTGTGTGTTGGTGGACCCCATTTCTTGACTAAAATTTGATTATAACACTGCAAAATCGTCCATCAGTATGTGGATTTGATCAATTTATGTACTTGGAATTTGGAAAAACTTAAACTTATAAAGTTGTAGAAATTGAATTTCCTATGGAATGGACATAAGATTCGAATTTTTTACGATAAAGAGCTATTTATTATGAATTATTGAAGTTTGAAGTTAAATAATTGATTTTTGAAATTTTAATTATTTTTTTTTAAAAACATGTTTTTATTATGTTGGTGGGCCCCACTAGTATTGCAAATGTCTTTGAAATTAGATTATTCAAAGTGGGCGTAGAATTTAAAATAATTATATTAATATTTTATTAAATTTTACGCTTTGGTGTTACAAGCATTTTCCTATAAATAGGGTGCTTAGGTTAGAATTAAAAATCACACCATAAACATAAGTTTTCTCTCTCTATATTATCGAGCATATTTTTGTGAGTATTTAGATACTTTGAGAGTTCTTATTCAGGTCTGCAAGTTTCCTTGACTTTACATCCAGATATTCCATTCGAAATCTTGCTCTTTTGAGGTAAAGGATTGTAAGGGTTATTATGTTTTTTCGGTTTAAATAATTTTTTCGACCCTCAAAAATTCTGAAAAAATTTGAAATGATAATTTGATGAGTTTTCTAGATTGTGTCCAAAAATGACGATTTTGGATGTATAGATTAGGAGTTATGAATTTTATGGGAAAAACTATTTTAAAAAGTAAACCCTTATAACTCCTTGTGGCTAACTCCAAAATTGGTGAAATTTTTATTGGGAGTACATGTATATAATAGAAGTATACTCATGTAAATTTTGAATTTTTGGACAAAAGTATACGTTTATGATAAATGTCTAAATATTAAGATAGTTTTGGCCATATGAAAAAAATAGTGAATGAATTTTAAAAATTAAGAAAAATATATATTTCAATATGGGACTATATTACGCTAAATCCCGAAAAAAAAAAATTTTTGGACTAATTTGGTATTTTTCATGAAAATAGACTAGTTATGAATAAATGAATTAAATATGTTATGTGAAGTAAGAAAATTGGAAAATAGGATTTTATGGCTTGAGAATCCTATATAAGGTATATGCAGATTTTTCATGAGAGTTTTGGTTATTGGTGATGAAATCTTATGAGTTTGGCATTTTAGGATGATTAAATGCATTAATTAGTAAAGTTTAAACAATTAAAATAAATTATTTATAAATTTAAGAAATGATTAAAATATTGTGGTAATATTAATAATATTAGATTATGAGACTATTAAGTGATTTATAACATTTGGATTAAAGTTGTTATGAAATCATTGATTTAAAATATTATTTAATGATTAATAATATTAGTAAATGAATTTAATGTTATTATATAATGAATAATATTAAATGGAGTTTATAATATAATGATTAATGTTATTATCTTCGTTAAATATTAGTTGAAATATTATTTTACTGTTCAAATCATTTTGATATAATATTATTCTTGAATTTTACTCCTGAAAGCGATATCGTGTTGACAATTTGGGCGTTATTGATTTTTAGATAAATTAAATTATAAATCTTTAAAATTTATCCTTGAACTTGTTTTATTGAATTCTTATATCATTGTCATCATCCTCATGTTTATATTACATTGAAAAGTCATATGTGGCAGTAGTGCATAGATGGACTTGGTATGATTATGACCGAGGGATTATTCGGTATAATCATGGCCAGTAATGTTACAAATGATGTGGTAAAAGTCCTCGTTGGCCCGTAGTGCATTGATGGACAATTTTTGGTATGATTATGGCCATGGATTCTCTTGACCCAGGTGCAAAAGATGAATTATTTTATGGCATGATCATGATAGTTGATGAAAACACGATTATCTTTGGCCGTGGTGCATGGATAATTAATTGGTTGTGATACTAAAGAATATCCTTGGCCGTAGTAGTGCATGGATGATTCGATGATGTGGATTAATTATTGAAATGAGAGTCTCGTGATGAAATATTAATTCATGGATGTGATAATAATGAATATCCTTGGTAGTAGTGCATGGATAATTCATGGATGTGATATTAACGAATATCCTTGGCACATAGTGCATGTGATAGGAAATCCTTGGTGATGTGGATTATTTATTTTGAGTCTGAGTCTGATAAAATATTGATAATAAACTTTTAATTAAGTAGAAGATAGTAGATATCATGCTCTACTTGACTCTTCTAAAATACTGATTTGCATGTCTTTGGCTTTTGTAGTGCAAAAAAGAAGAACTGTTAATGAATATCTTTGGGCCGTGGTGCAAAGATGAATTTATTAGTATAAGTATGAACATGAATTGTGATTTGGTATAACCATGATCTTTGATGTTTCGGTAAAGGCATGTGATGAAAATTATCTTAAATCACAGGTGCGAAGAGGAATTTAGAACCATAATTATGATTATGAGTTATTCACATGATTTTGGTCGAGGCTGTTGATTGATGTTATAGGGATAAAACATTGTTGGTGGACTTTTAACATGGAAAGATAATAGACTTTATGGTCTATTTGACTCTTTTAATGGATTGCTTTCGTTCATTTATGACTATGGTTGAAAAGTTTTATCATCTACCATATGTTCTAAATCTACGATTTATTCTTGTGAAGACTATTGATAATTTATTTATCTTTAGTCATGATATTCTTTATTGGGCTAGTTGTGCTCACCCTTTTTGCTTCACAATTCCTTTTAGGTAATAAAAGTGTAGTATTTGGGTTGAGCCGGGGATAACGAGGGGAATAGAAACGGTGGTCTCTAGTATGTGGAGATTCTCCTAAGCAGTATAGAAAAGTGTGTTGTATTTTATACATCATTTAGTAGTTATATTTGGTGAATCAAATAGGGTGAAAGCGAACCCAACGTTGGAAGGTGTTTTGACACTATCATACAAGATGTCTAATGACATACAACCTCGTGTTATCATAAGAGGCATGGTTGTGCACATCCACTTCTTGAGTATATCTCTGAGCACTACCTATATAATCTTGGAGTTTGGTTGAAGTATAGTTCTCAATTAGAGGCGGTGGAGATAATTATATGTCAAGAGAAGACTCACCATTGGAAAGAATATGATAGTAATCTTCTCATTTTTCTTTGGGGTCTATTATTGGTCAACCAAGGATAATTCTCGGTCTTATGATATCTATTATAACCTAGGCAGCATGGCCTCCCATATACGAAGGTTTCCTTGAGCACTTCCCAAAGATTTTAATTTCTAAAATAGTTATTATTTGTACCTTTATGTAAGGTGCCATTGTGACGGGCTATCCAAGAGTTGGGACATGAGTCACAGGTTGGTATACATTTGTATCAAAACTCACAACATTTGTGTTGTTGTATTTTTTCTGACAATTGTGATAATGAAGTTGTAGTTGTTTTACGTACCATGTGTTTGGCGACTTCGAATAGGTTGGGTGAATTGGACCTATTTTGGGGCGTCACGAAGTAGTTATAAAATATTCATTGTTGTCGGGGAATATTCGTTTGGTCGTGGAATATTCTTATTGACGGGAAATATTCGTACGACGATACAACCATTTGTGGGCCTCATAACAGAATAACTGTCGGATGAAAAAAATGATAAATTTAAGTTTTTATAAATAATGGCGTAATCGTTCACGAATTAACACTTGTTAGAATACGGTAGGTAAAATAAAATGTCTGGCGTTGTTGCTTAGTGATGCACAGATGTTACACAGTATTTTTGAATTATTGATTCTTACGTAAGAATGCACTACTCAATAATGGTTAAAATAATTCTTTATTCAATATTTTATTTTATTGATTTAATAATTGTTGCGTTGATATTTTATATTATTGTTGTTCCAATAATTGTCCTTTATCTGATATTTCCCATTACCAGATCAATAATTCATATTATTTGAATAATATTATTAGATAGCATTATTGGCAATGTCTAGAAAGTTACATCGATGAGAGGTTTGATCACCTAATTGCGCGCCAAGATGGAGAAAATTCTTATTGAAAGCCCCTCTTTCAGGAACGACTGGTTGTCAATATTGTGATTACAGAATATTATTTGTGAATAATTAATTATTGATTTATATGATAAGGAAAATATTCATTTTATGTGGATATAGATGGAGAAAATTTTTAATGTGACAATTGTTTGAAAATTGATATTTTATCTTTTACGATAAAATAATTCATTTAAATATATTATTATATTTTAATAATGGTAATATTTTTACAATGAATGTGTGATATGTGAATAAATGAGGAGGAATAGTATTTTTGTTATAAAAAATATTTAACACATGTTTTATGTGTTGGTGGACCCCATTTCTTGACTAAAATTTGATTATATCCTGCAAAATCGTTCGTATGTGAATTTCGGTCAATTTATGTTTGAAATTTGGAAAAACTTAAAGCTATAAAGTTGTAGAGAATTAAAATTTCCTACGGAATGGACATAAGATTCGATTTTTTCTGATAAAGGGCTATTTATTATAAATTATTGAAGTTCTGGAATATTGGGTCTGAATTGATTTTGTTACAAAAAATGTTTAAAACATGTTTTTCATGTTGGCAGGCCCCACTTGCATGTGTAAAATTATGAAATTAGATTTTCCAAGTGTGCGTCTGATTTTATATAAATATTAATATTTTATTAAATTTTCTGCTTTGGTGCATTTTCCTATAAATAGAATGCTTAGGTTAGAATTGAAAAACATACCAGAAACATAAGTTTTCTCTCTCTATATTATCGAACGTATTTTTGTGAGTATTTAGATACTTTGAGAGTTGCTATTCAGTGCAAGTTTCCTTCGGCTTTACATCCGATATTCCAGTCAGAAATACTGCACTTTTGAGGTAAGGGATTGTAAGGGTTATTATGTTTTTCAGTTTCGTAGTTTTTCTGACCCTCAAAAATTCTGGAAAAATTTGAAATGATAATTTGATGTGTTTTTTGGATTGTGTCCAAAAATAGCGATTTTTGGATGTATAGATTAGGAGTTATGAATTTTATTGGAAAAGACTATTTTAAAAGTAAACCCTTATAACTCCTTGTGGCTAACTCCAAAATTGGTGAACTTTTTATTGGGAGTACAAGTATATAAAGAAGTATACTCTGTAAATTTTAGAATTTTTGGACAAAAAATACGATTTATGATAAATGTCTAAATATTAAAGATTTTTGGCCATATGAAAAATAGTGAATGAATTTTAAAAATTCTGAGAAAAATATATGTTCAATATGGGACTATATTCTGCTAAATCCCAGAAAAGAAAAAGTTTTGGGACTAATTTGGTATTTTTCATAAAAATAGACTAGTTATGAATAAATGAATTAAATATGTTATGTGAAGTAAAAAAATTAGAAAATATGATTTTATGGCTTGAGAATCCTATATAAGGTATATGCAAATTTTTGCTGAGAGTTTTGGTTATTAGTGATGAAATCTTATGAGTTTGGCATTTTAGGATGATTAAATGATTTATAACATTTGGATTAAAGTTGTTATGAAGTCATTGATTTAAAATATTATTTAATGATTAATAATATTAGTAAATGAATTTAATGTTATTATATAATGAATAATATTAAATGGAGTATAATATAATGATTAATGTTATTATCTTCGTTAAATATTAGTTGAAATATTATTTTATGTTCAAATCATTTTTGATATAATATTATTCTTAAATTTTACTCTACAAAAGCGATATCATGTTGACAATTTGGGCGTTATTGATTTACGGATAAATTAAATTATAAATCATTAAAATTTATCCTTGAACTTGTTTTATTGAATTCTTATATCATTGTCATCATCCTCATGTTTATATTATTATTGAAAAAGTCATCTGCGGCTTGTAGTGCATAAATGGATTTGGTATGATTATGACCGAGGATTATTCGGTATAATCATGGCCAGTAATGTTACAAATGATGTGGTAAAAGTCCTCATTGGCTCGTAGTGCATTGATGGATGATTTTTGTATGATTATGGCCATGGATTCTCTTGACCAGGGGTGCGAAGATGAATTATTTTATGGCATGATCATGGTAGTTGATGAAAAAACACGATTATCTTTGGCCGTGGTGCATGGATAATTCGATGTGGTTGTGATACTTAAAGAATATCTAGGCAATAATGTAGTGCGGGGGATGATTCGATGATGTGGATTAATTATTGAGCTGAGTCTCAGCGATGAAATATTAATTCATGGATGTGATAATAATGAATATCATTGGCTGTAGTGCATGGATAATTCATGGATGTGATACTAACGAATATCTTTGGCTTGTAGTGCATGGAAAATTCGGTAATGTGGATTAGTTATTGTGCTGAGTCTCAGCGATACAATATTGATAATAAACTTTTAATTCGTAGAAGATAGTAGATATTATGCTCTACTTGACTCTTCTAAAATACAGTTGCATGTCTTTGGCCTGTAGTGCAAAGAAGAACTGTTAATGAATATCTTTGGTCCCGTAGTGCAAAGATGAATTTATTAGTATAAGTATGAACATGAATTGTGATTTGGTATAACCATGATCTTTGATGTTTCAGGTAAAGACAGGTGATGAAAATTATCTTCGTCCTGGGTATGAAGAAGAATTTAGAACCATAATTATGATTATGAGTTATTCACATGATTTTGGTTAGGAACTGTTGATTGATGTTACCGGGATAAAACATTGTTGGTGGACTTTTAACATGGAGAAGATAATAGACTTTATGGTCTATTTGTCTCTTTTAATGGATTGCTCGTTCCGCTGCAACTATGATTGAAAAGTTTTATCATCTACCATATATTCTAAATCTCTGATTTATTACTGACGAAGACTATTGATAATTTATTTATCTTTAGTCATGATATTCTTTACTTGGCTAGTTGTGCTTACCATTTTGCTTCACAATTCCTTTTAGGTAATAAAAGTGTAGCTGGGTTGAGCGGGGATAACAGGGGAATAGAACGGTGGTCTCTAGCTGTGGAGATTCTCCCTAAACAGTATAGAAAAGTGTGTTGTATTTTATACATCATTTAGTAGTTATATTTAGTGAATCAAATAGGGTGAAAGTGAACCCAACGTTGGAAGGGTGTTTTGACAAGATCATCTGAAGATGTCTAATGACATACAACCTCGTGTTATCATAAGAAGCGAGGTTTTGCACATCCACTTCTTTGAAGTATATCTCTGAGCACTACCTATATAATCTTGGAGTTTGGTTGAAGTATAGTTCTCAATTAGAGATAGTGGAGATAATTATATGTCAAGAGAAAACTCACCATTGGAAAGAATATGATAGTAATCTTCTCGTTTTTCTTTGGGGTCTATTGGGTCAACCAAGGATAATTCTCCAGTCTTATGATATCTATTATAACCTAGATGCATGGCCTCCCATATACGAAGGTTTCCTTGAACACTTCCCAAAGATTTTAATTTCTAAAACAGTTATTGACTGTACCTTTATGTAAGGTGCTATTGTGACGGGCTATCCAAGGTTGGGACATGAGTCACAGTTGGTATACATTTGTATCAAAACTCACAATATTGTATTATTGTATTTTGCCAACAATTGTGATAATGAAGTTGTAGTTATTTCCTGTACCATGTATTTGGCGACTCAGAATAGGTTGGGTGAAATTGACCTATTTTGGGGGCGTCACAAAACCCATTGATTATGTTTATGGCATCAATCATATCATTTAACCCAGTAGCAATAGCAGCAGAGATGGCTCCGGGGGAGTCAATGATGTCACTTTTTATGTCAGTGTTGGATAGAAACATCCATTACTGTCAGGAGGTTAAGGAGCTAAAAGCAGAGCTCCAAGCTGTCTTAGAGGATAAGATGTGTAAGACCCCAACTTTTATGAATAAAGATTAATTTCTCTCGAAATATATTTTTGAATATTATGGTGTGGATATAATATAATGTTTTAGTTGTGGGTAATTTTTACAAATTTTGCAAAGTAAGCAAGTGGTTATATAATATTCGATTGGTGGGGGAATATTCGTTTTAACAGGAATATTAAATACGATGGTACAATCATTAGTGGACCCCTAACGGAAGTATTGTAGTAGTAAGAAAAACGACGTAATTATCTTTTATAAAAATAACGCAGGAAAGTATTCTTTATTAAAACTGTTGAACTACCCGGTAGTAAAAAATACGATGTCTGGCATTAGTTTAACGCAAGTAAGATACTGGTATTGGTTATTGATCTTTACATGAGAAGTCACTCGAGAATACTCAATTATTACTACGATAATTATTTGCATCATATCTCTCATATTATTGATTCGATTATTGTCACGATATCATCTGCATAACATATTATATTTATTAAATCAATAATTGAGAACGACAAAGTTATTCATATTATTAAATTGCAATATTTACAATGTCTTGAAGTTACATCGAGGAGAGGTTTGGTCCCTAAATTGCGCAATTGATAGGAGAAATCCTTATTGGAAAGCCCCTTTTCCGAGGAGCGACACGGTTGTTAAATATTGTGAGTTATAATATTAGTGATGAATAAGTTAAATGTTGATTAAAGATGAATTTTATAGTTCTATTGTGTTGAAATTATTTGGGTCTGGAGGTTATATTGTTCAATCGGGTATTTGGGGTACTTTTTGTGTCAGAATTACTATTAACGAGTTACTATTCATGAGTTATTATTCACGAGTTACTATTCACGAGTTACTATTCACGGGGTACTATTCACCCGAAAAATATAATTCTTTTCGGTCCAAATCATTTTTGTGTATAATATTATTTCATGAGGAGATGTGATAATTTTTCAGACCGTTGGTTGAAGTTATAATAGTAATCAATATGGATCGTTGGTTGAAGATATAATAGTAAATCAATATGGACCGCTGGTGGAAAGTTATAATAGTAAATCAATATGGACCGTCCGTTTAAAAGTAAATCAATCTGGACCGTTCATGAATTAGTTACTATTCAGTCCATTCTCTTATAAATAAAAGCTCATTCCTTCATTATTTCTTATGAATTCAAAAACTCTAGAGAGAAAACTATAGAGAGAAGAAAAAAAATATTCTCGCGCCTTCACTACTCAATATCCGGTTCTTCTAAGGTAAGTGGTATTATTTCTTTAGTATTCATGAAGAGAACTTACATTATTCTATTCTTTATTATTATGTTGGAATAACTTTTGTATGCTCGAAAATCCGCATACATGGTGAAATTCTTACATTATTCCATTCTTATTATTACCGTTGGAATAACTTTGTTTATCACAATACTGCATACGTGGTGAAATTTTCTAATATTTACGTTCTTTATTATTCATCGTAATATATCACATGCGTGCGTTTACGCGGGACACAGTTCCATTATTTATTATTCATCCGAGAATATCACATCAAGGCGTTCTGTGGGACTGGTTCCATTATTTATTATTCAGCCGAGAATATATCGTATACGTGCGTTTATCTGGACTGGTTTCATTATTTATTATTACATTGGGAATAACTTTTTTCATGCGATCTATCGCACGCATGGTGAATCATACATTATTCCATTCTTTATTATTATGTTAGAATAACCTGTCTATGTGGATTACCACATGTATGGTGAATGATCCTTTGTATTCATTCCTTATTAAATTATGGAAATGATTTATAAACGTGGATTACCGCATGGCGGGTGAAGATCCATTTGCAGTTTTATATATTCTATTATACTCAGTTGGTTAAAGTTTTGGCTTCTATACTCCATGAAATTAGTAGAATATCCTGGATATTTGCACTTCATCCAGTATCTTTTCATGGAAATATTCTTCTGAGCATTCTTGAATTTTACTCCATAAAGCAGTATCATGTTGACAATTTGGACGCTATTGAGTTCAGGATAAATTAACTTATTAATCTTTAAAATTTATTCTTGAACTTGTTTTATTGAATTATTATGTCATTGTCATCATCCTTATGCTTATATTGTAATTAAAGTCATCTTTGGCTTATGTGCATAGATGGACTTAGTTTGATTATGACCAGGGATCATTCGGTATAATCATGACCTGTAATGTTATAAATGATGTGGTAAAAGTCCTCAGTGTGGCCTATAATGCATTGATGGACAGTTTTTGGTATGATTATGACCGAGGATTATTCGGTATAGTCATGGCCAGTTGATGATTTAATGAATATCCTTGGCCGTGTCTGAGGATGATTAGATGATGTGGTTTATTTATTAAAAATTTGAGTCTCGATGATAAAAATTGATGACAACATTTTAAATCATAGAAGATAGTAGATATCATGCTCTACTTGACTCTTCTAATGGATTGCTTATTCATTGCAGATTAAACTTGATGTCTATTGTATTTTATCGGTTTAACATTGTTGAAGACTATTGATAATTTATTCTCGCATTATCTTAGTCATAATATTTCTTCTTGGGCTAGTTGAGCTCACCCTTTTTTCTTTCCTTTGTTCTCTTGAAAATGAGAATATAAATTTGGACGAGTCGGGGAAAGGAGTGATTTTCCCGGATGATAGCATTAGTAGTCCTCACTATTGTGTTAAATAGTGTGATAATAAATATAATGAGGACTCCTTTGACTGTGGATATTGTCTAGATGACAATATTCCTATTAAAACTCTCAGTTTACGACGGTTGTATAATTAGTTTGTATTTGAATTTAGTACCTTATATCTGGCGACTCAAGATGGGTGATGTATACCTGTTTTGGGGGCGTCACAAGACGGACGTGGAGTCCATGTGGGAGCAGGAGCACAATGAGAGAGTTTTGGCCAATGATAAGGTCCATGAGCTGAAACAGGAGGTCTTTGAGCTCAAGGGGGAGCTAAAGACCAAAAAGCAGAAGATAGGGAGAATGTCCTATATTCATAGGAGTTCTCATGTAGATTTCGACATCGGTGGTGGCTATCCCATAGAGGCGAAGAACGCAGCGACATCTTATTAGCCGTGATATTATCGCCGGTCTTGCCAAAGCAGATTTTGATAATGCTTTAAGGCAGATGTGATCTAGTAGTGGCTAGAGTAGTTTAGATATGTAAATATTTTGTATCTAGGAGTGACGTAAAACCCTCTTTTGTATAACCAAGGGTAGTCTTTTGTAAATCCCAATTTTTGGAAAGCAATTGCGGGAAAGTAATGTAATCAACTTAGGCTGGATAATGTAACCGATGTAGTATTATACTACAAGAAATGAATCAATATAAGCCTTTTTCGGAACATGTTGAGTAATGAATGTTGAAGTTATTGTTTAATCTTGAATAATAACTAACTAACAGGAAATGAATAATAACAAAATGTGTTGTTTGTTGTAATAGCAAAATGCCGCCAAGAAGAGTACCACGTAATCAAGGCGCTAACGTAAATCAACCGGAGGGAGGTCCTATTAACCCCATGCAGGAGTTTGTTAATTTATTAACAGCCGTATTTAATAGAACTGGGGCTAATATCCTCGTAAATCCTGGAGTAGTACGAGCTACTACGTTTACGGATTTCAAGAGTGTGGGTCCGCTGGAGTTCAAAGGAACTACGGACCCTATCAAGCCCAAACACGGGTGAAAGAAATTGAGAAGGCATTTGTGATAACAAATGTCGACGAGGCTCAGAATGTTGCCTTTACAACCTACATGATGAAGGGAGAGGCCAACTTTTGGTGGGAGGCCAATCAGGCTAGGGCCGGTATAGAGAATTTGACGTGGGTGAGGTTCAAGGAGATATTCTTCAAGAACTACTTTCCCACAAATATGTAGGGGAGAATGGAGATGCGGTTTCTCGATTTAAAATAAGGGGACATGATGGTTCCCCAATACGTTGCCAAGTTTAATGAACTGGCAAGGTTCGCTCCACACCAAGTGGACACCGAGGTTAGGAAGGCGTGATGGTTCAAGCAGGGCTTGAAACCCAGGCTCTATAACTGTATTTCTGTGTTCCAAAGTACTTCCTTTGGAACCATTTTAGAGAAGGCGATAATCACCGAAGGTGGTAGCGAGGCGTTGAGCCAGTACCACAAGGATAAGAAGAATAAAGGGAAAGTGGATGGGGTAGTAAAGATCGAAGGAGCCAGTGGAAGTGGCGAAGGGTATAAACGGAAGGTGGTTAACTCTGGGAATACCGGAGTAAAGCAAGGAGACCCGAAGAGGAGGATGGAGGCCTGCAAGACCTGTGGGAAGACTCACTTAGGAGTCTATCTTAAAGGGAAGGCCGTATATTACAATTGTGGACAGGAGGGGAACATTGCACCTAAATGTCCCAGTCCAAAGAAGAACCACTGATGCTTTGTGTGTGGGTCAACTGACCACATGGAAAAGAACTGCCCGAAGAAGGGGACGGACGGGAACAAGGGCGCCATTAGCGGTAAGTTAGCTATAGGTGGTCCAGCGCAGCCGGGTAGGCCGATGGCCTGTACCTTTAACATTACAGTCCAAGATGCGATGGTATCGGGGGACGTAGTCGCAGGTATTATTCTGATCAACGACCTAAATGCTTACGTGCTATTTAACTCGGGTGCTACTTGTTCGTTTATCGTATGTGATTTTGCTAGACGATTAGGATTACTTCCCGAAAAGTTGCCAATGCCTCTAAATATTAAGGTAGCAAACGAAGAAATAATTCCTATAAAAGATGTTCATAGGAGTTGTTGCGTAGATATTCGGGGTTATAAATTATCGTTAGATTTGATACCGATAAAGCTAGGAGAATTCGACGTAATTCTCGGAATGGATTGGTTGGTTAACCATGGGGCAATTATAGATTGTCAAAAGAAAAGCGTAAATATTAAAACGTTAAGATAACCTCAGGTAGTATTTTACGGTAATAAATCACCGAAACGTTCGTGTTGTCTTGCGATGACACAAACTAGGAAACTATTGAGGAAGGGGTGTGTAGGTTATCTGTACCATGTTGTCGATACCCAGAGAGTGGGAGTGACCATGGAACAAATACCTATAGTGAGTGAATTCATGGATGTATTTCCAAGTGAATTGCCGGGTCTTTCGCCGGATAGGGAGACCGAGTTCGTAATAGATATTGTACCAGGAGCGGCACCAGTTTCCAGGGCACCGTATCGTATGGCGCTAGTGGAGATGAAGGAGTTGATGGTGCAGTTACAAGAACTGTTGGACATGAAGTACATTCAGCCGAGTGTTTCGTCGTGGGGAGCACCGGTACTATTGTCAAGAAGAAGGACAGATCATAAAGACTTTGTATTGACTACCGAGAGTTGAACAAGTTAATGATAAAGAATAAGTACCCATTGCCCAGGATCGATGATCTTTTTGATCAGTTGAAAGGGGAAAAGTATTTTTCTAAAATAGATTTAAAGACGGGGTATCATCAGCTGAAGGTTAGGAATGAGGATGTACCAAAGACGTCATTCAGGACTCGTTATGGTCATTACGAGTTTCTGGTGATGTCATTTGGGTTAACTAATGCACCAGCTGCATTTATGGATATGATAAAAAGAGTGTTCAAATAATATTTGGACAAGTTCGTCGTGGTGTTTATCGATGATATTCTAGTCTATTCTAAGACTCCAGAAGATCATGTTGAACACCTAAGGATAGTGTTGGAGACCCTAAGGAAGGAGAAGTTGTATGAAAAATTCACGAAGTGTGAATTTTGGCTAGAGAAGGTATAGTTTTTAGGTCATGTCATTAACCATGAGGGGATTTCAGTAGATCCAGCGAAGGTGGAAGCCATGATGAATTGGGAACAACCGAAAATACCGACTGAGGTGCGGAGTTTCCTAGGGTTAGCGGGTTACTATCAGAGATTCATTCAGGATTTTTCAAAGATAGCTACTCCATTGACTAACTTGACAAGGAAGACGGTGAAATACGCGTGGATGGAGAAATGCGAGGACAATTTTCAAGAACTGAAGAAGAGGTTAAGTGAAGTGCCTGTTTTGTCATTACCCGATGACACATGAAATTTCATAGTTTATAGCGATGCTTCGCATAGAGGACTTGGTTGCATGCTCATACAGCATGACAAGGTCATTGCGTATGCATCACGCCAGTTGAAGGATTATGAGAAAGTTTACCCTACTCATGATTTGGAACTGGCCACGGTAGTGTTTACCTTAAAGATAGGGAGACATTATCTTTATGGGGAATGTGTGAGATATACACGTACCACAAGAGCCTAAAATATATCTTAACACAGAAGGAGTTGAATATGAGGCAGAGGAGATGGCTGGAGTTGATAAAGGATTACGACTGTGAAATTCTGTATCACCCTGGAAAAGCCAATGTAGTGGCCGACGCCTTAAGTAGAAAGGGTTGGGAGAAGTTGTCTATTTTAATGGCTCAAACCGAGTTAATAATAGAGATGGATAGGATGGAGATAGAGGTGAAATTGCCGAATGAATCGGGACATAGACTATTTTCGACGAAGATGCAATCTACCATCGTAGAGAGAGTTAAGGAGGTGCAGCTCAAAACTGATGAGTGTGACCAGATGAAGAAGCGGTTAACCAATGGAAAAGATTTAAAATACAGTCTTGATAATGAGGGATTATTAAGATTTGAAGGAAGAATTTGGGTTCCAAATGAGACAGAATTAAAGGAGTAAGTTTTACAAGAAGCTCACAATTCGAGGTACTCGATTCATCCTGGTAGCACTAAGATGTATCAAGACCTTCGACAGAGTTTTTGGTGGCTAAACATGAAAAGAGAAATAGCAGAGTATGTGAGTAGGTGCTTGACTTGTCAAAAAGTTAAGACCGAACATCAACGACCAAGTGGCTTGTTACAGTCATTGGAGATTCTGGAGTGGAAGTGGGAGTATATCATGGTGGACTTTTTGGTGGGACTTCCGACTACTCAGAAGGGGTATGATGCGATTTGGGTAATAGTGGACCGATTGACAAAGTTGGCTCACTACTTGCCAATTAGAATTAAGTATAACTTAGACCAGTTAGCTAAACTTTATGTTAAGGAAATTATTTCCAGACATGGAGTACCAATTTTGATTGTGTCAGATCGTGACCCACGATTCACGTCGAACTTTTGGAGGAGTCTGCAAGAACAGTTGGGAACACAATTAAAGTTGAGTATGGCATATCATCCACAAACTGATGGACAGAGCGAGAGAACAATTTAGACATTAGAAGATATGTTGAGATCTTGTGTCATGGATTTTAAGGGTAGTTGGGATGATCATCTTCCATTAGTAGAGTTTGTGTATAATAATAGTTATCATGCAAGCATAGATATTCCACCTTATGAGGCCTTGTACGGAAGGAAATGCAGAACACCATTGTATTGGGATGAAGTGGGAGAATGCCGAATGCTAGGACCAGAATTGGTGCAACAAATAACGGATATAATGAAGCTAATACGAATGTGATTGGTAGCAGCTCAAGACAGACAAAGGAAGTTTACAGATTTGCATCGAGTAAATAGGGAGTTCGAAGTAGGTTCGTATGTATTTCTAAAGGTATCTCCTTGGAAAGAAAAGATACGCTTTGGAAAGAAGGGAAAGTTAAGTCCCAGGTTTATAGGACCTTTTGAGATATTATAAAAAGTGGGAGGGGTAGCTTATGTGGTAGCGTTACCTCTAGACCTGGAAAGAATACATAACGTGTTTCACGTATCTGTATTACGTCCCTATAAGCCTGATTACAAACACGTAATAGAGTATGAGCCGATTCATATCGAGAAGGACTTAACATATGAAGAGATGCCGATTCAAATCATCGATAGAAAAGAGCAAGTTCTACGTAACAAAGTTATACCATCTGTAAAGGTGTTATGGAAGAACCACGATGCCGAAGAAGCAACGTGGGAACTTAAAGAAAAGATGAAGAAGAATTACCCTCATTTGTTTGTGTAATTTTTTTTAAGCGAGATTCTGGGGACAAAATCCTTATAAGGGGGAGAGAGTGTAATGCCTCGGAAAATCGAACCTTTTGTAAATACTTTTATAATGAATAAAATAATATTATTTGTTATTATTATGTATTAGTAAGATGAATGTCATTCTATAACCTAGAAACGTCGGAACGTCGTAGTATTTTAACTACGTGAATGAATTAAAGTGTTTGAATTTCCAAGACGAAAATAAAAGCTTTCCGAGAAATTTTCTGAAAAATACTATTCATCGTTTTTCGCTCGAAAATTTTTGAACTTCCGAGAAATACATAACGTTAGAATATTGAGGTGAGATAGATTATGTAATAATAATTCAAGTATGGAAAATGCAATATTTCGCATGCGGACTTAATTTGAGAACGTTAAGTATTAAAGTCTAATGAAATGGAATTATGGATCTTCTAGGAAGTACAAGTCCAATAAGAATTAAGGGGCAAGCCTACGTTGTAGTAATGTTTAACCATGGTGTTGGTTAATATGAAGCCCAAACTAAATTAATGCAAGCCCACAAGAATAAGCTAGGTAATTAAACTAAGCCCAAAGCTATGATCCAATGGGTAAAGTTAGATCCATGAGGCAACCTATGAGTGATCTTGGTGACCAAGGGTTTGTTGTGGAGGCCAAGTAATTAGTGTGGCTAGCAAGATTACTTAGTTGTTAAGTAAGTGAATAGTAAGGAGGTTACTTAAGGAGGTGGATGTCTTAATGACCTATTTGCCCTAACCTTAGAAGCTCTATAAATAGCAAGTTGGATTTCATTATTTTGCTTGTTCAAATTATCCAACAACTTTCATCCAAGTAAAACAACTTAAGTGTTAGAGAGAATAAGCACAAATAAGTCAAAACTTCCATTGTTAGATTTTCAAGAAGAAGAAAGCTAGTCATCAAAGGTAAATGATCTTATGATCATATATCTTCCATCTCTATCATTGTAGGGTGATAAGAGAAGTGTAGCTTAATGAACATGTATGCTAAGAACATATAAAAATTGAATAATCAATGGACTTAAGCCGAATAAGTAATGAATAAGTAATTCAAACCTAGATAAGTTATGAACTTATGAAGAACAATGATGAACTTGTCATATGTTTACATTAAGAAGTTAGTATAATTGATAAGATGTAAGAATGTTGCTTAAAGGACTTAAATCAATAATAAGTCATGAGGAATGAAATCTTGTAAGTTATAATTTGTTAAGTTATAAACTTATAAGGAATAAGCCATAACCAAATTTAAAGATAAGTTGTTGTAATATGTAGGTTGAGATGTCTAGTTAATGAATTGAATCCATTTGGAATGATAAACAAATTGCTAGTAACAAAGTTTTGCCGGAATTCACACGATTAGACGATAATCGTCGAATTCGTGAAATTCTCGGAATGGAAGTCGAATTTTGTGTTTGAACTCAGAAACGTTGGTTTTCGATGGATACAAGTCGTATTTGGCATTATAGAGTTGTGGACTCGAAAATGACCATATTTTGACTTAGAACGAAGAAACGAGCGCTGAACGTTCACGAACGTTTATCGTTTTCGTTAAAAATGAACTAGTAGGTGAATTTTTAGTTAACGAAGTCAAATAGATAAAATTCTTGCATGAACACGTAGAGTATGTAATTTGTAAACCGTAGACTCTTGAACGAGCCAATTCGGACTTATAACGAAGAAGTTACAAGCCCGGGAATCTCACAAAAATAAAAATCTGTCAAAATTTTACGAGGCACCTGAGTACATGCATGACCACGAACGAGGGCATGGTGCCTTTGTTAGTTAGTGCCTGCGATCACGACATAAAGAGTTGGACTCATGTGACTCTGACTCTAAGTCCGGGCCATGCATATTGTTAACTCACGCCGCGGCGTGACACAGAGGAGAAATTCCGGCGCCGCAGTGCCAGCCTTAAGGATTTCATAGAAAGGAGAAATTACAAGTAAAGAAAGAAAGTTCATTGGTTTGTAATAACATTGAAAAGCCTTATTTAAACCTTAAGTTTGATACCTAAAGGGTAAAGATAATCAAACGAACATGAACATAATGACAGTGTAAGTTATAACGGTAAGCCGGAACCAATAATAACAAATCTAATACATAATTAGATTGAGAAGAAGGGTAAGATTCTTTAGGAACCATGTCTGTTTACTCATGACCTAATGTGTTATGTGATGTTATCATCTACTATAGAGACCTTAAACACTTAAAGTGCACGTGTTATATCTGTAGCAGACGCTAAAGGCAAGTATTCTAACCCTTGTTTCAGTTCAATCTGGACAAGCTTTGTGATTCAAGTATTCTTATGCATGAACTAATGTCTGATAAAGTCAAAGCCAATTCTTTCAGCTAGACTTATGATATGTTACAATCTATTAAAGTATTGTCAATGATTTACCAAACTAATATTGGTGTGGTTTTCAAAAGGAGACTGAGTATGCTAAATTGTTTTGTCATCAAACGACAGGCACGTGAGGTTAACACAACTTAAACGTACACACGTTTAATGAATGTAGTATTGATCAACATAGAGTACTATATCTTTGATCACTAGACGTCTTAACGTAAGCTATCTTGGACTTACGAACTTAGTGTCGGGATGTCCTTTTCAAAGAACTTATGAAATGCTCATGGTCGTGGACCGTAATTGATATTTTACTGAATATTGTTGTTGTAAAATGTTTTGAATGAAAAGAAGTGTTATTTTGAATTATCGATAGTACTTTGTAACTATTGTTCAGTTATTGAAGCTATACGATTCCTATATTTCAAGCATGCCATTTTAGTAGAATTGTTGTACTTGCTGAGCTAGTTAGGCTCACTATTGCTTGAACTATATGAATGCAGCTAAGGTCGAACGGACCGACAGATCCGGCAAGGATAAAGGGAAGGCTAAGGCGAACCCGTAGATTACCTATGTAATAGTATAGGTTTATAGTGATAATATTTGATATTATGATAAGAACAATTGTAACGGTTATAAAGAACCTGAGGGAATGTAAATATTATTTTGAATATATATAAGACATATTTGTTCTTTTGAGGCATTTTAATTGAACGTTTGTGTGAATCTGTGCCCGCAGTGTAGCACCATCATGTCGGGTTGGAAGATACTTTTCGGATTTGGGGCGTCCACGAGTTCCCGCAGACCACTTCAAAGTCGCGGAGGAGGGCTTCAAAGTGCCTCGACCTTGTTTTGTTAAACTGACCTCCATGTAAATGCAGCATAAAGCGGTGATACGTCATGTCCGGGTTGATGTGCCGGATGTCTAGGACGAGGAGGAGGATGTACCGGTAACGACTTCAACTCCTGCTGCTCATATTCCCCGTAGGGATTTCCCAGGCATTCAAGTGGCTATTCCAGATCTTCTATGTGATTTGAGTCACCACCCCTCAGTTTACTTTCATGCAAATGAGGTAAAAGCTAGATTTGATCTTCCTTTTTCCTATTGAGGATGAACAAGGATTTTGACATTGATTTGCATGTGATCCAGGTTCTCGTCTTTACACAGCTTCGAGGGAACTGGTTCAACATACACTCCCTGTATCAGGCTCTGCATCCAGATTACCGAGGTATAATGCATGATTGAGATCAGCGTGAGATAGATGATTTTTCTATTAGCCATCCGGGCTGTTCGCCAGAGTATTCTGCATGGATAGAGACAGAGACTTCATCGACTGTGGTAGTATCCATAAATTCGGGTATTGATTTGGATGATGGAGAGCCCATGGAGGACATTGATTCCCACACCGAGGAGGAACCATTTACTGGGTTAACATCAGCTCTTTTAGATTCTCCCAGTACTAGCATTGTCGTGATCCAAAGATTCAACCACGATATTTCGACGAGACTCCATCGATGACCTTGAGAGATCGGGCTAGAGCCTTGATGTTGTGACTCTTGATGGAGACGAGCCATGACTCTGTTAGAGAGAGACGAGGCATTAGCACATAGAGATGTCGCTGTTGTTGAGCGAGATGAGGCCAGATCAGCCAGAGATGTAGTGACAGTCGAGAGGGATAGTGCCATATCTGCCTGGGATGTAGCCATCACAGATAGTACCACAGTGAGGTCCCTTACGAGTGGCATGATTACAGAGATGAGCACGTACATTGATGAGCACCGCGTTACCATGTAGATGGCCGTAGATCTGTAAACTCGTGTGGATACCCTTGTATAGGAGACCACAATGTTACCTCCTTCTTCTGAGAGGGATGCCATGTTGGGCTTGATAGCTCACATATACACTGATTTATAGATGGGCTTGTATTTTCCTACACATACTAGCTTAGCCATTTTGTCATGTACAGTTCATATTGTATTTATCAAACAACATTATATATAACAGGGAAATATATTTTTGATCACTTCCCTTTTAGTTATGCCTTGTTGCTTACTTGATATTTGCCTGTTTCTTCAGGACTTGTGAACTTTATGTCTTCTGAATTCCTCCTTGATGGACGGACATTGAGTTATCTCTGGATATTTTAGAGTGGATCGTTGATCTGTGTGCATCCCCTACCATCTTTGGTGTCTTGGGACTGGTTTTCTGTATGTAAATGTGGAGAGGAATGTGGCTTTCTTCTCTGAGGTTGACCGCACCACAGATGGTCACCAGTACTCCTATTCAAGAGGAGTCCAGTTAGTTCCATCTCTTATGGATTGGTGTTTCTCTTTGAGTAGTCAACTACAGCTTAGATTGTCGCCGAGTCTCCCATTTACATGGGGAGGTCAGGTAATTCCATCCCTTTGGTCTAAAGCCGATGAAATGTGGTGTATTAAAGGTTGATCCCAGTACCGTTGACAAGTGTTTGTGTTTTGGTAGGGGGTTAGACTGAACCATGAATGGTGCCTACGTGTTGAAGAGAAGATCAGGTATGCGTAGTTCGAACCTGGTGTGAAGGTTCAACGTTTTATGTGGCAAAAAGGGTGTAGGAATGTTTTTGTTGTTTTTGTTTTTGTAATGAGAAGGGTGTAGAAATGTTTTTGTTGTTTTTGTTTTATTGCGACCGGGCCATATAAAATGGTTTCCTATGTACTCCTGTGTATCAAGGAGATCAGGTCGACGTAGTTCGCCCCATGTTCAGGACGATTTGCAGCTAATGAAAAGTTTGATCTCATGTTTAGGACAAACTGCGGGTGAGAAAGTTTAATCCCATGTACATGATAAACTACGGGTGTGAAAAGTCTTATCCCTAGTGGGGTAAAACTGCAGGTGTGAAAGGTTCAATCCTTGGTGGGATAAACAGAGTTGAGTAAGGGTTCAAAACCAAATGGAGAGAAAAGGATCTGGCGATCCGAAACCAGGCTGCTGGTTAGATAATGTGTTTGTCCCTAATGGGGCAGATGAGTGTGAATAGAAGTTGTATGTAGTGAAGGGTTAAAAACCTGAAATGACTGGGGATCTGATGATCCAAAACTAGGATGTTTGCTTGATGGTGACCTCAGACATAGTACTTCTTCACGGTGTCCGAGTTGATAAGTTGTGGAAATTCATCACCGTCCATTTCCTATAATCTGAGAGCACCTCCTATCAATACCACCTTGACAATAAACGGGTCTTCCCAGTTAGGGGTGAATTTTCCCTTGGACTGATTTTGGTTGTCAATGATCTTCTTCAAAACCAAGTCATATTGTTTAAACTGCCGTAGCCAGACTTTTCTGTTGTAGGACCTGGTGATCCTTTGTTGATATAACTGATCGTGGAAGATAGCAGTGGCACGCCTTTTGTCTATTAGAGACAATTGGTGATACATATCTTGTACCCATTGGTCTTCATCCAGCTGAGCGTCTATTAACACTCTGAGGGATTCCATTTCCACTTCTATAGGGAGCACTGCTTCCATCCTATAGGTTAATGCGTAGGGTGTTTAACCAATGGAAGTGGGCATTGATGTTCTGTAGGCTAACAGAGTTAGAGGAAATATGTCAAGCCATCCTTTGTGGTTGGCGGACATCTTCTGCATGATATTCTTGATGTTTTTGTTAGCCGCTTCAAAAGCACCATTCATCTTTGGATGGTAGATGACGGAGTTGAGATGTTTGATGTGGAATTTACTGCACAACTCCTCCATCATTTTATTGTTGAGGTTCTTAGCATTGTCTGACACAATTACCTCTAGTTGTCCATATCGACAAATGACATTGTTTCTAATGAAAGCAATAATTACTTCTTTGGTAACCCTGGGGAAGGAGGCTGCTTCTACCCACTTGGTGAAGTAGTCGATCATGGTGAAGATAAACCGATGCCCATTACTCGCTTTGGGCTCGATGGGCCAGATCACGTCCATTCCCCGTATTGAGAAGGGTCAGGGTGAACTCATATTATGGAGCTCCCGTGGAAGGGCGTGGATAGCATTCCCATGAATTTGGTATTGATAACATCTCTTGATGTGACCATCACAGTCAGCTTTGAGAGAGATCCAGTAATGCCCTGTTCTTAGGATTTTCTTTATAAGTAGAGGGCCGCTCATGTCTGGGCCACATAATCCACCATGGATCTCATCCATGAGCCTCTGAGCTTGGTCCTTGTCCAGACATCTGAGGAGACCTAATCCTACATCTCTTTATAGAGTGCATCTCCGCTCAGGTAGAATTTTATAGCCAGTCGATGAATCCGCCTTCTTTCAGTCAGGCTTGCCTCAGCGAGTGTAGATCAATCTTGTAAGTACTCCTTCATATGCTGATACCAAGGGTGTTGGATGGGAGGTAGCTCATCCGATACTTCTCCAATGTAATTCCCATAGGCTGGAGCCTTTTGTTGGGCAAATGTGAGGGTTGGCATGTCTTCGTTGTCATGTATGTTAATCAAGGAGGCCAAGGTTGTTAGCGCATCGGTAAAATCATTCCTATTTCGAGGAATGTGGAGGAATGATATTTCTTCAAACTCCGAAGCCATCTGTAGAACCTGCCGATGGTAATGCAGCAAATGTAGACCTTTGGTGTGACAGATTCTTGTGGTTTATCTGATTACCAACTCGGCATCTCCAAAGATAGTTAACCGTCTGATGCCCATTGATTGGGCAAGTTTTAGCCCCATGATACAGGCTTCATACTCAGTTGTGTTGTTGGTGTTGGCAAACTGTAATTTGACGGCGACGAGATGTTGCTCCCCCGTAACGGATACTAGATTTTCTCCAGCCCCAGAACCTTCCATGTTTGCAGCTCCATCAAAATACATCTTCCATGTTTGGCGTGCATCGTACTGATGGTGTTGCTGAATTTCCATTACCCCTTCATCGGGGAAGTATGTTTCCAAGGGTTTGAAGTCCTCTAAAGGTGCGATGGCCAGTTGATCTGCAATTCCTTGACCTTTAATGGACTTTTGCGTCACGTAGACGATGTCAAATTGTTGTAGGATCAACTGCCATCTGGACAGTCGGTAGTTCAGCATGGGTTTACTGAACACGTACTTGAGAGGATCCACGCGGGATATGAGATGGGTTGTGTGACCATGGAGGTAATGATGTAACCTCATGGATGCCCATGCTAAAACACAACAAGTCTTCTCAATCAGAGTGTACTTGTGTTCACTTTCTTCTTTGAATCTTTTCTTTGAGGTAGTAGATAGCTTCGTTCTTGGCCTCTATTGTCTTTCTCCGTCTGACATCAAACCATGGCATTGTCACTTATGGATAGGTATATGAACAGGGGAACATCATCCCTGGGTGGTACCAAAACAGGAGCTTTGACTTGTTGCTCTTTGATTATAAGGAAGGCTTTCTGGCACTCATTATTCCATTTCATGGAGGAGTTCTTCCTTAATAATTTGAAGATAGGCTCACAGGTTGATGTGAGTTGAGAAATGAACCTGCTAATGAAGTTGATTCTTCCCAAAAAATCCCCGTATTTCCTTCTCTGTCTGAGGAATGGGCATTTTCGTAATGGTCTGGATTTTGGTGGGATCCAGCTCAATCCCCTTGTGGCTGACTAGGAATCCTAGCAACTTGTCTGATTTAACGCCAAAGCCGCACTTGGCTGGATTCAACTTCAAGTTGTACTTACGCAACCTGTTGAAGAGCTAACTGAGATGGTCCAGGTGGTTTTCCTTCTTCCGGGATTTGATGATGATGCCATCCACGTAGATCTATATCTTCTTGTGCATTAAATCATGGAAAATAGCCATCATGACTCGCTGGTAGGTAGCTCCGGCATTGATGAGGTTGAATGAAAACCGTCTATAACAAAAGGTTCCCCAAGGCATGATGAAGGCAGTTTTCTCATGATCCTTTTCAGTAACCATGATTTGATGGTACCTCACAAAGCAATCAGCGAAGGAGTACATGTCGTATTGAGCAGTATTGTCAATGAGAATGTGGATAAATGGCACGAGAAAGCTATCTTTAAGGCAAGCTTTATTTAGATCCCGGTAATCCACGCAAGCTCGCATATTTCCTCCTGGTTTAGGCACGGGGACTATGTTAGATAGCCACTCAGGGTATGTGGACACCATGATAATGCCTGCTTGAAATTATTTCACAATTTCTTCTTTAACCTTTAAACTCCACTCAGGTTTTAATCGCCTGAGCTTCTGCCTAACTAGCCTGAATCCCTCTTTGATGGGTAGGCGATGAATGACGATGTCAGTGGACAAATCCACCATGTCTTCATGAGACCATGCAAACACATCCTGGAATTGGGTTAATAGAGTAACCATGTCATTCCTTTAGTTTGGAGTGAGGTCTGTACCAATCTGGATTATCTTAGGGCTTTCTAAGGTTCCGAGATTGAACGAAGTGGTTTGATCAAGGTTGGGTTTAGGTTTATCTTCGACCCATTCTTTGATCTCCTGAGGTATTTCAATGTCCTCTTGTATTTCCATCAAGGCTGAGTCCAACTTTTCATAAAAGTTACAATTCTTGTGGAGAAAAGGCACCTTATCAGCAAGTATAGGCACATCTAAATTCAGAGTCCTGAAACAAAATATGCTTTCACTTAATATATATGAAACTGTTCAATCATACAAAGTGTTAGCATGTATTGACAAAATAACTGCTAATAATGTACAGAAAAGTAAGCAGTTATGATTATCTACAGGGCAGAAGGAGTTTTTGCCCGTTTTACCCTTGTCGACCAATGAAAGGAGTGATACTCCAATTATCAAGGGTGAAGTCCTAATGGACTGCAGTGATAGAGGGGATGTTATCGTCCTCCTTCTCCTGAATGATGACCATTACGTCTGGGCAATCATCGTCTGGGGTGTATCTATTTGTATGTTCATCATGGACAATGATGCGTACGTTTGACATCATTCTGACGATGTCTTGTTTAAGTCTCCATTCATCTTCTTCCACTTCGGGATTTAGAACCAAGACTTCTTCCCCCTTTACCGGTATCGGTTTAGGAAATAACATAGTCATTACATGGGCAGGCACCTTTACCGGAGACCGTACAGGCTCAGAAACTGTAGGTGGAGATAATCGTCGTGTGGCTGAAGCTAAAGGAATCTGTTTGTGCTTATGCGGATTCCTGCGACTGAACTAGCAGTATAGCCTAGTCCGGCTGTCCCTGTTTGACTGGACACTTGAATTGGGCGCTTGATGCCCTGATTGTCTTTGCCCAACCCTTGTCCAGGTTGATAACCCAATGACATCATTTCTTGAGTGGCCGACATTACTTCGGTAGAAATCTGGGGTATGAGAGGTGGCGTCTCAACAAAAAGGTAGTTCATGTTGCTCACCTCTAGGGCATAAAAACTGACCGACTCACCTTCTGGATTGAAGCTGATGAGTGGTATGTCACCTTGTGCAGGACATTCCGGCTCAGCATCGACAATGACTAGGTTATTGTTGATAATGTATTTAAGTTGCTGATGAAGGGTGGAGGGGGATGCCCCGACCATATGAATCCATGGTCTTCCCAAGATCAGGTTGTATCCTGTATCTATTTTGAGCACATGGAAATATATGTAGAATGTATGTGGACCAATCTCTACTGGCAGTTCAATCTCCCCGACAGAGTTTCGTCGGGATCCGTCGAAAGCTTTAATAACCGTATGGCTGCTTCGAATCCGATTGAGATTGATGTTCATCTTCACCAGAGTAGCATAAGGACAGATATTCAGAGATGAACCTCCATCTATCAAGACTCCTCCCACCATATATTCGGAGGACAAAACTGCAATGTGCAACGTCTTGCAATAACCGGTCCCTTCGGGGGGTATATCGTCATTAGTAAAAGATATCACATTGTTGTTAAAAATGTGATCCACCAGATGCTGGAATTTTTCAACATCTATTGACTTAGGCAGTTGGGCTTCTTCCAAAACCCTGAGTAATACCTTCATGTGATCTTCAGACGAGTAAACCAAGTCCAGTATGGAAATTTGATATGGAGCTTCTTTTAAGCTTAAAACCACTTTGGCTTCATTATGGCCCATAGTATCATGTCCCACAGCCCTGACATGATAAGCACACTTTTGAGTAGCATTGAAACATCTCTCATTCGGGTTGGCTGGTGGAAGAAGATGTGTAATTTTCTTCTGAGTGGTCAGAAGATTGATAATGTTCTTGAGTGATTCCCCTAAGGGTGTGAACACTCGAGGGTGTTTGAATTCCCCACCCTTAGGCAATGGAGGGTTTGAAGACTATTCTTGAAAGGGAGTGTAATTTCTCCTTTGGATAGGCATATTCTGACTGCCCTTTTGACATTGTAGTATCAAGGAAATATCCTCCTCTTTCTTTTTATTGACCCTCCGGGGGTTGTTTCTATAATTTTCGGACTGGATGTGCTTAGCAACAGTTTTAAGGGCAGCTAGGTCTTGAATTTTTCCTGACTTCAATCCCATCTCAGCCATCTCCCCATGTTTAATCATTTCAGAGAATGGTTTGCCAATACCAGCTAATACTCTCTCATAGAAAACAGCATCTTGTATGTCTATGAAGGTCATCACCATCTCTGACTCATTCATAGAGGGAATAACTTGAGTAGCAAAGCGCCTCCACCTTTGAGCATATTCTCTAAAAGATTCATTGGTTTGTTTCCTGACTTTAGTAATTTGGTACCGGTCAGGGGCCACTTGAGACTGGAAGCTGTACTGACTGAGGAAGGCATAAGCTAACTCCTCTCAGCTATGGATCTTTGAATTGTCTAATCTGGTATACCACGATCGGGCTTCTCCAGTTATACTTTTCTGCAACAGCTGCATTCTTAGCTTCTCATCCTCAGCATAAGATTCGAGTTCTCCAATGAATACCTTCAAGTGTGTGTAAGGGTCTCCTAACCCGTCATACTTTTCAAAGTCAGGAGTCTTGAACTTCTATGGATAATGCACACCAGGGAATATACAAAGGTCAGTATATGAAACACTCTCATGTGTTCCAATTCCTTTGATAGAACGGATGGTCTTTTCCATTTGAAGGAATTTCTTTCTGATATCATCGGTGTCTAGATCTTCTTTGAGATGGGCGGTATCATGAATTTTGTTGGTTGGATCCAATTTAAGCTTAGGTACTGGAATGACTTTATCCGGACCTTGGGTTCCTCCTTGTGCAGAGGATTCAACATGTATGGGTATCCTTGTACCCTGAGTAGATTGGTGTAGTTCTTTAAGTAGAACAACCAAATCTGTGATTTGTTTACTTAATCCATCGAATTCTTCACGAGAGACTGGATTAAGATTAGTCTGGTCAGATGAAGACATAAGTAGTTGTAGGCTTGTGGCCTTTTTGGATTTTGAACGGGTAATATGTCTGATTGTTTCCCAGCAAAAAACTGACGTAGTTTAGTTTTCAGGGATTGTATAAATGTTTACATGTTGTATGATGTATCCATTTTAGGAGTATTATCTTGCAAAATGGAGGTTAGCTATTTTTAAAACAGGATAACATATAAATATGCGTGTACACATATTTCTTAACATTTCTCATTACATGGAGATGAATATGGAATGAAATTACAAGTAATTGACTTTACGAGTAGTTTGAAATGAGAAAGCATGAAGAGACTTTCCTCCACGTTTGGTTTATCAGAGGCTGACCTATCTTAGGCTACTCTCACGGCTTTTTGGCATGAAGGTTCCCAAATCATTGCAATTTACTCTACGGGAAGTCAATTCGATCTTTCAACTGGAGCGAATTTGGGTGGTGCCTTTCCTGAGTCTCTTTGGAATTAGTCTTCCTACGAGTCCAGTAATCAAACACCGACAGAATAGCCTCCTAATGGAGGAACCACACAACATAAATTCACATACAACGTGTCTCACCGTTTACGAAAATGATGACATGTGCGAAGCACTAATATCACAAGCAGATATAGTGTAAAGCAATAAGTAAATGCATTCGTACACGTCCATCAAATGTAAATGCAACATCCACACACAAGCATATAACAGTTTTGAAAAGCTTTTAATAGCGGTTTAAGTCCTCTTACTGGAGTACCCAACAGAGTCACCACCTGTCGACGTCAGGATTTTTATTTGTCCCTTTTCTGTTCTTATCTTTTGGTGTTCTCATGTTAAGTGAGATTTGTTTGAAAAAACAAGTTGTGAAAAGGTTCGACATTTATATGTCGACGATTTGATTTATAAAAGTCGCCAGATTGGTTTTTAAATGGTTGTACCAACACAATGAGAAAAGGTTTGCACATTGACCCGATGATGTGACAACTTTAACGTCTCAGAAAACCGAGATTTATTAGGGTTCGGGGACTTGGTTATCGCGGAGGAAGGTGTTAGGCACCCCAGACATCCGTGTTACCACGGTGGATCGCCACTTTTCAAGAAACCTGTTATGAAATGTGTGTGTGTGTGTGTGGAATCGATGTCTTTGTTATTTGGAAGTAGTCACGAGGCCTCGTTACGCACCTATATACCTGAGGTTTGAATTTATGTAAAAATTCGGTTTAAACAAGATATAACAATGATGTTTTGTAAAAGAGGTTTTTTCAAACCCTTATGCTCAATAGTAATTGAGACCTTTTGATACAATGACGGACGATTGCTTTTATTTTCGAGATGCGAAGCATCTTCGAGAAAATAATGTAAAAAGAAGTGTCGAACTCCTTATGGGTATGAGAGCCATCTAAGGAAATCCAAACACCGTGAATAAATTTACAAGCTACTTACAGCTGAAAATATCCATCACGGGAACCGAATCTAGATTCAGTAGACTGAATCTGTGATCACATGATTCCTAGGCTCACATGATGCCGCAATTTATATGAAAAGTAGTAAACAGTTATATATATAAAAGCTGTAAATATATATATATACAGACATGATCAACCACCACGAAGCATCTCCATGGGGGATCGGAAATATAAATATATAAAAGTGATAAATATATAGAGAGAGACATGATCAACCACCACGAAGCACCTCCATGGGGGATCAGAAATGTAAATAAAGCAATAAAAACACGATCAACCACCATAAAGCACCTCCATGGGGGATCAAAAAAGTAAAGAAAGTTGTAAAAGACGATCAACCGCCACGAAGTAAACTCCAGGCGGGACGAAATGTAAAGAAAGCAGTAAAAACGATCAACCGCCACGAAGTAAACTCCAAGAGGGATGAAATGCATATATATATATATATATATATATAAGCGGTAAACACACATGATATATATCGATCCCGGCTTGGTTTATCATTTCAGCGATTTGTCGCTATATATATAGATATAAAAGCAGTAAACGAACCGGATGTAAAATCCAGGCTGAATCAAATAGAGTTTGATGGCAACAACATATATATATATATAAGTATTTATATCTATATATAAAAGCAATAAACGCTCCGGATGTAAAATCCAGGCTCATCGAACAAAGTTTGACCACAGTTTATATATAAGTGTATATATATATATATAAAAGCAAATAAACGCTCCGGATGTAGATCCAGGCTCAATCGAGGCTAACTCGATAATGTTAGTCTATATATATATATATATATATATATATATATATATATATATATAAAAAAAAATAAAAGCCGCAGACCAAAGTCCGGGCATACACACGCAACACGACTCTCAACGTGAAGAACGGTGTGTGCAAAGATGAAGAGAAAGGCTTTAAAGTGTGTAAGAAGGCTTACAGTGGACTGTTAAAGAAGACTTCAATGACTTTAAGGGATGAACATTCAGCTCCCGCCGGTAAAAATATAGCAATATATAAGCTCACAAGTATTTAAAATGAGAAAACACTCAATTTATAGTGTGTACAGAGCAAATTGGACAGGGCTTCCTCGCCTTTCCTCTATGCAAAATGGCTACCCCAAGCCCTCTATTTATAGAGGGAAGAGCAGTACACCTCTGACTCACAGAGATGCACTGCTTGTCACTGGTGCCAGGGTTCCATGATCCCGCTATCTCAAAGTAAGTGCACGCGTGCAACGTGATGTCTGTTCAAACTTTCAGAACTTCAATCCGGGCATCCGATCGAGGTGTATAAGACCTTTTACGGCATGTTGTTGTTGAGAGCTACACAATGACATGGGCTTAGAGGTTGTACAAAGTCAGGAAGATGGGACCATGCTCTATGTCTTCAAGCTTCAAATTCTATCCGGTGTGCTGTCTTGTGCAGTAGTCACTCGGGATTGGCGCTCTTTGGTTCTTATAGGACATTGCTGTGTAGAATGTATGTATGTTGTTGTTGAGATGACGCGATGTGGGATTTGGATGGCAAAATAACGGTCCTTCCCTTCACCGGGGTTATCTCTAGTTTGAGCTGATTTAGCGGTCGTTGCTTAGGGTTATCTTTGAGATTGGACTGCTGCAGGTGTTGACCATCCTCAGTGTTATTTCTGAGATGTGCCTGACTTCCCGGAGTTATCTCCGGGCTTGGTAGATGAGTGCCTCGAGGCTATCTGTATGTGTTGGAAATAAGCATTTCCGGGGTTATCCCCAGAACTGCAATTGCATGCCTCGGGGTTATCTCTGAGGTTGATACTATCTTTCCCGGTGTTGATTTCGGGGCTGAGACTGAGTATCTCGGGGTTATCTCCAAGATGAGACGGTCTTCTTTGGTGTAATTTCCAGTATTTGAACTGCATTCCTCGGGGTTATCTCCGAGGTTGAAACTGAAACTCTCAGTGTTATTTTCGGGACTGAGGTTGAAACTTTCGGTGTTATTTTTGGATCTGAGCTGGATATCTCGGGGTTATCTCCGAGATGGTAATACTGAATATCCCAGGGTTATCTCCAGGATTGAACTGAGCTATCTTCCAGGGTTATCTCTGAAAGATGATTCTACCCTCCTGCAATGTTAGTAACAGGTATGCAGAAAATTTCGAGTGTCTACACTTGTCTTTCTCACAGGTACTGTAACGACCCCAAAATTCATACAATTCAATTATCGACTTCGGTTGTTAATAACACATCTAACTTTTGATTGTTACATCATTATTCGATGTTAAACTTAATAAAATGCGGAATAATTTAAACTTTTCTATCTTCTTACTTTAATTCCCTGAATCAAAACCTTTATCATCTACATGTGTTTGAATCATAAATAATCCATGATTCACTTTATCAGAGTTAATGTATATATACTTACATAACAAATCGATATCCTTTATACATTGGACAACTCAAACTTTAACTTTACAACTCAACATAAAATATATATCATAAAACATTGAGTACATCTCATGAACCCTAATCATGGTTTAAAGAAATAAAAACTTTAGCTAAAGTATCTAAATCTTCATGCATTACACCTGATTCATATCTTTCAAGTAGAACATAGCGTTACCTTGAATCCTTAACCTTCATAAGTGGTTATTTGCAAGGTTGAGCTAGACAGCCCAACAAAATCTAATAGCTTTCATGCATCACGTAGAACATAATAACATGCTCAACATACATCTTATAAACATTAGACTAACATAACATGCATGCTGCAGTTCATATAACAAGTATAAAGATTGAGTTTTCTACTCAATCAACATTCTTTACTCAATCAACATGGTCATAAATTGACTTTAACATTTCGTACTTTCAACATATATAAAACGTCATGCTCTTTGTAATAAAAATTTAAAATATTTCATCATCAATTTCACATAGCAAATAGGAATTGAAAGACTTGCCTTGATTGTTGTTTACCAATAATAGTTTAACAGCTTACAGCTATCTGCACTTCACGTGCCCTACACAATTATATAATCGTGTACACCAACTATTAGTCATATAGCAATGCATAGTAGTTTTAATTTAAACTTTACTCTATATCTCATAACCCTTCCTATTATCAATTCACAATGTTCAATTTCATTGTGTTAACCTTCGACTTATATCTCACCATATTTCTTCTTAGGTCACACCTGAAGTTCATTCAAATGCTTAAGTCTTGCTAGGACAAATTATTGGTTTTATATTAACCCCATATCATATCTTATAATATTCATTTCATTTGACATAAAACACTTTTTACATTCATTAACACTTGTCACGGTGTTTCGACGTTTATTCGTCACACGCCCAATTTGTCTCTCTTGTGTTTACTTAGTATGCTTATACAACTTATCTAATACATCATTTATTAATGTTAAGCATCATTATATTTACTAAAATTCATGTTTTATAAATTATAACAACCTATTTTATCGTCAGAAGCACTACACTTGCATACGTGCATGCCCGATGCTCTTCGATTGCCTCCAAAAACACAACAGTCCCAATAATGGCCATTTTTACCCCTTCTAACGACCTCAAATTGAAACACTTAAAGAATAAAAGTTATAGGTCTATTTGTTCTCGTTCCGGATCATTTTAAATCTTTACAATCGGAGTTCGTATGAAAAGGTTATGCCTATTTTACTAAAACATGTCAAAACAGTCACATATGACACACTATGGGCGCGGCCGTGCCCATTTCCTTCTAAATCCAGCATGCACTTCCATCTATCGATTGCCAATATACGCTTGCTCTTCAAAAATACCACTTTGGCTACGCCTTGATTCTGATTTTCTCAATGTACATACTTCAAATTTTCATAACTTCTACATTTTAAGTCAGAATTAGTTGGTTTTCGACTCTATGAACTCGTGAAACACTGAACTACTCATCTACAGTGTTGGGAGAATGCATATGTTAATTTGATGTTTAAAGATAAATGCTCATGATTATTTATAAAGTCCTTCAAGGAATATATGTACAAGGACTTAGTGATAGATCAAATTTGTTAGGTTGATCTAAGCTCTTAATGTGTATCATTCTAGAAATGAATGTATAGATAGAAAGATCAAAGCTGTTAGGTTGATCTTGAGATGTAATAGATAGGCTTCGAAGAATTCATAGTGTATCAATCTGATCAACATTACAGAAGTCAAGGCAGAAACGTAGAGCTTCAAGGATCGTAGTGTGTCTGCCTTGAAGGGCCTCTTCGGAAATTGTAGAGTGGTCCCAACGTTTACTGAGCCAACTCAGAGATCGTAATGTGCTCTCGGAAACATAGAGTATACAACTCAAGCAAGTGAAGATCGTAGTATGCAAATAGTTAAGAGAAATCATAGTGCTCTCGGCTGATAGCATTAGACCAAGCACCAAGGTGACAAGTCACCACGATCTGAATCGTAGAGTACCACAATCTGAATCGCAGAGTACCATGATCTGAATCGTAGAGTATCATCTGTCTTGTGTCAGAAGCATCAAGCCTCATAATTTATGTGGAGACAAACTCCAACATATGAGGAATGGATTCTAAACGTTGTAGTACTCACCAGTCCCAAAGTCATAAGAAATATCCTTAGTATGCAACAAAGAAGCGTATTGAAAAAGCTAAGGAAAGTACCTTTGGTAAGGGGGAAAACACCTTTTCAGGTGTTAGGTGAAAGCGATCTGTTGTGTGGGTGGGCGAAATGCAATTCGAAGATGTGCAGAAAAGTCTCCGTCAAAGAACAGAAAGGTCAAACGCATTTAATGCTTCAACAGATGGATCCAACGGATAGTTTTTAAGATTACATATATGCAAATCAAGCAGATGAGAGAAGTAAGCAAGCATTGCACAAAAACGTACAGAACTCTCAAAGCTCAACTCTACGATCTAAGAAATAAAAAAGCTTGCTCAGCTACTCAGTTCTTTCGAACAAGTGCTTAAACAACAACTGAGTAGCAACCATCAAGAACTCAACATCTACCAATCAACTGAAGAAAAAGTTCCAAGTCTGCTGGACTTGATGAGTTCTAAGTGAACTGTAAGAGAGCCAAGTCTGTTGAACTTAAAAAGTTCAAGAGTGAACTAAGAAGTTCCTAGACTGCTGGTCTAGAAGGAATCTGTTTGATTCAGAAGTTGTAAAAGACATCCTTAGTGGATTTCCTACTCGAGGAGTAGAAGAGTGGACTAGGATCTTTAAGTGCTCTAAACCACTTAAAACGACTATGTCTTTCACTTTCTTACTATAACTACTATATCTGCCATAACTGCTATAACTGCCTCACTCTAATAACTCCACTACTTCGTAAAGGAGATTAAAACAAACATTAATTCCGTTAAGTTTTAATCATCATCAACTAACAAGTTTAAAACAAAAAGATTTTTTAAATATCTATTGAACCCCCCCTTCTAGATAACTATTGTGCCTACTGGGAACTAACAATTGGTATTAAAGCAGGTTCTATTTTACAGCTTACAAGCTTTAGTAGATCCAATGGCACATGTACCAAGCGAATCAAGGACTGGAGGAGGCAGCAAGCCACCAATGTGCAACAAGGATAAATTTGCAAACTGGAAAGTCAGGATGCAAGCATACATGGACTCAATAGATGAAGATCTATTTGAGACTGTTCAGAATGGGCCCTATGTTCCAACAAAGCTTGCACCAACCACAGACGATCCAAACAGAATACAAATCAAAGTCAAAGAGGAATGGACAGACAACGAGAAGAGAGTTGTCCAACTTGACAAAAAGGCCAAGAACATTTTGTTTTAATCATTAGAAGACGATTTGTTCAAAAATGTTGTCAACGACAAATCAACTAAGGAGGTTTGGGAAGCATTGCTCATCATGCATGAAGGAACTGAAGAAGTAAGAGAAAACAAACAATCACTCCTGACACAACAGTATGAAATGTTTGTTCATGTTCAAGGAGAAAATGTAACTGCCACCTATGAGAGATTCAACGTCCTGCTCAACTCTCTACGAGCATATGGGAAGATCTATCCAAACAAAGATTTGATCATAAAGTTCATGAGAACCCTACCAAGCAGGTGGGATGCCAAAACCATTGCTATAAGAGAGTCAAAAAATCTTTATGAGATGACAGTTCAACAACTATATGGAAATCTCCTGACATACGAACTGGAGCTGACTCAACGAGCTGAAACCCTATCAGAAGGAAGAAAGAAGGATAATGGTGTTGCTCTCAAGGCAACTGAAGGTGCATCTAAGGTCAACACTGAGATTAACTCTGATTATGATGAAGACGATGATGAAGACTTTGCTATGCTGGTAAAAAGTCTAAGAAGGTTCATGCGTCAAGGCAAAACCAAAGAAGTAGAAGAAGGTCAAATTCAATTACGACCATGAGCAAATGAATGATCTATGCTACAACTGCAAAGAAGCTTCGCCACTTCATTGCCAATGCGCAACAAAACTCTCGAGAGAAGAACTAAAGAAGAAATCACATGCAAAGAAGGAATACAAAGGCAACAAAAGGCCTCAGAAGAGAGACAAAGGCCTGGTAGCTAGAGGATCGTGGAGTGATTCAGATAATGACTCCAATCTTGATTTTGGAGATGATGAAGAACCAAAAATGGCTAATATGTGCCTAATGGCCAAACATGCAAAGGACAAACAAAACTCAAACATACATGAAGTAAGTCTCGATGAGGTATTTGACTTCAATTCTCCTGATGTAGACATAAATGATTTAAGAACTGCACTGCATGGCATAACCACTGATCTACATCAATACATGAAGTGGTTCAGAGTTTTGTCTAAGGATCATTCATTTCTTCAAGAGGAGAAAAAGAAAGTTCAAGAAGAGCTTGAAACAGCCCTTCTAAGTACTAACCTTCTCTCCAAGCTTGAGGCTGAGAATGAAATCTTAAAATAGACAAATAAACTCAATACACAACGAGAGTCTAATTTAACCTCTAAAATTGAGGAACTAGAAAAGACTATATCTACATGGAACAAATCCTCATCATCCATAGACTCCCTGCTCTCTAGTCAGAGAAGTACATTCGACAGAATAGGCCTAAGCTTTGGGAAATCCATCTCAGAGCCATGTGTGGAAAAGACAAAGGAAACTAGCATTAGTAATGCCTCATGTTTTAGTAGAAGCATTACCTTTGTGGAATCCTCATAGAAGGAAGAACCAGTTCAACCTTGTTATACTGTTTCCATCCATACTCAAAGGAGTAAAGGGTCTCACGCTGGCCTGGGCTTCACAAAAGAGAAGAGTAACCCAACCTCTACTCACCAACCTCGAAGAATCGTAGAGTCAAGTAAGACCAACTCTACGAATCAACTGGGAAGGTACAATAGAGGTAAGGCACACTCATCACTATTTATGAAACCCAAGGACACGTGGAAGAAGGAGAATCAGTTTAACAGAAGGACAACTAAAGAATCATACAAGTCCAAATGGAGGATGAATAATCATACACACACAAGCATGCATCATACTAGATGATTTATATGCAATAAATTTGGTCACAAGGCTGCCAAGTGCTATTATACTTCCATGCATGTGAGACCCAAGATCAAACATATTTGGGTCCCCAAGGGCACTAACAAAATAGGACCCATGCAAATATGGGTACCAAAATGAAGGTTAAACTTTATGACAGGAAAAGAGCTCCACGATCACAACCTGGTATCTGGACAGTGGATGCTCAAGACACATGACAGGGAACAAAGCCCTTCTATCGAACTACATAGAAAAGGAGGGTCCCTCAGTCATCTTTGGAGACAACGGCTCGGGTAAGACAAGAGGATACAACTCTACTAGAAATGGTGCAGTATCTTTCAGCAAAGTAGCATACGTGGAAGGTCTCCAACACAACCTTCCAAGCATCAACCAACTTTGCGACAAGGGTCACCAAGTAACATTCCTCAACAACCAATGTCAAGTCAGAGATCTAAAGACATCTGCTGTAAAGCTAACCGGGACAAGAGAAGGAAATGTCAACATAGTGAATCTTGGTCAACTAAGCTCAGACGAGACAATATGTTTTCTGGCAAAAGCATCTGAAGAAATGAGTCAAGGCTATGGCATGAGCGGTTATCCCACTTAAACTTCAAAAGCATATCCAAATCGGCATCAAGAGATCTTGTTGTTTGCCTACCTAAGTTCAACTTCAGTAAAAGAAAGGCCATGCAATGCACGTCGACTTGGAAAGAAAACCCAGAAGCTCATTCAAGAGTAAAACGCGCCAACTCTATCGACAAGCCCTCGCAGTTGCTCCACATGGATCTATTTGGGCCAATTCCAACAACTAGTCTTGGAGGAAAAGATACTCTCTAGTTATAGTCGTATTTAATAGACACTCGAAAATTTTACAGACTCTTTATTACTAACATTGCGAGAGGGCAGATTAAGTCTTTTAAGAGAGAACCACGAAGACAATCCAAATCCATACCGGATACTACTTTGAAAGAGACATCAGATCAACCCCGGATCGCAAATCAGAGAGTAACAGTTTCAACCTCGGATCTAACCCCGAGACCTGCAGATACAATCTGGAACACACAGGAGAAGCCGATTAATCTCGGAGATAACCCCGGGTATCCAGTCTCAGTCCCAACCATGGGAATAGCCACCAACCTTGGTGATAACCCCAAGAAATGCAGTTTCGGCATTAACCCCAGAAATGCTTGTTACAAGTGCGATCAGCTTCAATCTCGGCACTCACAACGAGATACACTGTACCAACCCGGCAATCACATCGGGAAGACAGGCACACCTCAAAGATGACAATGAGGACCTTCAATAAATCGTGATCTAATCTCTCGGTGAAGTCGAGCAACGTCTGCTTATCGTATTAATCCGGCGATAACACCGGTGAGGGGCAACATCGCCATCTCATCCAACACGATGCCACATCTCGTCTCTATTCAACAATGTCCCACAAGGCTAACCAATCCCGAGTGACTATTGTGCGAGGTAACGGATGAAAGTTAAAGCTTGAAGACCGGAGGGCATCGTCCCATCTTCAAAGACTTCGTACAAACTCTAATCCCATGCCATCGTACAACTCTCGACAACAGCGGTCCTAAATAGGTCCTAAATACCTCAAAACGGATGCCCAGATTGCACTTCTCAAAATCTGAGTGGACATTACAATGCACAGTGAGCGTGCCGAGACGACGACCCGTGAGCCGGGATGACCCAGATCCGCCTCTGGTACACTGCGGCTCCTTTGCTATAAATAAGAGGCTTGGGGTGCTGATTTTAAGAGAAAAAAAGACAGGAAACCCTCAAGACAATTTACTCTGCACTTTTCATATCTGATGCATTTTCCCACTTTCAAACACACAGGAGCTCATATATAGCCTCTTTTGTACCCACAAAAGCCCAGTGTTTACCCACTCTAAAGATATAGAAGCCCTTTTTATCTGTTATCTATAAGCCTTCTCATACACTTTAGAGTCTTTCTCTTCATCTTTGCACACACCCTTCTACACGTTGAGAGTCGTGTTGCTTGCTTTGCCGGACTTGATTCGTGGTTTCTTTCGATCTGTATATATATATATATTATATATATATATATATATTTATATATATATTGACTAACATTATCGAGTTATGCCTCGATTGAGCCTAGATTTTGATGCAGGCGTTTATTGCTTTAATATATATATATATATATATACTTATATATATTAATTATGCAATAGGACTTTGTTCGATGAGCCTGAACTTTAGTGCAGGCGTTCTTTGCTTTAATATATATATATATATATATATATATATATATATATATATATATATATATATCATATCGTGTGTGTCGAACTTTGTTCGATGAGCCTAGACTTGATGCAGTGCGTTTATTATTCTTTTATATATATATATATATATATACTTATATATATATCAACCGTGTGTCGGACTTTGTTCGATGAGCCTAGACTTCAGTCTGGTGCATTTAATCGTTTTTATATATATATATACTTATATATATGAACTGTGGTCGATCTATGTTCGATGAGCCTGGGTTTTATATCTGGTGCGTTTATTGCTTTATTATATATATATATATATATATATATATATATATATATATTTATTTATTTTGTCTTGCCTGGAGTTCCCTTCGTGGCAGTTGATTGCATTTACAACTTTCTTTACATTTCGTCACACTTTTGAGTTTACTTACGTGGCGATTGATTTTCTGACTTTATTTACATTATGTCCCTTTGGAGTTTCCTTCGTGGCGATTGGCCCGTATCTCTGACTTCATTTATATTTCTGATCCCCCATGGAGATACTTCGTGGTTGGTGATCCTGTCTGTATATATATATTTACCGCTTTTATATATATATACCTGCTTATTGTTTTTATACAAATTGCCATATTTTGTGCGCCTAGGAATCATGTGATCACAGATTCATCCCATTGGATCTAGATTCGGTTCCCGTGATGGACATTTTCAGCTGTAAGCAGCTTGTAAATTATTCTGCGATGTATGAATTTCCTCAGATGGTTTTCATACCCACGAGGAAGTCGGCATTATTTTTGTATATTATTTTCGTATGGATGCCTCGCATTCGTCAAATAAAATCAATTCAGCCGCTCACTTAATAAAAATGGGAGTGTAAAAGGTCTCAATTCCTATTGAGCATCGTGGTTTGAAAAACCTCTTTTATAAAATATCAACGCCATATCTCGGCTAAAAAAGCGAATTTTTACATAAATTCAAATCTCGTATATATAGGTTCGAGCGAGGCCTTGTACAACTTCTATATAATAGCACATTGACCCACACACACACACACACACACACGATAATAGTTTCTTGAAAAGAGATCATCACTGTAGTAACTACGGATGTCGAAGGTGCTAACACACCTCCCCCAGCATAACCAAGTCCCCTGGGCCCTAAATGAATCTCGGTTTAGCCGACCCGTATATCAGTGTCACATCACTGGGTCAATGTGCAAACCATTTAAAAAACCAACTGGCGACTCTTAACAGTCCAATCGTCGATATTATACATGTCGGACCTTTTTCACTTATTTTTTCAAACAAATCTCACCTAAAATGAGAACACCAAAGAACAAGTAACGGAAAGGGACACCCAAAAAATCCCGACGTCGACAGGTGGCGACTCTGCTGGGGACTCCAGTAAGAGGACTTAAGCCGCTACTACAATCTTTTCAAAACTGTTATATGCTTGTATGTGGATGTTGCATTTACATTGGATGAATGTGTACGAATGCATGTCTTTGTTGAGCTTAGTGCTTCGCATCATATCTGCGTGTGATGTTAGTGCTTCGCACTATAAACTGCTTATGATATTAGTGCTTCGCACATGTCATCATTTCATACGGTGAGACGCGATGTATGTTGTGTGGTCCCTCCACCAAGAGGCTATCCCATCGGTGTTTGATTACTGGACTCGTGAGAAGACTAATTCTCCGAGGCTCAGGAAAGTCACCACCCAAATTCGCTCAAGTTGAAAGTCCAGATTAACTTCCCGTCTAGTAGATTGCGATGATTTGGGAACCTTCATGCCAAAAAGCCGCGAGAGTAACCTAAGATAGGTCAGGCTCTGATAAACCCAAAACGAAGGAAAGTCTCTTCATGCTCTCATTTCAATTACTTGTAAACACAATTACTTGTAATTACATTCCATATATATCTCCATGTAATGAGAAATATGAAGAAATATGTCCACATACATGCTACGAACAGCTTACGCCCATTTTGCAGGATAAAATTCCTAAAATGGACACATCACATAGCATGTCATTATACACCTTCCCTAAGGACTAAACTATGCCAGTCTTTCGCAGGGAATCAATCGGACCTACTACTCGGTCGAAAAAGTCCAAAAAGGCAACAGAGCTCAAATCAATCATGTCGTCATCCGACCGGTGAACTTAATCCGAGTTTCTCATGAAAGAGTTTGATGGATTAAGCAAATAGATTACTGATTTGGTACATTCAATTAAAAGAATTACACCGATCTACGAGGTCGGAAAATACCATCATCTGAGCCCTCCACACAAGGAGGAATTCCGGTCATTACCATACCAGAGCCACAGTTGGATACGACCAACAAAACTCATGATGCTGCCCATTCCACTGGAGATCCAGACAATGGTGACTTCAAAAAGAAAGTCCTCCAAATGGAGGAGACCCTTCGCGCTATTAAAGGAATTGGAACACACGGGAGTGTTTCATATGTTGATCTATGTATTTTCCCCGGTGTTCACTATCCAGAAAAATTTAAAACTCCTGACTTTGAAAAATATGACGGGTTAGGGGATCCTTATACACATTTAAAAGTATTTATTGGAGAACTGGGATCTATCTGAGAGGATGAAAAACTTCGAGAATGCAATTGTTCCAAAAGGGTCTAACCGGAGAAGCCTGCTTAAGTGGTACACAAGATTAGACAACTCCAAAATTCACAGTTTGGAAGAGCTAGCACATGCCTTCCTCACTCAATACGATTTTAAAACTCGGATGGCTCTGATCGATATCAAATTACCAAGATCAAAAAAGCAGTCTAATGAGTCTTTTCGGAGAGTATGCCCAAAGGTGGAGACGCGCTGGTACGCCCAAGTTAGTCCTGCCATGATGAGAATCGAAAATGGTCATGACATTCATAGACACACTGCTCCCTTCTATGAGAGAGATTTAGCGGCATCGGTAAACCATTTTCTCAAATGGTTAAACATGGGAGATGGTGAAATGGGATTGAAGTCGAGGAAAGATTCAAGACCTAGCCGCACTCAAAGTCATTGTTGATCACATCCAATCTGAAATTATGGGAACAACCCCGAAGGGTCCATAAAAGAAAGAGGAAGATGTTTCCACGATACTACGAGGGACAAAAAAGGCAATCCAAGTATGCCCACTCAAAGGAGAAACTACACTCCCTTTCCAGCACAGTCTACAAACCCTCTAGTACCAAAAGGTAGAGAAATCAAATGCCATCGAGTGTTTACACCCTTAGGGGATACCCTCGAGAACATTCTTAATCTTCTGACAACATAGAAGAAAATTACGCATCTTCTTCCACCAGCCAGCCCTAATGGACGGGGTTTTAATGCTGCTAGAAAATGTGCTTATCATGCCGGGGCACCTGGACATGATACTCAGGATTATTGGGCCTTAAAACACAAGATCCAGGACCTAATAGATAATGGAGAGATCGTAGTCGCCAAACCCGATCAGCCTCATGTACAAGACAACCCTCTTTCTCAACACAAAGAAGAAGAGGTCAACATGATTAATTGGAGCAGTGGATAGAGTTCCAACTTCAGCTGTGACTCCCCCCAGACCATCAAAGACGGTGACGACAAATGGGATTATGCTAAGTTCCAGTTCACAATGGAACAAAAGATCAAAGCTCTTGGCAAATAAATTGAGCAATTGGCGGAATTGGTGACTTATCAGCATCAAGTGACTCGGTAATTAATCATCCAGGAGAATGCCAGTCTCCTACCAATCGTCATGAATATTCCCTCGTCCCTTTCAAAAAATGAAATGCTGGAAGAAAAAGTGACGAAGAGAGCAAATGTCAAAGCTTGAGTCGGGTTTTACGCCAACAAACGAAATTCACTATTTGGGCCAACCCATGGAGGAAATCCTTCACATGTTAATCAATGAAGGAAGGATCGGTTCCTTCACCTCCAATCAACCCCGTTTGGGATGGTACAACTCGATGGAGTATGTCAATACCACTCCCAGTCTTGCGGTCACGCAGCGACGGAAGAATCTTTGGGCACTCTTCCACCTTATTCAAAATCTAATCGACAGTGGTGTACTGCGATTGGCAGATAATGACACTGTGTTGCGAGCAAGTGAGAATGCAGGCCCTACTAAGTGGAAAAGTGTGGTAGCGATTATAAGCTCTTTTGAAGGTGAAGAGATTATCTTTTTTCACAACACCGATAATTCACTCAAAGGAGGAAGCAATCCTTTGAAAGTGGGCGCTCAGAGCCAATCAACTTGTCATCACGAGCACAATATCCTATTGTTAACTTACAGGTTCCGTGGAATTATGGAGAAGGTGAAGGATCCACCTCACATACCACTTCTTTGCGATGTCGAAGGAAAATCCACTTTGTATCTTCCCCATCGGGTGATGAACCCCACCACCAAATCAAAGGGAAAATACCCATGGAGAAGATTGAAAAAATTCCTCCGCATGGCGTGGGTCATAATTGAAGCCTCGGTGGTTTTAAGCTTGAAGGAAGCTCCACCACAAATATCAATTTTGGACTTGGTCCTAACTTTCGAGAATCACCGGAAGGTCTTGTTAAAGATTCTAGAAGAAGCCTATCTTCCGACATCAGTGGATACGGAAAAGTTTCAACACATGGTTGATCACATTTTCAACAACAATGTGATATCCTTCACTGATGATGACATACTGCCCGAAGGGACTGGTCATTGCAAACTGTTGCACATTGCGGTCTTGTCCTTCAGATATATGGTGGCTGGAGTATTAATAGATGGAGGCTCCTCTCTGAATATCTGCCCATATTCCACCTTGGTGAAGATGAATATCAATCTCAACCGAATTCGGAGTAGCCATACTATCATCAAAGCTTTTGATGGAGCCCGTCGTAACTCGGTTGGAGTAATTGAGCTGCCAATCGAAATTGGCCCTCATACATTCTGCGTATCCTTCCATGTGCTCAAGATAGATTCGGGATACAACCTGATCTTGGGATGACCATAGATCCACATGGTAGGGGCAGTCCCCTCCACCCTTCACCAACAACTAAAGTACATTATCAACAATAGCCTGGTCACGGTCAACGCTGAACCAGAGATTCCTCAGCATGGGGATATACCATTCATCAATGCTAATGCAGATGTAGAACCAGTCAGTTTTCATTCTTTGGAAATAAGCAACACCCAATACCACACTATTGGAGCACCACTGCTCGAACCCCACATTTCTGATGAGGTGATGTCAACCACTCGAGAAATAATGTCGTTGGGTCATAAGCCAGGACAAGGGTTGGGTAGAGATGGCCAGGGTATCCATTACCCCATTCGATTAACCAAGCAAGTTGGAGCAATTTGGACTAGGCTATTACGCCACTCTAGTCACGGGAATCCTCATAAGCATCAACAGATTCCTTGACTTTAACCATGTGGCGTTTGGCTTCGTCTTCAAATTTTGAGTCGCCTGACCTCCGATAAAGGCCCCTTGATGTCATGGCCATGTTATTTCGTAAGACGAAATCGGTGGAGGAAAAGGAAATCGTTATTCCAAATCCTGCAATCGAAGAAGAAGAGCGGAGACTCAAGGAAAACGTTGTCCGAATAATGTCGGGCATGCGCATCATCGTCCATGATGAACATACCAACAGATACACCCCAGATGATGATTGCCCCGACGTAATGGCCATCATTCGAGACAAGGAGGATGATGACAATCCCTTCATCACTGTGGTCCACCCAAACTTTACCCTTACCAATTGGAACAACATTGCTTGCTTTGGTCGACAAGGGTAAAGCGGGCAGAAATTCTTTTCTACCCTGTAGATACAATAACTGCTTACTTTTCTGTACAATATTAGCAGTTTATTTTTCCAGTATATGCTAACACTGTGTATGATCAACGCATTTCATACATACTAAGTAAAAACATATTTTGTTTTAGGACTTTGAATTTAGATGTGCCTGTATTTGCGGATACAATGCCTTTCCTGCACAAGGATTGTACCTTTGATGTAGAGATGAATTCAGCCTTGATAGATCTCCAGGATGACATTAAGGTACCTCCAGAAATTCAAGAATGGGTCAAAGACAAACCCAAACCTAACCTTGATCAAACCACTTCTTTCAATCTCGGAACCTTAGAAAGCCCTAAGTTAATCCAGATTGGTTCAGACCTTACCCCAAACCAACGGAATGACATGGTTACGCTATTAACCCAATTCCAGGATGTGTTTGCATGGTCTCATAAAGACATGGTGGGTTAGTCCACTGACATTGTCCTTCATCGCCTTCCCATTAAGGAGGGATTTAAGCCAGTCAAGCAAAAGCTCTGGCAATTGAAACCTGAGTGGAGTTTAAAGGTGAAAGAAGAAATTGTGAAACAATTTCAAGCTGACATCATTATGGTGTCTACGTATCCTGAGTGGATATCCAACATTGTACCCGTGCCTAAACCTGGAGGGAAGGTGCGAGTTTGAGTGGATTACCGGGACTTGAACAAAGCTTACTTAAAAGATAGCTTTCCCGTGCCATTTATCCACATTCTCATTGACAATACTGCTCAATACGATGTATACTTCTTTGCTGATTGCTTTGCGGGGTACCATCAAATCATGGTTGCCGAGGAAGATCGTGAAAAGACTGCTTTCATCACTCCTTGGGGAACTTTTTACTATAGACGGTTGTCATTCGGCCTCATCAATGCCGGAGCTACCTATCAACGAGCTATGATGGCTCTTTTCCATGACTTAATGCATAAAGAGATTGAGATCTACGTGGATGACATCATTGTCAAGTCCCGGAAGGAGGATGACCATCTAGACCATCTCAAAAAGTTGTTTAACAGGTTGCGTAAATACAACTTGAAGTTGAATCCAGCTAAGTGCGCCTTTGGCGTCAAGTCAGGCAAGTTGCTAGGATTTCTAGTTAGCCATAAAGGGATTGAGCTGGATCCTACCAAAATCCAAGCCATCACGGAAATGCCCATTCCTAAGACAGAAAAGGAAATACGGGGATTTTTGGGAAGGATCAACTTCATCAGTAGGTTTATCTCCCAACTCACAGCAACCTGTGAGCCAATCTTCAAGTTATTAAGGAAGAACTCCTCCATAAAATGGAATGATGAGTGCCAGAATGCCTTCCTTACAATCAAGAAACAACTAGTCAAAGCTCCTATCTTGGTACCACCCAGGGATGATGTTCCCCTGTTCATGTACCTGTCTATAAGTGACAATGCCATGGGCTGTATGCTGGGACAGAAAGATGATAGAGGCTAAGAACGAGCTATCTATTACCTCAGCAAAAGGTTCAGCAGCACTGAACACAAGTACACTCTGATCGAGAAGACATGTTGTGCTTTAGCATGGGCTTCCATGAGGTTACAGCATTACCTCCATGGTCACACAACCCATCTCATATCCCGCTTGGATCCTCTCAAGTACGTGTTCAACAAACCCATGTTGAATTGCCGGTTTTCCAGATGGCAGTTGATCCTACAATAATTTGACATTGTATATGTGACTCAAAAGTCCATCAAAGGTCAAGGAATCACAGATCAACTGGCCAGCACTTTCGAGGGGATTTCAAACCCTTGGAAACATATTTCCACGATGAAGGAGTAATGATCGATGACAACATCACCATCGTGTCTGATACCGCCAATCATGGAAGATGTATTTTGATGGAGCTGATAACATGGAAGGTTACGGGCTGGAGCAATTCTAGTATCGTCATGCGGGGAGCGATATCCGTTGTTGCCAAATTATAGTTTGTTAGCACCAACAATACTGGTGACCGAATGAAGGTACATCTCATGGGGCTAAACCTTGCCTGCGTTCAATGGGCATCGGTGATTAAGCATTCTTGGAGATTGAGTTGGTAATCGAGACAATCCACCGAGTCTATCAAACCAAGGAACTACATTCTTTGCCTTACCATGGCGGTTTTTGAAGATGGCTTTGGAGTTGAAGAAATCTCCTTTCTACACATTCCTCGTAATAGGAATGATTTCAGCGGATGCATTAGCAACTTTGGCCTCCTTGATTCGCATATCGGACAAGAACACTTGCCAAGCGTCACAATTTCCCTACACAGGCCCCACTATAGAATTACGTTGGAGAAGTATCGGATGAGCTACCTCCCATCCAACCTCCTTGGTATCGACATATCAAGGAATATCTCGTGAGTGGATCTACACCACCGAGGCGAAACTGGCCGAGAAAAGCGGATCCATCGACTTGCTACTTGCTTGAGTGGAGATGCGCTCTATAAAAGAGATGCAGGACTAGGTCTCCTCAGGTGTTTAGACAAAGATCAAGCCTAAAGGCTTATGGATGAAATCCATGGCGGAGTCTGTGGTCCCCACATGAGTGGCCCCCTCCTTGTCAATAAAGTCCTCAAGACGGGACATTATTGGCTATCTCTCAAGGCTGATTGCCATGACCACGTCAAAAGATGCTATCAGTGCCAGATTCATGGGAATGCTATACACGCCCCTCCATGGGAGCTCCACAATATGAGTTCGCCTTGGCCCTTCTCAATGTGGGGAATGGACGTTATTGGGTCCATCAAACCTAAAGCCAGTAATGGTCACCGATTTATCTTCACCATGATCGACTACTTCACCAAGTGGGTAGAAGCAGCCTCCTTCCCCAGGGTCACTAAAGAAGTCATCATTGCTTTCATCAGAAACAATGTCGTTTGTCAATATGGACAACCAGAGGTGATTGTGTCAGACAATGCCAAAAACCTCAACAACAAAATGATGGAGGATTTATGCAGTAAATTCCACATCAAACATCTTAACTCTGTCATCTATCGTCCGAAGATGAACGGTGCTGTTGAAGCGGTTAACAAAAATATCAAGAAGATTATGCAAAAGATGTCAGCCAACCACAAAGATTGGCCTAACCTGTTGCCTCTTACTCTGTTAGCCTCTGAAACCACAATGCGTACTTCAACCGGGCAACCCCTCACGCTTTAACCTATGGGATGGAAGCGGTGCTCCCCATAGAAGTTGAGATGGAATCTCTCAGAGTGTTGATCGATGCTCAGCTGGATGAAAACTAATGGGTACAAGATAGGTATCACCAATTGTCTCTGATAGACGAAAGGCGAACCGCGGCTATCTTCCATGGTCACTATATCGACAATGGATGCGCGGATCCTACAACAAAAAAAAGTCCTTCTGGCAATTTAAACAACATGATTTGGTTACGAAGAAAATTCTTGACAATCAAGATCGGGCCAAAGGAAAATTCGCTCCTAAGCTGGGAAGGCCCGTTTATTGTCAAAGAAGTATTGACGGGAGGCACTCTCGATTACAAGAAATGGATGGCGATGAATTTCCACAACTCATCAACTCAGACACCGTGAAACGGTATTATGTCTGAAATAACCAGCAAACACCCTGGTGCATCATCATCAGGTCATCAGTCATTCCGGGTCTTTAACCCTTTACAACCTGCAACTTGCTACACTTTGCCCCTCAGGGAAACATACTCTTCAAGCCAGCAGCCTGGATTTCTCCTTTGTGCTCATACAACTTAAGTCATCCCACCGTGGATTGAACCTTATGCGTTCGCAGTTTGGCTACCCATACATGGGATCAAACTTCTCATGCCTGCAGTTTATCCTCAACCTAGGATTAAACTTTCTCCTCCCCGCTTTCGACACGCATGGGATTAAGCTTTTCTTCTAGCCACGAGGCGAACTCACGTCGACCGATCTCCTCTTCAATAGAGTGCGTGAGGCAACCATGTTACATGGCAGAGTCACAATAAAACAAAAACAACAAAAACATTTCTACCCTCTTCTCCTTACAAAAACAAAAACAACCAAAAACATTCTTACACCGTATCAGCCATATACAGCGTTGAACCTCATACACCAGGTTCGAACTACGCAGACCTGATCTCCTCTTCAATAGGAGTACGTAGGCAGCCGTTCATGGTGCGGTCTCACCCCCTACCAAAATAGAAACCATTGTCAGCGGGTATTGGGATTCTCTTTCAATCCACTACATTTCATTCGGCTTCAGACCAAAGGGATGGAATTTCCTGAACTCCTCCCAAATAGGAGATTCGGCGACCATCTAAGCTGCGGTCATACCTCGAAGAGCAATACTAAACCATAAGAGGTGGAATTAACTAAGTTTCTCCTAAATAGAAGTACTGGCGACCATCTATGGTGCGGTCAATCTCAAAGAGGAAAGCCACATTCCTCTCCACATTTCCATTCAGAAACAAGTCCCAAGACACCAAAGATGGTAGGGATATACATAGATCAATGATCCATTCTGAACTATCCAAAGACAGCTTAATGTCCATCCACCAAGGAAGAATTCAGAATTCATCCAGATCACAAGCCTTGAAGCAGCAGGAAAAATATCAAGCAAATAGCAAGGCATATCTAAAGGGAAGTGATCCAAAAATATATTTCCCTGTCATATATAATGCTGTTTGATATATATACAATGTGAACTGTACACAAAATGGCTAAGCTAGTCTGTGCAGGTAAATACAAGCTCATCTACGAATCAGGGTACATGCGAGCTAGCAAGACCAACATGGCATCGCTCTCAGAAGAAGGAGGTAAAGCTGTGGTCTCCTGCATGAGAATATCAACACGACCCAATAGATCAGAAGCTGTCTGTATGATGACCATGTGCTCATCAATGTAAGCACTCATCTTTGCGATCATACCAGTGGTAAGGGACCTCATTGCGATCTTATCTCATGGCCGACCACATCCGGGTAGATATATATAGCACTATCCCGCTCAACTATCACTGCGTCTCTGTCTGACTGGCCGCATCCCACTCAACAACAACGGCATCTCTATGAGCTAATGCCTCGTCTCTCTCTAATAGGGCGGCGTCCCTCACATCAAGAGCAGTCGACATCATAGATCGAATCTGGTCTCTCTCAAAGGTCATCGGATGAAGACTCTGCTCTAAATCATCGCTTAGAGTCTTGGATCACAAAAGTCTTGGTACTAGGAGAATCCGGAAGAAATCTTTGGCAACCCAACAATGCGGTATCCTCCTCGATGTAGGTATCAATGTCCTCTATAGGCTCTCACGTCGTCTAACTCGATCTCCGATCTTCGCAAATACTCCTGCAAATGATAAAACCTCTCCATCTCCATCCATGCGAGTACTCTGGCGAATAACCGGACGACGGCAAGAAAGCGGCTAGCTCACGCACGATCCCGATGGCGTATACGAGATCGGTCCTCGGTTGAGAGGTATCGAAATGAAGCCCCGACCGCCCCCTCAAAGGGATGAAAATCCTGGAACTGGTCGAACTGCGACATTACGGCCAATGGATGATAAGTCATCACGCCCCTCAAACCCGACCAAAGGAGGAATCCATGCGGGAGCATGAGTAATGAAGTTGTATGGTGAGTAAAGCCCCGAGCACAGCAATATGCTAAATGGATCTCTGATATCTGCCAAAAATACGGACCAGGACTGAGCATCTACACACTACGATGGTTGAAAGGAATACGACATAGCCACCTCATGGGAAAAACAATACCCATGTCGTCTAAAGGTACCAACTGGTCGCAAGTGTGATATAAACCACACATCTGACATGGACCAAAATCCACAGTAAACACACACCGACGGTGAAATCTGGCGATGGGGCCGACGCGATCGCAAGGTCTACGCCATGATCATAGGTACAATTATGCGACCCTCCCGAGCTCTCTCACCGCCATGGTAACGCCTATGTCTATCTCATCCATGTACCGCGGCATGTACACGTATGACAGTACACATAATATCAGTACATCAACTCTGGCCGAAGCGCCATGATCCTCCGACACGGTGAAATCCCCAATATCGTGAGTAGCTATCCTCCGCACCAAATCGTCATATGTAAAACGCTTAGAGATCATATGACCGATGTCGACTCATCTGCGCACCACTGCGCCTCTCAATCCGGTGAGAGTCATGAATCGTCTACTCATGTCTCCCAAAGCCATGTGTACGCAAGGTCGGTCTAGGGACAACATCGTCAAACAGGCATACTCCTCTAGTAGGAGTCAACTCATGGGTACCAAAGCAAAATACACATTTGTATTAGCTAGCCATGCTCTAGCATCCCATCTACAAATCTGCGCGGGAACTTTGAAATGCCAAAAGGGTCATGGTATGCTTCAATAACGATCTCAAATCACCCTATCTGGTGGTGACATGTTATCGTACCACAGCAAGCGCATACCAATGCCACCATTAATGGTGGGGTATGATCTATCTGACTAAGCGTCGAAGAAGACATACATGTATGGGCGTGTCATAAGACCATCCAGGTCAATCACCGAGTATCTCTGGACATACATACATATGCATAACATGATACATGCATAACAGATAATGGATGGCAATATGATATAGGGAATGAAAAAAAAAACGGTGCATACATTCCTAGATATATCATCATCTAATACATCAGCTCTACACAGCTAGAAATATATGAAAATGGGGCACAAACGTCCTACTACTAACAGAGGCCTATCTAAAGATATAGCGAGAATGGGGAACGACCACCCAATATCTAACGAGCCTATCAAAAGATATAAGCGAGAATACACATCGAAGAAGACAATGGTCTCGATGTCCACATCCTCTATCATGTCCACCGATGTAACTCCTCCGAAGTCATTTGGATCTCTATCAGCGGGGATGTTAGGCCTATAAAGGGAGGATCTGCTAAGCAAAAACCAAATGGGTCGTCTAAGGGGCGGCGACACAATTTGGAAGGAACAAATGTCTCGCCTCTGCTTTGGATCTACTGCCCAAATCTTTGAATAAATATCATGCCTTGATCCAACTTCCGAGTCAAGCTATCAATCTGGGTCATATGGGTGGGGAGCTCGAACCTGGCTACTGATCGGTCATCATCAATGATCCGGAACCATGTCCCCATGAAGCTGTGTGGCACGGATTTGGGCCCCAATAGTCTTGAGGAGCCACCGGTGTTGGAATATCTCCACGAGTACATGGACCTACGATAAATCAAAACCGTCGACTCCCAACAATGGAATATCGGTGGCGGGTGACTGCAATCTGAACCAATGGCGCCTAACGGGAGGCAAGATCGGTATCTGAATCTCCCCTGTGGTGCTCCTAATAAGCACGCTCTCTAAATAGAGCTCCCACCTCCATCTGTGAAGAGAGGAAATCTCCGGGTGAAATTAAATACTCTACTCCATAGGGTGTCCATCCTCAAAACCGATGATCAAATGATCCCCCAGTATGGAAACCATGTGATGGCATCGGTAAATAGTCAACAACTCTAGTGCATACATCTGAAATGAGTGAAGCCCTCGGACATCTGGGGACCTCACAGCAAGATAGAATGGTGCCATCGTGCGTCCTCGTGGATAGGTATCTAATCCTAACACACTCACGGGGCGCAAAATGGAAAGCCTCTCATAGGCCCAAAGCGCCAACCTGATGGAAAAACATCTGCTATCGATAAACACTCTTAACTTGTGAAAGGAAAAGACAAGAGAAATACTCACCGGTGAAAGCGGGTAAAATCTAGCCAAGCCTCGGTCAAACCCACAGCAGCCTTGAGCGCGCATGCCCCGGAGGAAATAGGCAAAGGTGTAAGAGCCCCAATAGTACTCTCTATATGGTCCACATCGCGTGTGGCGTGTGACGACGAGCGAAAGATACCGTGGAAGAGTTATCTGCTATAAAGCGACCTCGAATGATTATCAGGAACAATCGCCGCAGAACGCGATCCCTGATCCTGACATCATCAGGCATGGGCTCACTCAATAGCCCGCTCATAACATCTACGCTCAAAGGACACGAGCAGACGATCCTACCTTTGGCGCACCACTGGAACTCCTAACAAGGACCGAACGGCAGTAGGGGTGATATTCGCCATGCAAGGCACTGGCTCCCCTCCAAACTCTATACCTGTGATAAATTGCCAATCCATAGGCGTCATTATCACCTCGCAATCCGATGGGTGGAGTGGTAGATGCGATGAAACCATCGCTCGAACAATGCCTTGAGGTAACCCGAGGGACAACGACGGGAAGGATGGAGAAAATGCCCCAAATCCCCACTCATGCACTCTTGCTCTATAATCGGGATGAAGCGCTTTGGTATATGGAGTGGATGCTAAACCGATTCCCAGAAGCATGTAAAACACGGAACTGCATGCAAGCACGATCAACATCGAACCCTTTTAATCCTCATCAATAGGAAAGAAGGAAGATAAAGTCTAACGTCATACCTCATTAGCATGCAAGTACATCAATGGGTGTCTACCCAAATCACCTAGCAACTCTGGGTTCACCACCTGGATGCTCGGAAGCACCCTGCGAGGGATATGTACAGCAGGAGTGGGATCCTCAATATCTACCTCCTCGTCCTCAACCAATCCGACCTCCACCACATGCGAGCGCGAATGGGGATGAGGCACTTGAAGCCCTCCTCCGAGAGCGTCGTGAGGCGGTCCTATAAGAACTGCTCGGCTGATCCGGATCTATAATATCTGGACAACAAGTCTCCAAATCACCTCAGAAAGGGTGTGGTATTGCTTGACCTGGAGCTTTCTAAAATGCATTATATGACTATATGCATGCATGCATTTACTTTCATATATAATAGAATTAGAATGCATGACTACCCAATGCCTACATTTGGAAAAATTTCGCCATAGTCCCCTTTGAAAATAGGACTATCCACATGCGCCAAGAGCATGTCTAGGTGGCCATTCAACAAAGACACACGCCCCCCAAAGTCATATACATAATATATACATTAAAAATCAAACTCATCATGCATAAGGCCAACCTCAATGCTAGGAGTATCTTGCCTTTCTACCTTTTGCTCATTGGACCTCAAAATAGGACAAAAATAGCGAGAAAAAAAGGTGCCAATTTGAAACATCTCGAAAGTCAAATTTTTCACATCATTATGTTGACATGGTTTAATACTAACATTTACTATGTTGAATATTTTTATCGAATCGTTTGTGCATACATAATCACTACTATGTGTTTAGATGCATTTAGTGCAATATCTCACAATCTAACAGACGAGCGGAAAAATACATGCATACGTTACGAGGATAGTGTAGAACACTTGTGCGGTGATAAAATTTGAAGCGGCCGAACTCAAAGAAATCTGGAAGTGGCTCGCGGTTTTCTAAAGTGAAACAAGTTGAAAGTGACTTGTGAAGTAAAAAGTGCATTGGGATTTATCATCACTTTGGCCTTGAAGCTCACTACTGCTGCTGCGGCGAGTGCACCTACTGGCTCCTCCATGTGGGTCCCACCCCTCCGACTCTGTCCATTTCGAGTTGAAACGGAGTTCTTGCGGGCTAGAAAGGTCAAATGGTGAATAAAAATGCCACGCGATTGAGCAAAATAGTATACAATCCTGGTCTTCTCAGATGAGACTTTGAATCTGCACATCACTCATTAGCAGTCGCCTGAACACAAGGTCTACTCTGTCGATGACCTCAGTTGTCACAAATCACATATGGGAATACCTTATATAGGTCCGATCTCATGAGACTCTCGGTCATTGCCCAACATGAGTCCCAAGCCAGACGCGTGAGTCTCTGACGTAAACGAAACCGGTGGGGGGGTTACAACACGTTTAGCCATTGACACACATATCAACGAAGGTCAAGCAACCTTGACATCATTTCATAGATATAGCGTTTAAACTGTCGAGCTATAGAGTACATTAGAGGTTTTCATACCCAATTGCTCATATTCCCAGTGCGGATCCTCAAGCGGGGTCACAACGCAATGCTCCGTTGAACTACACATCAGCAAATGTCAAGCAACCTTGACGATCTCCTCACTGAGTTTCATCCGTTGATTCACGTCGTCAACGAAGGTCGATTGATCCACAATGACATTTCTTTGTTAGCGATAAATCCAATAGAATCATGACATATTCTGGCGATACTAACCAGGAGAGGTCAACATTATCAAAGAGGATAGATGATGGAATATGTTATACACATCCTCAAACAGATCAAGCATTATCCCCACAGGTCTCTTACACATAAGAGATACCCCTTCAGCATTAAGTCGTTATCAAGAACACATGAATTTGGTGATAACTCCAACACCAATATCTAATGATTCGGCTTGCACATCGGATCGAGTCGGTGTTGCCAATCCCGGTTGAAGCAACGAGGGAACCAAAGAATCATCCCCAAAGATGTTGGGCCATAACTCCGTACACATGCATCATACATTTGCATCATGTGGCTACCCTTAGCACCATGTTTATCTTGTTGCGTTTCAAGTGTCTAGGATTCTTTATCCTACCCATGCATCGCCATGCATGAGTATGATAAAGAGGGCATCTGTGAACACTCAAATTTTCTATACTCTTTATTACTAACATTGCGGGAGGACAAATTCATCTTTAAGAGAGACCACGAAAAGACAATCCAAATCCATCTGGGATACTACTAGGAAGTACAACATCAACCGGATGCATAATAAGGAGTAATGTGATTTCAACCTCGGATCTAACCCCGAGACCTATAGATACAATACCGGAACACACACCGGAGAAGACCAATTAATCTCGGAGATAACCCCGAGGTATCCAGTCTCAGTCCCAACCATGGGAATAGCCACCAACCTTGGTGATAACCCCAAGGAATGCAGTTTCGGCATTAACCCCAGAAATGCTTGTTACAAGTGCGATCAGCTTCAATCTTGGCACTCACAATGAGATACACTGTACCAACCAGGAAATCACATCGGGAAGACAGGCACACCTCAAAGATGACAATGAGGACCTTCAACAAATCGTGATCTAATCTCGGTGAAGTCTAAAAGCAGCGTCATTTCGCATTCAATCCGGCGTGATAACACCCCGGTGAGGGCAACATCGCCATCTCATCCAACACGATGCCACATCTCGTCTCTACTCAACAATGTCCCACAAGGCTAACCAATCCCGAGTGACTATTGTGCGAGGTAACGGATGAAAGTTGAAGCTTGAAGATCGGAGGGCATCGTCCCATCTTCAAAGACTTCGTACAAACTCTAATCCCATGTCATCGTCTGAACTCTCGACAACAGCGGTCAAAATAGGTCTGAATACCTCAAAGCGGATCCGGTTGCACTTCTCAAAATTCGAGTGGACATTACAATGCACAGAGTGCACGTGCTTGAGATGACCCGACCGACGTAAGCGGCCGACCCGACCCGCCTCTGGTACACCTACTGCCACAGGTACAGTGGTACACCTGCGGCACCCTTTGCCTATAAATAAGAGGCTTGGGGTGCTGATTTTTAAGAGAAAAAAGACGGGGAAACCCTGCACAATTTGCTCTGCACTCGCTATACAGTGTATTTTCCCACTTTCAAACACCTGTGAGCTCATATATAGCCTCTTTTGTACCCACAAAAGCCCAGTGTTTACCCACTCTAAAGATATAGAAGCCCTTTTATCGATCAAATTGTAAGCCTTCTCACACTTTTAGAGTCTTTCTCTTCATCTTTACACACCCTTCTACACGTTGAGAGTCGTGTTGCTTGTTTTTGCAGGACTTGATTCAGTGGTTTCTTTCGATCTATATATATATATATATATATATATATATATATATATATTACTAACATTATCGAGTTATGCCTCGATTGAGCCTAGATTTTGATGCAGGCGTTTATTGCTTTAATATATATATATATATATATATATATATATATATATATACTTATATATATTAATTATGCATCGGACTTTGTTTGATGAGCCTAGACTTTGGTCTAGGCGTTCTTGCTTTAATATATATATATATATATATATATATATATATATATATATACTTATATATATATCAATGTGTGTGTCGAACTTTGTTCGATGAGCCTGAACTTGATGCAGATGCGTTTATTAAGCTTTTATATATATATATATATATATATATATATATATATATATATATATATATATATATATATATATATATATATATCAACCATGTGTGGACTTTGTTCGATGAGCCTGAACTTGATGCAGTGCATTTACTCGTTTTTATATATATATATATATATATATGAATGTGGTCGAACTATGTTCGATGAGCACAGGTTTTATATCCGGTGCGTTTATTGCTTTATTATATATATATATATATATATATATATATATATATATACATATATTTATTTATTTTGTCTTGCACAGAGTTCCCTTACGTGGCGATTGATTGCATTACAACTTTCTTTACATTTCGTCTCACACAGAGTTTACTTACGTGGCGATTGGCCGCATTCTGACTTTATTTACATTATGTCCCGCCTGGAGTTTCCTTCGTGGCGGTTGACCGTATCTACAACTTCATTTATATTTCTGATCCCCCATGGAGATACTTCGTGGTTGGTGATCCTGTTTGTATATATATATTTACCGCTTATATATATATATACCTGCTTATTGTTTTTATACAAATTGTCATATTTTGTGCGCCTAAGAATCATGTGATCACAGATTCATCCCATTGGATCTAGATTCGGTTCCGTGATGGACATTTTCAAATTTATGTGACTTGTAAATTGATACTGCGATGTATGAATTTCCTCAGATGGTTTTCATACCCACGAGGAAGTCGGCATTATTTTTGTATATTATTTTCGTACGGATGCCTCGCATTCGTCAAATAAAATCAATTCAGCTGCTCACTTAATTAAAATGGGAGTGTAAAAGGTCTCAATTCCTATTGAGCATCAGGGTTTGAAAAACCTCTTTTATAAAATATCACTGCCATATCTTGCTAAAAACTGAATTTTACATAAATTCAAATCTCAGTATATATAGGTTCGAACGAGGCCTCGCACAACTTCCATATAATAGCACATTGACCCACACACACACACACACACACACACACACACACACACACACACACACTCAGATAATAGTTTCTTGAAAAGAGGCGGTCACCGTGGTAACACGGATGTCGGGGGGTGCCTAACACCTTCCCCCCGCATAACCAAGTCCCCGGACCCTAAAATGAATCTCGGTTTTGCCGACCAGTTTATCAATGTCACATCACTGGGTCAATGTGCAAACCTTTTCTCGCTTGTGTTGGTACAACCATTTAAAAAACCAATGGCGACTCTTAACGGTCCCATAAATCGACATTATACATGCTCGGACCTTTTTCACTTGTTTTTTCAAACAAATCTCACCTAAAATGAGAACACCAAAGAACAAGTAACGGAAAGGGACACCCAAAAAATCCCGACGTCGACAACGACTACACCAGATTCACATGGGTATTCTTCCTAACTTCAAAGGATGAAACGAGCTCCCAGTTAATCAAGATGTTCAGACTGGTGATGAACGAGAAAGGAGAGAAAATTAAGGCCATAAGGAGTGATCATGGAAGAGAATTCGACTTCTCAGAAATGGACCAGTTCTGCACAGATAATGGCATCAGCCATAACTTCTCAGCTCCACGAACTCCTCAACAAAATGGAGTAGCTAAAAGAAAGAACAGAACTTTGATAGAGGCTGAAAGAACCCTACTAGCAACAGCTCATCTACCTGAATACTTACGGCGGCGAAGCCAACAACGCATACTACGGTGAATAGATCACCGATACACTCTACGATCAAGAAGACACCCTACGAACTGTGGAAAGGAAGAAAGCCAAGTGTCAGCTACTTTCATGTATTCGACTGTGCATGCTACATTCTCAACAATGGAAAGCAGTACCTGATAAAATTTTAACCCAAGTCAGACAAAGGAATCTTTCTTGGATATGCCACAGACAGTAAGGCCTACAGGGTGTTCAACAATAAGACACTGATTATTGAAGTCTCGATTCACATCATCTTTGATGAAACAGACTTAGACAAAATAGTGCTTCAAGACACTATGACCGATAAAGCAAACACTACGAATGAATTCGTCGAGCTCAACACCACGATCGTAGTGCCAGAAAGTGAAATCGTTGAGCAAGAAAATGAGATCGTAGAGAGGTCTATGCAAGACAACGAACCTCCACACCAAGAAGAAGAAATAGATCTTGAAGACTTAAGACAAGAAGGCATCAGGACAGATGTCACAACTGAAAATAGATGGGCCAGAGATCACACTCAAGATCTAATCATTGGAGATCCGAGTCTTTGAAGTCAAAACAAGAGCTGCCACCCAGAATGAATTCTTTTATCTAAGCTTCCTGTCACAAATGGAACCAAAAAAGATAGAGGATGCTATGGAAGACTCCAGTTGGATAGAAGCCATGCAGGAAGAACTCAACCAATTTGAACGAAGCAAAGTATGGAGATTGGTACCAAAACCAAAGAGTCATCCTATCATTGGAACCAAGTGGGTCTTCAAAAACAAAATGGATGAAGATGGAGTTATAACCAGAAATAAGGCAAGACTAGTGGCCAAGGGTTATTCTCAGGAAGAAGGCATTGACTACAATGAGACATTTGCACCTGTTGCCAGACTAGAAGCCATCAGAATCTTTCTTGCCTTTGCTACTCACATAAAGTTTAAAGTCTTCCAAATGGATGTCAAAAGTGCATTCCTGAATGGAGAACTTCAAGAAGAAGTCTATGTAGAGCAACCTCCAGGTTTCATCAATCCATCTCTTTCCAATTATGTTTATAGATTAGACAAAGCCTTATATGGTCTTAAACAAGCACCTAGAGCAAGGTATGAAACACTAACTAACTTCCTGATTGAAAATGGGTTCACTAGAGGTAGAGTAGATACCACATTATTTCTTAGAAAGCATAAAGACAAAGTCTTATTGGTTCAAATATATTTTGATGATATTATTTTTGGTTCTACTGACGAAAAGTTATGCAAGAGATTCTCCAAGCTAATGCAGAGCAAGTTTGAAATGAGCATGATGGGTGAGCTGAATTTCTTCCTTGGACTGCAAGTAAAGCAATCTGATGAAGGAATCTTCATAAATTAAGCCAAGTACATCAAAGATTTACTCAAGAAGTATGGCATGGAATCAGCCTCTCCCATGAAAACCCCAATTGCTTCTGCAACCAAGCTTGACAAAGATGAAAAAGGTAAAAGTATTGATATAACTCAATACAGAGGTATGATAGGCTCTCTTCTATATCTAACTGCCAGTAGACTAGACATAATGTTTGCAACATACATATGTGCTAGATTTCAGGCTAACCCTTAAGAATCACATTTATCTGCTGTAAAGAGGATTTTTCAGGTATCTCAAGGGTATACCTTACTTGGGGCTATGATACCCCAAGGAATCCTCATTTGAACTAACAGGATACACAGATGCGGATTTTGTAGGCTACAAAATAGATAGAAGGAGTACCAGTGGCACCTGTCAATTGCTAGGAAATAGACTTGTGTCCTGGTTTAGTAAGAAGCAAAACTCAGTATCTACTTCAACTGCAAAAGCTGAATATATTGCTGCTGGCAGCTGCTGTGCTCAGATCCTATGGATGAAAAATTAGCTAGCTGACTATGGGTTTGTATTCAAATCCATTCTCATTCACTGTGATAACACAAGTGCCATAGCAATAACTCACAATCCTGTTATGCATTCTAGGACTAAGCATATAGAAATAAGGTATCACTTCATTAGGGATCATATGCAAAATGGAACTATATCTTTACAATATATCCCTACTGAAAATCAACTTGCTGATGTTTTTACAAAACCTCTAGATGAATCCAGATTTAACAAATTAATAAGTGAGGTAGGAATGCTTAATTTACAACCATGAGATATATGTTCTAGTATGTGCTAACTATACAGATACAAAGGCTATGGTTGAAATCGTAGACATGATCAAGGGAAGTCCACGATCGTAGAGCTAAAGTGACATGGAAGAAAACGATCGTAGCATAGACTCAGCCATCGTAGTGCAGACTCAACGATAGCAGAACCCCATCATCAAGAGGACCATCCTGGGATGATAAGTTTCAAAATAAAGCAATCTCTCTGATAAGCGCCTCAGGAACAAACCTAACCCTTGACTCACTCCAAGAGGTTGGCCCTTCCTAAGCTACCTTAACAGAATGCTAAGTCAAAAACTCATCACAAGGATCCAGTCAGACTCGACGATCGTAGCTCGAGACCACGATGAATCTTTGGACGGACTCGACGATCGTAGCTTCGTATTACCTGACGAATCTTTGGGCGGACTTCGACGATCGTAGCTTCGATACCTGACGATTCTTTGGGCGAGAATCAATAATTGTAGTTCAGACTCAACGAATGCAAAGCAGACTCAATGATCACAAAAGCTACCTCAACGATCGTAGGACACATCAGCTCTGCAGGAGCTAAGAGCAAATCAGTACAATCCTTCTCAGTTAAATTCGTAGAGCCAAGCAGAATTCGACACCTATCCCACTAAGCAAAATGGAGAGAGGGAAGTTACATGTACTATTTGAAAGCGCCTTTTTGAAATTAGAAGTTCAAAAGATTATCTCTCTCATCCTCTCATACAATAGATACTCTAAATCAGAAGAAGGCTCAGTAAATCACTTCTTGCAAGAAAATCAATGGCGACTTCCAGTGTTATCTTCGGTTACAGACTCTATTTTGTCGAGTTCAAAATAGCTGAACCCAAGTTTAACAAGACTCTATTGTTACTAAAGAAGGCGGGTCTCGAAGAAGCTTTGGGTACAGATGTAAAACCCCAACTTTTTGAATAAAGATGAATTTTTTATAAATATTAATTTTTAATATTATGGAGTGAAATTGATATAATAGTTGTGGGTAATATTTATAAATTTTGCAAAGTACGTAAGTTGTTATATAATATTCGATTGGTCGGGGAATATTCATTTTAACAGGGAATATTAGTACAACGGCACAATCATTGGTGGACCCCACAACGGAATTATTGTCGAATTGAGAAAATGACAAAAATACGTTATGAAAATAACAATAGGAAGTTTTACTGATTAATTGTTGAAACACCGGTGTTAAAAGTGCGATGTCTACGGCGTGGTTGCATAGTAGCACACCGGTATTGATTATTGATGCTTACGTGATAAGTCACTCGGTTTTGTTGGTATTATTAATGTAATAATCTGTAAAATCTTTTATATAAAAGCGAATACTTTTATAAAGTTATTCTATATATAGAATATATTATATTCTATTATGCGTAGTGTTGCATAAAGTATCCGCATAGTGTTTTGCATAGTAAAAACTTTTTATATAAAAGCAGTAATACTTTTATAAAGCTATCTGCTTTATTAGACAATAATTAGAATATATTATATTTTATTATGCATAGTGTTTCCATAGTGCCTGCATAGTGTTTGCATAGTAAAATCTTTTATAAAGTTATTCGTTTTATTAGATTATAAATAGAATATATTATATTTTATTTAAAAGATTTTGGTTAAATATGGACCATCAGATTAAAGTAAATTAATCTGGACCGTTCATGGATTAGTTATTATGCATTCCATTTTCCTATAAATAGAAGCTCATTCCTTCATTATTTTTTTATTTAAAAGATTTTGGTTAAATATGGACCATCAAACAATTGTCACTGATCATTCCATTTCTTATTATTACATTGGAATAACTTTATACTGTGGTCTACCCCTATACTTGGTGACATTCTTCTATTATTACATTTGGAACATCCTCATACATGTGTTTTACACCGGACACAGTTCCGCTCTTTATTATTATTCCGTTAGAACATCCTCGCATGCATGTGTTTTACAGGACTGGTTCCGCTCTTATTATTATTACATTTGGAACATCACATGCATGTGTTTTTACCGGACTGGTTAAAATCTTTATTATTCTCTGTTGGAACATCCCGTCGGTGCAAATTTTGCGACTGGTTCCCGTTATTATTATTACATTGGAATAACTTTGTCTATCTGAAAGTACCACATGCATGGTGATTTCTTTTTTATTCCATTCTTTATTATACTCGGTTGGTTAAAGTTTTGACTTCTATACTCTATGAAATTAGTAGAATATCCTTGATATTTGAGCTTCATCGATATCTTTTCATGGAAATATTCTTACGATCATTCTTGAATTTTACTCTACAAAAGCAATGATCATGTTGACAATTTGTGCGTTAATAATTCACGGATAAAATAATTCTTGAACTTGTTTTATTGAATTCTTTATCATTGTCATCATCCTCATGTTTATATTTTGTTGAAAGTCATATGTGGCACAGTGGTGCATAGATGGACTTGGTATGATTATGACCGAGGGATTATTGATTGTAATCATGGCCAAGTAATGTTACAAATGATGTGGTAAAAGTTCTCATTGGCCTAGTAGTGCATTGATGGGCAGATTGTTGGCATGATCATGACCATTAATGAATACACAAATATTCTTGGCCGTAGTGCATGGATAATTGTGGTCGTGATACTAAAGAATATCCTTGGTAGTAGTGCGGGGTGATTCGATGATGTGGAATATTTATTAATGAGTCTCGTGATAATGATGATGAAAACCTTTTTAATCATAAAAGATAGTAGATTTTATTTTCTACTTGACTCTTTTAATGGATTGCTTGTTCATGCATGCAGCTAAACTCGATGTCTATTATATTTTATCGGTTTAACATTGTTGGAGACTAATGATAATTTATTACGCATTATCTTAGTCATAATATTTCTTCTTTGGGCTAGTTGAGCTCACCTTCCTTTCACCGTTTCTCTTGAAATGAGAATATAGGCTGGGACGAGTCGAGGGGAGCGGAGTGATGGTCCGGAGGATAGCATTAGTAGTCCTAACTATTCTGTGAAATAGTGTGATATAATTGTAATGAGGATTCCTTTTGAGTTTGTATAATCTCTAGTAGATAATATTTGTATTCAAACTCACAGTTTATGTTTTGTCGTATTGTACAAGACAGTTGTATTAGTAAGTTGTATTTGAATTCTGTACCATGTATCTGGCGACCCAAGATGGGTGATGTATACCTTATTTTGGGGGCATCATAACAGACACATTGATCTACCCCAAACTAGTGAAAGAATTCTACAGGAATGGTGTGTTTGAAAACGACACCATCACTACGAAAGTAAAGGAAATGGAAATCAGACTGAAGGCCGAAGACATCAACCTCGCCCTAGGTCTCAAATCTGAAGGATGTTCGTTCATAGATAGCATGGGCTTCCAAGAGGGACTTAAAAGAATGCATCATAAGAAACTCCCCTCTATGAAAGGATACAAGAAGAAGGAGTTTCCACAGAGGTATGAATTTCTAGCTGATATTGTTGGAAAATGTATATGTTACAAGAGCTCAGGTCATGACTCTGTGAATGAAGTACAACTCAAGCTCATGACTGCCATGTGTTATGGAATATAACTTAACTATGGAGCCCTATTGCTTGAATGGATTGGAAAGTGGATTACCAACTCAAAGAAGTCAAAAAGCCCTCAAAAGATGCTCTACGGGCGATTCATAAGTATCATTCTACAGTCTGCTCTGGGTGACAAAATTAGGGACGAAGAAGGAGAAGCTATCAACCCAAACAGACGAATGACCCAGCAACTATTTGAGAATTAGAAAAGGAACCCAGCTGAGTATATATGCATGATGACCGAGTCCAGTGGAAGAACTGGTGATCTGAAGGATTCAGGCCTTCCAAGAAATATGTCTGTTGTTAAGGAGATCGAAGAAGAAAAAGAAACAAACAAAGGAGAACCCTCTGTCCTTATCAAAAAAAGCAAGGGCAAGAGGAAGCTTAAGGCTAGAATGGAAGAAGAACCCCAGGAATCCACAACTGATAAACCAATAGAGTCCTCTGACTTTGAGACTCTAAGGATCCTGAGAAAGAAGCAATAGCAGGCTGAGGCAGAAGAAGATAGAGCTACCATATCTCAGCTACTGAAGAAAGATAAGATCAGCCACAAACCCAAAAGGCCATCTCTCTCTTCAATTGTAGATTCTCTACTGATCGTAGAGACCAGACCAAACACCTCGATCAAAGAAGATGCCACACCTGATAGTCTGGGTGATCAACAGGAAAAAACTGAAGTTCAAGAAAGTCCACGAGGTTTGAAATGAGGCTCGACCTTGAAAATCAAGAAGAAGAAAACTGGTCAAGAAATATATCCTTGAAAATGAAAAAGCGCTCAAGATGGAAGACAAGAGTATGGTTGCCAAAAAGGAACTATCCAAAGCAAGTCAAGAGAACAATGCTCCAGCTGAGGGGGAGATCCCTGAAGTTCTTATGATAGAGAATACACCAGCTGAGGGGCAGATGCCTGAAGCTCCCATCCTAGAAGATGCTCTAGTTGAGGGGGAGATATTGATCATACTAAAAGATGATCAACTTGAGGGGGAGGCTCATGACATCTCCATGGCAAAAGAAGAGGTCCCTGCACAAAACAAAGAAGAACCAGTGCAAGAACATCAAGAGGCCATTGAGATAATGGAATCCTCCAACGAGAACAGAGAAGAGGAAGAAGATGATGAGGTCGAGATCACAGCTGTGGGCATAAATGGGTACAGAAGAGCTAACTATGAGCAACTATTTTCATATCTACCTGTTAGAGTTTATGCCTTAGAGGCCAATTATTTGATATAATTGCTTAACGTTTTGATATTATATTTGATTGAATAAATATATGATTTTATTATGGTTTTATTTACTGCGTAATATAATTGTTAATATAATAAAATTCCTTTGAATAGTGATACAAATTATATAGTTTCAAGTATGTGACTTGAACATGAGATTATATAATTACAACTAGTATCATTGTTCTTAAATGTCCCTAGTCGAGTATCATTGTTGATGGGACAACAATGATGCATTGAGACTAGTATATGGATTGACTGATGACCAAATCTCATTGGTCATAAATATATGAGATATTAAGTCATTGCATAGGTACATGTTAGAGAATGATGTACTGGACAGACCCACCATGAGAATTCTATATGGAGCATTATGCGAAGTGTCATTAGCAATTCTCATAGTGACAATGATGTAATGGTCCTCCGACCTAAAATCACTATATTACTACACGAGAATTTATGTACTTTGATATCATCAAATGTCACCTTTAATAGGGTGGACTATAAAGGTGATTATTGGGTTCATCATGAATCGTGTGAGAAATATGAGTGATCTAGATGGAATTTAACCATCCTATATATTATGGGTGATATCCATAGGCCTCTTGATTGAGTAGGACTATGAAATGCATGGCCATGCTCAAAGCAAAGATTTGTTTCATATAGTCTACTCATTGATCAAGAAAACTTCAGATTAAATTATGAAGAGTATGACACATTCCATGACTCGAGTTTAATCTAGGATATTAAGGTTAAAAGTTAAATTACATTGAAACATTGGTCACGAAAAGGTTGCATCGAATCATCGATCTTATTTTTACTTGAGTAACAATGATGCATTACTAGATGCTCCTCAACATTATAATTTTATAATATGATTTTAAAATTATTGCCAACGTAATAATAACCTATAAGGTCACACACAAAGAACGTAATTAAAAGGAAATTAATTTAAATTGTAAAGATTTAAATATGTCAATATGATTGATATAATTTTAAATTACAATTTAAATTAATAGGATAATTTATATATAGGTATATTAATTAAGTAAGACTTAATTAAGATATATATAAATTGATTTTAATAATATTAGGTTTTGATTAATTCTCTCTAATCGCTATATATATGATATATATCGGTCACTTTAGGTTTTACGTCAAAAATACAAAACCCTAGCCGCTTTCTTAGAGAGACTAGAAAAACGACTTTGAAAATCGTCATCCTTGGTGGCTAGTACTGCGATTCCTTCTTCTGCATTGTAGAGGACGATTCATGGAGTGTTCATATGGATACCGTAGAGCGCACTTTCGTTTGGATTATATTGGAGATTCGATCGTATCAATTCCAGTTTCTTAATTTGTGGATTGCGTTGGAGATTCGATCATATCAATTTTAGTTTCTTAATCGGTATAATTTCTAACCTCTGAATTAATTGAATTTTTCGCATGGATCTTGTTTTAGGGTTTCGGAAATTGCTTTAAAAATTTTATTTCCGCTGTGCGTTTCTGTGCCGAAACCCCAACACTACCCATGATGCCTTTCCATCAAGCTCAGATTCTAAATTCCTAGAATCACATGTTTGAGACTTGAAAGAGTATCCTACCATCTCAAGATTACCAACCATGGATTCCCAGGAAGATTCAACTTTGCCAAGAAGTACTCACAAACTTCTCTTCCTCAAAGTATAAACCTGAGGTACTATCTATCCCAACCCTCTTCCAAGTTAATCACTTGCCATCATCCTCATTTAGTCAATTTTATGAATTCCCACGATGGTTGGAAGGGATTCTTCATCCACTAAATCAATTTCCGGTTCTTGAGAATCCCACATTACATGGCGAGGAACCAAATGCTGACCAACTTCATAATGCTCCCACAACCCATCATCTTTATGATCACGGAATCTAGCCTCATTGCAGAGTCTCCACCTCAAATGGTAGAGTCACCAAACTCAAACATCCAAACCCAGGCCCCTCCATCGGATATTCCCTCCTCATCCAACAAAGAATACTTCAATCTCGATCTTGCCCTCTACTCCTTGTAAGATCAATCCCAGAAAACATCCCCTCCATTAAACAATCCTCAACCTAGTGATCCACTCACAAATTTGCCCACGAAAGATGACTTAAATGAAGTGTCCAAGAACATGGTCAAGAACATTGATGAAAGCCTAGAAACTCACTCAGACCACATTCATCTCCGGCTGAATCAAATGATCACGGCTGCAAATAATCTCCTCGGCACTCTGAAGACTGAGCTTACAAAGAAACTTAGGGAAATTATCAAGGAAATACTTCAAAGCATGAAGGACAGAGATGAGATTCACTTCCGGATAGCCACCAAACAAAGAGAGGTTGTTCTTGAAATGCAGAAATCTCAAGAATCCCAAAATAACCTTATGAAGGAGAACATCATCAACCTGAAAGCTTGATCCACGAAATTCAGAAGCTATATAAACCAAGAACAACAACCGACATCGTTTCTAGCGCCCTCCCGAACAAAGAAGCTCGATCCAAGAAGCCCGGTCAAGGAAAATTGAGAGGACATTGCTCAAACGCAAAGCCAACTCAACGAGCTTGTCCAAGGAGTGACTCGACTATCTGAAGACATTCGAACCCTAGATGTTGACATAAAGGGGGAGAATAAAGGGAAAGGAGTTCAAGGAGGTCAGGGTAGAGGCAGAGGAGTTCAAGGAAGCCAGGGAAGAGGCAGAGGACAATTTCACACTCAAGCGTCAAGAAGCCCTCCTGCAAGACAATTCCACCAACAGACTCCGTGATCAAGAAATCAGACTCAACGATCTGATCAGCAGGAAGTCTTGATGGCTCAGCCAATAAGGAGTCAAGGGCCAGCTACCAACTCACAAAATGTGACCACCACAGGCTTAAGAATGCCAATTCGAGATCCTGCATTCATGAATAGGCATGATTACAACCCAAGGATAAGCCCAAGTGAGCTGGAAAAGATAGCCAGAAGGGATGAATCAAGCAGAAAAAGAAGGGTTGAGGAGTATGCCAATCCTCCACGTAAAAGACCAAAGAAATAGTGATAAGTGAAAGTTTAAATTCTTATTGATGTAAAGCTAAATTGTAATACTCTTCAATCATCAATAAATTCATGCTTATTCTCTAGAAATTTCAGCAGCTCACTGAAATACTAAGTCATGTTTAAATTTCCTGAAATTGCATCTAGATACTAATAATCATGAAAACAAAATCTCCTTGGTTATGTCAACATCAAATAGAGGGAGATTGTTGGGAGAATGCATATGTTAATTTGATGTTTAAAGATAAATGCTCATGATTATTTGTAAAGTCCTTCAAGGAATATATGTAAAAGGACTTAGTGATAGATCAAATTTGTTAGGTTGATCTAAGCTCTTAATGTGTATCATCCTGGAAATGAATGTATAGATAGAAAGATCAAAGCTGTTAGGTTGATCTTGAGATGTAATAGATAGGCTTCAAGAATTAAGAGTGTATCAATCGATCAACATTACGAAATCAATGAAACGTAGAGCTTCAAGGATCGTAGTGTGCCTGCCTTGAAGGGCCTCTTCGGAAATCGTAGAGTGGTCCTAACGTTTGCCGAGCCAACTCAGAGATCGTAATGTGCTCTCGGAAACGTAGAGTTTACAACTCAAACAAGTGAAGATCGTAGTGTGCAAATAGTTAAGAGAAAGTGAAGTGCTCTCGACTGATAGCACCAGACCAAGCATCAAGGAAACAAGTCACCACGATCTGAATCGTAGAGTACCACAATCTGAATCGTAGAGTACCATGATCTGAATCGTAGAGTATCATCTGTCTTATGTCAGAAGCATCAAGCCTCACGATTTATATGGAGACAAACTCCAACATATGAGGAATGGATTCTAAACGTTGTAGTACTCACCAATCCCAAAGTCATAAGAAATATCCTTAGTATGCAACAAAGAAGCGTATTAAAGAAGCTAAGGAAAGTACCTTTGGTAAGGGGGAAAACACCTTTTCAGGTGTTAGGTGAGAAAGCAGTCTGTTGTGTCAGTGGGCCAGAATGCAATTCAGAAGATGTGCAAAAAAGTCTCCGTCAAAGAACATAAAGGTCAAACGCATTTAATGCTTCAACGGATGGATCCAATGGATAGTTTTCAAGATCACATATATGCAAATCAAGCAGATGAGAGAAGTAAGTAAGCATTGAACAAAAACGTATAGAACTCTCAAAGCTCAACTGTACGATCTGAGAAATAGAAAATCTTGCTCAGCTACTCAATTCTTTCGAACAAGTGCTTAAACAGCAACTGATTAGCAACCACCAAGAACTAAACATCTACCAATCAACTGAAGAAAAAGTTTCAAGTCTGCTGGACTTGAAGAGTTCTAAGTGAACTGTAAGAGAGCCAAGTCTACTGGACTTGAAGAGTTCAAGAGCGAACTAAGAAGTTCCTAGACTGCTGGTCTAGAAGGAATCTATGTGATTCAGCAGTTGTAAAAGTCATCCTTTGTGGATTTCCTACTCGAGGAGTAGAAGAGTGGACTAGGAGCTTTAAGTGCTCTGAACCACTTAAAACGACTATGTCTTTCACTTTCTTACTATAACTGCTATATCTGTCATAACTGTTATAACTGCCTCACTCTCACAACTTCACTACTTCGTAAAGGAGATTAAAACAAACATTAATTCCGCTAAGTTTTAATCATCAACAACTAACAAGTTTAAAACGAAAAGATTTTTTAAATATATATTCAACCCCCCCTTCTAGATAATTATTGTGCTTACTGGGAACTAACATACAGAATAATTATAACACTTCAAGAACATTAACAATTCCTTTTAAGGGTTCCAATTCAGTGTTCATGCTAATTTTTCATGTTTTAAACATATTTAGTGAATTTATTCACTACGAATTCAATTCCAAACCAAATCAATCCGTTTAAACTTCGTTGTTTTCATTTTTTAACATACTAACAATATCCATCGTCAATTTTAGATTTTATCCATCAATTTTGACTTCAAGATAAGCTAAAATATACATATGCCATCAAACCCAAGTTTTTCATCTTTAACACATTCTTATGATTTTGATTACTCTAGAACCATTTAAAGAGGCTATATATACCAGATTATACACCCATACATATATATATACAACATCTCTTCAAATCACCCAACCAAAATAGCTTTTTAAGTGAAGAACTTGAGAAACTATAAATTAGAATTTTAGAACTAGATGAATACCTTTGATTCTTCTTAAACTTGATTAGATGATGAGAAACCTTCTTCTTCCTTAATTCCTCCAAGATTCTTCTCAAATTTCTTAGAGACTCTCTCTCTCTCGTGTGTGTGTGTGTGTTTTTTTTTAGCAAATAAACTGACCACCACTTTAACGTGGTTTAGCCAGTTATCAAAACAAATAGACTCGGCAGTTGCAAATACAAAGGGTCTCTAGGCCATGTTTGGCTAGAACCCAAATATCCTCTTACTAATTTATTTTTATTTTATTTCATTTCATACTATTTAATATATCCCATTCTCCTCTAAGTGTCACACTTTTACTATACTGCAAAATTATTTAGCTAGCTACACCGAATAATTACACAATTATATTATGTATAATTATTTCACAATACATAATGAAATTATATTCATGAACATATTTATAAACATTTCAATTAGAATAATTAATATTTATTCCAATAATCATTTTAATAAATTATACAATTTTTATGTATAATTATTTAACTTCTTTCCTTCTATAAATTGTCCTGAGATAATTTATTTAATCCATTCCTTTAATCACAACTTAAATATTTATTTAATTCATTAATCCTTACACCAATATTTCTTTATAATTATATCGGTCCTTCTCATTCTCATAGTTAATTTACATTCACTTGACGAAATATAATATATTAAGCCATTAAATAAACGTTTTACATTTATATGTAATATATTACCCTCTCATTTTATTAAAACAAATATATTTATATTAATTCACTATTTTAATTAAGTGAATTACTCACATTATTTATGAATTTTAATTCATAACAACTCCATCGCCAATCAAGGCATACCAATTAAATTATATTATTTCGTAATATAATTTTCATCTTAATTAACTAATAATATTTAGTTACTTTCTTTTGCCACCATATTCCTTTTTCATAACTAATTTTCTTCATTTCCTTTAATAGTTTAATCAACTATTAAATCTCATATAAATTTAATTTTCTCACACCAAAACACATAATTCAAAATATATACATCTTATAATAAGAATTTTAATTATTAAATTCTTATTTTAATAACTTATGAAAATTTCCATCTCGTTCGATGGCACACCAAATTTTGATTCCTTGGGATTTGGCATAGATTTTGAATCTGTTTTTCCAGGTAGCAAAGTTGGTATCGTCAAATAGTGGAGAATGCGGACATAGACATTCCTTCTCCGCTGTGACACCCCCAAAATAGGTCTACATCACCCATTCCGAGTTGTCATACACACTGATGTAAAACAACTACAACTTTATTATTACAATAAGAAAACTTTGAGTTTAAATACGAGATATTGCCATCTGACAATATCCACATACAAATAAATCCTCATCATAATTATTGATACATTATTTTACAACAATGGTGAGGACTACTAAACAACTCTCCTAGAACCTTCATTCCATACCCCACACTGCACTCGCTTATATTCTCGCCTCCCGAGAAGAAAAAATGGAACAAAAAAGGAAAAGGGTGAGCTCGACTAGCCCAAGAAAGAAGAATATTATGACTAAGATAATATACAACAAAATTATCGTTAGTCTTCAACAGGAAAAATATAATAGAATACAATAGACAACAAGTTTTAAATCAATATTCACAATGAAATAATAATTCATTAGAAGAGTTAAGTGAGAATGCAAACTACTATCTTCTATGTATGAATTTTAAAGTTCATCGCTCTATTTTTTTATCCCCGTAACATCAATCAATATATATCTGGATCAAATATTCATCCTCAGCACTACAAAAGCAAGGACATTCACCAACTGGTCATGTTCATCTAAACACTGCTCATCTTTGCACTACGCGCCAAAGATATTCATCGAAATCATTCATCTTTGCACTACAGTGCCAAAGATATTCATCATAAATCATTCATCTTTGCACTACAAAGCCAAAGATATTCAATAATATCATCATTTAAGACCGAGGATGATGAAAAATATTTTTAAAGAAACGAATCCAAAGGAAACAAAATGACAAGGATTAAGGATTAAGGATTCGTACTTTTGTTTTTATCCACGCCCAAAAATACCTCAAAAATAATCATAGTGGTGTAAAATTCAAGAATGATCAAAACATGGATACAATCAAAGCTAGTATCCGTAATAGATATTTTGGACGAAAAGAAAAATTTTCATTTTTCGATGAATAAAGGCCGTATTCGTGAATAAAGGTCAGATACGTGAATAAGGCCGATACGTGAATAAGAACTCCGCCACTAAAAGTTCCAAATTTGATAAAACTTCAGATCAATATTTCAAAGATAATGATATTAAAGAAATAATATCATTACGAAAAAAAAATAATATCCCTTACCTGGAAAGACAAGATTTCACCGGAATATCGGATATAGGCTATAACTTGAACTTGCACCGATATAGCAATACTCAAAGTATACTCAAAATACTCACAAGAATACGCCGATAATATAGAGAGAAAAACTTCAGCTTCGTGTAATTTTCAATTCTAACCTAAGACCCTATTTATAATAAAATGCTTAGAACACCAAAAGTAGAAAATTTAATTAAAATATTAATATATATTAAATTTTCCTACGCACACTTTCTAAGATCTGAAATTCAGCATTTTCATCACATGCAAGCCCCACCTTTAATGACAAAAAACGTTTTTCATAATAAAAATAATTAAAACTTCCAAAATCAATTATTTTAACTCCGTAACTTCAATAATTCACAATAAATAGCCCTTTTGTCGTAAAAATTTGAATCTCGTGAGTTTTTTTTATAGGAAATTCAATTCTCTACAACTTTGCGTAAGAAAGTTTTTCCAAATTCCAAATGTAAATTGGCCAAATCCACAAACCAAGCGATTTTAGAGGCTATAATTAAATTTCACCAATAAATGGGGTCCAATTTACATGTTTAACATGTTTTAAACATTTATTGCAACAAAAATACTCTTCCTCCTCAGATACTCATATATCCCACATTCGTTGTAAAAATATCACCATTATTATATTATTAAAATATAATAATATATATTTAAATGAATTATTTTATCGTAAAAAGATAAAATATTAATTTTCAACAATTGTCACATTAAAAATTTTTTCCATCTAAATCAAAATATTTTTCCTCATCATATGAATCAATAATTAATTATTCACAAATAATATTACGTAATCACAATATCGACAACCAGTGCGCCCTCAGAGAGAGGGGCTTTCCAATAAGAATTTCTCCTTCTCACAGCAATTAGGTGACCAAACCTCTCCTTAGATAGAACTTTCTAGACATTGCCAATAATGTTATCTAATAATATTATTCAGATAATATGAATTATTGCTTCGATAATGAAAAATACTTTAGTAATGACAATTATTGAAACAACAAAGAATATAAAATATCAACGCAACAATTATTGAACCAATAAAATAAAATATCGAATAAAGAATTATCGTAACCATTATTGAGTAGTGCCTTCACGTAAGAGTCAATAATTGGTGCAATACCGGTGCCATCTTGTACAACAACGCCAGACATCGTGTTTTAACCACCGGGTATTCCAACAAAGGTAAAACCAGAATAACTACACCGCTATTTTTAAACAACTTATATTTGTCGCTTTCTTCCTCCAATCGCTTCCTCACATGGGGCCCACACATGGTCATACGGCCATTAGTATTTAATATTCTCTGACAAAGCATTTAATATTCCACGACCAAACGAATATTCTCCGACAACAATGAATATTTTATAACCACTTGCTTATTTTAAAATATTTGCGTATTTTACCCATAACTATCCACATTAATCACATCAACCCTTACTATTTCAAAATAATAAATAGAGAAAATTAAATTTCATTTATTAATTATTTGGGGTCTTACATCTGTAACCAATAACATTGTAGGCCATGGATCTACTCTTAAGTATGCATGTATATACTCAACAAACAAGTTAAAGAGCACTGCTCTGATACCAATTAAAAGGTCAATAGTAATCTAGAAGGGAGGGTTGAATAGATTATTACTAGTTAAAAATTATATTTAGGCCTTTTTGAATTTTTAGTAATTAATTAGCAGTTTTAGTAATTAGTTTGTAAGATAATAAATATTTAATCACAATGCACAGAGATTTATCTGGTTCACAACACACCCCTTGGTATGTTGCTACGTCCAGTCTCAAGTCCCTTCTTGGAACTTGAGATCTTATTACTATTAGTAATAAAAACTCTTTCAACAGGCGGAGAAGCCTTTACAAAGTTTTATAAGCAAACTTTCAACTATTCTTTCTTGGATAGCAAACTCCTTGTTCCTTCCTCAAGTCTAGTTGTACCACCTTTTGAGTTTAGTTCTATTATAAGATCTGGTCTTAAAACAACAACCTCTTCCTCACCTCACAAGTACACTAGAGACCTAACTTCCTGCTGACCTCTCTAAGACTCTGGTCTTGGTCGAAGAATTACTTGTCTTTCTCACATGTACATAAAATAAATTAAATCTAATCCTTTCTCTGTTTACAAATAAGTTTACAACGATGTGCTTCTTCAATAAGCTGATAAGAGTTAAGTACAGATTAATGTTTCTCAAATAAGCAGATAGAAATTTAAAAACAAATATATTAGTATAAAGTTCAAAGACTTTTATATTCAACAATGAGGTTCTTTAAAGCAGATAGAACTTTTGTTTAGATCCACTGATGCTTCTGATTAAGAAAATATATGATTTTAAGGCACTTTATAAAGAATTAACAATTCTATAAAATAAAGAGTGTTTTTCTATGGATAATATAGAATTATTTCTTAGATAGTCTTTACCAAGTATTATATGAATTATTTTTTATGAATCAATACTTGTATAAAAGAATAAATCAAATCAAATAATATTTATCTAGTGTAATATTTAAATCAATTAAGCACGAACTAATATAACAAATATTATTGTTTAACTCAAATAATATATAAGAATATTTTATCTATTATGTGAACTTTTATAGATAATGTCACTTAGTACTATAAGGAATCGTACGATTCGGATTCCTCTTGGTAGAGGCGTATCTCCGTAGCCTTGCGGCATCTAAGTATGACAAAATTTATAATTTTCACAATTGATATTTATATAAATATTTTCAATAGATCACTACGATTCTCAAATCCAGTTCGGATGACTACTCTTTTTGGAGCAGTATCTCAGTGTCGTTTTGAGCTATCAAGTGTCGTATCTATTTTATGATATTTATATAAATAATGTCGATTAAAGGTTATTGAAGACTATAAGGAATCGTACGGTTCGAATTCCTCTCCGTAGAGGTGTATCTCCGTTGCCTTGCGGCGCCCAAGTATCCTTTTATTTGACAAATAGATGAAATATAGATATATAAAATTGTGTAGAACAATATGTATTTGTATATCTATAAATAAAATACAAGTAAGAAATAATTCAACAGAAATTAAACTTATCTCAATACTTGGACCAATTTTTCTCTTCAAAAATTAATCAGAACTTTTGTAAGAAGAGATATAAAGCTTTTAGAGAGAATATAGGCAAGGAAAGTATGATTTGCTTTTCACTGAATTGGTAAAAACCAAATTTATAAAATACTCCCTATTTATAGAATTTCTGAATTTGGGGCAAAATTGTAATTTTTGAAAAATTAATTTTTGAATGCACGATATAGATGAAATTTTTTGAAATAAACGGACCAAATTGGAACAAAGTTTTTACGCAGAAGTAACTAAAAAATTACCCGGTCTAAATCTCATCAATTTATCATTTAATGCTTAGTTTGACCATGTGTGTTAAGCCAAATTTTAATGCCAGTACAAACTCACGCGTTTGGTCCCAAAATGAGTGACACTAGCACACACTATTTTATTACTTAAAAAATGACAGCACATGCATGTATTCTTTATTTAGTTTAAAGTATATACATTTAAGCCTTATATACATATCCATATAATTTATACTAGTTATATTATTATATAAGTATTTTTTAGTAAATCGATATAGTTATATATATGCATATCCGCTTTTCTTTATATAAGTATAATAAGTAAACTTGCTATATGATTTAGTATATTTATATAATAAAATATTTTTCCCAACTTTGGTTTTGAAAAGAAATAGGATTTCCTTGCCTTAAATATTATATGAATTAATTTATTTAACACTTGATATATAATTTATCAAGGTCAATAAAAATTTATTCAAGTAAAAACAAGAAATAGTTAGAATAAAATAATAAGGAAAAATAATTAAATAATTACATATTTATTAAAAAATAATTTTTATCATCAAAATACATAAAATAAAATTATACCTATCAATCTCCCCCTTTTTGATGATGACAATTATAAAAATATTTTTAGTTTTTAAGAAAACTCCCCCTTAAACTATGAACACTTTATAACAGTTTATGTGACGCCCCCAAAATAGGTATACATCACCCATCTTAAGTCGCCAAATACATGGTACAAAATTCAAATATAACTTAATTATACAACAGTCGTGTAAAATACGACAAAACATAATCTAAAAGTTTTAATAAGAATATTGTCATCTAGACAATATCCACACTCAATGGAGTCCTCATTACATTTATTGTCACACTATTTAATAGAATAGTGAGGACTACTAATACTATCATCTGGATTGTCACTTCGTTTCCCGACTAGTCCCAACTACGTTCTCATTTCCTGAAGAGAACAGTGAAAGAAAGGGTGAGCTCAACTAGCCCAGTAAGAAATATTATGACTACGATAATGCAGAATAAATTATTATTAGCCTTCAACAAAGGTTAAACCGATAAAATATAATAAACATCAAGTTTAATCATAATGAACAAGCAATCCATTAGAAGAGTCAATGTAGAGAATAAAATATACTATCTTCTATGATTTAAAAGGTTTTTCATCACTTTTATCATTTGAGACTCAACTTTAATAAATAAACCACATCATCCTCGCACTACTACCAAGGATATTCATTAGTATCACGACCATAAATTATCCATGCACTACGAGCCAAGGATATTCGTGTATTCATCAATGGTCATGATCATGTCAACAACTATCCATCAATGCACTACGGGCCAATGAGGATTCTTACCACATCATTTGTAACATTACGATCATGATTATACCGAACAATCCCTAGTCATAATCATATCAAGTCCATCTATGCACTACAGGCCACAGATGACTTTCAACATAATATAAACATGAGGATGATGATAATTATCGACGTCGGGATTTTTAGATGTCCCTTTCTGTTACTTGTTCTTTGGTGTTCTCATTTTAGGTGAGATTTCTTTGAAAAAATAAGTGAAAAAGGTCTGACATGTATAATATCAATGATGGACTGCTAAGAGTCGCCAGTTGGTTTTTTAAATGGTTGTACCAACACAACCGAGAAAAGGTTTGCACATTGACCCAGTGATGTGACACTGCTAAACGGGTCGGTGAAACCGAGATTCATTAGGGTCCGGGGACTTGGTTATGCGTGGGGAAGGTGTTAGGCACCCCTCGACATTCGTGTTACCATGGTGACCGCCTCTTTTCAAGAAACTATTATCTGAATGTGTGTGTGTGTGTGGGTCAATGTGTTGTTTATTTGGAAATAGTGCAAGGCCTCGTTCGAACCTATATACACAGGGTTTGAATTTATGTAAAAATTCAGTAGCAATGATGTTTTATAAAAAGGTTTTTTCAAACCCTGATGCTCAATAGTAATTGAGACCTTTTACACTCCCATTTTATTAAGTGTTCGGCTTGATTGATTTTATTTGATGGATGCGAGGCATCCGTATTTAAAAATAATGTACAAAATAATGCCGACTTCCTCGTGGGTATGGAAACCATCTCGAGGAAATTCGACACCACGAATAATTTACAAGTCGCTTATAAATTTGAAAATGTCCATCACGGAACCGAATCTAGATCCAATAAATAATTTGTGATCACATGATTCCTAGGCGCACAAGATAACGCAATTTGTATGAAAGCGTAGCGGTATATATATAAAAGCTATAAATATATATATCTGAGATATGATCACCAACCACAAAGAACCTCCATGGGGATCGAAATGTAAATAAAGTTGTAAAAGTATCAACCGCCACGAGGAAACTCCAAAGTGACGAAATATAAATAAAGTCAGAATATACGGCCAACCGCCATGAAGAAAACTCAAAGTAGACAAAATATAAATAAAGTTTATTAAAGCGATCAACGCCAAGTAAACTCAAAAGGCGAGATTTAAACGTAAAGAAAGTCATAAAAGCGATCAACCACCACGAAGTAAACTCTAGGTGGGACGAAATATATATATATATATATATATATATATATATATATATATATATATATATATATATATATATATATATATATATATATATATATATATATATAAGCTGAGTAAACGCATCAATGTAAAATCCAGCTCATCATAATGTAGTCCCACTACATACTATATATATATATATATATATATATATATATATATATATATATATATATATATAAAGCAAGAAACGCTCCAATCAAGTCTAGGCTCATCGAACAAAGTTTGACACATAGTTAATATATATAAATGTATATATATATATATATATATATATATATATATAAAGCAAATAAACGCTTGCATCAAGTCTAGGCTCAATCGAGGCATAACTCGATAATGCTAGTCAATATATATATATATATATACAGATCGCAATGAAACCACTGGATCAAGTCCGCAAAAGCAAAGCAACACGACTCTCAACGTGTAGAAGGTGTGTGTGCGGAGATGAAGAGAAAGACTCTAAAGTGTGTGAGAAGGCTTACAACTGACTGCCAAAGAAGACTTCTATATCTTTAGAGTGGGTAAACACTGACTTTTGTAGGTACAAAAGGGCTATATATGAGCTCACAGGTGTTTAAAAGGGGAAAGTACACTACATGGGGTGAGTGCAGAACAAATTGGGCAGGGCTTCCTCGCCTTTTTCTCTTGCAAAATGGCCACCCCAAGCCCTCTATTTATAGAGAGGGGAGCCGCAGGACTACCTACGGCATCTAGTAGCAGGTGTACCTGCGGCTGCCCGGGGTGCCTCGGGTAGTTTGGGTCCCACCGTGTCGAAGTACGTACATTCGGACAACGCGCTGTTCGCTCGGTCGTTCATAACTTTCAATTCGAGAATCCGATGAAAGCGTGCCATATCATTCCAGAAAGCTCTTTCCGAGAGCTACACAATGAAATAGGATTTGCCCTTTTTAGATTCTAGGAAGATGGGTCCATGACCAAAATGGCATTCTCAAGTTTCCGTCAGGTAGTCCGTTGAGCCATTTTGCGTAGTTTGCACTCGAAAGTTAAGATATGGTTCTTGTGGGACTTCTATTGAAGTATTTTGAGTTGACATGAGTTGATTTGATGTGAGTTGAAGTTGAGTTGGCAAAATGACCATTTTGCCCCTCCCAGAGTTATCTCTAGTTTTTGCACAGTTGTAGCAGTATTTTCTCAGGATTATCTCTGAGGTTGACTTGATGTTGACTTTGACTATCCTCAGGGTTATCTCTGAGGTTGGCTTGACTTCCTGGGGCTACCTCCAGGCTTTGATCTTGATCCCCCGGGGCTATCTCTGAGGTTGAAACTGATTTTCCCGGGGTTATCTCCGGGGTTGGAAACTATTTTCCCGGGGTTATCTCCGGGTTTGGAAACTGGATCTCCCGTGGCTATCTTTGGGGTTAAAATTGATGTTGTAGTTCTCCAGGGTTATCTCCAGAGTGTGAAAAAGATGTTTTTGTCCTCCTGCATAGTCAGTAATAGGAAAACAAAATTTCGAGTGTCTACAACAACGATATAAGAATTCAATAAAACAAGTTCAAGAATTAATTTGTCCAAGAACCAATAACATCCAAATTGTCAACATGATACTTCTTTGTGGAGTAAAATTTAAGAATGCTCAGAAGAATATTTCCATGAAAAGATACTAGATGAAGCGCAAATATCAAGGATATTCCACTAATTTCATGGATTATAGAAGTCAAAACTTTAACCAACTGAGTATAATAAAGAATGGAATAACAAAAGAAATCACCAAGCATGCGATAGACCGCACAGACAGGTTATTCCAATAGAATAATAATTAATGGAACCAGGTCATGCGTAAACGCACAGACAAGATATTCCAATAGAATAATAAACAACGGAACCAGGTCATGCGTAAACGCACAGACAGGATGTTCCAACAGAATAATAACTAACGGAACCAGGTCATGCGTAATGCACAGACAGGATGTTCCAACAGAATAATAAAGAATGGAATACAGAAGAATTTCACCAAGTATGAGGTACTTCGCATAGACAGGTTATTCCAACATAATGATAAAGAATGGAATAACAGAAGTTCTCTTCATGAAGACGAAAGAAAGAAATAATACCCCTTACGAGTACAACAAATAATATTCCTTACCGTAAAAGAAGAGTATTCTGACTGGTAGGGCGAGGATATTCTTGAAGAAAACTTACACTACGCTCAAAGCTTCTTAAAACTCTAAAGAAATACGCTCAAGATTATAGAAGAAGAATTCTCTAAATTTCTGGTGTGTTTTCAATTCTAACTAAGCATCCTATTTATAGGAGAATGGAAGGGGTACTGTTTGAAATTCTCACGGACACACAGTTTTTTTTAAAAATTCACAGACGTCTTGCACAAGGTCACGGATGAAACTAAATTCCATGTAAAATAGAAAACTAAATATAATATATATATATGATTTATACATCCACGTGAATTTTTTTTTCTCCACCCCCACCTTGAAATGCTTTTCAAACATGCAATAAATTATGTATATAATACATATATGTTTAATCCTTTCATTACCTGTAACAAAAAATCTGTGACCACCCCATTATTCCACCAACATACCTGCCCCACTTGACAAATATTACAACTTATATACATATATAACAACATTTATCATCATTATTATAATTCACAATATTTAACAACCAGGTCATTCCTAGGAAAGAGGGGGCTTTCCAATAAGGATTTCTCCCTATTGGCGCGCAATTAGGTTACCAAACCTCTCCTTGATAGAACTTCTAGACATTGTAAATATTGCAAATAATAATATGAATAACTTTGTCGTCTCAATTATTGATTTAATAATATATAAAATATCGACAATAATTGAATCAAATAACGTGAGATACTATATACGTAATTCTTCGTAGCAATAATTGAACAAAACCGAGTGACTTCTCACGTAAGCATCAATAATCAATACAAATGTGCTACTATGCACCACCACAGCGTATTCATCAGATTTTATCAACGGTGTTTCCACGCTTAACTGTAAAACTTTCGCTCATTATTTTCATAAAGTATTTTGTCATTTTCTCAATCCGACAATAATTCCGTTGTAGGGTCCACCAATGATTGTCTTGGTTATATTAATATTCCTGTTAAAACAAATATTCCCCACCAATCAAATATTATATAACAACTTGCGTATTTTGCAAAATTTATAAATATTACTCACAACTATAACATTATATCAAATTCATTCCATAATATTCAAAAATAATATTTATAGAAAAAACATCTTTATTCATAAAAGTTGGGGTCTTACAACCTCCCCTTCTTATGAAATTTCACCCTCGAAATTAGGGTACGTACCTGGTATATCGAAGAGGTGAGGATACCTTGACTTCATTTCAGATTCCAACTCCCAGGTCATTTCATCAATAGCATGGTTCCTCCACAAAACCTTAACTTGTGGACATGCTCTTTTCTATCCAAGATTTTAACAGGTACCTCTTCATACGTTAAATCTTCCGTTATCTCGTCCGGTTCTAATTCAATAATGTGGTTCGGGTCTTTCACATATTTACGTAACATAGATATGTAAAAAACATTATGAACACGAGACATACTTGGCGGTAAGGCGAGTCTATAGGCCACATTTCCTACTCGATCGAGGATTAAAAATGGGCCAATGAATCGAGGATTGAGCTTTCCTCTCTTTCCAAATCTTGTAACTCCTTTCCATGGAGCAACACGTAACAACACATGATCTCCAATATTGAATTCCACGTCCTTTCGATGAAGATTAACATAACTCTTTTGTCGATCTTGTGAGATTTTTATACGTTGTCGGATCGTTTGAATCTTTTCCGTAGTCATACGTACCAATTCCAGTCCCAACAACGTTGCTTCACCTACCTCATCCCAGCATACTGGAGAATGACACTTTCTTCCATACAACGCCTCAAATGGAGCCATATCAATACCCGCTTGATAACTGTTGTTGTAGGAAAACTCCACCAATGGTAAAAACTTGTCCCAACTTCCTTTGAAGTCAAGGACACAGAGTCTTAATAAATCTTTAAGAGTTTGAATAGTCCTCTCCGACTGCCCGTCCTTCTGAGGATGATATACCGAGCTAAATCATAAATCCGTGCCCATAGCTTTTTGCAAACTAACCCAAAATCTTGAAGTGAATCTTGGGTCTCGATCAGAAACTATGGATATCGGCATACCATACAGTCTTACAATCTCGTTTATGTACATACGAGCAAGACGTTCAAGTGTATAATTTCTCGTATAGGTAGGAAATGAGCAGACTTGGTCAATCTATCAACAATGACCCAAATTGCATCTATGCCTTGAGAAACCTTGGGAAGACCAGTAACGAAATCCATGGTAATGTGCTCCCACTTCCATTCTAGAATTTCAAGTGGTTGCAATGGACCTTTTGGTACTTGATGCTCTGCCTTGACTCGTTGACAAGTTAAACACATTGAGATAAACAGCGCTATCTCCCTCTTCATATTGCTCCACCAAAATGTATGACGAAGATCACGATACATTTTGGTACTCCCAGGATGGATTACAAACGGTGTGTTGTGCGCCTCCATCATGATTTTATACTTTAAATCATGGTCGTTAGGAACACAAAGTCTGGAGTTGACTCGAAGTATTCCTTCTTCATCAATTCTTGCTTCCGGCATAGCACCTTCTTGCACTTTTTTTCTCATACGCATCGCCTCAGTGTCCGTAGCTTGAGCAGCTTTAACTTTATCGATTAAAGTCGGTTCTACTCGTATATTCGCCATCATCACATGGGACCCCGGAGTCTTTAACTCTATCTCCATCCTTTGCAAGTCACACAAAATGGGCCTTTGCGTTGACAATATCGTACTTGTATCTGCATATGATCTTCTACTCAATGCGTCAGCTACCACGTTCGCTTTTCCAGGATGGTATTGGATGGTATGATCATAATCTTTCAACAGTTCAAGCCAACGTCGTTGTCGCATGTTGATTTCCTTTTGAGTGAAGAAATATTTGAGGCTTTTATGATCCGTAAAGATCTCCACTTTCTCCTCATACAAGTAATGCCTCCAAATTTTAAGTGCGAAAACAACGATTTGCCAACTCTAGATCATGAGTAGGATAATTCCTCTCATATTCTTTGAGTTAATAGAAGGCATAGGCTATGACTTTCCCCATATTACATGAGAACACCTCCTAACCCTTTACCCCAAGCATCATCAGAGATGACAAATCCTTCGAGCGGATGGTATTGTCGAACAGTCTTTGAAATGAGTCTCCTCTTGAGTTCTTGAAAACTCTTCTCACATTCCACGCTCCAACTGAATCTTATATCTTTCCGAGTCAGCTGAGTTAATGGAGTAGCGATCCGAGAAAACCCTTCTACGAATCTTCGATAATAACCAGTTAAGCCAAGAAAACTACGTACTTCGGTCACTAATTTAGGTTGCTCCCAGCTTTGAATAGCTTCAATCTTTGTCGGGTCAACAGATATTCCTTGACTTGATACTATGTACCCAAGGAATGCTACTTCTTCAAGCCAGAACTCGCATTTCTTCAACTTGGCATAAAGCTTGTTTTCACGAAGCTTTTGGAGTATCAACCTCAAGTGTTGCTCATGATCTTCACGGCTTTTGGAATATATGAGGATATCATCAATAAAGACGACCACAAAATGATCCAAATATTCCTTGAATACTCGGTTCATCATATCCATGAAGGCAGTAGGAGCATTAGTCAATCCAAAAGACATGACTAAGAATTCATAATGCCCGTACCGAGTTCTGAAGGCAATCTTTGGAATATCCTCAGTTTTAACCTCTGATGATATCCAGAATGAAGATCGATCTTTGAAAAGAATTGTGCTCCTTGCAACTGGTCAAACAAGTCATCAATTCGAGGTAACGGATACCTATTCTTGATGGTGACATGATTCAACTCCCGATAATCAATACAAAGTCGCATACTTCCATCTTTCTTTTTCACGAATAGAATAGGAGCACCCCAAGGAGACGTACTAGGACGAATAAAACCAATGTCTAACAATTCCTGCAATTGGGTCTTTAACTCCTGAAGTTCAATAAGAGTCATTCAATATGGGGTTTGGAAATGGGTTTTGTACCGGGTTCAAGGTCGATACAAAATTCAACTTCACGCCCGGGGTAGGCCGTGAAGTTCTTCAGAATACGTCAGAAATTTATTAACAATAGAAATATCCTTCAAATCTGACGTATTTTTGTTTAAATCCGTGACATGAGCTAAGAAAGCTTGACATCCATTTTTCAATAAACGAATAGCTTTATGGCTTGAGATGACCGTGATTGATTTTAATGGCTTGGTCACTTGAATTCGCATAATAGATTGATTAGGAATATGAAAGCTAACAACCTTACAAAAATAATCAATTTTTGCATGATGAGTAGTTAACCAATCAATCCCTAGAATCACGTCAAATACAAGTAATTTTAAGGAGATAAGATCAACAGGTAATGTGCGATTACCGATTTGAATCAAACAAGACATATACACAGTAGATGTAATGAAAGTTTCTCCCAACGGAGTTTCAACAGATAAGTCAAAGTTTAACTTCTCCGGAGTTAAATTTAAATGTTGAGCGCAAGTGGGAGAAATAAAAGAATGGGTAGAACCGGTATCAAATAAGGTATATACTTCACTAGATTTTATGATAAGCTTACCTGTGATGACCTCGTTCGGGTTCCTTGCTTTCTGGGAGGTCATGGCAAACGCTCTCGAACTACCGGTTTTGACTTTTCTGGGACGGCCTTTGGTGCCTCCATCCCAGTTGGACTTATCTTCGGTGCACGACAAAATCGGGCTAGGTGACCCTCTCTTCCATAATTATAACATGCTTTGGATGGTATCGCGCAGTTTGGACTAATATGTCCCTCCCCTCCGCATTTGAAGCATATGATAGGTGGTCGTTCTCCTTCCTTAACAACGGGTCTTTGTTGACGTCTTTCCATCATTGTTGAATCTCCTTTTCTTGAAATGTCCACTCTTATTGTCTTGGCCATGATTACCACCGGCGGTTACCATTTACGCATGTTGATTTCCTCCACGCTTTGTCATCACCGCCGATGATCGCTACCATTGGTATTATCATTTTGTCGGCTGCTTTCTCTTGGTTGGGTTAACTCATTATCGCGCTCCAATAACTGAGCCCTATTTACAACATCTGAATACAAACACAGTTTATGAGAAATAAGATATTGACGTATCTCCGGTTTCAAACCTCTTAAAAACATCCGCGTCATTCTCTCCTCATTATCAACCAAGTGGGACGCAAACCGGGATAACTCCTCAAATTTAGCCTCATATTGCGATACGGTCATATTATTTTGCTCCAACTTGATAAACTCCACCTCTTTCATATGACGAATACTTTCGACAAAGTACTTGTCTTTGAATAGTTCTTGGAACTTCTCCCAAGACATCTTCAGTGCGGCAGGTTGAGTACGTTTTACCGATTCCCACCAGAAATATGCCTCTCCTCGTAACATAAAGGTGGCAAATGGCACCTTTTGCTCCTTGGAGCATCCCAAGACATCAAATATCTTGGTGATCTGCTTTATCCATGCTTCCGCCTTAAGTGGTTTTGGCTCTCCAATAAACTCCGGTGGTCCCAGCCTCCTTGAATCGCTTTAGCGGTGGCCGTCAGAGTTTCCGATTATTTCCACCGTATTTTGGATGAGAGGCTGCTCTTGCCTGATGTTGCATGAATTGCATAAAGCCTCTGAACATTCCATCGTTCATCATCTGGTCAGTGTTGTTGTTTGCCAGAGGATTGTCGCCATCCTGATGCACATTATCCTAATTATTGATCTGTGGAGACTCAACGGTCTCTTGTGCTCTATTGTTATTCTTAACATTCTCGGATGTCATTTTCAGATACTGCCACAAAACAAGGGTTAATTAACATATAACATATTATCCCTATACTCTGACCGACCCATTTAAATACCAAATAAACTTAGGTTGGTCATATTAGCGAAGGAATTCCCCGTCTCTCCCCTCCTAGTTCTAGTCTCACATCTTAGTCAGGAATCATATCCCTAAGCTTTGATACCAACTGTGACACCCCCAAAATAGGTATACATCACCCATCTTGAGTCGCCAAATACATGGTACAAAATTCAAATACAACTTAATTATACAACAGTCGTGTAAAATACGACAAAACATAATCTAAGAGTTTTAATAAGAATATTGTCATCTAGATAATATCCACACTCAATGGAGTCCTCATTACATTTATTGTCACACTATTTAACGTAATAGTGAGGACTACTAATGCTATCATCTCGACCGCCACTCCGCCTCCCCGACTAGTCCCAATGCTATGTTCTCATTTCCTTAAGAGAATGAAAGAAAGAAATGGTGAGCTTAACTAGCCCAAGAAGAAATATTATGACTAAGATAATGCAGAATAAATTATCATTAGCCTTCAACAGTGTTAAACTGATAAAATATAATAAATATCAAGTTTAACTGCGGCGGAACAAGCAATCCATTAGAAGAGTCACGTAGAGAATAAAATCTACTATCTTCTATGATTTAAAAGGTTTTTCATCACTTTTATCACTGAGACTTAGCTTAATAAATAAATCACATCATCCCTGCACTACGGCAAATGATATTCATTAGTATCATGACCACAAATTATCCATGCACTACGGGCGAAGGATATTCGTGTATTCATCAATGGTCATGATCATGCCAATAACTGTCCATCAATGCACTACGGGCTAATGAGGATTCTTACCACATCATTTGTAACATTACGGTCATGATTATACCGAACAATCCCTAGTTATAATCATACCAAGTCCATCTATGCACTACAGGCCACAAATGACTTTCAACATAATATAAACATGAGGATGATGACAATGATATAAGAATTCAATAAAAACAAGTTTAAGAATTAATTTATCCAAGAACCAATAACGTCCAAATTGTCAACATGATACTTCTTTGTGGAGTAAAATTTAAGAATGCTAAGAAGAATATTTCCATGAAAAGATACTAGATGAAGCGCAAATATCAAGGATATTCCACTAATTTCATGGAGTATAGAAGTTAAAAATTTAACCAACTGAGTATAATAAAGAATGGAATAACAAAATAAATCACCAAGCATGCAATAGACGGCACAGACAGGTTATTCCAACAAAATAATAATTAATGGAACCAGGTCATGCGTAAACGCACAGACAGGATATTCCAACAGAATAATAAACAACGGAACCAGGTCATGCGTAAACGCACATACAGGATGTTCCAACAGAATAATAAATAATCTAAACCGAATTCATGTCGTAATTTACGCATGCATGATGTTCCAACATAATAATAAAAAATGGAATACAGAAGAATTTCACCAAGTATGCGGTACTTCGCATAGACAGGTTATTCCAACATAATGATAAAGAATAGAATAACATAAGTTCTCTTCATGAAGACGAAAGAAAGAAATAATGCCCCTTACGAGTACAACAAATAATATCTGTTACCGTAAAAGAAGAGTATTCCGACTGGTAGGGCGAGGATATTCTTGAAGAAAACTTGCACTACACTCAAAACTTCTTCAAACTCTAAAGAAATACACTCAAGATTATAGAAGAAGAATTCTCTGAATTTCTGGTGTGTTTTCAATTCTAACTAAGCATCCTATTTATAGGAAAATGGAAGGGGTACTGTTTGAAATTCTCACGGACGCACAGTTTTTTTTAAAAATTCACAGATGTCTTGCACAAGGTCACGGATGAAACTAAATTCCATGTAAAACATAAAACTAAATATAATATATATATATATATATATATATATATATGATTTATACATCCACATGAATCTTTTTTTTTCTCCACCCCCACCTTGAAATGCTTTTCAAACATGCAATAAATTATGTATATAATACATATATGTTTAATCCTTTCATTACCTGTAACAAAAAAATCAGTGACCACCCCATTATTCGACCAACATACCTGCCCCACTTGACAAATATTACAACTTATATACATATATAACAACATTTATCATCATTATTATAATTCACAATATTTAACAACCAGGTCGTTCCTAGGAAAGAGGGGGCTTTTCAATAAGGATTTCTCCTTATTGGCGTGCAATTAGGTGATCAAACCTCTTCTTGACAGAACTTCTAAACATTGTCAATATTGCAAATAATAATATGAATAATTTTATCATCTCAATTATTGATTTAATAATATATAAAATATTGACAATTATTGAATCAAATAACGTGAGATACTATGCAGCAATTACTGTAGCAATAATTGAACAAAACTGATTGACTTCTCACGTAAGCATCAATAATCAATATCGTGTGCTACTATGCAACCACGCGTATTACTTTACTTTTAACACTAGGTGTTTCCACAGTTAACGGTAAAACTTCCGCCGTTATTTTCATAAAGTATTTTTGTCATTTCCTTAATTCGACAATAATTCCGTTGTAGGGTCCACCAATGATTGTGCCGTTGTATGAATATTCCCTGTTAAAACGAATATTCCCCGACCAATCGAATATTATATAACAACTTGCGTACTTTACAAAATTTATAAATATTACCCACAACTATAACATTATATCAAATTCATTCCATAATATTCAAAAATAATATTTATAGAAAAAACATCTTTATTCATAAAAGTTGGGGTCTTACAGTTTAGATATGACAGTTTATAACAGTTGATATAACAGTTTATAGTAGTTGATATAATAGTTTAGATATAACAGTTTATATCCATTCATAGCAATTTATATCCAATCACATAGCAGTTTGTATAGTAGTTGATATAACAGTTTATATCCATTCATAGCAGTTTATTATATAGTCCATTCATAGCAGTTTATATACATTCAAAGCAGTTTATATCTATTCAGAGCAGTTTATATCCATATTTTTCTTCTCCCCCTTTGTCATCATAAAAAGTGACGGGGTAAAAGAAAATTTTAACCTGCAGCGAATATTTTTAGAAAACCTGCAAAGAGAGTTAGTGGCCAAAAATATATAAAACTAGGATAAAGATGTTTTCAGTAGTAATAGTGGTAGTAAGAGATGGGTAAGGGGTTAAGGTTTATAGTTATCCGAATAGTTAGTTAGACACGTTAAGCAAATAGTTAGATGTCTTCTAAATTTAGAGGAGAGAAGTGAGAAATGTCAAGAATGTTGCCTTCAGGATATTCTTGTGGGGGAACAGGGGCAGTGAAGTCAGCAGTGGTGTTGACATTGAAGGGATCCATCAGCAGGTTGTTGTTCTCCAATAACAAGCATACCACAGATTTAACAGTGTGTAAATAGAATTGAACATCTTCTAATTTTTCCAAAATTAGAGTTTGATTTTGCAACAGAAGTTGGTTCATACTATTGAGTGAGTCAATTTTGGTAGCCATGTTGATGTTGGTTTCAAGAATCTCATGATCAAAAGGTTTAAAAATAATGAGGGGTTGTGGTTGCAGATTTATGTGGGATATGATGTTACTAGTGGGAACGAGTTGAGACTGAAGATTGTACAAAGGAATGTTCAAATAATGGAACACATGTGTAAGAAGTCAACCAAAACCAAGACAATTATTTTGAAAACATAATTCAAACGAGGACAGTAAGAAGTAAGCCAAATTTTAGTGCATGCATTCATTTAAAAGACTCTTCATAATTTCCAGATCAAAGGGTAACATTTTTTTGATCATCGCGAACAGGCATAAAATTATTTCTTAAAATTTTGCCCAAAAATTGACATTCAGCTGTTAGAAATTCCAGACCAACTTTGCATGGATAGTCAAATAAAATAGCTGGTACCATTTGATCAGTTACCATAGACAGATTAAACTTGAATAGCATGCATTCTTCTACAGATATTCTAGAGGGATGAAGATATGAATTTATCCTAGGTAATTCTAGAGTGGAAGGAGGTAACTGTAGTGCATGGACAAGAAATAATTCATCAATGATATATGTTTGTCCTTGAATGCAAGTGGTAATGTTATTTAAGAAACCAGAGGAATCAGTTGAAAACTCCATATGAGCATAAAATTCAGCGACAAGACTAGGATAAATTGATTTATCATTGAAGGAAACCAAACATTCCCACCCAACATTTTTAAAATTTTCAAATAATTTTGGAAAGCTGTGAAATGTGATGACATTTATGGGATAAAGATTATGTCTCATAGATCTGTACTTAGACTGAGCATAGACAGTAGTAAGGTGAGGGACAACATTTGAAAGTTGTAACTCATAATTTAGAGGAAGAGTTTTTCTTTTAGACGAAAAATAGATTAGACATTATGAGTATGGATGCAGGAATTATGGGAGAAAATATCAAGCTAAGGAGAGACTACACATAGGAATGCATCATTTTTGAAAGGACTTATATATATAGATAGAGAAAAGAGGGATGATATGCGGCAGGTAATATACACTCCAAGTAATCAAGTAAAGGTAGCAGTTAATAAACTGATGTTGGAGTAAGTAATACTGAAAAACAGTAACAAAAAACAGAAAATATTTAAGTTAAACAGTAGAGTAAACACTGTTTAAAATCTGTCATTTAAGAAGGTAGATTGAGCATTTAAAAAAATATCCACATGTCATTTGAAGAACACAGAGAATAAAAGATTTCAATTAAACTTAGAATGATTACTAGAAACTACAAAGATGTATCATTTAAAACAATTTGAATAGAACATGGCAAGAAATTATCATTTCAGAAAATAGTTTTCAAAGAGGCAGGTAATTTGAAAGATTTTATCATTTATAGCAAATCTTAAAAACAAGCAGATAGCAAAAATGCAATAAATTAATCTAGTGGATATATAAGACAGATAAAAGTAAACCCAGTGGACATCAGTATCCACACAAGTAATAATATACAGAGAGATAGAAAGTTTATACCTAAGTTGGTAGCTACAATATACCAATTTCAGTATAACAAGCTCTTCGTTGTACAGATTTCTCAATGAAAACATCAGCGAGCACATCAAAGGTGCACAATCATATAAATATACATTTATATAGATAGTGTATATATATATAAAAAGATAAAAAATATGTATATATAAATCTATATGACGAAATAAATAGAGGTCATAGTTAAAAAAATTTAAGAGAACAAAAATGGGTGTGTTAAAAAATACTTTCTGTTGAAACTTAAAAAAAAATTGAAGTGATTGTTGAAAGATGAGCAAAAGAAAATGGGTTCTGTTTTGAAAAATATACGGCACAAAAATGATTTTAAGGCAAACAGTTGGAGGTTTTTTTAAAAAAAAATTATCAAACAGTAACTAGATTTAAGAAAATAGAATTAAGAGAAGCGATTATCAAAAGTTGTTGCTAAAAATTAGGGTTTTTAGAAGTTGTAAAGAGAGCATACCAGAGATTACAGTGGATTTTGAGACGGTAGATGAAGTGACTTGCTTCAGTAAAATAAATTAGCAATTGATTTTTATCTAACCAGAGTTTTTTCGATCTTTTGAGTCAGATTAAAAACAGAAAAATTTATGAAGAGTTTGAACATCAGAAGATTTAAAGAGAATCCTGCGTATTTGTGATGAAGGCCAAAAAAAATTTGATTTGAAAAACTAACTCAGACATGATTTTAAGTAGAAACCCTAACGTTTTAAAAAATCCAGTAGATTAAACAGGACTATTTTTAAAAAGAAATTGTTCTTTAACCGAAACCCTAAAATTGATGATAATTTTTACTAGAAATTTGATGGACTGAAAGAGCAAAACGAAACGACTCTTAAACTTTTTTGTAGTGGGGCTCAATTGATGAACCCTAACCCTTGATCTAAAAAAACTTTGCAGATAGTTGATCATCAGCGGTTTCACAAATCAGAAAACCCAAAAATTTATTGCGTTAGATAGAAAATTGGTTTTAAATACACAAAAATTAAATATATTGGTTTTGAAAAACTAAAACAGAGACGATTTTGAGTATTTTAACAAAAAATTGATGATCTTTTGATTTTGATGAAAAGAAGAACACATGCAAGTGTCCGAAAACTCTAAAACAAGCATTTTTAGATCTAAGCCAAAACAAATTAGAAAAAGAATTTTGTTGATCGAAACCCTAAAAGTCTTAAGAGTCGTGATGAAAGAAGAAGTGACAGATATTGGAGATAGAGATCAGAGACGGCGAAGGAGAAGCCGGAGAAGATAGCCGGAGAAGAAGAGAAAAAATCGGTGAACTGAGAGGCGAGAGAGAATCAGAGGTGAGAAATGAGAATAGAGAGAAAGAAGAGTAAACGAAATGAATTAAAAAATAAAAATTATATATATATATATATAGTTTGTCTTACTAGATAGATCCAACGGCGGAGAATTGGCGCAGATTAAGATCAATGGCTATAAATGAATCTTAGTTGTGTTTCTTTTTAGAACATGATCCAATGGCTGGGACAAAAGCATAGTGTTGATTCAACGGTTCTAGTTCATAATCCGTGCACTTTATGATGGTGGAATCTGATTGGTTGGATGAGTGGGACACGGATTGGTCAATTTTGACCATTGGATATGCATTATACTTAATGGTGCAGATTTAATCTTATATACATTACTTTAGTAAAGATAAAATGAGCATTTTTAATTACAAAAACAGTAAACTAAATAAAAAAAATATCTATTATAATTAAAAAATAATAATTAGGAGAAAGATAAATTTTGTTAAACTAAAATTTGTTAAAAATAAAATTAAACTAAGATTTTGTTTAAGAAAAATTAGAAAGAAATATCTAGCATGCCTAACTCAATTCTTAATTTGCAAAATCTTTCCGAACTTGGTCGTTTAGTAAATATATCAGCTACATTTAATTCAGTATCAATGTGTTCTAGCTTAATACTTCCGTTATTAACATGATCACGTAAAAAATGATGCCTAATGTCTATATGTTTTGACCTAGCATGCAAGACTGTATTTTTGCTGAGATTTATAGTACTAGTATTATCACATAAAATTGACACAGTCAAATTTCAAGTTATAATTAGCAAAGGATTGTTCCATCCACGATGATTTGAGCACGACAAGATCGCAAGTACCGCAACATATATTCAAATTTTGGTTGAAATAGATACAGAGTTCTGTTTCTTAGAGAACCAAGAAACCAAACACCCTCCTAGAAATTGGCAGGTACCACTGGTACTTTTTCGATCGACATGATGACCTGCACAGTCAGAGTCTGAAAAATATACAAGATTAAATGGTTGATCCTTAGGATACCATAGACCCAATTCAGTGGTTCCTTTAAGATATCGAAAAATCCTTTTCACTGCGGTCAGGTGAGATTCTTTAGGATCAGCTTGAAACCTGGCACATTTACAAACAGATGTCAGGTCTACTAGTAGTTATGTATAATAGACTTTCAATCATTCCTCTATATTTCTTTGAGTCAACAGATTTTCCATTATTATCAATAATTAATTCATCTGTCGTTGACATAGGAGTGTTAAGAGGTTTTCCTGATTCTAAGCCAAATTTCTTGATCATTTCTTTACAGTATTTAGACTGAGATATATGAATACCTTTTTCTCCTTATTTAATCTGCAGTGAGAGGAAGAAATTTAATTCTCCCATCATACTCATTTCAAATTCTTTACTCATACTTTCAGAGAAATCATTGCACATAGTAATGTCAGTAGAACCAAAGATAATATCATCAACATATATTTGAATTACCAGAATATCATCATTTTTATTTTTAGTAAATAAGGTAGTATCAACAGTTCCTCGTTTAAAACCATTTTTTAATAAAAATTTACTCAATCTTCCATACCAAGCTCTGGGGGCTTGTTTTAAACCATATAAAGCTTTATGTAATTTATAAACATATTCAGGATGACTAAAATCTTCAAATCTAGGAGGTTGTTTAACATAAACTTCCTTTTCTATAACACCATTTAAGAATGCAGATTTTACATCCATTTGAAACAGTTTAAAATTCTTATGGCATGTAAATGCTAATAACATACGAATAGATTCAATTCTAGCAACAGGAGCATATGTTTCATCATAATCAATTCCTTCCATTTGATTATACCCTTGTGCAACTAATCTTGCCTTATTACGTACGACAGTTCCATTTTCATCAAGTTTATTACGAAATACCCATCGAGTTCCAATGATTGAAACATCCTCGAGTTGTGGGACTAACTCCCATACTTTGTTTCTAGTGAATTGTTCAAGTTCGTCTTGCATAACCATTATCCAGTCTTCATCTAGTAAGGCATTGTTTTATCAATTTAGGTTTAATTTGAGACAAGAAAGACAAATGACCAGCTAGATTATGTGCTTGTGATCTAGTGATAACCCCTTTTTCAATATTTCCAATAACATTTTCTATAGGATGATTTTTAATAACATGAGACTCTTTGGGCAAATCATTCAACTGAGGATTTGGATTTTTAAGGGAGTTTTGAGCAAAATGGGCCCTAATAAAACTCTATTTAATATGTAACATGATGTTGCCACAGCTTCAGCCCAGAAATACTTTGGAAGACGGTACTTGTAAGACCCCAACTTTTATGAATAAAGATTAATTTTTTTTGAAATATATTTTTGAATATTATGGTGTGGATTTGATATAATGTTATAGTTGTGGGTAATATTTACAAATTTTGCAAAGTAAACAAGTGGTTATATAATATTCGATTGGTCGGGGAATATTCATTTTAACAAGGAATATTCGTACGACGGCACAATCATTGGTGGACCCCATAAAAGAGGTATTGTCGTAGTTAGAAAATGACTGAATTATCTTTTTATAAAAATAACGGCGAAAGTGTTATCAAGTTAAACCGTTGAACTACCCTAGTAAAAGTACGATGTCTACGCGTGGTTGCATAGTAGCACACGATATTGATTATTGATGCTTACGTGAAAAGTCACTTAGTTATATTCAATTATTGCTACAGTAATTGCTGCATCATATCTCTCATATTATAGATTCAATTATTGTCACAGTATCATCTGCATAATATGTTATATTATTAAATCAATAATTGAGATGGCAAAGTTATTCATATTATTATTTGCAATATTGACAATGTCTAGAAGTTCTGTCAATGAGAGGTTTGGTCACCTAATTGCGCGCCAATAAGGAGAAATCCTTATTGGAAAGCCCCCTCTTTCCTGAGAACAAACTGATTGTTAAATATTGTGAGTTATAATATTAATGATGAATAAGTTTGTGTTGATTAAAGATGAAATTGATAGTTCCATTGTGTGAGAATTATTAGTGTTAGTGGAAATCGACATTTATTTCGATAATAATTAATGTCTGAGTTTATGTTGACCAATCGGGTAATTCACCGGATAAATGAGCAATTAATTGCTATTAATTCACATGCTTATAACTATGTGTTCATATGTATGTACTATTGATTCACATGATTTACTATTAGGGAAGTTCGTGCAAGATTGATAATACTTGCATGACTAAATTAAAAATGGAGGTATAAATGAAGGTACTATAATGTAATTAGTTTTTTCACATGATTATACTATTAAGTCACATGAATGAACTATTAATTCACATTATTTACTATTAGGGGAGGTGGTGCAAGTTTGATAATACTTGCAGGACTAAATTAAAAATGAAGAAAAAGAGGAAGGTATTATACTGTAATATTTTGAGCCCCAAAACGTGCAATTAACGAAACTATATTTTCCTATAACTAGAAGCTCATTCTTCTTTCATTCTCACCAATTCACTAAGTCTCACAATAGCAATTATTAAAGAGAGAAAGAAGAAGAGAAGTTTGATACCTCACTATTCCAGTATCCAATTTCTTCTAAGGTAAGGGGTATTATTTTTTTCGTATTCATGAAGAGAGTTATTTTCTTTCAATACTCGTAAGGGTTGTTATTCCATTCTTTATTATTCATTGGAATAACTTGTTTGTCTTGTCTATCGCATGCTGGTGAATTCTTCCTCATTATTCCATTCTTTATTATTCGTTGGAATAACTTTATCTGCGTGATCTATCGCATGGCTGGTGAATTCTTCTGTTATTCCATTCTTTATTATTCTGTTGGAATAACATGTTTGTGCGGTTTATCGCATGCCTGGTGAATTCTTCTGTTATTCCATTCTTTATTATTCTATTAGAATAACTTGTCTATGTGGACTACCGCATGCATGGTGAATGATCCTTCATATTCATTCCTTATTAAATTGTGGAAATGATCTGTCTACGTGGATTACCGCATGGCAGGCAAAAATCCATTTACAGTTTCATATATTCTATTATACTCAGTTGGTTAAAGTTTTGGCTTCTATACTCCATGAAATTAGTAGAATATCCTAGATATTTGCTCTTCATCCAATATCTTTTCAGGGAAATATTCTTCTGAGCATTCTTGAATTTTACTCCACAAAGCAGTATCATGTTGACAATTTGGACGTTATTGATTTCTGGATAAATTAAATTATAAATCTTTAAAATTTATCTTGAACTTGTTTTATTGAATTATTATGTCATTGTCATCATCCTCATGCTTATACTGTGATGAAAGTCATCTTTGGCTTACGTGCATAGATGGACTTGGTATGATTATGACCAAGGATTATTCGGTATAATCATGACCGTAATGTGACGAATGATGTGGTGAAAGTCCTCATTGGCCTGTAGTTTATTGATGGACAGTTGTTGGTATGATTATGACCAGAGATTATTCGGTATAATCATGACCATTGATGATTACATGAATATCATTGGTCGTGATGCAGGGATGATTCAATTTTATTTGTTAAGCTGAGTCTCAGCGATAAAGTTGATGAAAAACTTTTTAAATCATATAAGATAGTAGATTTTATGCTCTACTTGACTCTTCTAATGGATTGCTTATTCCGCTGCAGTTGTTGATCTAAAACTTATTGTCTATTATATTCTATCAGTTGTTATACTGTTGAAGGCTAAGGATAATTTATTTTACATTATCTTAGTCATAATATTTCTTCTTGGGCTAGTTGAGCTCACCCTTTCTTTCAATTTATTGCTTAGAAATGAGAATATAAATTTGGACGAGTCGGGGAAACGGATTGACGGTCCAGATGGTTGTTTTAGTAGTCCTCACTATTCTATAAACTAGTATGACAATAAATGTAATGAGGACTCCATTGAGTGTGGATATTGTCTAGATGACAATATTCTTATTAAAAACTCTTAGATTATGTTTTGTATTATTTTACACGCATTGTTGTATAAATAAGTTGTATTTGAATTTTGTACCATGTATTTGGCGACTCAAGATGGGTGATGTATGCCTATTTTGGGAGGCGTCCACAGAAGGAGAGATGGGGAATGTAAGACCCCAACTTTTATGAATAAAGATTAATTTCTCTCGAAATATATTTTGAATATTATGGTGTGGATATAATATAATGTTATAGTTGTGGGTAATATTTACAAATTTTTTGCAAAATGTAAGCAAGTGGTTATATAATATTCGATTGGTCGGGAGAATATTACGTTTTAACGAGGGAATATTAAATGCGATGGCACAATCATTGGTGGACCCCAGCATGAAGTATTATCGTAGTAAGAAAACAATGAATTATCTTTTTATAAAAATAACGGCGGAAGTGTTACTGAATTAAAAAGCTGTTGAACTACCCGGTAGTAAAAAATGCGATGTCTGGCGTGGTTGCGTAGTAGCACACGGTATTGGTTATTGATGCTTATGTGAGAAGTCACTCGATAATACTTAATTATTACTACGATAATTCTTTGCATCATATCTCTCATATTATTGATTCGATTATTGTCACAATATCATCGCATAATATGTTATATTATTAAATCAATAATTGAGATGACAAAAATTCATATTATTAATATATTTACAATGTCTAGAAGTTACATCGAGGAGGTTTGGTCACCTAATTGCGCGCCATAGGGAGAAATCCTTATTGGAAAGCCCCTCTTTCACAGGAAGCGACACAGTTTGTTAAATATTGTGAGTTATAATATTAATGATGAATAAGTTCGTGTTGATTAAAGATGAATTTTATAGTTCCATTGTGTTTGAAATTATTTGTGTCTAGATGTTATATTGTTCAATAATAATTATTCGGGGCACTTTTAGGTTCAATCAAAGTTACTATTCACGAGTTACTATTCACGAGTTTACTATTCATTTATTATTCATGGGTACTATTCACCCAAAAAATATATTTCTTTTAGGTCCAAATCATTTTTGGGTACAATATTATTCCATGAGGAGATGTGATAATTTTTAGGATAGTTGGTTGAAGTTATAATAGTAAATCAATATGGATCGTTGGTTGAAGATATAATAATAGTAAATCAATATGGACCACTTGGTGGAAAGTTATAATATTAAAATCAATATGGATCATTTGGTTTAAAGTTTTAATAGTAAATCGGTATGGACCGGTTGCTTTAAGTTTTAATAGTAAATCAATATGGATCGTCTAGTTTAAAAGTAAATCATATCTCGACCGATAGTTCATGAATTAGTTACTATTAGGTCCATTCTCCTATAAATAGAAGCTCATTCCTTCATTATTTCTTACAAAATCACTAAAACTCTAGAGAGAGAAACTATAGAACGAAAGAAGAAAAGTATTATGCTACTTCTCTACTCCAATATCCGATTTTCTTCTAAGGTAAGGGGTATTATTTCTTTATATTCATGAAGAGAACTTACATTATTCCATTCTTTATTATTATGTTGGAATAACTTTGTATATGTCAATAATCTGCATACATGGTGAAATTCTTACATTATTCCATTCTTATTATTACATTGGAATAACTTTGTTTATCTGATATCGCATACATAATGAAATTCTTCTAATATTCTGTTTTTTATTATTCTTTGGAATATCTTATGCATATGCGTTCTGTGGACCTGTTCCATTATTTATTATTTTGTCGGAATATCACATACGTGCATTTATCATGTACGGACTGGTTCCATTTTTTATTATTACAGTCGAAATATCATGTTTGTGTGTTTCTGTGGGACGATTCCATTATTTATTATTACATCGTAATATATCACATGCACGTGCGTTTATGTGGGACTTCGGTTCCATTATTTATTATTACATTGGGAATAACACTATGCATGAAGTCTATCGCACGCATGGTGAATCATACATTATTCCATTCTTTATTATTACATTGGAATAACTTTGTCTATGTGGATTACCACATGCATGGTGAATGATCCTTTGTATTCATTCCTTATTAAATTATGAAAATGATCTGTATCGTGGATTACACGCATGGCGGTGAAGATCCATTTGCGATTTCATATATTCTATTATACTCGGTTGGTTAAAGTTTTGGCTTCTATACTCCATGAAATTAGTAGAATATCACGGATATTTGCGCTTCATCCGATATCTTTTCATGGAAATATTCTTACGAGCATTCTTGAATTTTACTCCACAAAGCGATATCATGTTGACAATTTGGGCGTTATTGAGTTGGGATAAATTAACTTATTAATCTTTAAAATTTATTCTTGAACTTGTTTTATTGAATTATTATGTCATTGTCATCATCCTCTTGCTTATATTGTAATGAAAGTCATCTTTGGCTTACGTGCATAGATGGACTTAGTATGATTATGACCAGGGATCATTTGGTATAATCATGACCTGTAATGTTATAAATGATGTGGTAAAAGTCCTCAGTGGCCTATAATGCATTGATGGACAATTTTTGGTATGATTATGACCGAGGATTATTCGGTATAGTCATGACATTGATGATTTAATGAATATCCTTGGCGTATGTCTGAGGATGATTAGATGATGTGGTTTATTTATTAAAATTTGAGTCTCGTGATAAAAATTGATGAAAACATTTTAAATCATAGAAGATAGTAGATATCATGCTCTACTTGACTCTTACAATGGATTGCTTATTCATTTGCGATTAAACTTGATGTCTATTGTATTTTATCGTTTTAACATTGTTGAAGACTATTGATAATTTATTACGCATTATCTTAGTCATAATATTTCTTCTTGGGCTAGTTGAGCTCACCCTTTCTTTCCTTTATTCTCTTGAAATGAGAATATAGGCTTGGGGACGAGTCGGGGAAAGGGTGATGGTCCAGGATGATAGCATTAGTAGTCCTCACTATTCTGTTAAATAGTGTGACAATAGATGTAATGAGGACTCTTTTGAGTGTGGATATTGTCTAGATGACAATATTCTTATTAAAACTCTCAGTTTATGTATTGTCGTATATTACACGACGGTTGTATAATTAAGTTTGTATTTATATTTTGTACCATGTATTTGGTGACTCAAGATGGGTGATGTATACCTATTTTGGGGGCATCACAATTGGTATCAAAGCTTAGGGATATGATCCTTGGCTGAGATGTGAGACAAGAACTAGGAGGGGAGAGACGGAGATTTCCTTCGCTAGTATGACCTACCTAAGTTTATTTGGTATTTAATTGGTCGGTTAGAGTATAGGGATAATATGCGATATGTTAATTAACCCTTTTTTGTTGCAGTATTTGAAATGGCATCCAAAAATGTTGAGATAAGCAATGAAGCACATGAGACCATTGAGTCACCAATGATCAATGCCCAGGGTAATGTGCAACAGGAAGACAATAATCCTCATGTAAACAATAACACCAATGAAATAGTGAATGATGGGATGGTCAGAGGCTTTATGCAATTCATGCAACATCAGGCGAAGGCGGCTCCTATCTAAAATGCAAGTGGAAACAACGACAACTCTCGGACGATCACCATTAGCGATTCGAGGAGCTGGGACCACGAGGAGTTTTTGGAGAGCCAAAACCACTTAAAGGCGGAGACGTGGATAAAGCAGATCAACAAGATATTTGATGTCTTGGGATGCTCCAAGGAGCAAAAGGTTCCCTTTGCCACCTTCATGTTGCGTGAAGAGGCAGATTACTGGTGGAAATCTGTAAAGCGTACTTAACCTGCCGCACTGAAGATGTCTTGGGAGAAGTTCCAAGAGATATTCAACGATAAGTACTTTCCTGAAAGTATTCATCACATGAAGGAAGTAGAGTTCATCAAGCTTGAGCAAAACAATATGACCGTGGCGCAGTACGAAGCTAAGTTTGGCAAGTTATCTCGGTTTGCGTCCCACTTAGTTGATAATGAGGAAAGAATGGCGGGATGTTTCTAAGAGGTTTGAAACAGAGATACGTCGATATCTTATCTCTCATAAAGCTGTGTTTGTATTAGGATGTTGTGAATAGGGCTCGATTATTGGAGCGCGATAATGAGTCAACCCAACCAAGAGAGAGAATACGACAAGTCGATAATACCGATGGTAGCGATCATCAAGGGTGACAACAACAAGCGTGGAGGATTCAACATGCGAAAAATGATAACCACTTGGTGGTAATCATGGCCAAGACAATAGGAGTGGAAAGTTCAAGAGAGAAGGTTCACAAAAGATGGAAAGATGTCAGCACCAGCACCCATTGTTAAGGAAGGAGAACGACCGTCGGTCGTATGTTACAAATGTGGAGGGGAAGGACACATAAGTCCAAACTGCACGATGTAGTCCAAAGCATGTTATAATTATGGAAAAGAAAGCCACCTAGCCCGATTTTGTCGTGCACCAAAGTCAAGTCCAGCTGGGATGGAGGCATCAAAGGGTGTCCCAGACAAGACAAAACCGGTAGTTCAAGGGAGAGCGTTTGTCGTAGCCTCCCAAAAAGCGAAGAATCCGAACGAGGTGATCACGGGTAAGCTAACCATAAACTCTAACGAAGTTTATACTTTATTTGATCTGGGTTCTACCCATTCCTTTATTTCTCCTACTTGCGCTCAGCGTTTAAATTTGACTCAGGAGAAATTAGACTTTGATTTATCTGTTGAAACTCCGTTTGGAGAAACCTTCATTACATCCACGGTTTATAAGTCTTGTTTGATTCAAATCGGTAACACATACGTTACTGTCGATCTTATTTCTTTGAAAATACTTGCATTTGATGTGATTTTAGGGATTGATTGGTTAACTACTCATCATGCTAAAATCGATTATTTTAAATAAGGTTGTTAGCTTTCATATTCTAACCAACCTATTATACAATTCAAGCGACCAAACCACTAAAATCAATCAACTTTGTCATATCAAGCCATAAAGCTATTTGTTTATTGAAAAAATGGATGTCAAGCTTTCTTAGCTCATGTCACGGATCTAAACAAAAATACGTCGATTTTGAATGATATTTCTATTGTTAATAAATTTCTGACGTATTCCACGAAGAACTTCTGGCCTACCCCGGGCGTGAAATTGAATTTTGTATCGACCTTGAATCCGGTACAAAACCCATTTCCAAAGCCCCATGTCGAATGGCTCTATTGAACTTGAGTTAAAAACCCAACTACGAGAATTGTTAGACATCGGTTTCATTCGTCTAAATACGTCTCCTTGGGGTGCTCTGTTCTATTCGTGAAGAAGAAAGATGGAAGTATGCGACTTTGTATTGATTATCGGGAGTTGAATCATGTCACCATCAAAAATAGGTTTTGATTACCTCGTATTGATGATCTGTTTGACCCGATTGCAAGGCGCCAAATTCTTTTCAAAGATCGATCTTAGATTACGGATATCATCGATTGAAGATTAAAAGCGATGACATTCAAAGATCGCTTTTCGAAACTTCGATGCGGGCATTATGAATTCCTAATCATGTCTTTTGGATTGATTAATGCTCCTGCTGCCTTCATGGACATGATGAACCGAGTATTCAAGGAATATTTGGATCACTTTGTGGTCGTCTTTATTGATGACATCCTCATATACTCCAAAACCTATGAAGACCATGAACAACACTTTAGGCTGATACTTCAAAAGCTTCGTGAAAATAAGCTATATGCCAAGTTGAAGAAATGTGAGTTTTGGCTTGAGGAAGTTGCATTCCTTGGGCACGTGATATCAAATCATGGAATATATGTTGACCCAGAAAAGATTGAAGCAATTCAAAGCTGGGAGCAACCTAAGTCAGTGACTGATGTACATAGCTTTCTCGGCTTAGCTAGTTATTAACGGAGATTCGTAGAAGGGTTTTCTAGAATCGCTACTCCATTAACGCAGCTAACTCGAAAAGATACAAAATTCGTTTGGAGCGAAGAATGTGAGAAGAGTTTTCAAGAACTCGAGAGTAGACTCATTTATTTGTTACGACAATACCATCATCACGCGGAGGGATTTGTCATTTCTGATGATGCTTGAGCAAAGGGTTAGGATGTGTTCTCATGCAACATGAAAAAGTCATAGCCTATACCTCACGACAACTCAAATAATATGAGAGGAATTATCTTACTCATGATCTAGAGTTGGCATTTATTGTTTTTTTAGCTTAAGATTTGGAGGCATTACTTGTATGGAGAGAAGGTGGAAATCTATCTGGATCATAAAAGTCTCAAATATTTCTTCACTCGGAAGGAACTCAACATGCTGAACGACGACGTTGGCTTGACTTGTTGAAAGATTATGATCATACCATCCAATACCATCTTGGAAAAGCGAGCGTAATGGTAGCGCGTTGAGTAGAAGATCATATGCGGGGATGAGTGCATTATTGTCAACGTAAGGGCCCATTGTGTATGACTTACGAAGGATGGAGATAGAGTTAAAGACTCCAGGGACCCATATGATGATGACGAATATACGAGTAGAACCGACTTTAATCGATAAAGTTAAAGGCCTTTCAAGCTACTGGACTGGAGGTGATGCGTATAAGAAGAAAAAGTGGAAGAAGATGCTATTTGGAAGCAAGAATCGATGAAGAAGGAATACTTCGAGTAAACTCCAGACTTTGTGTTCCTAACGATTCTAACTTGAAGTATAAAATCATGATGGAAGCGCACAACACACCGTTTGCAATCCATCCTGGGAGTACCAAAATGTATCGTGATCTTGGTTATACATTTTGGTGGAGCAATATGAAGAGAGAGATAGCGCTATTTATCTCAAGACGTCTAACTTGTCAACGAGTCAAGGCGGAGCATCAAGTGCCAAAAGGTCCATTGCAACCACTTGAAATTCCAGAATGGAAGTGGGAGCACATTACCATGGATTTCGTTACTGGTCTTCCCAAGGTTTCTCAATGCATAGATGCGATTTGGGTCATTGTTGATAGATTGACCAAGTCTGCTCATTTCTTACCGATATGAGGAACTTATACACTTGAACGTCTTACTAGTATGTATATAAACAAGATTGTAAGATTGCATGGTATGCCAGTATCCATAGTTTCTGATCGAGACCCAAGATTCACTTCAAGATTTTGGGTTAGTTTGCAAAAAGCTAAGGGCACGAATTTACAATTTAGTTCGGCATATCATCCTCAGACGGACGGACAATCAGAGAGGACTATTCAAACACTTGAAGATTTATTAAGACTTTGTGTTATTGACTTCAAGGGAAGTTGGGACAAGTTCTTACCATTGGTGGAGTTTTCCTACAATAATAGTTATCAAGCAAGTATTGGCATGGCTCCATTTGAGCGTTGTATGGAAGAAAGTGTCGTTCGCCCGGTATCTTTGGGATGAGGTGGGTGAAGAAACGTTGTTGGGGACGGGATTTGAGTACGTGTGACTACGAAAAAGATTCAAACGATCCGGCAGAACGTATAAAAACCTCACAAGATCGATAAAGAGTTATGTTGATCTTCATCGAAAGGACGTGGAATTCGATATTGGAGATCATGTGTTGTTATGTGTTGCTCCATGGAAAGGAGTTACGAGATTAGGAAAGAGAGGAAAGCTCAATCCTTGATTCATTGGCCCATTTATAATCCTCAAAACGAGTAGGAATCATGGCCTATAGACTACTTACCTACTTGAAGTATGTCTCGTGTTCATAAAGTTTTTCATATATCTATGTTACGTAAATATGTGAAAGACGAACCACATTATTGAATTAGAACCCGGACGAGATAGAGGAAGATTTAGCGTATGAAGAGTTACTGTTAAAATCTTGGATAAGAAGGATCATATTCTACGCTCCAAGGTTATACCTCAAGTCAAAGTTTTGTGGAGAAACCACGATGTGGAAGAAATGACCTGGGAGTTAGAATCTAAGATGAAGTCAAGATATCCTCACCTCTTCGATATACTAGGTACGCACCCTAATTTCAAGGATGAAATTTCATAAGAAGGGGGGGTTATAAGACCCCAACTTTTATGAATAAAGATTAATTTCTCTCGAAATATATTTTTGAATATTATGGTTTGGATATAATATAATATTATAGTTGTGCAACAGGAAGACAATAATCCCCAGGTAAACAATAACATCGATGAAATGGTGAACGATGGGATATTCAGAGGCTTTATGCAATTCATGCAACATCAGGCGAGAGCGGCTCCTGTTCAAAATGCAGGTGGAAACTCTCGGACGGTCACCACTAAACAGTTCAAGGAGCTGGGACCACCGGAGTTTTTTTGGAGAGCCAAAACCACTTAAGGCGGAGACATGGATAAAGCAGATCACCAAGATATTTGAAGTCTTGGGATACTCTGAGGAGCAAAAGGTTCCCTTTGCAACCTTCATGTTGTGAGCAGAGGCAGATTACTGGTGGGAATCTATAAAGCGTACTCAACCTATCACACTGAAGATGTCTTGGGAGAAGTTCCAAGTGCTGTTCAACGACAAGTACTTTCCCGAAAGTATTCGTCACATGAAGGAGGTATAGTTTATCAAGCTGGAGCAAAATAATATGACCGTGTCACAGTACGAAGCTAAGTTTGGCGAGTTGTCCCGGTTTGCGTCCCACTTGGTTGATAATGAGGAGAGAATGAAGCGGATGTTTCTAAGAGGTTTAAAACCCGAGATACGTCAATACCTAATTTCTCACAAACTGTGTTTGTATTCAGATGTTATGAATAGGGCTCAGTTATTAGAGCGCGATAATGAGTCAACTCAACCAAAAGATAGCAGCCGGCAAAGCGATACTACCAGTGGTAGTAGTCATTAAAGCGGTGAAAATAAACGTGGAGGGAATCAACATGCCAGAAATGGTAATCACTTCGGTGGTAATCATGGCCATGATAATAAGAGTGGACATTTCAAGAGGAGGAGATTCAACAATGATGGAAAGACGTCATCACCAGCACCTGTTGTTAAGGAAGGGAACGACAGCCAATCGTATGTTACAAATGTGGAGGGGAGGGACATATCAGTCCGAACTGTACGCAGCAATCCAAAGCGTGTTATAATTACGGAAGAGAAGGTCACCTTGCCCAATTTTGTCGTGCACCGAAGTTAAGTCCAGCTGAAATGGAGGTATCAAAGGCCGTCCCAGACAAGACAAAACTGGTAGTTCAAGGGAGAGCGTTTGTTGTAACCTCCTGAGAAATCCGAACGAGGTGATCACGGGTAAGCTAATCATAAACTCTAGCGAAGTTTATACTTTATTTGATACCGGTTCTACCCATTCTTTTATTTCTCCTACTTGCGCTCAACGTTTAAATTTGACTTCGAAGAAATTAGACTTTGATTTATCTGCTGAAACTCTGTTGGGAGAAACCTTCATCACATCCACTATTTATAAGTCTTATTTGATTCAAATCGATAACCGCACGTTACCTATCGATCTTATCTCCTTAAAAATACTTGCATTTGACGTGATTCTAGGGATTGATTGGTTAACTACTCATCATGCTAAAATTGATTATTTTCGTAAGGTTGTTAGCTTTAGTATTCCTAATCAACCTATTATGCGAATTTAAGCGACCAAACCATTAAAATCAATCACGGTCATCTCAAGCCATAAAGCTATTCGTTTATTGAAAAACCGGATGTCAAGCTTTTTTAGCCAATTTAACGGATTTAAACAAAAAAACGCCGATTTGAATGATATTTCTATTGTTAATAAATTTCCTGACGTATTCCCGAAGAACTTCGCCTACCCCTCGGCGTGAAATCGAGTTTTGTATCGACCTTGAACCCAGTACAAAACCCATTTCCAAACCCCCATATCGAATGGCTCCTATTGAACTTCAGGAGTTAAAAACCCAACTGCATGAATTGTTTGACATCGCTTTTATTCGACCTAGTACGTCTCCTTGGGGTGCTCGTGTTCTATTCATGAAGAAGAAAGATGGAAGTATGCGACTTTGTATTGATTATTGGGAGTTGAATCATGTCACCATCAAAAATAGGTACCCGTTGCCTCGCATTAATGACCTGTTTGACCAGTTGTAAGGCACCAAATTCTTTTCAAAGATCGATCTTCATTTTGGATATCATCAGTTGAAGATTAAAACTGATGATATTCCAAAGACTTCTTTCAGAACTCGGTACGGGCATTACGAATTCCTAGTCATGTCTTTTAGATTGACTAATGTTCCTGTTGCCTTCATGGATATGATGAACCACGTATTCAAGGAATATTTGGATTACTTTGTGGTCGTCTTTATTGATGACATCCTCATTTACTCCAAAAACCGTGAAGATCATGAGAAACACTTGAGGCTGATACTCCAAAAGCTTCGTGAAAACAAGTTATATGCCAAGTTAAAGAAATGCGAGTTTTGGCTTGAGGAAGTTGCATTCCTTGGGCACGTGATATCAAATCATGGAATATATGTTGACCCGGAAAAGATTGAAGCAATTCAAAGCTTGGAGCAACCTAAGTCAGTGACCGAAGTACGTAGCTTTCTCGGCTTAGCTGGTTATTATCAGAGATTTGTAGAAGGGTTTTCTCAAATCACTACTCCATTAACGCAACTGACTCAAAAAGATACAAAATTTGGTTAGAGCGAGGAATGTGAGAAGAGTTTTCAGGAACTCAAGAGGAGGCTTATTTCAGCACCTGTTCTGATAATACCATCTGGCTCGGAGGGATTTTTCATATAAAGTGATGCTTCAGGCAAAGGGTTAGGATGTGTTCTCATGCAACATAGGAAAGTCATAGCCTATGCCTCACGACAACTCAAAGAATATGAGAGGAATTATCCTACTCATGATCTAGAGTTGGTAGTTGTCGTTTTTGCGCTTAAGATTTGGAGGCATTACCTGTATGGAGAGAAGGTGGGGATCTATACTTATCATAAAAGCCTCAAATATTTCTTCACTCAAAAGGAACTCAACATGCGGCAACGACGATGACTTGAGCTATTGAAAGATTACATTCATACCATTCAATACCATCCTAGAAAAGCAAACGTAGTAGTTGACGCATTGAGTAGAAGATCATATGCGGGTACGAGTGCGATATTGTCAACGCAAAGGCCCATTTTGTATGACTTAAAAAGGATGGGGATAGAGTTAAAGACTCCAGGGACCCATATGATGATGGCGAATATACGAGTAGAACCAACTTTAATCGATAAAGGTAAAGTTGCTCAAACTACAGACCTGGAGCTGATGCGTATGAGGAAGAAAGTGCAAGAATGTACTATTCCGGAAGCAAGAATCGATAAAGAAGGAATACTTCGAGTCAACTCCAGACTTTGTATTCCTAACGATTCTGACTTGAAGTATAAAATCATGGTGGAGGCGCACAACACACCGTTTGTAATCCATCTTGGGAGTACCAAAATGTATCGTGATCTTCGACAAACATTTTGGTGGAGCAATATGAAGAGAGAGATAGCGGGGTTTATCTCAAGGTGTCTAACTTGTCAACGAGTAAAGGCGGAGCATCAAGTGCCAAAAGGTCCATTGCAACCACTTGAAATTCCAGAATAGAAGTGGGAGCACATTACCATGGATTTCATTACTGGTCTACCCAAGGTTTCTCAAGGCATAGATGCGATTTGGGTCATTGTTGATAGATTAACCAAGTTTTCTCATTTCTTACCGATACGAGAAAGTTATACACTTGAACGTGTTGCTCGTATGTACATAAACGAGATTGTAAGATTGCATGGTATGCCAGTATCCATAGTTACTGATCGAGACCCAAGATTCACTTCAAGATTTTGGGTTAGTTTACAAAAAGCTATGGGCACGAATTTATGATTTAGTTCGGCATATCATCCTCAAATGGACGGGCAGTCAGAAAGGACTATTCAAACTCTTGAAGATTTATTAAGACTCTGTGTCCTTGACTTCAAGGGAAGTTGGGACAAGTTCTTACCATTGGTGGAGTTTTCCTATAACAATAGTTATCAAGCAAGTATTGGCATGGCTCCATTTGAGGCGTTGTATGGAAGAAAGTGTCGTTCTTCAGTATGTTGGGATGAGGTGGGTGAAGCAATGTTGTTGGGACCAGATTTGGTACGTATGACTACGGAAAAGATTCAAACGATCCGAAAATGTATAAAAACCTCACAAGATCGACAAAAGAGTTATGTTGATCTTCATCGAAAGGACGTGGAATTCAATATATGAGATCATGTGTTGTTACGTGTTGCTCCATGGAAAGGAGTTACGATATTTGGAAAGAGAGGAAAACTCAATCCTCGATTCATTGGCCCATTTTTAATCCTCGATCGAGTAGGAACTGTGGCCTATAGACTTTACTTCTGCTTAAGTATGTCTCGTGTTCATAACATTTTTCACATATCTATGTTATGTAAATATGTGAAAGACCCGAACCACATTATTGAGTTAGAACCGGACGAGATAGCGAAAGATTTAACGTATGAGGAGGTACCTGTTAAAATCTTGGATGAGAAGGACCATATTCTACGCTCCAAGGTTATACCTCAAGTCAAAGTTTTGTGGAGAAACCACGATGTTGAGGAAATGACCTGGGAGTTAGAATCTGAAATGAAGTCAAGGTATCCTCACTTCTTCGACATACCGTGTGTGCATTTACACCTAATTTCGAGAGGACGAAATTTCATAAGAAGGGAGGTTGTAAGACCCCAACTTTTATGAATAAAGATTAATTTTTCTCGAAATATATTTTTGAATATTATGGTGTGGATTTGATATAATGTTATAGTTGTGAGTAATATTTACAAATTTTGCAAAGTAAGTAAGTGGTTATATAATATTCGATTGGTCAAGGAATATTCGTTTTAACATGAAATATTCGTACGACGGCACAATCATTGGTGGACCCTGCAATGGAGGTATTATCGTAGTTAGAAAATGGCAGAATTATCTTTTTATAAAAATAACGGCGAAAGTGTTACCGTTAAAACTGTTGAACTACTCATTAGTAAAGAAATGCGATGTCTGGCGTGGTTGCATAGTAGCACACGGTATTGATTATTGATGCTTACATGAGAAGTCACTTAGTTATACTCCATTATTGCTACAGTAATTGTTGCATCATATCGCTCATATTATTGATTCAATTATTGTCACAGTATCATCTGCATAATATGTTATATTATTAAATCAATAATTGAGACGGCAAAGTTATTCATATTATTATTTGCAATATTGACAATGTCTAAAAGTTCTGTCAATGAGAGGTTTGGTCACCTAATTGCGCGCCAATAAGGAGAAATCCTTATCGGAAAGCCCCTTCTTTCCTGGGAATGGCCTGGTTGTTAAATATTGTGAGTTATAATATTAATGATGAATAAGTTCGTGTTGATTAAAGATGAAATTGATATTTCCATTGTGTGGAAATTATTAGTGTTAGTAAAAATCGACATTTATTTCGATAATAATTAATGTCTGGAGGTTATGTTGACCAATTGGGTAATTCACCGGATAAATGAGAAATTAATTGCTATTAATTCACATGCTTATAACTATGTGTTCACATGTATGTACTATTGATTCACATTATTTACTATTAGGGGAGTTGGTGCAAGATTGATAATACTTGCATGACTAAATTAAAAATGGATGTATAAATGAAGGTACTATAATGTAATTAGTTTTTTCACATGATTATACTATTAAGTCACATGAATGAACTATTAATTCACATTATTTACTATTAGGGAGGTGGTGCAAGTTTGATAATACTTGCGGGGACTAAATTAAAAATGAAGAAAAAAGAGGAAGGTATTATCTTGTAATATTTTGAGCCCCAAAGCGTGCAATTAACGAAACTATATTTTCCTATAAATAGAAGCTCATTCTTCTTTCATTCTCAACAATTCACTAAGTCTCACAAGAGCAATTATTATAGAGAGAAATTATAGAGAGAAAGAAGAAGAGAAGTCTCGCTACCTCACTTATTCCATGATCCAGGTTTCTTACAGGTAAGGGTATTATTTCTTTTGTATTCATGAAGAGAGTTATTTTCTTTTAATACTAAAAGGGGTTGTTATTACATTCTTTATTATTACATTGGAATAACTTGTTTTGTCTTGGTCTATCGCATGCTCGGTGAATTCTTCATTATTCCATTCTTTATTATTACATTGGAATAACTTTTATGCATGCGGTGTCTATCGCATGCACAGTGAATTCTTCATTATTCCATTCTTTATTATTACATTGGAATAACATGTCTGCATGCGATCTATCGCATGCACGGTGAATTCTTACATTATTCCATTCTTTATTATTCTATTGGAATAACTTATCTATGTGGACTACTGCATGCATGGTGAATGATCCTTCATATTCATTCCTTATTAAATTGTGGAAATGATCTCATCACGTGGATTACTGCATGGCGGAAAAAATCCATTTACGATTTCATATATTCTATTATACTCGGTTGGTTAAAGTTTTGGCTTACATACTCCATGAAATTAGTAGAATATCCTAGATATTTGCTCTTCATCCAATATCTTTTCAGGAAATATTCTTACGAGCATTCTTGAATTTTACTCCTGGCCGATATCATGTTGACAATTTGGGCGTTATTGATTTACGGATAAATTAAATTATAAATCTTTAAAATTTATCTTAAACTTGTTTTATTGAATTATTATGTCATTGTCATCATCCTCATGCTTATATTTGTGATGAAAGTCATCTTTGGCTTACGTGCGTAGATGGACTTGGTATGATTATGACCAAGGATTATTCGGTATAATCATGGCCAAGTAATGTGACGAATGATGTGGTGAAAGTCCTCATTGGCACATAGTTTATTGATGGACGAGTTGTTGGTATGATTATGACCAAGAGATTATTCGGTATAATCATGACCATTGATGATTACATGAATATCATTGGTGCGTGATGCGAGGATGATTCAATTTTATTTATTAAAATCGAGTCTCGTGATAAAGTTGATGAAAACTTTTTAAATCATATAAGATAGTAGATTTTATGCTCTACTTGACTCTTCTAATGGATTGTTTATTCCGCTGCAGTTGTTGATCTAAAACTTGTTGTCTATTATATTCTATCAGTTGTTATACTGTTGAAGGCTAAGGATAATTTATTTTACATTATCTTAGTCATAATATTTCTTACTGGGCTAGTTGAGCTCACCCTTTCTTTCACTGTTCTGTTCAGGAAATGAGAATATAGCTGGGACGAGTCGGGGAACGGATTGACGGTCCAGATGGTTGTTTTAGTAGTCCTCACTATTCTATAAACTAGTATGACAATAAATGTAATGAGGACTCCATTGAGTGTGGATATTGTCTAGATGACAATATTCTTATTAAAAACTCTTAGATTATGTTTTGTCGTATTTTACACGACTGTTGTATAAATAAGTTGTATTTGAATTTTGTACCATGTATTTGGCGACTCAAGATGGGTGATGTATGCCTATTTTGGGGGCGTCACAGTATTCATTTAACATGGTATTAGCCATTTCTTGCAAAGAACGATTTTTCATTTCAACTACACCATTTGACTGAGGTGTATAAGGAGCAGAGAAGTTATGACTTATACCGTTCTCATCATAGAACATAATGAAATCAGAATTGTCAAATTCTTTTCCATGATCAGATCGAATATAAACAATAGAACTCCCCTGTTGATTTTGGATCTTTTTACACAGGGTATAGAAATAATTAATTGCCTCATTTTTAAATTTTAGAAAATCAACACATGTAAATCGTGAATAATCATCAACCAAAACTAGAATGTATACAGCACCACCCATGTTGTGTTTAGAAATAGGTCCAACAAGGTCCATATGTAACAATTCTAAGGGTCGAAAGGTTGACACAGTAAATTTAGGTTTATGTGATGCATGAATTTGTTTTCCTAATTCGCAAGCTTCACAGATGTGGTCTTTAAAAAAGTTTAGTTTAGGAAGACCACTGACATGTTCTTTAGATGAAATGTTATTTATGAGTTTCATATTGATGTGTCCTAGTCTGCGATGCCATAGCCAAGGATCCTCATTTGCAGATATAAGACAGATGTTATCTAAGTGAGAGTATGCATCTAAATCACAAGTATACACGTTTTGATATCTAGGCCAAACTAGGATCAATTTACTAGTTTGATCAAAAATAGAGCAGTTATGTGTACTAAAGGATATTTTAAAACCACTATCACATAGTTGATAGATAGATAGAAGATTATACTTGAGTCCAGTGACTAATTGAACGTTGGAAATGGTTATGTGATTATTATTATAAGACCCCAACTTATTATAAATGAAATTGAATTTCTCTATTTATTATTTTGAAATAGTAAGGGTTGAATTGATTAATGTGGTTAGTTATGGGTAAAATGTGCAAATATTTCAAATAAGCAAGTGGTTATAAAATATTTATTATTGTCGGGGAATATTCGTTTGGTCGTGGAATATTCTTACTGTCGGGGAATATTCATACGACGGCGCAGCCTTGTGTGAGCCCCATAACGGAAAGCGATTGGATGAAGAAAACGACAAGTATAAGTTATTTATAAATAATCAGGCGTAGTTATTACTGAATTAATCTTGTTGGAATACCCAATTGGTTAAAACACGATGTCTGGCGTTGTTGCATAGTAGCACACGATATTGCACCAATTATTGATTCTTACGTAAGAAGGCACTACTCAATAATTGTTACAATAATTACTGTTCAATATTTTATTTTATTGATTCAATAATTGCTACGTTGATATTTTATATTATTGTTATTTTAATAATTGTCACTACACATTTTTCCATTATCGGATCAATGATTCATATTATTTTAATAATATTATTAGATAACATTATTGGCAATGTCTAGAAAGTTCTGCTCAAGGAGAGGTTTGGTCACCTAATTGCAAGGCGCTAAGAAGTGAGAGAAATCCTTATTGAAAGCCTCCTCTTTCCTCGAGCGGCTTGGTTGTCATTATTGTGATTCTGTAATATTATTTGTGAACAATTAATTATTGATTTATATGATAAGAAAAATATTTATTTGTGTGGATATAAATGGAGGAATTTTTAAAAAAGTGACAATTGTTGAAAATTGATATTTTATCTTTTCTGATAAAATAATTTATTATTATATTATAATAATATAATAATGGTAATATTTTTACAATGAATGTGGGATATATGAATAAATGAGGAAGAAGAATATTTTTGTTATTAAAAATATTTAACACATGTTTTGTGTGTTGGTGGGCCCCATTTCTTGACTAGAATTTGATTATAGCCTGCAAAATCGTCCGTATGTGGATTTCAGTCAATTTCTGTTTAGAATTTGGAAAAACTTAAACTTATAATTGTAGAGAATTGAATTTCCTATGGAAGAACATAAGATTCAAATTTTTCTGATAAAATGGCTATTTATTATGAATTATTGAAGTTCCGGAATAATTAATTTTTGAAGTTTTAATTATTTTTTTTAATAAAAACGTTTTTTGCAATTGAGTGGGCACCACATGTGTTGTAAACATGCTGAATTCAGAAGTCTAAGTGGGCGTAGGAAAATTTTAATATATATTAATATTTTATTAAATTTTTTGCTTTGGTGTTCTAAGCATTTTCCTATAAATAGGGTGCTTAGGTTAGAATTGAAAATCACACCAGAAACTAAAGATTTCTCTCTCTATATTATCGAGCGTATTTTTGTGAGTATTTTGATACTTTGAGTGTTGCTTTATCACTGTTGCAAGTTCCTTCAAAGACTATATCCAGATTCCAAATGGAAGTACTATCTTTTTGAGGTAAGGGATGTTATTTTTTTTATAAATGATATTATTTCTTCTAATATCATTATGCCGAAATATTGATATGAATATTATTGTGGAATTTCTACCTTTTTGTATCGGGGTTACTATTCATGTATACGACACTATTCACGTATACGGCACTATTCACGAATACGGCACTATTCACAGAAAAAAAAATGAAATTTTCTCTTCTTTGTCCCAGACATATATTTTGTTACTATCTTTGATGGTATCCATGTTTTGATCGTTATGCTCGAGTTTTACTCCACTATGGTATATTATGGGATGTTTTTGAATATGGATAAACCAAAGTACGAATCCCAAATATTTATTCTTTTGTCTCACTGGATTTGTGATGCCCCCAAATTCGGGTTCTCTAACCTCGGGTTTGGTGCTCACGATCCATCAAATATATCACATCTAACTACTCATTCATTAATGAAAAACATCATTCATAATATTCCTTAATACAATTTATAATAATATCCCAGGTTAACTAACCTTGACATAACTTACATACCCTTATATAATCAAAAGGTTTACATAATTAATTACATGATAAAACATAACCATTAAAAGTTGACACTAACTACTCCTGAGCCTTGCCTTTGCCTGTATCCCTGTTAGAACCTTCTGCTACATCGGCATTAACTAAAATATTTTATTTAAGCAAGGGTGAGCAACGAGTTTGTCCAGCAAGTTAAAATATACAATAAATGATATATATCAAGAATAGAAGAGTCTAGCTTCTTTAGAATTTCAACAATAATCAAAAGATTTCGAAGTAGCTGAATAATAATTCAATCTCAATACTAAAACTTTCTCCCATTTCATACTGAATAACATATCAGCGATGAAAGAGTAAAATTCTTTCAAAGATTCAATAATATTCGATTGAATAATAAGAATTAACAATACTGCAACAATATTCAATAAAGTGGGATATACCCAGATTTCATGCTGAGTGATCACAAAAGGATCATGAACTACTAGAGGAATCATTTAGTTATTAAAACTAAACTACCACAAGAATATAAATTAGTTATAAAAACTAAATTATACTCTTCCGCAAGTACCGAGCTACCAACTCCTTTGTACCCTATATTATGCATAATACTCAATAATAAATAAGATAGTCGATTTACTTTACATTAAAATTTGTTCATCCCACCTTTACATCACGAGTCCGTACTCACAACAATATGGTTTGGATTACTTTCAAGAAATACTATGATTTCAATAATTAATAACAATACTAATCTAGCCGAAACCAATGACATAGATCTTCCAATAACAATTCAGTTCATAATAAATAGAACATTTCATGCTTTAACAAATATTAGTCTTGCCAAAATAATTAGCTGAATTCAAATAATAGAACAAAAATCAATTGCACTACGTGCGAATTACAACAATCATTATAGATGTGAATAACTATCAATAATTATTCACTACCATGCTTGAAAAATAGTAACTCAAGTCGAGTTAGAACTTGCCTCGATTTGTTGACTCATCGCTACGCAATTTAAGTTAACTTCTTTTGTAAGACCTATCATTGATAAAATCGATCTCTTAATTAGCATCACATATCTTACTCATAGCAATTTAACATGAAATCACATAACCAATCATTAGTAAGTACACTATACTATCTTAGACTTAACACTTACTCGTTCATTTGTAAGTTCGCAATATAACTTGAAAAACTATTTATGAACTCAGTAGACTTAATATATCATTTCAATTTCTATTTCAAAGAAGCTAAAACAACACCGACATCTCTTCCGACATTTTAGTTTCCTTTTCAAAGAACTCCGAAATGTTCATTTCGAAGTTGAAATACACTATTCATGAAAATATGAAATCAGCTTATTATTTTGTAATCTTTTGGCCAATCGTATATACATATATTCCATACACAAAAGTATTTTTCGAAATTTTCAACTCCTTAAGTATTTTTCAAAAATCAATTCCTAGTTAATTCCTTAAGAAATTAGCTACCTCTTAATTAACTCCAGAAATTCCCAACTCTTGGTGGATCTTATACATGTTAACGTGAGCTTACAGCTTAAATTTCAAGACCATCTGAGTTATACAACTCCTAAGTTATAAATGATTTTTTCGCTTGGAAAACACAAAAATTGAAATAGTCATAACTCGCTCATTTGAAATCGGAATGAGCTCATTTTTGGACACAACCTACTTTATCCCATATATTTTCATCCCCCAAAAGGCCGGATTTTATCTCATTAAATAAGTGGCCGAAACAGCCCTTCCCATTTCTTGGCAGCAGCTTTTTAAGCATTTTCTTATTTTTCATCCTTTACTAAAATCATTCCACACAAAAATCTACAAATCCTTTTTAAGTGATTCCACTTGGATATTTTAGAAGACTCATAGATCTAACTCTAGGACTTGATCACGCTCAAAAATTCAAAGTAGAATAAGAGATATGATCATTTCCATATCATACTTTGTTTTCTCAAAAATCTGTTTTTCAACTCTTTATGTTTTGTATGAAAACTTTCATGATCTCCCATAAAACCAACATAACTCATCATATTAACTCAAAACAACTCATATACTCATGGATCTAACATGATCCATGGTTTAATTCACCAAATAATCAACAATCATAAGATCAAACACAACAAAAGCTAAGAAAAATTTGATTTTCAAACTTTTGAAAAACCTAACTCATATTTCTTAGTTTAGATTCAACTTTTGATCCATAAAAGAGTTGGATCTAAATATAAAACACTTTTAAACACCAAGATCTAAGGTTTTAAGCCTTAAGATCATAGTTTTACAAAAATCAAAACTCAAATCATCACAAAGAGAATTAAACTATAAAAGTAGGGATTTCTTATACCTTCTCTTAATTCCTCTTCTTCTTCTTTCTAATACCTAGATTATGGAACTTAGAAACTTACAAAACTCTCCCTCTCTCTCTCTTCTTCTCTCTTGCCCGAAATCTCTAAGCTTTCTCTCTCTCTCTCTTACTTTGTTTTGTTCTTAGCTTTCTAGGAGATAAAAGTAAAGAAAAACTTTTGCTAGATAATTGAATGAGGTATTTATAATGGGGGAAAATATAATATATGTATGTATTTAATCTTCCAAGATCTCTCATTCTTCTCTCTCTTAGTCACCTTAGCTTTGCTTGCACTTAATGCTTAATGTGTTGGTTAAATGAACATTGGACACTTGTTGGAAGTTGTCCACCTACTAAAGTAACTAATCATCACATTCATCTCCCTTTTCCCTCCTCGCTAGAATTTCGGCCAAGTGGCCTACTTGGGCCCCTTTTTATTACCTTTTAAGCTCCATTTATCTTACTTAATGGTCCAAAAGGTCCCCTCCCAATTGGGCTAAGAGTTGGGCCAATCAATTAATTATTTAGGCTAGAAATTCTAATTCTTTGGGCTTGCAATTCAACATAGTTTATACTTTTTAATTTTTATCCATTCCCCATTATTTAATTAGGGTTCCCTTACACACATTAGTAAGTTAATTTCTCACTCATATATCTTTAATTTCATAACCCAACTAGACTTGTTATTCTTAGGTTATAAATTAATTAATTGAGATATATAAAATAAATCTCTTAGGATTAGTATATCTTTTTAAATACTATCATTCTCTTAATTTATAACCCATTAGGTTATTTAATTATCATACCTAATATATGTATTAGGTTACATAACTTTATTCTTCATCTCTTTACAAAATAAATGTATACACATTATATAATAATATTTACTCAATCACGTATATCATTCATATATGTCCTAACATATTTCTCATAGTTTATTAACTTATTATCCCAACTTGACTTAATAAGTTATAAACACATACATACTCATATCAATAATCAATTACTTAAGGATTGTAAATCCTTTTAATTTAGTAATCAAGGCTAACATTCAAGCTATGTTAATTTCTTACATAACTTTCATTACTCTTCCTTGAAAATGATTAAGTATACTTCTTAGTTAATAAATTAACTATCTAGCTTAATTATCATATACACTTATATGATTCAAGTACTTTCTCTCTTTAAAAAAAATTATTAGAAAATTTTGAATTATGTGAAATTCTGGGTTCTCACAGGATTCATTTTCCTTAAAATATTTTTCATCATCCTCAGTCCTAAATGATAATATTACTGAATATCTTTGGCCTGTAGTGCAAAGATGAATGATTTCCTGATGAATATCTTTGGCCCGTAGTGCTAAGATGTACAGGTGTTGAGATGAACATGACCAACATGTGATACAAATGAATATCTTTGGCCTGTAGTGCAAAGATGAATATTTGATTCAAGATGTATATTGATTGATGTTACAAAGATAAAATATTGATGATGGACTTTTAAATCTTAGAAGATAGTAGAATTCATTATCTACTTGACTCTTCTAATGGATTATTGTTTCCGCTGCAGTTGTTGATCTAAAACTTGTTGTCTATTATATTCTATCATATTTTTCCCTGTTGACGACTAATGATAAATTGTTGTATATTATCTTAGTCATAACATTCTTTACTGGGCTAATTGAGCTCACCCTTTTCCTTTTTGTTCCATTGTTCTTCTCAGGAAGCGAGAATGTAGCGGGAAGTAGTCGGGGTGTGGAATGATGATTCTAGAAAGTGGTTTAGCAGTCCTCACTATTTTCGTAAAATAGTGTGATAATAATTTTAATGAGAACTCCTTTTAAGTTTGTATACTCTCTATTAGACAGTATTTGTATTTAAACTCATAGTATATGTGTTGTCGTATTTTACACGACAATTGTATTAATGAAGTTGTATTCATTTTTGTACCATGTATTTGGCAACTCAAAATGGGTGATGTATACCTATTTTGGGGGTGTCATAATTACCAACACATCCAACTCCAATTATTTTATCTTTATTGTTATCACCGAAAGTTACCTCACCAAAGTCTATAGCTTGCAGATTTCTTAATTTGAATTTGTCTCCAGTCATATGTCTTGAGCATCCACTATCAAGATACCATTTGCTTTTATTCATATCATCTGCAAGACATACCTGCAGTATATGTACTAATTTTACAAGTGGGTACCCTTTAAATTGAAGGGTCCTTAGGGTGAGTTTTCCATTTTGTATAAGGAGCATTTGAAGTTTCCTTTACAAAACTCGACATAGGATAATCAATCTTAGTAAGAAAAAAGCATTCTATGAGTAATTGGATTGTGAGAAGTATGATAATGTTGTTTGTGAAATTCTCTTCTTATGATGGTTGGTGCAGTATATGTTCCATTGGGAACCCAAATCATTTTTCTTTTATAGTTTCCATTTCTAGCATTGCACATATAAAAAGAATGATCATTTCTGTTACAATAGGAACATTTTGTGAAGGGAGATATATGACTTTCTTTTTCTTTAATTTTAACGTGATATAGTCCTTTGACTTTTGATTCACTTGTTTCACAAGTATATCCTAAACCTTCTTTATTAAAGCTACATTTTTGTTGATTAACATGATATTAAGATTTTCCTTTCCTTTTGTAAATTAATAAATTATATTATTTAAATCTTCACGTTCTTTGGTTAAGTTTTCAATTATGGAATTATGGTTTTCTATTTCTAACTTTATACTTGAATTTTCATATTTGTTTTCTTCAATTACAGCTTGATCTTGTACTTGATTATCTTCATTGATTACAACAAGTGTTGAATTTTCAATTGAGATAATAAGTGAGGAATTTTCTTTTTCAAGATTTTTATTAATTTTCTTAAGTTGATCTAATTCTTCTTTATTTTCTAAGTTTATTTCATTTAAACTTTCGTTGGTGATAATTAAATTAGCATTTTCAATTTCAAGACTTTTATTTATTTTTCTTAATCTTTCTAACTCTTCTTTTAACAGTTCATTATTTCCATATAAAATGACTATAAGCTTCTTTTAATTCATAATGTTCTTCATTTATATTTTCTAGTGTGTGAAGAAAATGAGGTGCTAGTTAATTGGTGTTTAGAATTTACCTCAGATCTTGGTGATGAGTCATTATCTGCCATTAAGTAGAGATTTGCAATTTCTTCGATTTGCTCAGCAGTTTCTTCCTCGTCACTTAGATCCCATCCTTTTTCAGCTATAAGAACTTTGTTGTTGGCTAGTTTTGGACAGTCCTTCTTGAAGTGTCCAGGCTGCTTGCATTCGAAACATGTGTTTGAATTTTCATTTGGATTGGTACTTCTGAAGTTGTTGTTACTTGCTTTGAAATTTCCTCCTTGCGTCTTTGGCTTAAAAAATTGTTTGCCTTTAAAGTTGTTGAAGTTGTTGTTTGTTTTCATGAAGCCTTTGCCATATTTTCTTGCTTTGCTTTGAATTACTCTCCTAAGTTGCCTGGACAGTAGAGCAACTTCATTGTTGTCTAGACTGAGAAGTTCTTCATTTAATTCTTCATCATCACTTTCTTGATCCACCAAAAGAGCTTTGAAGGCGATTCCTTTCTTTTTGAGATATGTGTCTGATCCAGCTTTTTCGACGAACATATCGACTTCGTGGGCACGAAGATTCTCGATGAGATTATCCATAGGATATGTGGTTAGATCTTGCATTTCTTTTATTGCAGTAACCTTCATTTTCCAGATGGATGGAAGGGCTTTGAGAATTCTTCTGTTTTTCTCATTTGTAGTGTATGCTTTTCCCAATTATTTTAGTTCATCAATGATTCTGGAAAAATGAGTTTCTATATCAATGTTCTTTTCTCCTTCTTCAGTCTTAAAACTTTCATACTCTTGAATTAGAGCATCTTTTCTGGTTTCTTTGATGTGATTAGTACCTTCATAGGTTACAATTAATTTTTTCCAAATTTCTTTTGCATTTTTACAGTTACTATCTCTTTTGTATTCTTTTTTAATCAAAGCACTGGTTAGCACTTGTTCTGCTCAGGATGCAATATTCATGATTTCTTCTTCTTTAGTGGTGAATTCATATATGTCTTTTTCGACAATCTTTTCTCCTTGGATTTTTGTTAGAATTTGTACACCTCGTTCGATGGCACACCAAATTTTAATTCCTTGGGATTTGGCATAGATTTAGAATCTGTTTTTCCACGTAGCAAAGTTGGTACCATCAAATAGTGGAGGTCTGGACATAGACAGTCCTTCTCCGCAACCAGTAGCATTATAGGCCATGGATCTACTCTTAGGTATGCCTGTATATACTCAACAAACAAGTTAAAGAGCACTGCTCTGATACCAATTGAAAGGTCAATAATAATCTAGAAGGGAGGGTTGAATAGATTATTACTAGCTAAAAATTATATTTAGGCCTTTTTGAATTTTTAGTAATTAATTAGCAATTTTAGTAATTAGTTTGTAAGATAATAAATATTCAATCACAATGCACAGAGATTTTTCTGGTTCACAACATACACCCCTTGGTATGTTGCTACGTCCAGTCTCAAGTCCCTTCTTGGAACTTGAGATCCTATTACTATCAGTAATAAAAACTCTTTCAACAGGCGGAGAAGCCTTTGCAAAGTTTTATAGACAAACTTTCAACTATTCAACTATTCTTTCTTGGACAGCAAACTCCATGTTCCTTCCTCAAGTCTAGTTGTACCACCTTTTGAGTTTAGTTCTATTCTATGATCTGGTCTTGAAACAACAACCTCTTCCTCACCTCACAAGTACACTAGAGACCCAACTTCCTGTTGACATCTCTAATACTCTGGTTTTGGTCGAAGAATTACTCATCTTTCTCACAGGTACATAAAATAAATTAACTCTAATCCTTTCTCTGTTTACAAATAAGTTTATAACGATGTGCTTCTTCAATAAGCTAATAAGAGTTAAGTACAGATTAATGTTTCTCAAATAAGCAGATAGAAAATTAAAAGCAAATATATCAGTATAAAAGTTCAAGGACTTTTATATTCAACAATGAGCTTCTTTAAAGTAGATAGAACTTTTGTTTAGATCCACTGATGCTTCTGATTAAGCAAATACATGATTTTAAGACACTTTATAAAGAATTAACAATTCTATAAAATAAAGAGTGTTTTTCTATGGATAATATAGAATTATTTCTTAGATAGTCTTTACCAACTATTATATGAATTATTTTTTATGAATCAATACTTGTATAAAAGAATAAATCAAATCAAATAATATTTATCTAGTGTAATATTTAAATCAATTAAGCACGAACTGATATAACAAATATTACTGTTTAACTCAAATAATATATAAGAATATTTTATCTATTATGTGAACTTTTATAGATAATGTAACTTAGTACTATAAGGAATTGTACGGTTCGAATTCCTCTTGGTAGAGGCGTATCTCCGTAGCCTTGCGGCGTCTAAGTATGACAAAATTTATAATTTTCACAATTGATATTTATATAAATATTTTCAATAAATCACTACGATTCTCAAATCCAGTTCGGATGACTACTCTTTTGGAGCAAGATCTCGAAGTCGCTTTTGAGCTATCAAGTGTCGTATCTATTTTACGATATTTATATAAATAATGTCGATAAAAGGTTACTGAAGACTATAAGAAATCGTACGGTTCGAATTCCTCTCCGTAGAGGTGTATCTCTGTAGCGTTGCGGCGCCCAAGTATCCTTTTATTTGACAAATAGATGAAATATAGATATATAAAATTGTGTAGAACAATATGTATTTGTATATCTATAAATAAAATACAAGTAAGAAATAATTTAACAGAAATTAAACTTATCTCAATACTTGGACCAATTTTTCTCTTCAAAAATTAATCAAAACTTTTGTAAGAAGAGATATAAAGCTTTTAGAGAGAATGTAGGCAAGGAGAGTATGCTTTGCTTTTCACTGAATTGGTAAAAATCAAATGAATGAAATACTCCCTATTAATAGAATTTCTGAAGTTGGGGCAAAATTGTAATTTTTGAAAAATTGATTTTTGAATGCACAGTATAGATGAAATTTTTTGAAATAAACGGACCAGATTGGAACAAAGTTTTTACGCAGAAGTAACTAAAAAATCGCCCGATCTAAATCTCATCAATTTATCATTTAATGCTTAGTTTGACCATGTGTGTTAAGCCAAGTTTTAATGCCAGCACAAACTCACGCGTTTGGTCCCAAAATGAGTGACACTAACACACACACGGTTTTATTACTTAAAAAATGACAGCACATGCATGTATTCTTTATTTAGTTTAAAGTAGACCTGGCAAAGATGGCCCAGCTCGTGGGTAAGCCACCGCTACCCTTAATCAGACTTTGGTAGAAGTTTTTAACCACTGAAAACCCAGGCCTAGGCGCCCAAGTGGCCCGTGTATTTTTTTTTTTTAAAATAAAATGTTACTACTTGTGAGTTGTGAGGCTTGAACACAAGACTTGTAAGTAAATAAATAAGAGTTCAAACTAACTAAGCTACAACAACTATTTGTTTTTAATGCAATCTTTAATATATTGTAACTATAATTGAAAATTATAATTAAGATATGTAATTAATGTAGGTAATTAATTAATAATACTAATTTATAATACTATTAAAATTTTAATTGATTGAGATATGTAGTTAATAATTTCAAAGTATAAAACTATTAAACTAACAAATAACAATTGTAGTAAATTTGGAAAGTAAATCAATCATTATCCCTTAATTATGCATTCCCTCTACTTATTTGGAAAGTAAATCAATTATTATCCCAAATCATGCCTTTAGAATAATATCTAAAATTATAATACTATTAAAATTTTAATTGATTGAGATATGTAGTTAATTTAAGTAATTAGAATTATTGTTTATTATAAATTATTTTATTATTTTTAATATTTATTATTATTACTATTTTTGGTGTATCAAGATTTTGCAAAAAAAAAAAAATTAAGAAAAAAGCCTCGTGGTACCGACTCCGCCTAAATAGGAGACACTTGAACTTAAGAAATCTGGCATGAAACTTGCCTTTTTACGATTCTACCATTGGATTGTCGTGTCTAGTTTAAAGTATATACATTTAAGCCTTATATACATATCCATATAATTTATACTGGTTATATTATTATATAAGTATGTTTTAGTATACTGATATAGTTATATATATGCATATCCGTTTTCTTTATATAAATATAATAAGTAAACTTGCTACATGATTTAGTATATGTATATAATAAAATATTTTGCCCAACTTTGGTTTTGAAAAAGAAATAGGATTTCCTTGCCTTAAATATTATATGAATTAATTTATTTAACACTTGACATATAATTTATCAAGGTCAATAAAATTAATTCAAGTAAAAATAGAAAATAGTTAGAATAAAATAATAAAGAAAAATAATTAAATAATTACATATTTAATTAAAACATAATTTTTATCATCAAAATACATAAAATAAAATTATACCTATCAGAACAGAACTAAGGAAAGTTCATTTTCTATCATTTCATGAGTAATTTTTTTTAGAAATTCTAGTTTGGAAACTCACAAACAAAGTGTTATACTTCTACTAATATCGAAGGCATTTAAAAAAAGGCTTAAATATATTTCGCTACCCTAAACTGTCTGACATATCCAGTTTGGTGATTCACCTTTAAATTTTTTTAATTAGATGATTGAACTATTAATTTTTTCTAATTTGATCCAATTGAGACTGCCACGTCAGAAATCGTTGACGTGGCTATTTGGGTGGGACATCAAGCAACTGATGTGTTCAAAAAAATATTTTTTTTTATTTTGGGATTAAACATTAGTGATATACTGAAGGGTAAAATAATCACAAAACTTTCATTAATGTGTTGTTCTCTGTTGCTAGACTCCATTCTTTCTCAAGATCTCATTTCTTCCCTAAATCGTTAGGGTTCATTGTTCTGGGTTCATAGTTTTCTTTCTTTCCCAAATTAAATTTCGATTTAAATGGTTAGATTTAATTGAGATGCTTCGTCGGTGGGCTCGCATGGGTTACCACTGATCAATCACTAGATGAGGCTTTATCTCAATACGGCAATATCGTCGATTCGAAGGTTCGTTTGTCAGCAGAAATCAGACTCGATCTGATCTGATTGATGCTAGATCTGACTTCCTCCCTATTCTAATTTTTACTACTACTGTTACTATATCTGGTCTGACTCATTTGTTTGATTTATATCTGGTCTGATCTGAATGAAATTTGTTATTTTATGTACGTATCATCTAGGGGATTCAGATTCGTTACCTTCAGGGACGAGAAAGCGATGAGAGATGCGATTGACGGTCAGGATTTCGACAGGCGTAACATAACCTACGACGACGAATTCTGCAGCAGTGGAGGCGACGGTGGACACCGTAAAGGTGGATGTGGTGGAGGTGGTGGCTATGGTGGTGGCCGAAGGGAAGGCGGATGAGGCGAATATGGAGGTGGTGGCGATGGTTATGGTGGTGGCCGAAGGGAAGGCAGAGGAGGCGGATATGGAGGTGGTGGTGGTGGTCGAAGGGCAGGTGGAGGAGGCGGTTATGGTGGTGGCGATGGTGGATCTCGCCATTCGATCTATTCTGATTGTTTTAGGACTTTTGATGTTTTTTAATTAGTATGATATTATTAATGAAAGTTTTGTGACTATTTTACCCTTCAGTATATCTCTAATGTTTAATCCCAAAATAAAAAAATATTTTATTTGCACACATCAGTTGTTTGATGTCTCACCCAAATAACCACGTCAGCAATTTCTGACGTGGCAGCCTCAATTGGATAGAATTGAAAAAAAAAATAATAGTTCAATCATCTAATTGAAAAATTTTAAAGGTGTATCACCAAAATGAAATATGTCAGATAATTTAGGGTAGCGAAACATATTTAAGCCTTAAAAAAATAATAAATAGTTTTTTTATTAAAAATAATCAATGATTTTTTGTATTTTGTATAACATTATTATATGGCATTAAAAAAATACAAAGGTTTATGGCCCTATACATTTCTCAATACAAGAAGCCCAAATTAGCCTAAACATATCTACCTAATGTCATTGCTGTACTGTATCAGCACCTCACCGTCGTCATAGGTGTAGACTGTATAGTGAAAGAAAGAGGTCAGAGCTTCATCGCAGTATCAACAAAGTGAGAAGAGAAAGAAAGAGATGAACACAGACATAACTGCTTCGGCCAAACCGGAATACCCAGTGATAGATCGGAACCCCCCATTCACCAAGACCGTCGCGAACTTCAACACCCTCGATTACCTCCGCCTGATTACCATCTCCGGCGTTTCCGTCACCGTCGGCTACCTCTCCGGTACTCGCTCTCTTTCTCTGTTCTAATAGACATAAATTCAAATATATGTAGTGCATGTTTTGATTGCCAATTTTACCTGAAAGCGAAATGGGTATAAATTGTTGATTGGTGTGTAGGAATAAAGCCGAATATTAGGGGGCCATCGATGGTGACCGGAGGTCTGATTGGAGTGATGGGTGGGTTCATGTACGCCTATCAGAACTCTGCTGGAAGACTAATGGGGTTCTTCCCTAATGAGGGTGAGGTTGCTCGTTTCAAGAAGAAGCATTAGCATTTTATTTTCCATTAGGGTTTATTTTTTTTAATATTTCAATTTGGCTTTAATGGTAAAATTTAAATGAACAAATTTGGGTGTTTAATGTTCCTGTATGAGGCATTTTGATTGTGCTATTAATAATAAGACTGCCATTGCAAATTACTCTCCATTTGAAAATTTATTAATTGAGGTAATGTTTTGACCAAACCTTGTGTTTTTGAAAGCGTGTATGGGTTCAATGCCTACTTGAGGTACTTGATTACACTATTTGGAACTGAGTTGACACAGTTTAATGTAATGTTTTATCTAAATTTCTGTATTGTAACTTTTAATCTCAGATGGTTTTAATGGATAGGTAGTTACTTCCTTTTAAAGTGATAGGAGATGCATAACATTAGTTCAAATTACTAAGGCATCTAGCAGTCACTTTAACTCTCCCTTTTAAGACTGGTCTGTACAATTTTATGTTTAAGTTTGGTGGTTCATGCTGTTGTACCTTTTTGATTATGCTACAACCATAACAACACATGGATAAGTAAAACGCAAATCCTTAATAAAAATCTTTGTCCAATCACTATGATATTCAAATCTTACTCAAAAGGCCGTAATCCTTGTCTAATAAAATGCTACATAAAAGAAAATCCTAAGTAAAGAAAATGGTGGCAGGACGTTGCAACCCAAACATGATTCTTCATGGCTCCTTCTTCATTCTGTACAAGGAAGTATATATTATTGGTGAAGCACCAATAAGTTCTTGGTCCTTGATTTTCTAATTTTTAATGAAGGTATGTGCAAGTAGTTAGTAGGACAACCGAGTGACAGTAATAGTCTGCTTAATTTCACCACCTATAAGCCAAGTGATAGGATGTGATGTCATGTCTCTTCTATTTGCTTCTCCTTGATATTTTGGGATAAAAGTTTGCTGGGCAATTGCAAGCCGGTGATCAGCATGCTAGGGAGGTTCTCTCTCTTATTCTTCACAGCAAAGGCAATTGAGAAGGATTTAACTTTGCTGAAGAGTGAAGAACTGAATGAAGGACAAGATGATTACAGAATGCATTAGGATGGGCGAAGTATTAACCTAGAAGGCTAGAAGAAGCTTTGTCTAATTTTGTGTTGGAGGAAAAATGGTTGAGCATGCTGATTGCTGACATGGAAGCATGGTTCAAAGTCACATAGTGGCCTATGTTTCATACGTAAGGTCATTTTTTGACTTGGTATTGGTTTCGGGCGATACGCATTGTTACGATAATTAGGAGCTTCAATTTTTTTTTATAAAATTTTTTAATTTTTTTATAAAAATAATAAAAGCAACAAGATGGATCAATTAAATTCACCAAAAGCATAATCTAGTACACATAACACTATTCAAATGATAAAATAGACATTTCGCAAACGTGTCTAATGCTACATTGCATAAAAATTAAACAGCAAATTGCTAAGATATTTTCAAGTTATACTTAACTAGGTGCTATACAATTTTTATTAATTACTATGTATAAATTTTTTTTTTTAATTTCTAAATAAAATGGCTACAATTTTTTTAAGATCTAGTTAGGTACTATATAGTATGTATAATTTTTTTTTATCAAGTAGTTTAAGTTTACCTTTATAAGTTGTAGTTAACTTGAATACTAGTTTTATTTTATTTTTTAATACTAATTCAGGTACTAGTTAAAATGTATTAAATACAATTTATTTTCTTTTTTGTGCATGTGTGGAATTTCTCTCCTTTACGCCTCAATTTCTCCACTATTTGCTTCGAAATCGTTATGCTATGTTGAAATTTTGCCGAAACATACCTTTTGCATGAATAATCATCTTCCAACTCGTATCAAGGTTGCGGTTCGGCAAGGGCCAGGTTGCGGTTCGGCAAGGGACGAAATTGCTCCGATACGTCAAAACTTTGAATCATGAGGAGTTTAATATTTTGTATATTTTCCTGCTTTGATGCTATTTTAGGTTAATTATCTGATTTGGATGGCAAAAAGCAAAAGATTTACTTCAGAGAAGCATTTTAAAATGGTACCATAGGTTTGGGGAAATATCAAGCGATTCAAGCTAAATAGTTATAGTACTCTTTCTTTGTTACTTTTATTGAATTACTCACCATGAACTTAAAATGTCATAATCTTGTTTGAAACAAGATTTTTCTGTGTAAACTTGTAACCATGCCTGGTAGAGGTCTATTCAATCCTTCCCCAAAGTCATGCCTTGTAAATTTGTAGCTGCATTTGTTGTGCTGTCCGTAAAGCTTCTTAGTTCTTATAGAACTATGGATTTTTGCTTGAGGAATTCCTTTCACACAAAATGCTTTCAGAAATGCAAGTTTGGGTGGTGTTGTTTGCTTCTTGATCAAATTCGCAATTTGGTATCCATATGATCCGTTTTCTTATTATTTATTCATTATTCCAGAATTGCTGGCAAAAAGTGTGGATCATGTAGTGTTGCCATTCACAATTAGTATAGGAGGTTTGGCACATAAGAGGTTTGTGAGTTACCAATTAATATGTTATTGGCCAATAATATCATAGGCAAATTTGAATTCTCTTTGGTCTAGATTCTGGTGTTCATTAAAAAACTGCATTATATGTTCCTTTTCTCCTTCAAAGTATTGCATTAGCGCCTGATAGACGAGAGAGCCAACTTCTTCTCAAGTTGTCTGGGTAAAATGTGTCTGTGCATGATGTTTGTTCAAAAGCCGTTTAAGAATTTCTACTACCTGAGCTTTTGCTGGAGGTAGCCAGTTCATAGCAAGGGAATCAGAAAGAAGGCTGGTTGGTCAGCCTCCAAGAAGTTGATTGGTGTTTACATAGTCATTGCTTATTAAACTCTAGCGGAGAGAGTTGGCTTTTCTAGTGGAATGTGCAGGCCTGAAGAGTTTTTTTCCATTTCTTATTAATTTCTTTGCCTCTCTCTAATTCTTCTATATACGCCTGTTATGTGCTAGTAGTAAAAAAGTAACTTCAAATAGGGTCTCATGGCCGCGCTGGAACCGGCAAAAGGATTTTATAAACACGGGGAATTCTGGATTCTGGGATTTGAGTCTTCTTCTCCATTTCCTCCCAAGTGCATCACTGTCTCAGGGAGCTTGAAGGCCTTGTGATGATGTTAAAGATCTCTGCAGTCTGCACAAAGGTTAGTCGTAGGTAACTAGACAAACAGTCTAGATACAAAGCATTAGGGATTGTACAGTTCACCCCCATCAATGATTTGCCTAGTTAAACTAGACAATTTTTGTCCAGTTACCGAACATTACTCGTATAATATATTCCAATATTCTTGGAGTTGGATTAGCCTTTAGCCTTGGAAAAAGATTCAGCAGAATTTCAACTACCATTACAAGCTAAGCTGCATTTGTGTGTTGAACAATTAGTCAATTCTATCCCCTCCGATTCCCATATGGTCTGCTCTGCTAATTTATAAATAAATAAAAAGTTGACCGTCATAATTCAGGATTACTTGTTGGGTTTAATAGGGCGTAAATTATTTCCACCGCCATTAAAAAAATAAATACAAACAAATAAAAATTATGTTTAAATTTTTATTGTGCAAGTATACTCCTAGCCCTACTATTTGGTTTGACATAGCCATATGCTCAGCACCATCAAAGGCCTGAAACCATAGCCATATGAACACTAGGCAGTGCGTATTATTCTTAGATCAAATCCATGAGGTGTCCACATCTAAATAGCTTACTAAATATGCAAAATACTCATTATGGATATTGAAAGTGTCAGTTTCTCATTGACTTGTTAGATACATTTACTGCTACTAATTCAACGTTTTGTACCGATTGAATTATTGGCTACACACCATATTTGCACCATATTCTTTAGTTTATCATCATAATTTCCTTTTTTATGATGGATACTAAATAAACACTTAATTGACAAATTGAGTGTTGATACATATGATATGACGATAAATTTGGACACATATAAGATGTGAAAAAATAAAGAAGGGATTCATATTTTACTATTCTATCTTATTACTTATAATTTCACCTTAATTGCAATTACATATAAATTATATCCCTTAAATATTTATGCGTACTTAAATATGCATATCCTTAAATTTTCCACATTTGAGGGAGTATCATTACATGTTGGACTACTTTTACCTCTCCTACACATCTTTGTGTAGATATGCTTTAAGAATATATACTAAATAACATTCATATATCATGTGTTTTTAACAATGTTTAGAAAAATGAGTAGAGTAACTAAAACTAGAAAAAAAATGACATAGCGGTTGTCACGCAATTGAAAACAAACAGTCAATTATTGCAATAGCATGATAAGATATTCTCTTGAATTGATAACTCCATTGACTATGTTTACATCCCTTAGAAAAATACTACCAGAAAAAAGACACTGCTGAAAATTGCAAAGTTGAATTTATTTATTTTTTTCAAACTCCAGATACTCTTTTGGAGAGTGGGACTCCATTTTCTTCACAGAAAAAGACATTGAACAAATGTTTGTCAAAGGAAATTTTTGGATGATAGCCTAATCTCTTAAATATTCTTCTCATAAGAAAATGAAAGGTGAAGACCGATGAGTGGAAGAGATTTTGGTCACTTAAGTAAGAGATCTCGGTCTTGAGCTAACAAATTTTATTGGGAGAGGTTCATGCTTCAATGTTCGACCGTACATCGAAAGATTAGTACTAGATAAGTTTAAAGGGTGTGCATAATTTTTCGTTTTTTTTCGGATTTTCAGACCGGATCGAACCGTCCGGTTCAATACAAAAAGAACCGGTCCAGTTTGATGCTTGAAAAACCAAAGATATATCGGTTTTGATGCAGAGTTTTTATGGTTCATTATTAACCGAACTGCATCTAAGTATATTCTAATTTTTTTTTTATTATTATTAATAATAATAAAATAGTGATTATAATAATAATAATAATTAAAATAATAATAATAATAAAAAAATAAAAATAAAAAAAAATAATTATATTAATTTTCGGTATTTATTCGGTAAAAATCGGTACCGAACCGGTAAACCGCCGGTTCGGTATACCGATACAACTTGTACCGGTATCGATATCAAAATTTAACTAATTTCAGTACCGGTTGGATCAATTTTTTTTTAAATTATCAGTAGTCTTGGACTTAATGCATACACAATTAAATCGAATTAAAAAAAAATGTAACTGCATATGCATAAGTTACAATTCGTAAAGTAGAACTTCTGATATTCTTTTGTCATGGGTGAGCTAAAAAATTGCCATAATAATATGAACTCAACTAATAAAAATAAAATAATAACATGTCAAAAAATTATATAATTCAATAATTTCTAAATAAAAAACATAATTTTAATTTCAGAATGGATAATAAAGAAAGATATCTTTAACTTTTGAAACTGATGGGGGTACTAATAAAAAGCAAAATGCATCCAACTGATTGCAGTGTGTGCATGTGCATTTTAGCAAACCATATTATTACGGTTTCACAATCTTGATGATATTTACTTTATTCGGTTAAAAATTTAAAATATATTTTAACTTTTAAAAATTATACTTTACAAAATTTAATATCTAACAAATATATTTAATCTTAGTATTAACAATTAAAATTATTGTTAATGAACTAAAAAATACTGCAAATTATTATTTTGTTACTTTCAAAATTTTAATGAATTCAAATCAGTTTTAAATATTAAATTTCATAAATTAACTTTAAAAATTAAAATGTATCTTTAATTAAAATCAGCCCTATTACTCTATTAGTTTCAAAATTAGATATACAATTTGACTTTTCGAGTCAAATTACGGCATATTAAATTTTAAATTAATGTGAATATATTTAATTTTAATTAATATAATTATTATAATGGTATAATATATAACAAAAATTATTAATCACAAATTTATTTTATTTCAATATTTAATAAATCATACCAATTTTAAAATTTAATATGATATTGTCTAATCTCAAAAATTAAATTATATCTCTAATTTTAAAACTAATAGAGTATATTAAAGAAATGAATCGTGTGGGGCTACTGATGTATCCAAAATTACATGAACTCTCACCGTTCATTTAGCCGAAATTTTCTGTCCTCACGTCCAACCTGTCGAATTTTATAGTCATATTATACGTTTCATCTGTTATTTTTTATTTAAAATTATTTTATAATTGAATAAAGATTATATTAAATATAATATATAAGATGAGACAGTAAATGAGATAAAAGTATGATGACAAATAAAATAAAGGATTAAACATTATATTTAAATTTTAAAAAATACAGACTATTATATTTTTTATCTAAATAAAGATTACGTAAAATATAATATATAAGATGAGACAGTAGTAGATGAGACAAAAATGTGATAACAAATAAAATAAAGGATTAAACATCATATTTAAATTTGAAAAAAAGACAGACTATTATATTTTCTATCTGATATTGTTATATAAAACTATATCAATTACGTAAAACAGTATGTCAAAATATGTCCGTGTAAATTTTGATATTCGAAACAAGTTAAAAATATTACTATATCCATCCTTAATATATGTCATTTTAGAATTGTTCACAAATATTAAGGAAATAATTATATAACATTAAATATATTATCAATTATTTATATTATCCTTATATTAGAAAAATATAGTGTTATTTATTAGACACAAAATAACGAGAGAACCAAAATTATGGTTGCATTTAATACTCCACTTGGGCTAATTGAAATTCTCAAACGACATACTCCCTCCGTCCCATAATATATGGTGTTTTAGAGTTGTTGGGCCATGATTATTTGGGCCTTTGGGATGTAATGGGCCATTAATTATGTGATGTTATTTGGGCTTGGACCAGAAGTGGATTTGGTGGGCGGGAGATTTATGGATTAAGGTTCCTAATTATATTTGGATTCTGACTTTGTAAAAAATTGTTGGATTGTGAATCCACTTCCTTGATTATAGGAGGTTTGATACAATCCTGTCATGGATTGGTCGTTGGCTAGGAACTTTAATCTGATTCAAAGAAGGATTACTTACAAGGCGGTGAGAACATTATAAATACAAGGCACTTCATTGATTCTAAGGTACATGCAATTTACTTTCCAACACAAGAGCAGTAAGCTTCCATTGTTAACCTTATATCAGTCTGTACTTATTCTCACACCAAAGCTATCCCCCGGCGGCCCAAGCCGTCAAGCTTTTGGTATTTACCCGTTTCTGTGAAGGATTGGACGCGCTTTGATGATTGGAACGCGTGGACGGATCTTGGTGTTAACATTGGCGCTAGAAGGAGGGCTTTTCTAGTGTTTCTTGATTTCAATCACGTTCACAAACATCCTACATCAGAGGTTATGGAGAACAGTATGATAGCTACTAGTGAAGGACAGCCAACGACGACAAATTCTTCTCAACAGAGAATTTCTGTTAAGGATAGGTTGGGGCCGTCAAAGAGTGTCCATGACAGACTTGGGCCATAAGGTGCCTCAGCAAGGTCTCAAGCTAGAGGCCACGACGATGTCAGAAAGAAGTTGTTTTCCACGGGCAGTAAAAGGCCTAGTAAGGATCGAAAAAGGGTAGAAGGCACACTTTAGAACCCAACAAGAGAAGATCGAGCGGAACGATCTACTCGCCAAGATGGCACAGAAACCGATAAAGCTTTGAAGGTGTCTTCTTTATGCAATGAGGGGGAGATTACCAAACAGATGGTTCTTATGGTCCGACTAGAAGATGAGGCATCCAGTTGTACTCGACCAAAAGAGTGTGGCAGGTCTCCGGATAAACGAGCTAGAACACGGAGGGATGAAGATCCCAAACAGTCTGAAAGTAGGCTTCAGAGCCGTTCTCGAGACCAAAGTGGAGCAAAGGGTCGTACTCCCGAAGATCCAAAGAGGGCACCTCGCCTTGAGGATTCTTGGGATGACGATAATAATAGGCGACGAAGCTAATCAAGGGGACGCACACTCGAGGGTTCAAAGAAGGCACCTCACCTTGAGAATTCTCAGCTTAGTGAGAAGGATAGACGTCGAAGTAGATCAAGAAGTCGTACTCCCGAGAATCCAAAGAGGGCACATCGCCCTGTGGAGTCTCGCCACAACAGGAACGACAGACGAAGCCCCTCTAAGGCAGCCAGTTCGGATGGAAATGGTCGATCTGTTCATAAGAAGAAGGGCTCCTCGAAGAAGGAAGTCTCTTCACAGCCAGAAGGGGTAGAACTGTTAGCCAGAGAGTTGAAGGAGCTTCGAAAGCAACTTGCTGAAGTTCAGAAAGGGAAGGTAAGTTCGGGAAAGAAAGCATCCCCTTTCTTCCTGGAAATTCTTTGGGAGAAAGATGACCCCAGTAAAAAGCTTCCCTATATGGAGAGTTATGATGGCACAGGGGATCCATACGACCACAACCATGCCTATGATAGATTGATGGACTACTAGGATGCGGCTAAGTTTCAGACCTTTGTGACAGCATTAAGAAAAGATGACAGACAGTGGATGGGGACCTTGGCTTCAAATTCGATCTCATCATGGGAAGAGCTGTGTGACAAATTCCATGCCCGGTTCGGAAACAATAAGAGAAGAGGGAGACCTATCGGATCGTTGGCCTAAGTTAGACAGTATTCTAATGAGACTCTAGGCCAATACGTAAAAAGGTTCAGAGAAGCAGTAGGTCAGGTGACAGATCTCAATAATCTTCAGGTTGTGGGACTATTTTAAAATAGTTTAGATCTGGTGAAGTCAGAGAAATTGGTGAAGAAGCTGATGTTTAACCATCCGAAGAGTCTGGCAGAAACATTTGAGAAGGCAGAAAGCTTTATAGTGGTAGAAGAAGCCATGGATAGCTTAAAGCAGGGCTCTTTGGAAAAACCAAAGGAGAAGGACAAGGATAAATTGGATGGTAATCAGAAGAGGAACAGTGGTAATAATGATCGGTCTGATGGCAATCAGAAGAAGTACAACAATAATTGGGGTTCGGGAGGAGGTCGCCCACCTTTTCTGAGTCAGAAGGTGAACAAGGTGTACACAAAACTTAATACTGATCGGGCTACCAGTCTGGAGCAAATAAAGGACCAGCCCTACTTCGAGCAGCCTCGGGACAACCTTAAACCAGGGTCTGGGAATCCTTACAAATACTGTGATTACCATCAGGCGGCAGGGCATGATACGAATTCCTGCTAGAATTTGAGAGAATTTATTGAAAGGAAAGTGCAAAGTGGGGCGTTAGTTCAGTATGTGGAAGGATGAGAGCCCCCGAGGGAGCATCAAAGGAATAGTATGCCCGTCCAGAACAGTCAGCCCGAATAGCCAAGTCAGAATCAAGTGGCGAGACATGTTGTGGATGTGATCACAGGAGGAAACATGGGCAAAATTGTTGGGAAGAAGCATCGTGGGTATCTGGATTCGGTGATGACTGTGGCGGGTAAATCCCCGAGGACTGAAAGAGCGTACCCAGGTTCGGTGATTTCTTTCACAGATGATGATTTCACTTCAGAACCGATCGAACCACATGAAGGAGCTCTGTTAATTACTACACAGGTGGGTTCGGTGGATATGAAGTGGATGATGATAGACAATGGGTCTTTGATAGATATCCTGTATGCACATGCTTATCAGAGGATGAATCTGGACAGAAGGAAGATGGAGATCGGGCAAGAGGCTCCTTTATATGGGTTCACCAATGAGCCAGTTAAAGTTGCAGGGACTATTGAGCTACCAGTCATCTTTGGGACGGCTCCCCAACAGGTGGAAATTATGTACAAGTTTTATGTGGTGCATGTGGACTCGGCATACAATGCCATCTTGGGAAGACCCACTCTATCAGCTCTTCAGGTAGTTACATCGATTTCCCACTTGAAGATTAAGTTTCCGACACCACATAGAGTTGGGGAAGTTGCTGGAGATCTGGACTTAGGAAGGAGATGCTACCGGAATGCGTTGATCACTTCGGGAGTAGGGGTCAGTAGACAAAAGTAAACCATGGCTATTGAGATCGAACCATTTACAGAAAGCAGTACGGAGCCATTGGTTATGCCAGCAGAAGAAACCGAAGTGGCTGAGTTGATTCTAGGAAAAAAGGAGAATATCGTAAAGATAGGTTCGGGTCTGCCGGAACCTTTCTGGACAAACCTGGTGGAGTTACTTCGGTGTTATGCTGACATCTTTGCTTGGGTACCCAGTGACATGCCTGGAGTGAGTCAAAAAGTGTCGAACATAGGCTGCATATGGACCCAACGAAGAAACCAGTTTGGCAGAAGAGGAGGATTTTCGCGCCAGAGAGACAAAAGATAATTGATGAGGATATTGAAAAACTGCTGGCAGCGGATTTTATATTCGAGATTGACTATCCGAAATGGATGGCGAACGTAGTTCTGGTGTAGAAGCAGAATGGGAAGTGGCGAGTTTGTATAGACTACATTGATCTGAACAAGGCGTGCCTAAAGGAATTTTATCATATGCCTCACATCGATCAACTTATTGATGTGACTTTGGGATATGCTCTGCTTAGTTTTATGGATGCTTTCTATAGGTATCATCATATTTCTATGTGCAAGGAGGACATCCCGAAGAAAACTTTTATCACTCATCGGTTGGTATACGCTTATAAGAAGATGGCTTTTGGCTTGTTGAATGCGGGAGCTACTTATCAGAGGATGATGAATTACGTGTTCACAAGGCAGTTGGGCCGAAGTATGGAAGTTTATGTAGATGATATGATTGTCAAGAGCATGTCGGTTTGGGGACATTTGAATGATTTGGAGGAGTGCTTCTAGACAGTTCGTCACTATAATTTGAGGTTAAATCTGACCAAATGCACCTTCGGGCTTGGAGCTGGGAAATTCCTGGGTTATCTAGTCAGCAGAAGGGGAATCAAGGCTAATCCAGAGAAGATTCAGGCTATTTTGGATATGAAGTCTCCATAGTCTTACAAGGATGTTCAGCGTCTGATGAGTCGAATTACAACGTTGAGGAGGTTTATGTCTAAGTCGGTAGAAAGGTGCTTGTCGTTCTTTGACACGTTGAAAGGGCCGAAGAATGCACAGAATTTCTAATAGACTTCGGAGTGTGAAGATGCTTTCCAGGGGATAAAGAGGTATCTATCTTCGGCGCCTTTGTTGGTGAAGCCATTTCCTACTGAACCTCTCTATTTATATTTGGCGGCAAGTTCATTGGCAGTATGAGCAGTTCTAGTACGGGAGATTAGGGGTAAGCAGCACCTGGTTTACTATATGAACCATGCCCTAAGGGATGCAGAGACAAGGTATCCGAACCTTGAGAAGTTTTCTTTTTCCTTGATAATAGCCAGTCAAAAGCTTCGATAGTACTTCCAAGGTCGGTTAATAGTGGTGTACACAGATTAGCCACTGAAGAAGGTGCTAGGTAGACCAGAGGTTTCGGGGAGGTTCGCTGCATGGACAATGGAGTTGTCTCAATTCTTCATAGAGTATCATCCTCGGACAGCTATTAAAGGTCAAGTGTTGGCTGATTTTGTGGTAGAGTGTTCGTTCTCTGAAGTCGATGATAGTTTGGGTGAAGTTAAAGGATCTGAGAAGGCAATTGCGGTACTTCAGCAAACACATAATTTATGGATGTTGTATGCATATGGGTCATCAACCTCGGATGTCAGTGGGGCTGGGGTAATTTTGACGAATCCAGAAGGGTTCAAAGTATAACAGGCTATCAAGTTTGGGTTTCAGGCGACGAATAATGAGGCTGAGTACGAAGCAGTTTTGGCAGGGCTACGATTGGCGAAGAGTTTGGAAGTTCAGAGGTTAATTATTTATAGTGACTCTCAGTTGGTCGTCAAGCATGTCTCAGGGGAGTACGAAGCTCAGGATTCGAGAATGGTGAAGTATCTGATAGAGTTGAAGGATCGTCTTTAGTGTTTCGATTCTTATGAGTTTCAAGGGATAGAAAGATCAGATAATTCGATAGCAGATGCATTGGCGAAGCTAGCTATAACTGAAGCAAGTACATTCAATGGGTCTGTTTATTTGGAGGTCCTAGGTCAGCCAAGTGTTCAACATGAGGAGGTGATGTGTGTGGAACATTCTAATTATTGGATGAATCCATACCTTGATTATTTGGTAGATGGCGTACTGCCTTCGGATCAGATGTTGTCTAAGAAAGTGAAGTACAGAAGCGCGAATTTCGTGCTTATTGATGGAGATCTTTATCGAATGGCTTATTCTTTGCCTTTGCTGAAATGTTTGCTTCCTTCTGAAGCTGAGTATGTTCTTCGAGAAGTTCATGAGGGGATTTGTGGTGATCACATGACAGCAAAGTCACTAGCTTATAAGGTGCTTCGGTAGGGGTATTACTAGCCAACTATTTTCAAAGAAGCCACTGATTATGTGAAGAAGTGTTCGAAGTGCCAGTTAAATAGTCTGATCCCCCATCAGCCACCTGAAGAGTTGTACTCGGTTTTATCTCATATACCTTTTGCTGTGTGGGGTGTGGACATAATGGGTCCATTGCCAAAGGCTAAGGGGCAAGTCAGTTTTGTTATAGTGGCGATTGATTATATGACTAAGTGGGTAGAGGCGAAACCCCTTCGGGCAATCACAGAACAGGAATGCTTAAAATTTCTAAAGGAGTATGTGGTGTTCCAATTTGGCATTCCCATGGTGGTGGTTTCGAACAATGGCCGTCAGTTTGTGGGTTCGAAGTTTGAAACATTCTTAAAGGAGTTGGGAATTCAGCATAGGAAGACTTCGGTTGCTCATCCACAGTTGAATGGGCAGCTTGAAGTGACCAACAGAACTCTTTTGAATGGTATTAAAAGAAAACTGGATGAGGCAAAAAAAAGGTGGCCAGAGGAGTTACTTAATGTGTTATAAGCCTACTGAACTACACCAAGAACTACTACGGGAGACTCGCCTTTTAGATTGGCTTATGGTTCAGATGCGTTGGTTCCTATGGAGATTGGTTTGCCAAGCCTTCGGGTCAGACAGTTTTGGGAGGTGTATAATGACAAGGGACTTAAGGTCAACCTGAATTTGCTTGAAGAAGTCAAGGAAGCAGCTCTAGTGAAGTTTGCAGCATATTAGCGTCGAGTGGCCAGATATTATAACAAAGGGGTGAAGATCAGAAGATTTGAAGTAGAGGATTTGGTTCTTCGGGAGGTGGAAGCTTCTATGCCTCAGAATTTGGGAAAGCTAATGCCAAACTGGGAAGGTCCTTATGAGATTGTTGAAGTACCGAAGCCAGGAACTTATCGGTTGCGAGCGTTGGATAGGTCTGAGATAAAGAACACTTGGCATGCGGGAAGGCTTCGAAAATATTTTCAGTAGGGTCGATGTCAGAATGCTTGAGTCTGTAATTCTTCCAACAGTTATCAATAAAAGAGGCCTTTTTTCTCCAATACTATTTTGTCTAATGGTTGTTTGGGGGTTTGGATGGATCTGTTCATCCTAAATATGGTGAACATAGTCCTGATTTGTGACGCCCCCAAAACAAGTATAAATCACCCATCTTGGGTCGCCACTTACATGGTACATAAATTGAAATACAACTTAATTATACAATAGTCGTGTAAAATACGACAAAACATAGCTGAGAGTTTAAACAAGAATATTGTCATCTAGACAATATCCACACTCAATGGTGTCTTCATTATAATTATTATCACATTATTCCGTAGAATAGTGAGGACTACTAAAGCCATTTATCCTGGACCATAACTCCATTTTTCGACTCGTCCCAACTATATTCTCATTTCTTGAAGAGAACAATGAAAGCAAATGGGTGAGCTCAACTAGCCCAGTAAGAAATATTATGACTAAGATAATGCAGAATAATTTATCGTTAGCCTTCAACAGTGTTAAACTGATAAAATATAACAAACATCAAGTTTAACTACAGCGGAACAAGTAATCTATTAGAAGAGTCAAGTAGAGCATAAAATCTACTATCTTCTATGATTTAAAAGGTTTTTCATCACTTTTATCGCTGAGACTCAGCTTAATAAATAATCCACATCATCGAATCACCCCTGCACTACGGCCAAGGATATTCTTTAGTATCACGACCACAAATTATCCACGCACTACGGGCCAATGATATTCGTGTATTCATCAATGGTCATGATCATGCCAATAACTGTCCATCAATGGACTACGGCCAATGAGGACTTTTACCACATTATTTGAAACATTAGAGTCATGATTATACCGAATAATCCCTGATCATAATCATACCAAGTCCATCTATGCACTACAAGCCACATATGACTTTCAACATATTATAAACATGAGGATGATGACAATGATATAAGAATTCAATAAAACAAGTTCAAGGATAAATTTTTAAAGATTTATAATTTAATTTATCCAAAAATCAATAACGTCCAAGTTGTCAACATGATACTGTTTTGTGGAGTAAAATTCAAGAATGCTCAGAAGAATATTTCCATGAAAAGATACTGGATGAAGCGCAAATATTCAGGATATTTTACTAATTTCATGAAGTATAGAAGCCAAAACTTTAACCAACTGAGTATAATAGAATATATGAAACTGCAAATGGATTTTTATACGGCGTACGCAGTAATCCACGTGATGCGAGATCATTTCTACAATTTAATAAGGAATGAATACGAAGGATCATTCACCATGCATGCGGTAATCCACATAGACAGGTTATTCCAATAAAATAATAAAGAATGGAACCAGGTCATGCGTAACCCGCAAAGACAGGATATTTCAACAGAATAATAAAGAATGGAACCAGGTCATGCATAATCCACACAGATAGGATATTCTAACAGAATAATAAAGAATGGAATAACAACAGAATACACCAGGCATGCGATAGACCGCACAGACAGGTTATTCCAACAGAATAATAAAGAATGGAATAATAGAAGAATTTCACCATGTATGCGGTACTTCGCATAGACAGGTTATTCCAATATAATAATAAAGAATGGAATAACAACCCTTACGAGTATTGAAAGAAAATAACCCTCTTCATGAATACGAAAGAATAATACCCCTTACCTCAAAAGTAGACTGGATACTAGAATAGTGAGGTAGCAGACTTCTCTTCTTCTTTATCTCTATAATTTCTCTCTATAATAATTGCTCTATAGCTTTAGTAAATTGGTGAGAAATGAAGGAAGAATGAGCTTCTATTTATAAGAAAATATAGTTTCGATAATTGCACGCTTTGGGGGCTCAAATATTACAAAGATATATACCTTCCTCTTTTCCTTCATTTTTAATTTAGTCCTGCAAGTATTATCAAACTTTCACCACCTCCCCTAATAGCAAATCATGTGAATTAATAGTAAATCATGTGACTCAATAGTTCTAAACATGTGAAAAAAATAATTACAGTATAGTACCTTCATCTATACCTCAATTTTTAACTTAGTCATGCAAGTATTATCAATCTTGCACCAACTCACCTAATAGTAAATGAATGTGAATCAATAGTACACACATGTGAACAAATAGTTATAAGCATGTGAAATAATAGCAATTAATTGCTTATTTATCCGATTAATTACCTAATTGGTCAATATAACCTCCAGACATCAATTATTATCGAAATAAAGGTCGATTTCCACTAACACTAATTATCCCAACACAATGGAACTATCAATTTCATCTTTAATTGACACGAACTTATTCATCATTAATATTATAACTCATAATATTTAACAACCAGTCGCTCCTGTGAAAGAGGGGCTTTTCAGATAAGGTTTTCTCCTTATTGGCGCCAAGAATTAGGTGACCAAACCTCTCGTTAATGTAACTTCTAGATATTGTCAATATTGAAAATAATAATATGAATAACTTTGCTGTCTCAATTATTGATTTAATAATATAACATATTATATGAGGATGATCTTTGTGACAATAATTGAATCAATAATATGAGAGACATGATCACAAAGAATTATCAGAGAAAATAATTTAACCGAGTGACTTCTCACGTAAACATCAATAACCAATCACCGTGTTTACTATGCAACCACGCCAGACATCGTGTTTTCTTTACTAATGGGTAGTTCAATAGCTTCTAACGGTAATTTTTTAAAGTTATTTTTATAAAAGATAATTATGTCGCTTTTTAATCATGCTATAATACATCCGTTAATAGGGGTCCACTAATGATTGTGCCGTCGTATGAATATTCTTTGTTAAAATGAATATTCCCCAACACAACGAATATTTTATAATAACTTGCTTACTTTGCAAAATTTTCAAATATCACTCTTAACTTTAAACTTTTATCAATTTAACTATTTACCAAAATAGAAAAGTTGAATACTTTTATTTCATAAAATTCAGGATCTCACAATCTCCCCTCCTTATGAAATTTCACCCTCGAAATTTACGTACCTGGTAGTTCGAAGAGATGAGAATACTTTGCTTTTTTTCGGGTTGTACCTTCCTGGTTATTTCCTATGTATCATATTGCTCATCTCCTGTATTTTAGATATCATTCTAGAATATAGTTTCAAAATAAGGGTTAATTGACATGCCACATATTATCCCTATAATCTGACCGATAAATTAAATAACAAATAAACTTAGGTAGGTCATACTAGCGAAGGAATTCCTCGTCTCTCCCCTCCTAGTTCTTGTCTCACATCTCAGCCAGGGATCATATCCCTAAGCTTTGATACCAACTATGACGCCCCCAAAACAAGTATACATCACCCATCTTGGGTCGCCACTTATATGGTACATAAATTCAAATACAACTTAATTATACAACAGTCGTGTAAAATACGACTAAACATAGCTGAGAGTTTAAACAAGAATATTGTTATCTAGACAATATCCACACTCAATGGTGTCCTCATTACAATTATTATCATATTATTCCGTAGAATAGTGAGGACTACTAAAGCCATTTATCCTGGACCATCACTCCATTCCCCGACTCGTCCCAGCTATATTCTCATTTCCTGAAGAGAACAATGAAAGCAAAAGGGTGAGCTCAACTAGCCCAGTAAGAAATATTATGACTAAGATAATGCAGAATAATTTATCGTTAGCCTTCAACAGTGTTAAACTGATAAAATATAACAAACATCAAGTTTAACTACAGCGGAACAAGTAATCTATTAGAAGAGTCAAGTAGAGCATAAAATCTACTATCTTCTATGATTTAAAAGGTTTTTCATCACTTTTATCGCTGAGACTCAGCTTAATAAATAATCCACATCATCGAATCACCCCAGCTTCTACTGACCAAGGATATTCTTTAGTATCACGACCATAAATTATCCACGCACTACGGGCCAATGATATTCGTGTATTCATCAATGGTCATGATCATGCCAATAACTGTCCATCAATGGACTACGGCCAATGAGGACTTTTACCACATTATTTGTAACATTAGAGTCATGATTATACCGAATAATCCCTGATCATAATCATACCAAGTCCATCTATGCACTACAAGCCACATATGACTTTCAACATATTATAAACATGAGGATGATGACAATGATATAAGAATTCAATAAAACAAGTTCAAGGATAAATTTTTAAAGATTTATAATTTAATTTATCCAAAAATCAATAACGTCCAAGTTGTCAACATGATACTGTTTTGTGGAGTAAAATTCAAGAATGCTCAGAAGAATATTTCCATGAAAAGATACTGGATGAAGCGCAAATATTCAGGATATTTTACTAATTTCATGAAGTATAGAAGCCAAAACTTTAACCAACTGAGTATAATAGAATATATGAAACTGCAAATGGATTTTTGCGCGCCATGCGGTAATCCACGTAGACAGATCATTTCTACAATTTAATAAGGAATGAATACGAAGGATCATTCACCATGCATGCAGTAATCCACATGTAGCGAGTTATTCCAATAAAATAATAAAGAATGGAACCGGTCATGCGTAACTTAAAGACGTGGATATTTCAACGAAATAATAAAGAATGGAACCAGTCATGCATAATCCACACGGATAGGATATTCTAACGAATAATAAAGAATGGAATAACAACAGAATACACGGGCATGCGATGAATCCATGCATGCGAGGTTATTCCAATGAGAATAATAAAGAATGGAATAATAGAAGAATTTCACCATGTATGTGGTACTTATGTATAAAGTTATTCCAATATAATAATAAAGAATGGAATAACAACCCTTACGAGTATTGAAAGAAAATAACCCTCTTCATGAATCACGAAGAATAATACCCTTACCTCAAAAGTAGATGGATACTAGAATAAGAGGTAGCAGACTTCTCTTCTTCTTTCTCTATAATTTCTCTCTATAATAATTGCTCTATAGCTTTAGTGAATTGGTGAGAAATGAAGGAAGAATGAGCTTCTATTTATAAGAAAATATAGTTTCGATAATTGCACGCTTTGGGGCTCAAAATTATTACATTATAATACCTTCCTCTTTTCCTTCATTTTAATTTAGTCCTGCAAGTATTATCAAACTTTCACCACCTCCCTAATAGCAAATCATGTGAATTAATAGTAAATCATGTGACTCAATAGTTCTAAACATGTGAAAAAATAATTACAAGATAGTACCTTCATCTATACCTCAATTTTTAACTTAGTCAATGCAAGTATTATCAATCTTGCACCAACTCACCTAATAGTAAATGAATGTGAATCAATAGTACACACATGTGAACAAATAGTTATAAGCATGTGAAATAATAGCAATTAATTGCTTATTTATCCGATTAATTACCTAATTGGTCAATATAACCTCCAGACATCAATTATTATCGAAATAAAGGTCGATTTCCACTAACACTAATTATCCCAACACAATGGAACTATCAATTTCATCTTTAATTGACACGAACTTATTCATCATTAATATTATAACTCATAATATTTAACAACCAGGTCATTCCCAGGAAAGAGGGGGCTTTCCGATAAGGTTTTCTCCTTATTGTCGCTCAATTAGGTGACCAAACCTCTCATTGACAGAACTCTAGATATTGTCAATATTGCAAATAATAATATGAATAACTTTGCTGTCTCAATTATTGATTTAATAAATTAACATATTATACAGATGATACTATGACAATAATTGAATCAATAATATGAGAGATATGATTCATCAATTACTGTAGCAATAATTGAGTATAACTGAGTAAATTCTCACGTAAGCATCAATAATCAATACCGTGCTACTTACTATGCAACCATCAGCGTATTCTTTGTACTTTTTTTACTACCGGGTAGTTCAACAGTTTTAACGGTAATATTTTCGCCATTATTTTTATAAAAAGATACTTCTGTCGTTTTCTAACTACGACAATAGTTCTGTTGTGGGATCCACCAATGATTATGCCGTCGTACGAATATTCCTTGTTAAAATGAATATTCCCCGACACAACGAATATTTTATAACAACTTGCTTACTTTACAAAATTTTCAAATATCACCCTTAACTTTAAACTTTTATCAATTTAACTATTTACCAAAATAGAAAAATTGAATACTTTTATTTCATAAAATTTGGGATCTCACATGATTCGTCCTGAAGATGGAGAACGGGATTTTCTGGAGGTTCGGTGGTCTGTTCATCCTAAAGATGGTGAACAGAACCCTATTTCATCCTAAAGATGGCTAACGGGATTTTCTAGAGGTTCGGTGGTCTATTTATCTTAAAGATGGTGAATAGAACCTGTTCATCCTAAAGATGGTGAACAAGGTCTTGATTCGTCCTAAAGATGGCGAACGAGATTTTCTAGAGGTTCGGTGGTCTGTTCATCCTAAAGATGGTGAACATAACTTGTTCATCCTAATGATGGTGAACATGGTCCTAATTCGTCCTAAAGACGGCGAGCTGGATTTTCTGGAAGGTCGGTGGTTTGTTCATCCTAAAGATGGTAAACAGAATATGTTCATCCTAAAGATGGGGAACAGGTTTGTTGAGAAGTGGTCTGTTCATCCTAAAGATGGTGAAGAAAATATGTTCATCCTAAAGATGGCGAACAAGATTGTTAAAGATCTGTTTAACTCTTCGGTGGTGAACAGTATTACTTTGCATTATTGTTTGATTTTATTTGAAGTGTTGAGTTCAGATTATTTGATTTTATTTGATAAAGTAAATGTATGTGATGAATGTAAGAAGAGTAAAAAGGGCTAAATTGTATTTCATTAAAATGTACGAAAGCAATTACAATTTTGAATTTTTACAAATTTGTAAGTTATGTTTGTGGAGGGTCGTCTTCAGTATTATCCTCGTCTTCATCTTCAGAAGAATTGAGAAGTAATGGGTTTAGCGAGGCGGCATCAAGCTTTGATTTACCTTTGCTTCGGGCTACTTCATAGCCTTCAGCATACATTTAAACTATTTCATTGGTTAGTACGGGCGATTTTCGGTATTCGTTTCGGATTTCGTTGCGGAGTTCTTCGGTTAGTGGGGGGCCGAGGGCTTTGAGGTTGCGGAGTTCTTTTTTAACTTTATTGTGAAGGGAGAGATGTCTTTGTTCTGAAATTTTTGTGTCATTGATTTCGTGGGCGAGGGATTGATTCTTCTGCATCAACACTTCATTGGTCATTGTTAGTTCCTGGTTCTGTTCGGAAGTAGTTTGTTGAAGTTTTTTGGCTGTTGTCAGTTGTTCTTTGAGTTTGGCGATGTCTTTTTTGAGGCCTTAAGCGTAGAACAGGGCGTCGCCATGCAGACTCATTTCCCTCACTAAAGCAGATTTTAAGATCTGGTTTTCTTTTCAGGCGGCTTCTTCTTCAGCTTCAATCTCCTTGTATTTCTGGTGGAGCCGCCCGAAGATTCTGTTAGCCTGCAGATGTTTGGAAGTCAGAATGGGGTATCAGAAAGAAAACCAAAAGTGGTGAATAACAAATTAGCTTATCCGGGCCTGATGGATCATGTCGGCTCAAATAAGGTCAGATGTGGAACTGTTTCTGAAGCGGTAGTTGTCGGCTTTGAGGACGAAGTGATTATAAAGGTGTAGTGGGAATTCTTCATTGTTGTCTAGCCATAAGGTGGGCGAGCGAACAGCTTTGGGTATGGCGGTGGAGGAAGTCGTTGGGGAGAAGGTTTTGGTTGTTCGGTTGGGGTTGGGGCGTGATTTGTTGTTGGAAGTTCGGATGATGAGGTCGGTCGGATGTCTGAAGCATGTTTTCTTTTTCTGATAAGGGGGAATCGAGTTCGGCTATTTCCTTGGCTTTGTTGATCTTAATTGGAATGATGGGAGGTTGGTTGGCTTCGGTGGGAGGTATTCTAATTTCTTCTGCAGTAAGAGGGGTTATTTTGGCTCGTTTCTTTTTGGTTCGGAGGATTTGGGTACGTTCGGCGATGGGCATGTCAAGGAGGCTTTCACTAAGTGTTGGGACAGGGATGTGTTTGAGTTTTTTGGTGGCTCTTTTCTTCAGTCAAGGTTGTGTTGAGTCTTCGACAGGGGTTGGTTCGGTGATTTGGGGTATGGTGGTTTAGGGTTCGGTGACTTGGGGTTCGGTGTTTTGGGGTTCAGCAGATGTTTGAGATGGGTTGGCAGAGAGGAAATCTTTAAGTTCTTTTCAGTCGATCGAGGTTGGTTTGATGAGGGATACTGCAGAAGATAGAGAAGGATGTCTTAGAGTAGTTATTGAAAATAAAGTAAAATTTGTGCAAGTATTAAGTTCGGGACTTACATTTGTGATCGTACAACCATGCTTGTTTTCTCAAGAGACCGAAACTACATTCATTCAGAGGAAGTTTCTCGAGTAGTTTTGTCATCTCTATCACACGTTCGTCTGAGATGTCGCCGAAGTCTAGAGAAATGAGTTTGTGAAAAGTCCATTCCGGGATCATGGGAATCTCAGGTCCTGTGACGAAGAACTAGTCCTTATGCCACCCTTTGTTGCTCGAAGGGGTGTCCATCAGAGGGCGTTTTTCGAATTTGGCATTGGGTTTTGAGACTTGTTTGCTCAGCATTTTGAAACCTCGTTCCCGGGAGTTTCCGATTATGAATAGAGAGAAGAAGAAGTCGATTGAGGGTGGAATCCCTATCTCGTGGCAGAAGGCGAGGATGTGGATGTAAGAATTGGGCACCAGTTGGGCTGGTCCGATGCCCATGAACCTTAGAAGGGTGATGATGAAGGCGTGGAGAGGGCGGCGAACCCCTTTCTCTAAAAGGGTGAGTGGCATGGTGGTCCAGCCTTTGGGACGGTGGTACATATAGTCGGTGGATGTCGGCGTTCTCAGGTGATGGGTGTCTGGTGTGACGCCCCCAAAATAGGTCCATACAACCCATCCTGAATCGCCAAATACATGGTATAGAAACTAAATACAAACTTCATTAATACAATTATCGTGCAAAATACGACAACACATGTGCTGTGAGTTTTAATACAAATATTGTCTTGTAGACAATATCCAAACTCAAATAAAGTCCTCATTACAATTATTTATACACTATTTTACAAAATAGTGAGGACTGCTATAATAACCGTCTTGAACCATCACTCCACACCCCGACTAGTCCCACCTATATTCTCGCCTCCAGAGAAGAACAATGGAACAAAAAGGAAAAGGGTATTTGTTAGTATCACCAGTGGTCATGATCATGCCAAACATCTGTCCATCTATGCACTACGAGCCAAAGAGAACTTTCACCACAAACCTTATCTGTAACATTAAAGGTTATGATTATAACAATACACAATTCCTGGTCATAATTATACCAATCAACAGTCCATCTTTGCACTATGGGCCAAAGATGACTTCCAGTATAAGCATGAGGATGATAACAATGATATAAAGATTCAATCAAGTGAGATAAAGGATAAATATTCGGGAATTCTAATTCAATTTATCCAGAGTTCAAATATGTCCAAATTGTCAACATGATAACTATCTGTGAAGTAAAATTCAAGAATGATATTCATGTATCAAAAATAATTTGGACAGAAAAGAAAATTAAGTTCTGTTGTGAATAGTACTCGTGAATAGTACCATATGTATAAAAAGTATTGTATGAATAGTACCCATGAATAGTACCATATGAATAGTACCCAGACATGAAAAGTTTAGAATTTAATAAGAAAGTTCAGACCAATATTCCAGTGAAATAATATTAGATGAAGCGCAAAACTTAAGGAATTTCTAATCATTTCAGGAATTATAGAAGTAATAATTACCATAGTAAGTTTTTATTTAGGAATATGAAATGAAATAATTTCACTTTCATAATATGGATTATGAAAGAAAATAATATTTCTTACGAGTATTGAAATAAAATAATATCCTTTACCTTAGTAGAAACTGGATTTGACTGGAATATCAGATATTATTCTGAGAAAATCTTGGACAAAAAGCTACACTCAAAGTATCATTATACTCAAGAGAAATGCTCACAATACTATAGAATAAGAATTTTTGATATTGAAGGTGTGCTTAGGAAGGAGGGTTACCCCCCTATTTATAGTGCAACACGGAGGAAAAGATAAATGATTCTGCCAACCTTTCCTGCCAAACTTCTGCCTAACTCTTATTTTTCAAGGTTGAGGCCCACCCTTTGAAATCAAGTGTGCAGGCAATTCTCACATTTTACAATGGTTGGGGTCCACACTATTTGAAAAACAAGTTTTCCAGGCAATTTCTCCACCAACCATTCTTAGAAAAAAAAAAGAAAGCATTCAAATACTTTTGCCCACTTCTGTCCCTTGTTATCACATGTGTGACGCCCCCAAAATAGGTATACATCACCCATTCTGAGTCGCCAAATACATGGTATAGAAAATAAATACAAACTTCATTTATACAACATGAGCTGTGAGTTTTAATACAAATATTATCTTCTAGACAGTATTCAAACTCAAAATAAGTCCTCAATACATTTATTATCACACTATTTCATAGAATAGTGAGGATTACTAATGCTATCATCTGGACCGTCACTCCGTTCCCCGACTAGTCCCTGCTACGTTCTCATTTCCTGAAGAGAACAATGAAAGCAAAAGGGTGAGCTCACTTAGCCCAGTAAGAAATATTATGATTAAGATAATGCAGAATAAATTATTATTTGCCTTCAACAGTGTTAAACTGATACAATATAACAAACATCAAGTTTAACTGCAGCGGAACAAACAATCCATTAGAAGAGTCAAGTAGAGAATAAAATCTACTATCTTCTATGATTTAAAAGATTTATCAACAATTTTATCGCTGAGACTCAGCTCAATAAATAATCCACATCATTAAATTATCCCTGAACTACAGGCCAAAGATATTCTTTAGTGTCACGACCACGAATTATCCATGCACTACAGGCCAAAGATAATCGTGTTTTGATCAACGGTCCTGATCATGCCATAAAATAATTCATCTTTGCACCCTTGGCCGAAGAGAATCTATAGCCATAATCATACCAAAAACTGTCCATCAATGCACTACGGGCCAATGAGAACTTTTTCCACATCATTTGTAACATTACACCATCATGATTATCTTAAGATAATTCTCAGTCATAATCATACCAAGTCCATCTATGCACTCAAAGTACCACGATGACTTTCAACATAACATAAGCATGAGGATGATGACAATTCAATAAAACAAGTTCAAGGATAAATTTTTAAAGATTTATAATTTAATTTATCCAGGAACCAATAACGTCTAAATTGTCAACATGATACTGCTTTATGGAGTAAAATTCAAGAATGCTCAGAAGAATATTTCCATGAAAAGATACTGGATGAAACGTAAATATCCAGGATATTCTACTAATTTCATGGAGCATAGAAGCCAAAACTTTAACCAACTGAGTATAATAGAATATATGAAACTGCAAATGGATTTTACGCTAGCCCATGCGGTAATCCACGTAGATGGATCATTTCCACAAGTTAATAAGGAATGAATACAAAGGATCATTCACCATGCATGCGATAATCCACATAGACGCAGTTATTCCAACGAGTAATAAAGAATGGAACGGTCATCGTAATCCGCACGCGATGGATATTCCAACGAAATAATAAAGAATGGAACCAGGTCATGCGTAATCCGCATGCATGTGATGTTCCAACGAGAATAATAAAGAATGGAATAACAACGAAATTCATCGAGTATCACGATAGACCACATAGAAGTTATTCCAATGAATAATAAAAAATGAAATAACGAAGAATTTCACCATGTATGCGGTACTTCGCATAGACAGGTTATTCCAACATAATAATAAAGAATGAAATAACAAAAGAATTTCACCATGTATGCGGTACTTCACATAGACAGGTTATTCCATTATAATAATAAAGAATGGAATAACAACCCTTACGAGTATTGAAAGAAAATAACTCTCTTCATGAATACGAAAGAATAATACCCCTTAACTTAAAAAGAAGAGTATTCCGACGGTAGGGCGGGGATATACTTGAAGAAAACTTGCACTATTTTCTATGCTCAAAGCTTTCTGAAACTCTAAAGAAATACGCTCAAGATTATAGAAGAAGAATTCTCTGAATTTCTAGTGTGATTTTTAATTCTAAATAAGCATCCTATTTATATGAGAATGGAAAGGATACTATGCTGCACTATGGAATAAAATATAATATATTCTATTTATAATCAAATAAAATAAAACTTTATAAAAAGTATTTTGTTTTATATAAAAAGTTTTTATTATGCAAACACTATGCAGGCATTATGCATAATAAAATATAATATATTTTATTTAAAATCTAATAAAACAAATAACTTTATAAAAGTATTACATTTTTATATAAAAGATTTTACTATGCAAACACTATGCAGCACTATGTAAACACTATGCATAATAAAATATAAAATATTCTATTTATAATCAAATAAAATAAAGCTTTATAAAAAAGTATTCTATTTTATATAAAAATTTTTCGCTTTTATTACATTTATAATAATAATAAAACAACATTTATCACCATTATTATAATTCACAATATTAATCGACCAAGTCATTCCCGGAAAGAGGGCTTTGAATAAGGATTTCCCCTGTTAAGAATTAATTAGGTGACCAAACCTCTCCTCGATGAACTTCTGATATCGTCAATATTACAAATAATAATATTAATAACTCCGTCATCTCAATTATTGATTTAATAATATATAAAATATCGACAATAATTGAATCAAATAACGTGAGATACTATGCAATAATTACTGTAGCAATAATTGAATAAAACTGAGTGACTTCTCACGTAAGCATCAATAATCAATACCATGTGCTACTATGCATCTACGCGTATTACTGTACTTTTACTATTGAGTAGTTCAACAGTTTTAACGGTAAAACTTTCCCCGTTATTTTCATAAAAATATTTTTGTCATTTTCTCAATCCGACAATAATTCCGTTGTGGTGTCCACCAATGATTGTACCGTCGTACGGATATTCTCCGACAAAAAGAATATTCCTAGACCAATCGAATATTACACAACAACTTGCATACTTTTCAAAATTAATAAATATTACCTACAACTATAACATTATCTCAAATCCACACCATAATTTTGAAAAAAATATTTCGAGAAAATTAAATCTTTATTCATAAAATTTGGGATTTTACAACATGCATATATATATGAAATTGAATTTTCTCTATTCATTATCTTGAAATAATAAGGTGATAATTTGATATAATACTTTGGTTATGGGTGAAATATACAAATTTTGCAAAAAAAGCAAGTGGTTATAAAATATTCATTGTTGTCGGGGAATATTCATTTGGTCGTTGAATATTCTTGCTGTCGAGGAATATTCGTACGATGGTGCAGCCATTTGTGGGCCCTATAACGAAAAATGATTGGATGAAGAAAACGACAAGTTTGAGTTTTTATAAATAACGACGTAATTATTACCGTTAACACCGTTGGAATACCTTTGATTAAAATACGAATATCGTGGTCGTTGGTTGAGATACCTGCTTTGCTTTTACGACAGATTTTTTTGAATTATTGATTCTTACATAAGAAGGCACTTTACTCAATAATTGTTACGATAATTCTTCGCTCAATATTTTATTTTATTGATTCAATAATTATTGCGTTGATATTTTATATTATTATTGTTTCAATAATTGTCACTGCACAATATTTCCCATTATCAGATCAATAATTCATATTATTTGAATAATATTATTTGATAACATTATTGGCAATGTCTAAGGAAGTTATGTCTAGAAAAGGGGTTTGGTCACCTAATTGCGCACCAGTAAGGAGAAATCCTTATCGGAAAGCCCTCTTCTTTCCTAGGAACGACCTGGTTGTCATAATTGTGATTCTGTAATATTATTTGTGAATAATTAATTATTAATTTATATGATAAGGATATATTTATTTTATGTGGATATAAATGAAGAAATTAATACTGAGGTGTTTTATCAGTATTTTGTCGGAATGGAGGTAATAAAAATCGTCCGTATGTGGATTTCGGTCATTTTTCGTTTGGAATTTGGAAAAACTTAAATCTACAAAGTTGTAGAAAATTTAATTTCCTATGGAATGGACATAAAATTCGTATTTTTCTGATAAAGTGCTATTTATTATGAATTATTGAAGTTTCAAAAATAAATATTTTATTACAATTATGGGTGGGACCCACTTTTGTCCTTTGTTGATAAAATGTGCTGAATTAATTTTTCAAATGTAGTGGACTGATAATTTTGTTTAAAGTGGCATGTGTAGAAAAAAAATTATATTAATATTTTATTAATTTAGTCTGCTTTGGCGTTATAGTATTTTGTTATAAATAGGGTGTTTAGTTAGAATTGAAAATCACACAAGAAATAAGTTTTTTTGTTCTCTCTCTCTCTCTCTCTATTATCGAGCGTATTTTGTGAGTATTTAGATACTTTGAGAGTTGCTATTCAGTGCAAGTTTCCTTCAGCATTACATCCGATATTCCAGTCAGAAGTACAGTTCTTTTGAGGTAAGTGACGTTATTTTCTTCGTAAATAATATTATTTCCTTCAATATCATTATGCCAAAATATTGATATGAATGTTATTATGAAATTTCTACATTTTTGTGTTGGGGTTACTATTCACATATACGACACTATTCACGTATACGACACTATTCACGAATACGACACTATTCACAGAAAAATGAAATTTTATCTTCTTTATCCAAGATGTCTATTATGGTTACTATCTTTGATTGTATCCATGTTTTAATCTTCATTCTTGAATTTTACTCCACTATGATTTATTATGGAGCATTTTTGAACTTGAATTATCTAAAGTACGAATTCTTAATCTTTGTCCTTTTATCTCACTGGATTCATTTCTTTAAAATATTTTTCATCATCCTTAGTCCTAAATGATGATATAACTGTATATCTTTGGCTTGCAGTGCAAAGATAAATCATTACCTGATGAATATCTTTGGTCCATAGTGCAAAGATGAATATTTGATGCAAGATGTATATTGATTGATGTTACAGGGATAAAATATTGATGATGGACTTTTAAATTCATAGATGATAATAGATTTCATTCTCTACTTAACTCTTCTAATAAATTATTATTTCCGCTGCGAATATTGATCTAAAACTGGTTGTCCATTATATTTTATCTGATTTATTGAAGGTTAACAATAATTTGTTGTTCTTTATCTTAGTCATAATATTCTTTACTGGGCTAGTTGAGCTCACCCTTTTCCTTTTTGTTCCATTTTTCTTCTCAGGAGGTGAGAATATAGCGAGAAACTAAAAGGGGTATGGAGTGATGGTTCTAAAAGTTGTTTTAGCAATCCTCATTATTTTTGTAAAATAGTGTATCAATAATTGTAATGAGGACTCCTTTTGAGTTTGAATCATCGCTTATTAGACAATATTTGTATTTAAACTCACAGATATATGTGTTGTCGTATTTTGCATGACAATTGTATTAATGAAGTTGTATTTGTTTCTGTACCATGTATTTGGCGACTCAGAATGTGTGATGTATACCTATTTTGGGGGTGTCACAGTTGGTATAAGAGCTTAGGGATATGGTCTCTGGCAGAGATCGGGGAATAGAACTAGGAAGGGAGAGACGAGTAATCCTTCGCTAGTGTGTCATACCTAAGCTTATTTGATTGGTCAGTTGGAGTATATGGTTAATATGTGATATGTTAATTTGTTAATTAACCCTTGGTTTGTGGTAGTATTTGAGAATGGCAGCTGGAAATATTAACAATGGAGTGAATGAGACCGTGGAGACACCTTTAATCACCACCCAGGGGAACGTGCAATAGGAAGGCAATATTCCTCCTGTAAACAACACTATCGAACATATGATGAATGATGGGATGTTTAGAAGCTTTTTGCAGTTCATGAAAAATCAAACGAGGGAGACTCGTGTACAAAATACGAGTAGAAATGATAGCAATACGCGGCTTGTCACAGCCAAACAGTTCAAAGAGTTGGGACCACCAGAATTTATGGAAAAGCCGGATCCAATCAAGGCGAAAACGTGGGTTAAGCAAATTACCAAGATATTTGATGTCTTGGGATGCACGGAGGAACAAAAGGTTCCATTCGCCACCTTTATGTTCTGTGGTGAGGCAGATTACTGGTGGGAATCTTTGAAGCGTACCCAGCTTGTCGCACTCAACATGTCTTGGGAAACGTTTCAGAAACTATTTAATGACAAGTACTTTCCTGAAAGTATTCGTCATATGAAGTTTCGACGTCGGGATTTTTAAATGTCCCTTTCCGTTACTTGTTCTTTGGTGTTCTCATTTTAGGTGAGATTTGTTTGAAAAAACAAGTGAAAAAGGTCCCATATGTATAATGTCGACGATGGACTATTAAGATTCGCCAGTTGGTTTTTAAATGGTTGTACCAACACAACCGGTGAAAAGGTTTACACATTAACCCAAAGGATGTGACACGCTAAACGGGTCGGTGAAACCAAGATTCATTAGGGTCCTGGGGACTTGGTTATGCGGAGGGAAGGTGTTAGGCACTTCCTACATCAAGTGTTACTACGGTGACCGCCTCTTTTCAAGAAATTATTATCCTGAATGTGTGTGTGTGTGGGTCAATGTGCTATTTATTTGGAAGTAATGCGAGGCCTCGTTTCGGTGCACCTATATACATTGGGGTTTGAATTTATGTAAAATTCAATTTTAAGCCAAATATGGCAAAGATGTTTTATAAAAGAGGTTTTTCAAACCACGATGCTCAATAGTAATTGAGACCTTTTACACTCCCATTTTATTAAGTGTTCGACTTGATTGATTTTATTTAATGAGATCACGAGGCATCCGTATTGTAAAAATAATGTACAAAATAATGCCGACTTCCTCGTGGGTATGGAAACCATCCGAGGAAATTCGAGACCTTGCAGAATAATTTACAAGTCGCTACAATTTGAAAATGTCCATCACGAGAACCGAATCTAGATCCATATGGGTGAATCTGTGATCACATGATTCCTAGGCGCATATGATAATCTGTAATTTGTATGAAAGCAATAAGCGGTATATATATATAAAAGGCGTCAGAATATATATATATCTGATTACGATCACCAACCACAGAAGCACCTCCATGGGGATCGAAATGTAAATAAAGTCATTAAAAGCTATCAACCATACGGAGGAAACTCGGTAAGGGACAAAAAGTAAATAAAGTCAGAATACGGTCAACCGCTATGAAGGGAACTCTCAAAGAGACAAAATATAAATAAAGCTGTACAAAGCTATCAACTGCCATGAAGAAAACTCCAGGCAGGACGTAACGTAAAAAAGCTATAAAAGCGATCAACCACCACGAAGTAAACTCCAGGTGGGACGATATATATATATATATATAAAAGTAGAGTAAACGCATCGGATGTAAAATCCAGGCTCATCGAACAGAGTCCGACCACAGTTCATATATATATATATATATATATATATATATATATAAAAGCGAGTAAACGCTCCAAACCGAAGTCTAGGCTCATCGAACAAAGTTCGACACACAGTTAATATATATAAATGTATATATATATATATATATATATATTAAAGTAATAAACGCTCTGCATGTAAGTCTAGGCTCATCGAACAAAGTTCGACACACGATTAATATATATAAATGTATATATACATATATTAAAGCGAGAACGCTCTGCATCAAGTCTAGGCTCATCGAACAAAGTTCACACACGATTAATATATATAAATGTATATATACATATATTAAAGCGATAAACGCCTCGCATCAAAATCTAGGCTCATCGAACAAAGTTCGACACACGATTAATATATATATATATATATATATATATATATATATATATATATTTTTAAAGCAAATAAACGCTCCGCATCAAGTCTAGGCTCAATCGAGGCATAACTCGATAATGTTAGTCAATATATATATATATATATATATATATATATATATATATATATACAAATTTGAAACAAAACCACGGACCAAAGTCCGCAAATCTGCTAACACGACTCTCAACGTGAAGAAGGGTGTGTGTGCAGAGATGAAGAGAAAGACTCTAAAGTGTGTGAGAAAGGCTTATAGTTGATCGCCAAAGAAGACTTCTATATCTTTAGAGTGGGTAAACACTGGATTTTGTAGGTACAAAAGGGCTATATATGAGCTCATAGGTGTTTAAAATGAGAAAGTACACTGCATGGGGTGAGTGCAGAGCAAATTGGGCAGGGCTTCTTGTAGTTTTCTCTTGCAAAATGGAAACCCCAATCCCTCTATTTATAGAGGGTGGAGTCAGTGTGTACTGGCCGAGCCGCAGTGTACAGAGGTAACCCGGGTGGGCCCGGTTTTTCGGTCGGTCGTCTCAAAATCACGCGCACTCGAGCAATCAGAATGTCCATCAAACTTTTAGAAGTGCAATCCGCATCCGCTTGAGGTATCTGAGGACCTATTTCGAACTACTGTTGTCGAGAGTTGTGCGATGGCATGGGATTAGAGTTTGTACAAAGTCATTGAAGATGGGGCGATGCCCTCCGGTCTTGACTTCAACTTTCATCCGCTTACCCGCATTGATAGTCACTCGGGATTGATTAGTCTTGTGGGACATTGTTGCGTAGAGATGTTGAGACGATGTGGCGTGGCATCACGTTGGCGAGATGACGATGTTGCCCTCTCACTACGGTGTTATTGCGGATTGACAGATAAAGCATGACGTTACTCGAAGCTTTGACCGAGATTGACCGCCGCAATTATTGAAGGTCCTCACTGTCATCTTTGAGGTGTGCCTGTCTTCCCGATGTTATCGCCGGGTTGGTACAGTGTATCTTGTTGTGAGCATCGAGATTGAAGCTGGTCACATTTAAAACAAGCATTTTCGGGGTTATCGCCGAAATCGCCTTCCTTAGGGTTATCACCAAGGTTGGTGGCTATTCCATGGTTGGGGCCGAGACCGGATACCTCGGGGTTATCTCCTAGATTAATCGGTCTTCTCGGTGTGTGTTACGGTATTGGATCGGCAAGACCTGGGGTTATCTCCGAGGTTGGAATTATTACTCCCAAAGTGTGTGTTAAAGGGGTTGATCTTTGAACTTCCGGTAGTATCCGGATAGATATGGATTGTCTTTTCGGGGTTCCTATTAAAAGACGAATCTGCTCTCTGCAATGTTAGTGATGAGTAAGTACAGAAAATTTCGAGTGTCTGAGATGCCCTCTTTATCATACTCATGCATGGCGATGCATGGGTAGGATAAAGAATCCTAGACACTTGAAACGCAACAAGACAAACATGGTACTGTAGGTAGCAACATGATGCAAATGCATGATGCATGTGTACGGGGTTGTAGCCCAACATGCTGGGGATGATTGCTGGCTCCCTGTTGCTTTAACTGGGGATTGGCAATGATGACGAGACTTGATGTGTAATCCGAATCTGTTAGGATGTTGATGTTAGAGTTATCACCAAATTCCTGTGTCTTTGATAATGACTTGATCCTGAAGATGTGCCTCTTATGTGTAAGAGATCTGTGGGGATAAAGCTTGATCTGTTTGAGGATGTGCATAACATATTCCATCATCTATCCTCTTTGATAACATTTACTTTTCCTGGTTTGTATCACCAAGACATGTTAAGATTATGTAGGATTTACTGCCAATAGCAAATGCTGTCAGGGATGCCTGACCTTCGTTGACGTGTACTTCACTGACATGTGAATCAATGGCTGCAAAATCCTGTGGGATATACTGTCAAGGCTGCTTGACCTTCGCTGATGTGTGAATCAACGGCTGATACTCTGTGGGTAGATGGTCAAGGTTGCTTGACCTTTGCTGATGCGTGAATCAACGAAACACTGCATTGTGACCCCCCCCCCCCCCCGCCGGGAATTCGCTTGGGGAATATGAGTAATCGAGCATGAAATCCTCGAATAGCTCTAGAGCTCTGATAGTTTTTAATCGCTATCGGCTGAGATAACGTCAAGGCTGCTTGACCTTCGTTGATATGTGTGTCAACGACTTGAATGTACGTTGTAATCCCCTGCTGGGGCTTTACGTTGTAGCCATTGCTGATGTGTGTAGCAGCGGCTGGTCATCGGATGGTTTTCGATGCTCTGTTGGGTTTGCTTCCAACGGTTATCATGATGTCAAGGCTGCTTGACCTTCGCTGATTTGTGTGTCAATGGATGAGCATGCGTTGTTACCCCGGGCCAGGACATACGTTATAACCCGTCGAGACTCACGTTATAACCCGTCGAGGACTCACGTTAGAACCCCCCGTCGGTTCTCACTTAGGTAACGACCGGAGTTGGCGACATCGGACACTGCATAAGGTATTGCCGGATGTGATTTGTGACAAATGAGATCATTGGCAGGGTATACCTCGTGTTCGGGTGACTACCAATGAGTGATGTACAGACTCAAAGTTTCATATGAGAAGACCAAGATTGTATGCTTTTTTGCTCAATCGCGTGGCATTTTTATTCCCGATTTGACCTTTCTAGTCTGCAAGAACTCCTTTACAACTCGAATCGGGCCGAGCCGAGGAGGATGGGGCCCACACGAGGGTACTATTACGGTACACCTCTGCTTGTAAATAGATGAGCCTGCGGCCAATCGTGGATGATAAAATCCAGCAGGTTGGTCTCACAAGTCATTTTCAACTTGTCGCGCGAAGAGAAATCCGTGAGCATCCTTCAGATCCGCTGAGTTTGGGCTATTTTCTGCAAATTCTGTCACCGTACAAGTGTTCTACACTATCCTGGTAACGTATGCATGTACTTTTTCCAGTTTTTATCCGTTGGATTTTGAGTTATAGCATGAAATGCATCTAAACACATAGTAGTGATTATGTATGCACAAATTACTTGATAAAAAATATTCAACATAGTAAATGTTAGTATTAAACCATGCTGAACATAATGATGTGAAAAAATTTAACTTTTGAGACAGTCAAATTGGCACCTTTTTCTGCTATTTTTTGTCCTATTTGAGGTCCAATGAGCAAAGGTAGAAAGGCAAAGTACTCCTGATATTGAGGTTAACCTTATGCATGTATGTTTTTGATTTTTAATGCATATATTATGTATATGACTTTGGGGAAGGTGTGCTACTGAATGGCCACCTAGACATGCCTATGTGCATGTGGATAGTCCTATTTTTAAAGGGGACTATGGCAAAATTTTTCCAAATGTAGGCATTGGGTAGTCATGCATTTTAACTCTATTGTATGTTAAAGTAAATGCATGCATGCATATAGTCATAAATGCATTCTAGAAAGCTCCAGGTAAGGAAATATCACACCCTTTATGAGGTGATTTGGAGACTTGTTGTCCAGATATTTATGGATCCGGATCAGCCGAGCAATTCCCATAGGACCACTTGTGGTATACGGCGGAGGGCTTCTGAGGTGCCTCGTCCCCTGCTTACATTAGATGACCTCATCGCTGCTTCACGAATGACCTCGTCGGTTGGTGGAGGCCGTGATACGTCCTGTCCGGGCAGATGTGCCAGACGTTGAGGACGAGGAGGCGGATATTCCGATTGAGGTTCCCGCTCCTGTTGCACATGTTCCTCGTAGGGAGCTACCTTGTATTCAGGTGGTAAACCCAGAGCTATTGGGTGATTTGAGCAGACATCCATCGATGTACTTGCATGCTAACGAGGTATGGCGTTAGACTTTGATCTTCCTTCATTCTTATTGATGAGGATTAAAGGATTCTGATGTTGATCTGCATTTCATGCAGGTTTTGAGTTTTACACAGCCTCGAGGGAACTAGTTCAGCATTCACTCCATGTACCAGACGCTTTATCCTGACTATAGAGCGGTAGTGCATGAGTGGGGATTCAGGGCATTCTTCTCCATCCTTCCCCGTCGTTGTCCATGGGGTTACCTCAGGGCATTATGCGAGTGATGGTTTCATCGCATCTCGATCCTCCATCTATTTGGATTGCGAGGTGATGATGACGCCGATGGATTGGAGATTCATCACAGGTATGGAGTTTGGAGGGGAGCCAGTGCCTTGCATGGTGAATATTACCCCTATTGCCGTAAGATCCTTGTTAGGAGTTCCGGCGGAGGCGCTCAAAGGTAGGACTGTCCGCTTAGGTCCTTTGAGCGTAGATGCTATGAGCGGGCTTTTGAGTGAGCCCATGCCTGATGATGTCAGAATCAGGGATCGCATTCTACGACGATTATTCCTGATGATCATTAGAGGCTGCTTCATATCAGATAACTCTTCTACGGTGTCTTTCGCTTTGATCAGTGCCACACGTGATGTGGACCATATTGGAGAGTATGATTGGGGCTCCTACACCTTTGCCTATTTCCTCCGGGGCATGCGTATGCGCTCACAGGGTTTGACCGAGGCTTGGCTAGGCTTTTACCCGTTTCTGCTGGTGAGTATTTCTCTTGTCACTTCCCATTTTTAGGTTAAGAGTGTTTACTGATAGCAGATGTTTTGCCATTGTGTTGGAAGTTTTGGGCCTATGAGAGGCTCCCATGCTTGCATCCTGTGAGTGTGTTAGGTTTAGATACCTATCCACGATGATGATGGCATCATTCCATTTTGTCAGAGGTCCCTGTAGCTGAGGGCTTCACTCACTGCCATATGCAGCTGGAGTTGCTGATAGCTGACACCATCACATGGATTCCCTATTCAGGGAACACTTGACCATCGGCTTTGAGGATGGATACCCGACTGGAGTCGAGTACGTGATTTCCACCAGGAGAGTTCCTCTCTTCACAGATGGAGGCTAGGAGCTCTATTTAGGAGAGCGTGCTATTTGGAGCACCATAGGGGAGATCCATATGCCGATCTTGCCTCCTGCCAGCGCCATTAGCTGAGACGCGAGCCACCCGTCCACCGATATCCCATTGTTGGGGGTTGACGGTTTTGCATTGTCAGAGGGTCCATATACCCAGGAGACGTTTCAGTGGTGGTGGTCCCTTCGCACTATTAGAGCCCAGTCCCGCGCCACACAGTTTATGGGGGATATGGTTCCAAGATCCTTGACGATGAAGGTTGGATAGCTTGTGTCTGAGATCCGACTCATATGACCCAAATTGATAGTTTGACCTGGCAGTTGGACCAGACACATGTATTTATCCGGTATTTGGGCAGAGATCCAGGAGAGGCAGATTCATTTGTTCCTTCCAGCTCAGGTGCTGGCCCCTCAGATGACCCATTCAGTTTTGCCAGCGCAGATCCTCCCCTATATAGGCCTGACATCCCTGTTGATAGAGATCCAGTGACTCAGGAGGAGTTATATCAGGTGGACAAGATTGATGATGTGGATATCGACACCATTGTCTTCTTCAGATGTGTATTCTCTTTATATCTTTTGATAGGTCTCTGTTAGATATTGGGTGGCTGTACTCCATTCTCGCTATATCTTTTGATAGGCCTCATAGTAGCGAGAGGGCGTCTCAGGCCCATTTCCTGTATTTGTAGCTATACAGAGATGATGTATTAGATGATGATATACTTAGGAATGTATGCATAGTTTTTCATTCCCTATATCATATTGCCATCCATTATCTTCTATGCATGTATCATGTTATGCATATGTATGTATGTCCAGAGATATTCGGCATTGACCCCAGGATGATCTTATGACACGGGCCAAAGATGTATGTCTTCTTCAAAGTTAGCCAGATAGATCATACCCCACCATCATTGGTGGCATTGGGTATGCGATCGTGGTATGATAGCATGTCACCACCGCATTGTGGTGATCAGAGATCATTTGCAGCAAAGATACCATGACTTTATTGGTGTTTTAGGTTCCGCAGGTTTGTAGACGGGATGCTAGAGCATTGGATCTTCGGATAGGCGGTTTTTTCCGATTCGGGACCCACGAGTTGACTCCTACTACCCGAGGAGTATATACGATCGACGATGCCGCCGCTAGATGCACCTCATGTGCACACGGCTTTGGGAGACATGAGTAGATTTATTCATGACTCTCACCGATTGCTGCGCAGAGTAGTACATGATGAGTTGACATCTAGCCATGTGATATCCCAAATGTCAGATGATGATTTGGCTCGGAGGATAGCTATTCACGATATTCCGGATTTCACCGCACCGGAGGATCATCACGTTTGACTAGGGTTGATGTAATCGTCATTGCATGTATTATCGTATGTCTATATGCCACAATACATGGACGAGATAGTCATTGGTGTCATCATGGCTGTGAGAGCTCTTAGAGAGGGTCGTACCATTGTACCTATGATTGTAGCAGAGACCCTGCGGTCAGCATCATACTGTTGCACTTATCCGACATGAGTGTTCATTGGGAGTTCGGTCATGCTGTATGTGTGGTTTATGTCATACTTGAGACCGATTGGTACCTTTAGACGGCATGGATATTGCTTTACCCATGATGTAGCTATGTCATACTCCTTTCAGCCATCGGAGTATATAGATGCTCTGTCTTGGTCCATATTTTTGGCAGATATCAGAGATCCTTTTAATATATTGTCGTGTTCGGGGCTTAGCTCACCATAAAGCTTCGTTACTCATTCTCCGGGCATGGACTACCTCCCTCTGGCTGGTTTAAGGGGCATGACTACTTACCACCCATTTGCCGTGATGTCGCAGTTTGACCAGTTTCAGGATTTTCATCCTTTCGAGGGGGCGATAGGTCAGCGTTCAGCTTCTCGATATCTCTTAGCAGAGGACCGATCCCGCGTATATGCTTGTTGGGATCAGCGTGAGATAGCTGCTTTTTCTGTGAGCAATCCAGGTTGTTCTGCAGAGTATTCCGCATGGATAGAGACAGAGATTTTATCGGCTGTAGCAGTGTCTACAGTACCGGATAGTGAGTCAGACGATGTAGAGCCCATGGAGGACATCGATTCCTGCATCGAGGAGGAGGACATCGATTCCTAGTACTGTTGTGATTCAGCATTCAACACATTACTTTGAGTATAGTCTTCATCTGATGACCTTTGAGAGAGATCAGGCTCGATCTATGATGTTGACTGCCCTTGATGGGAGAGACGCAACTCTATTAGAGAGAGACGAGGCATTAGCTAGCAGAGATGCCGCTGTTGTTGAGCAGAATGATGCCAGATCAGCCAGAGACACAGTGATAGTTGAGCGGGATAGTGCCATATCTGCCTGGGATATAGCCGTTACAGATAGTACTGCAGTGAGGTCCCTTACCACTGGCATGATTGCAGAGATGAACGCATATATTGATGATCATATGGTCACCATGCAGATGGCTGCAGATCTGTTGGGTCGTGTGGATGTCCTCATAAAGGAGACCACAACTTTACCTCCTTCTTCTGAGAGGGATGCTATGTTGGGCTTGTTAGGTCGCATACACGCTGACTTGTAGATAGGCTTGGATTCTCCTGCACAGACTAGCTTAGCCATTTTGTCATGTATAGTTTACATTGTATATATCAAACAGCAATATATATATAGTAGGGAAATATATTTTTGACCACTTCCCTTTTTAGATATGCCTTGCTATTTGCTTGATATTTTTCCTGCTGCTTCAGGGCTTGTGATCTTGATGTATTCTGAATTCCTCCTGGGTAGATGGACATTGAGTTGTCTCTGGATATTTTAGAATGGATCATCGATCTGTATGTATCCCTACTATCTTTGGTGTCTTGGGACTGGTTTTTGTATAGAAATATGGAGAGGAGTGTGGCTTTCCTCTCTGAGATTGACCGCACCACAGATGGTCGCCAGTACTTCTATTTAGGATAAGCCTAGTTAATTCCATCTCTTATGGATTGGTGTTGCTCTTCAAGGTATGACAGCAGCTTAGATGGTCGCCGAATATCCTATTTGGGAGGGGTTTAGGTAATTCCATCCCTTTGGTCTGAAGCCGAATGAAATGTAGTGGATTGAAAGATGATCCCAGCACCAATTGACAATGGTTTGTGTTTTGGTAGGGGATGAGACCGAACCATGAATGGTCGCCACGCATACTCTATCAAGAAGAGGAGATCAGGTCTGCGTAGTTCAAACCTGGTGTAAGAGGTTCAACGCTGTATATGGCAGAAATGGTGTAGGAATGTTTTTGTTGTTTTTGTAAGGAGAAGAGGGTAGAAATGTTTTTGTTGTTTTTGTTTTATTGCGACTGGGCCATATAAAATGGTTGCCTACGTACTCCTATTGAAGAGGAGATCAGGTCGACGTAGTTCACCCCTCGGGGCGAGATGAAAAGCGTAATCCCATGCGCAGGTCAGAGTGCGGGGAGGAGAGAGTTTAATCCTAGGTTGAGGATAAACTGTAGATATGGGAAGTTTGATCCCATGTATGGGTAGCCAAACTGCAAACGCGAGAGGTTCAATCCATAGTGGAATGACCTAAGTTGTAGGAACGCAGAGAAGCCAGGCTGCTGGCTTGAAAAGTATGTTTCCCTGAGGGGCAAAGTGTATAAGAGTTGTATGTGGTAAAGGGTTAAAAAATCGGAATGACTTGTGACCTGATGGTTCCACACCAAGGTGTTTGCGAATTATTTCAGACATAGTACCGTTTCACGGCGTCTGAGTTGTTGAGTTATGGAAATTCATCGCCGTCCATTTCTTTCAATCTGAGAGCGCCTCCTGTCAATATTTCTTTGACAACAAACGGGCCTTCCCAGTTAGGAGCGAATTTTCCCTTAGATTGATCTTGGTTGTCAAGGATTTTCTTCAAAACCAAGTCGTGTTGTTTGAACTGCCGTAGCCGGACTTTCTTGTTGTAGGATTTGGCGATCCTTTGTTGATATAACTGACCATGGAAGATACCCGCGTCTCTTTTCGTCTATTAGAGACAATTGGTGATACCTGTCTTGTACCCATTGGTCTTCATCCAGCTGAGCGTCTATTAACACTCAGAGGGATTACATTTCAACTTCTATGGGGAGTACTACTTCCATCCCATAGGTTAATGCGTAGGGGGTTGCCCCAGTGGAAGAGCGCATTGAGGTTCTGTAGGCTAACAGAGTCAGAGGCAATAGGTCAGGCCAATCTTTGTGGTTGGCGGACATCTTTTGCATAATCTTCTTGATATTTTTGTTAGCCACTTCAACAACACCGTTCATCTTCGGACGATAGATGACAGAATTAAGATGTTTGATGTGGAATTTACTGCATAATTCCTCCATCATTTTGTTGTTGAGGTTTTTAGCATTGTTTGACACAGTAACCTCTGGTTGTCCGTATCGACAAACGACATTATTTCTGATGAAAGCAATGATGACTTCTTTAGTAACCCTGGGGAAAGAGGCTGCTTCTACCCACTTGGTAAAGTAGTCGATCATGGTGAAGATAAATCGATGACCATTACTGGCTTTAGGCTCAATGGGCCCGATAACGTCCATTCCCCACATTGAAAAGGACCAAGGTGAACTCATGTTGTGGAGTTCCTTTGGAGGAGCGTGTATAGCATTCCCATGAATCTGGCACTGATAACATCTCTTGACGTGGTTATTGTAATCAGCTTTGAGAGATAGCCAATAATGTCC